>CM059971.1:65081309-66281309 GCA_030490835.1 Annona cherimola
ATAAACATGTGGGCTGATTGATGAAAATTTACCCTTTTATTTTTTATTTTTGAAAATAAAAAGCATGCACCAGTGCATGTGTATGCATCCATGTCTAGTTTTTATTTTCAAAAATAAAATATCAAAAATTTAAAATTATAAAAATTTATATAGTAACTAATTTAAGTAAGACCCACATGCTTATAAAAAAAAATTAAGAATTTGTTAGAACTATCTAATTTGAAGCTAGTCGCGGCACATGATCTGAATTCATAAGTTGTCTTGGTGTACTTTTTCATCTGCCAAAAATCAAGGGGAAAATTTTTAAAAAGTATATATATTCATATAACTTTCAGTTTTATAAGATTTTTTTAATATCTAAACCATCTATAGCATTTATCTATATATGTAGTAATGATGTCACAATTAAATAGTTTGGAACTTTTTTACATATTCTTTATTTTCAAAATTTATCAATTTCATATTCACTCTCATATGACTTTAAAATTTTATAATATATAAGTTCTGATAAAGTGATATTTGACATCATAAATGTATACTAGACGTAAAAAGGAGTTAAAAATAGTTTTAAAAAGCCATTTCTACCAGCATTAATTATTGTTCAGACGTTTGTTTTAACTCTTTCCCCAAAATCCATATGTATTTATAGCAGTTTGAAAAAATGTTTAAAATGTCTATTTCGATAGTACCTGAATACATATTGTATAATGTAAATTAGACAGAACTCCTTTTTTTTTTTTTGGTGGATGGAAGACAGAACTCTAATTTGACCGATAATTTTATCCTTTTCTGAGCCCACTGCGGCCACAACAGTAATCACCTGCCTGGACCATTTTTTTTGAACCTTTTCGTAATTAACATACAATAAAAGTTAAGAAAAGGAAATTACGCTTTTGGTAAGCACCTTTAGTATGATTTGACATATTAAACATTTTAACTATTTAATTTTTCTCTTAATTGTTTTTGTATTTCAATTATTCTTAACATCTTTCTATATAATTATTTTAGAGAAATGATCTTATTAGTTGGACTAAGTAACAATTTACTTAGTCCATCTCAAGAAACCTATTAAAAAAATTTTGTTATATTTTTCCTCGTAAACTTTTTAATATGGATGTATTTAATATATAAATCAGGTTTTACCATTTTCGGACATATATATATATATATATTTAAATTTTTAAACATGTGGGCATTTTAACCTTTCAACTATTGAAAATGTCTAAAAATACCACTTTGTTTAAAAATCTTAAAAGATATACATACATATATCCCAAAGGTAAAACTTAATTTATATATTAAATCTTCTTAGATAAACAAATATATAAAAAAAAGCAAATAAAAGTTTGTTAAATTGAATTTTGAGGTCGGCTAAGTAAACTATTACTTAATTTGAGCCAACTGGATCATTTCTTATTACTTAGTCTAAGTTAACAGGATTATTTCTCATTATATAATGAGTCATGACCCAATGCAATCGTTCTTGGATTATTCATTATTGGACTATTCATTGTAATTTTTTTATTTCTTTATTACAATAGTATGCAAACCCAAGAAAAAAATTTATATGTGAAATTTTACACTTTAAAAAATCAAAAAATATAAAATTCCAACATGCCCTCTATCTTATTTATTTAAACTTTTTTCACTTTATTACTAATAATTTTTTTTGTCTTTCTAATTTTTTTTGTCACATCACATTATTCTCGTGCTTTTTAAATGTTTTTCATTTTTATTATTTGTTCTTCCTAATGGGTAAGAAAAGCTGGGGAAGTTGACAATGGGGAAAATTTTTGGAAAAAAAAGGATGAGAAAGTGATAAAAGCAATAATTAAGAATAAAGAACATAAAGTTAAATCGATGGAATGGTAAAATTGTGAAAAGATTATCAAAAATTAGAATAGTTAAGTAATTAAGACATTACATTCTATAAAAAATAACATTGATTAAGTATATGGGCTCAATGCACAAGATGCATGACTTTTGTTTTTGGAAAAGTTTCTTTTATATCTACAATATTTACCTTAAATTATTGATGTACTCATAATATTTTAAAAATTCATTTATATTCATAGTATTTCACCTTAAATTTTTATGATACCCATATAATCAAAAGAACCATTAACTATCCCATTTAAAAGGATTTTGCCCCTTAATAGTTTCTTAATTAAAACAATACAACCCTAATATAACCCTATTAATGTTGGTAGATCATTAATTTATGACATTAAATGATTCAAATATTATATGAGAAGTGATCTTGTTAGCCCGAGCTAAGCAAATGACTCGATTAACCTACATCAAAAAATCTATTTAAAACACATTTTTTTATTTTTTCTTCGTACACTTATTTATCTTAATATTTTTAATATATAAACCAAGTTTTACCATTTTTGAATATATATATATATTTGAGATTTTTAAACATCTATATATATAATGTGTGTATATATGTATTTAAAATACTATACACATTACACACACAAGTTTAAAAATCTCAAAAAATTATATAAACGTATTCAAAAATGGTAAAAATTAGTTTTATATTAAATAAATTTAAATAAATAAGTGTAAGAAGAAAAAATAAAAAATGTGTTTAAATGGTTTTTTTTGGTGGGCCAAGCGAGTCATGTACTTAGCTCGGAGTAACATGATCATTTTTCATATTATATTAGGGTTTGATCGTTTCAATTAAAATTTTTTTGAAAAGTAAAATGGTCTTTTTAACGAGACAGTTAATGATTGTTTTAATTGTATCAGTATAATAGAAATTTAAGATAAAATGTTATGGGTATAAGAGAAAATTTTGAAACATTGTGAATATATTAGAAATTAAAGATAAATTTATGGGTATGAAAGAAATTTTACCTTTTTTTAGTTTTTGGCACTCATGTGTGGGCCTAAGCATGAACATTTTACTCACAAAATTTTATACTCTTTGGATTTTAGTTAATATTGATTTCGAAATTTTTAAAATTTAAAATTCAAAATTTGAAATAAATATTAAATAAAATTCTAAAAATTTCATAGTAAGATATTCATTTTGGGCCTGCACATATTTGCCAAAAGCCCAAAAAATAAAAAGAAAATTATCATACAACCGTATGCATAATGGTTAAAATTATGTTTATAGAATGAAATTCAGAAAGGATATGTAATAAACTGCTGGATCATTTTACCCATGACAACAGATGTCATTTGTAATAAAGAATGGGGAAAAAAGCTATCTCTTAAGGGCTACGAAAAGTTGCCAAAGTATTTTCTTGGCCAAAAAAGGAGTCAGCGTTTCGCTTTGTGAAGAGTTAGCCAAGTACCAAATAGGAAATCAACCACACTTTTTTTTTTTTCGAACTGAAATCAACCACACTTCCTAGTTTTTTTTTTTTGATGGTTTATATTTACATACATCTCAACACATATTACATCGTAGTTCGGAGACATTCTTACAAACAAGGAGATACATAACTCCTCCAAAGAAATCTGGAGACACAGCTCCACTAAAGAATTAGGAAGAACAGCTTCCATCCAGCCCAAGGGAGACAACAGCTCCCACCCCACCTCAAAGGGAGACCACAACTCCCACACCATGTTTCCGGGCCGAAATCCCAATGTAGGATTCGAACCCACGATCTGCGGCTAAGGGGTCCAACGCCCCTGCCACCTGCGCTAGCCGCAGGTGACTTCATTAGCACAAAACAAAAACTGACTTCATGACGTCTGCTGTTCAGTCCTTCTTGGGAGAGTGGAAAAATTTATTCACTACTTTAGAGGCATTTACAAATGTTCGCCTCAGAATGGGGGTATTTACAGAATATTCTTCTAAGGTGAGGGTTGTGAATGTGCCTAATTTGTAATATTAGGTGTCACATGTAGATAATACCAAATGAAAAAAAAACTGACTTCACACTTTGAGAAATTGTCAAGTGCAAAGGAAGAGCTAAAAAATACTAAGGTAGAATTAACTTCATTTAAACTTGAGGTTTATAAAATTAGCTAAGAATGTAAAATTGCCAAGTGCAAAGGAAGAGCTAAAAAATTCTTAGGAAGAAGTAGCTTCATTTAAACTCGAGGTTTATAAAATTAGCTAAGTATATAAAGAGATTAAAGCGCTGCTTGATAGACATTCATCATCCATGTTCATCGGAAGAGTTAGTGAAGAAAAATTGACAAGTCAGTTCATATTCATTTCATTATCTTAGAGGATGAAGATGATCATTTTTGTTTCTGCTATATTATTTTAGAGGCATTTGAAATGAACTATTTTATATGCATATGAATTAATATGAGCTCCTTTTCTATGTAATCAAATTATAAGTTATATAGAAGTGGTTCCATATAACCCTCTCAATTTTTAAGGAGTGAATGATCGATACAAAATTCAATCGATTCATTATATTTATCATCACTCATTTAGGCAGAAGAGTAAGTTTGTTCCAACTCAAGTGTGTGCATAGGCAATATTTGCTCAAAAATATAAATTTATGTGTGAATTATGAAAAATGCTTAGATCTATTCACACATATACTATAATATAATGATATTTTAAAGAATCATTTATCAATATAGTAGTGATATTTTAAATAATTTATATGTTAAAAATATTATTTTAAAATTGATATTTTAGCATCAAACAATTTTATTATATTAATTTTACACATTTATAGATGAGACCTATATACAGTGATACTAGATAAATAAAAGAATTTCTATGATAATATAAAGGATAATTTGCATATATATCCACATAGTTTGACACTAATTGTCGATATACTCACATAGTTTCACAAAATGCATATTACCCCCACATAGTTTCACAAAAATTGCATATTACCCCACGCCATTACCTGCTGTTAACATCTGACGTTATATTTTGAAAAATAATGAAAATGCCCTCATTGGTATACATAGTTTCATCGGGGTAATATGCAACTTTGATAAAATTATGTGGGGGTGATATGCAATTCGTGAAACTACGGATGATGACATTTTTGTAATTTTCTAAAATATAACATCAAATATTAACGGTAGGTAACGGCGTGGGGGGGTAATACGCAATTTTAGTGAAACTATGTAGGGGTAATATGTATTTCGTGAAACTACGTGGGTATATTTGCAATTAACATCAAATTATATACGTATATATGCAAATTACCCTAATATAAATGATGCCAAATACAAAAGATGAAGTGAATTTTTCTATCAACAATTAAGATATAAAAATAAAGGAAGTTACGTAGAAAAGAAAGCAAGCCCAAATTAATATTTACTTCAAGCTTGTTGGCTTGAAACACATTTGCATGCTTATGTAGAGGCATTTGAGTTAAAAATGGGTGTACTGTAAATGATTATGTGTATTATTTGAACCTTTGATTCTGACTTATTGTGCATGCATGTGCACCATGAAGCCCAAGATTTTTTCAACTTATACTCCCAACACATGCTTTTATGAGTTTATATTATTGTGCTCTCTAAGGGTGAGAAAAGTTTCATTGAGGTCCCTAATGTGCATGGATGTGTATTTACTTTTGATTAGTGTATTGTTGACGTACGCTTTTACATTTCAACCTAACATGGCTCTAGCATTTCGAGGTTAAAGGGCATACAACATTATAACAGTATATGCCCTGACGAGAAATGAAAGATATTTTCTTTTCATTAGTTTGAGACACTTTTTTTTATTGAAATTTATACAACATGACAACTAATATTACAATAAAGTATATTCACAATCTTCATAACATAGAAGGAATTTTCTATAAACTCTCTATGCTGGGAAAAATTTGTATGAAACCCCACATTGGGGGGGGGATTGTAAGACCTTCACAAACTTAGGGAGCCTCCACAAACTTAGGGAGGACTATTAAAATATTGCCCCACACGCCAAGGTGCTGAGCATGTTTTGAACCCATGCGTTGTTGCTGGCAGAGTCATGGATTTACGACGACGTCACCGACGTCATGGCAGTTTGAGAAACTTTTAATTTTTATGATATCTAGAGAAAATATCAAGAAACTTTAACAAACTATGGTTGGTGGTAGAGTTAACTAGTTGATGGATGTTTGATAGAGGTTAACAATCTTTGTGATAGACTTTATTTAAATTAGTCAAATTATTTGCGTAAAAGTTTTTTTTAATAATCCAAACTAAGGTAGAGATTTATTAATTTTTAATATTTTATTTATGAATATTTGCGCAATGGTTCTCATGTAAGTGTATAATAAATAAGTAAGAGCTCATATTGATTTTGCTTAAGTGGCCATGAGATCTTATCGATCTTATATAATAAGGTATTAATGGAATTCAGTAGAGTCCAAGATAGAGTCTAAAGAGATGGACGAGCTGTCGTATTATTTCTAGAGTTTATGTTGTGTAAGATGGGTTATTAGAATATCTTAGTTAAGGATGTGTGTGGGATATTGTAAAGGCTAGGTTTTTTTATTATTTATTTATTATAATCCTTTCCTGACTATAAGATAATTTATAAATATACTACTAGGAATTAATAATTTTAATGTGATGCATGCATATATATGTTATGATCTTGGCATATTAGGTTGTATAGGACACCATTTATGAGCATGCTAGACATGAATGTGTGCACTGGCATATTTCTATAGCTGCACCACTTGGTTATAATATATTTGATGGGTATTGATTTAGAGATGTATGATCAATGCGTCGTTTGAGACATTAAGACTACTTGGAACCTCGTAGAGTGGGTATGGGGTTCGACCTGCCTGGTCAAGTCGTCGGGGTTAAAGCTGTAGCGCACCTTGTTGGAGTGAAGGGGGTAGTGCTCTCAGAGAAAATTTTAATTTACTAAGTCGTATAGGTAGAAAAACAAGTTACAAACTGCAATCAGGCTTGGCCTATGCTTGGACTCGATTTGTCCCGACAATAACCATTAAAAGAAAGGCCCATCTCGGCTAGGGCTCCATTTTCGTTTTCCTCTTCTTCTCCTCTTGCCTCTGCCTCCTCTCTTTTATTTTCTCTTCTTTACAGCGTTCGATCTTACCCAAATCTTCTTAAAAATTCCCTAAATTGCCTTAAAGATCACCAATTCACATTCACAAAGTTCAAAATTTCAGAGATACGGGTTTAAGGTTGCTGTTCTTAGGGAAAACTGCGATTGAGATAAGTAGATGTTTCATTTTCTTGAGTTAATGATGGATTCTCTTCTTAAACATATTATAGAACTTGTAGAAGTAAGTATTGTCCAAGAAATTCCACAGTTAAAGTATTTTTAAATTCAGATGAGTTAGGGTTAGATAGTTTAATGGAAAATCAAATAGTTCTGTGTAGGTTGGTGTAATAGATGACATCTTTATAGTTTTCGCAACACTAGAATGGGATATAGCCTAAGTTAGGTTAATTGATATGGAGAACTAGAGGTCTGCCCTCTAATGCCTATCAGGTGTTTGAGGGATTATTTGCGTAGCAGTTGATGTGCTAAAACAAAGTGCATGTTTGTTGTTTTTAATGATGTTATATGCGTGATTTATGATATTCATTTTGTATATATGAGATGATGCATCATCCGAGATAAGTGACAGTAGTTTGGTAGTTCTATGCATGAGTATTATCATGAGTATGTTATATCATTTAAATTTGGTATACAGTTGTAAATATGAATGGGTTGCATGGTTGTATAGGGTTGTTCATAGCTCTTGATTGACATGAGAAAAAGATTGTTCATAGCCCTTAATTGACATGAGAGGGGGGTTGTGCTAAGCCCGTTAAAGACATGCGAGTATATACATGTTTTCTGTAGCAGGAGTGTTGATTTCGTATCTTATAGGGCCATGTAGGCGTTGACATTTTGCATCATTATCATGGCATGTCTCTCATGAGTCTCATTTGCGTCCATTTTCATGCTTACTATTGTGTACTTATTGAGTCCATTTAGACTCATTTGTTATTTTTCTTGTAGACTATACGCCAGGAGAAGAACCTCAATATGGGTTGATGAAGGACATAATCTTAGAGGCCAAACTTAATAGATTAGACATTTCATTTTTTTACTATTTTGAGCATTGTGCTTCTTTTTGACACTAGTCAATGTAAATATTTACCTAATTTGACCAAATTATGAAAAATATATTGTATTTGGATATTTCTAAACTTGATTACAATTTATGTGAACATATGTATATGTTATTTTAGGTTGTTTTGCAAAGTAATGATGGATTATGTGATTTTCTTTCTTTATGGATGTCTTTATAGTATGGGCATGTAACTATGTTAATGTAGGGCTAAGTGTTTATATTTTAGATTGGAATTGTGATGTTTATGTATAACATGTTTTGTATACTATACCACCCCCTTATGGGTTAGGGAGGATGCTACTAAATTTTTCTTAGATCATGTGACACCCATTGACTAACTTTGAAAATGCTTAGGCAATGGAGTGTCATAGATATATAAAAAATGCATGTGATTCATGCTCTATAACTATTTATCATAGTAGATTTAAATGTTTCTTTCTTAATTTTTCCTTTTAGTAGAAGGTTTTTAAAATAAATCTATGTCTGATTTCATTTTTGTTCACTTGATTCTAATTAATATGGTTGCTTCCGCAACAATGATATTGGAAAAATCACATTTCCAAACAAAGTAAATTTACATGAACCAATACTGTAAAAGATTTACATGGCCTATTTTAGACTATTTTTGCGTGTTACTCCAAGAGATTAGGTTTAGTTTGTATCCATTTAGCTAAATTTTTACTTGATTTGCATTTTAGGAGCATTATGTAGTTTTTATGCATTTTTAGTATAAATTAGGCATTTTTAGTTCATTTATTTAGTTTCATTCATTTTTACGGGAAGGACGGAGAATTACAGGCACGCGATCGAGTCAAATGCAGAACAGAGTCAAGTGAAGGAGCATTCATTAACATGCAGACACGCCCAGAAGAGTTTTTAAGTCAAAAGCTTCCAGAGAGTTGGCTCCTAGGAGCCAAGGCATGAACTCCCGGGGCATTCAGAAAGGTTTCAAAGTCACCCAGCATACAGAGAGTTGGCGCCTAGGCGCCACTATGCATCCGTACGCGCGGGTTTCTGCTCGTATGCTGCGTAAGCTACTAGTATAAATATATCTCTTAGGGCTGTGTGCATGAGAGTCTCAGAGAGTTATAGGGAGAGACCAAAACAAGGAGAGGCGTGGAGAGAGCCACTAGAGCAGCTGCACAGAGAAGGAAAATGATTTGTTTTCCATCGCAAACGGAAGAGGAGATCCGATCTCGCTGGTGGAAGCTTCCGAGATTTAGTTATTCTCTTTCTCATTCTCTTTCCTTTCTTCTGTGTTCTTGGAGATGATTGTGAACTTGATTTTAATGGGAATTGAAGTCATGGTTATGGGCTGAACCTTCCTATGGTGGGAGATATGTAGGATTTGAACTCATAGCTTATGATATTTGATTTTCTTATGCTTGAATTGATAATACTGTTGTGCTGTGACATATGTTGCTTGAGATTACCCTTATATATCATGCTTAATGCGTTTACAAGCTTTGCAACCTTGTGAATTGATCTAATATTCAAATTTATGCTTGAAAAAGTGGGATTTGAATAAGATCCATATATAAGGCACAAGTATTCTAGCTCATGTTGTGTTAGATGTTAATATGGATAGGAATATACCTATTAACCCTGTGTAATCTTGATTAGGTTATATGGTCATCAACCTTATTTTACTTGTATGCATGGGAACATAGCACATAACTAAAACTTGGTTAGGTTTGTATGTATTGGAAGACATATATGAATATGAATGAACCTAGATTAGTAATCTCTGCACAACTAACTTAATTGGAACCAAATAACATAGCTATGATTCAATGAATTCATATTTCCACCTATCTTAATCATCTCAAGGCAATCTCAGCAACACCCACACCACTCTGGTCATTTACTGCTTTGCTTAGTTAGTTTAATTCAATTCTTCGAAACCAAATCTCATTCCTTTTACCATTTCACTTAGACAATTGAGATTTAAGGTGCTAACCCGTTTAATACAATCCTCGTGGGAACGATACTCTACTCACTCTTTATTACTTGATCGGCACGTATACTTGCGTTAAAACGAGCATTATAATTAAGTATATACGCAGCTCGTCAAGAAGACACCAAGGGCATAGCCTAGTTGGATGACATTTGGATTTTGTGCCAGTTAACCTAATTCGAACTAAGAGGGGGAGAATTCGTCTCTCATTTATTGGGGAGTTTATATTTTCCATTTTTACTAGGAATGCGGTCTTTTATTGTTCGGGGTAAAAAATTGAACAAGATAGAAAAATGTACTTTGAGATAAGTAAATGTAACAATAAAAAAGACATATAATTGTTTCATTCTCAACTTCCAATAACCGAAGTTACTCCCGTCAAATAGAGGTGGCCTTGGGAATGATTGACCCTTGACAAATGCAGGGGTGGAAGTTTATTGGGATGCCATATATGAGATCTCTTTGGTTTAAACTCAAACACCCGCTCTGATACCACTTGTTGGTCCAGAGTTTATAACTATTATTCAAGAGGGGAGGGGTGAATTGGGTATTTTACAATTTTCACTTAAACAGAAATTTTCTCCTTGTTTAATTTAATCTCCTTAATGAAATAAATGAATAATATGGAGAGCGATAAAGTGATAAAAGCAGAAATGCAAACCACAGCAGTAGACACATATTTTATAGTGGTTTGGGCAACTTTCCCTACTCCACTTTTCCAAGCTCACACCCGTTGTGACTTGGGTTCAACTAATGTATTGTCAAATACAGCTAGAGCATCAGTTTTCTTCTAGATTCCAGCTCTAGGGGGCTTGAATAAAATACAACACAAGTAGGTGACGAGTTACACTCAAGTCACAACACTACTTTGCTTTTACTTGGTTCTAATCACTGATATCAAACCAAGTATCAAATACAAATATTGAATCAAATAAAAGAAACTACACTTTACAGGTTATGTAAGCAGGTTTCAGCTCATGGAAGAACTTGTAGAAGGAAAGATTTGATTAGCGATGTAGCTTTCAGCAAGTTGGAGCAAAGTTCTTCACTTGAAACTTGTTTATATCATTTAATGCTTGGAGAGGATGATAGTTGATCACAGTAAATACTTTCTCTAACCTCTAGCATGTTCACTTGAATGCTCTTTTATAATGGTGGAGTAAATTCGAACATTTGGTAGTAGGTGGCGCGCATTTAATGTGCCAACGTTCGAATTTTTCCGACCGTTGCAACCCAAGTCGCATGTGGAGTCGACTTTAGATGCGACTTCATCAAAGTCGCAGATTGGAGTCGACTTAGGTTGCGACTTCAGTCTCCAGCATCTTCAAGTTCCACTTCAGGTTGACTTGGTCTTGAACTCGACCCAAGTCGCAGGTGAAGTCGATTTCGGGTGCGACTTCACTTTCTGTATGCACTTGTTGGAACTTGGATTTCTTTGCAAGTGATCTTGGTTGCTTGATATACATCTCATGTGTTGTTCTTCCACTGATACTCTTGAACTTAAAAGTTTAATCTTGAAACTTAACTTGTTCATCTTCTCTTAGAAGCTTTGTCTTCATGGCCTTGAACTTAGAATGATTTGCTTTCTTGATTTTGCAATCCATAGATGTAGCCCAATGATTTTTCCTTGAATAATATACTATCCTGAGTGATTAATTCATGTACATTTGCTTGTCTGGACTATATATATCTTCATTCTGACTCAAGTCGGATTCCTGGGTCAACTTGGGGTCCAACTTTACTCAAGTCGCATGTGGAGTTGACCTGGGAATGCGACTTCATCCAAGTCGCACATAGAGTCAACTTCGGATACGACTTCACCTATCTTGGTTCCCAATTTCAACTCTAGAAGGTTTGAACATTTGAAGTCGATAGTGGAGTCAACTTGGGTCTGCGACTTCACCCAAGTTGCAGCTGGAGCGACTTGGACTACGACTTCACCTGTCTTGATTTCCAATTTCGGCGCTGGAAGGTTTTTCTCCATTTAAAGTCGATCTTGAAGTCGACTTCGGTATCAACTTCACTCAAGTCGATGGCTAAGTCGACTTGGCTTTGCGACTTAGTCTGCCAGGTTCTAAAATCTAAGTTTTTAGCCTTTAACCAATTTCAACAAGTCACATTAGTACCTAAAACATTCTCAAATTGAGTTATTAATCATCAAAACATAGATTGTGCTTAATTTGCCATTGATTCCAACAGAATCCAGTTGTTAAATAGAAACGAATAAAATATTATCTGCATTTCGGAACAAGAACAAACAATTGTTGTACTAGATCAACCAAAGAATTAGCAAACAAATATTCATATTAAAGCACTTATTTTCAAGCTTCTAAGTTGCTAACATATTTTTTAGATTATCAAGTTTATTTGTTTCATATATTAGTATTAAATATGACTTTAAATTAGTTTGCTTTCAATCTATTTACATTTTATAGATGACCCCATTAACAATCTATTAACCCATTTATTAAATATGTTACAAAAGAATTAAAGTTAAGACTTTTAAATTAGTTAATAAATTGATTAAAGTTGAGATTTTTTAACTAGATGAGGATTAGAGATAGACTCTCACCCTAAACTTGATTTGTTAACACATCTACTCATGCACACTCATGTCAATTACTTGATCATCTAAATTTATTAGGTCTATTTTTAATTAGCCTATTTTTTCAAGGTAGGATTGATTGTGATTCCAAATTAATTTTTCAAAATAGCCTTTATATTATATTTAAAATTGTAATTCAATCCCATAAAAATTACTTAGAAATCTATAATTAACATGATGATAATAAAGTTTCAAAATGCATTTATTAAATGTAATAATTAATAGATAAAAATAAACAACCTCGTGTATATCTTCAATGATTTCCTCTTCTATTAAATCTATTTTGGTGATACTCTATCCATTTTGATTCACTGTAATAATTGTTGAGAAATCTACTTCATTCGTTATATTGAGCATCATTTATTTATTTAAGAAATCCTATCATTTATTTAGGGGAGAATTATTTTATACCACAACAATTGCACCTAATTCATAACATATTTATAATGTTTTATAAATTTTTCTTATACCTATAATATTTTACCCTAAATTCCTATTATAACCAAGCCATCAATACAATTGCTGTCTATCCTATTGAAAAGATGATTTTGCCTCTCTAAAATTTTCCTAATTAAAATTATTTAACCTTATTATGACTTTTGAATAATTTAATGCCATATATTGATTATTTATCATTATTCATTGATTCATATTAAGGTTGAATTGTTTTTATTAGGAAACTTTAAATGGGCAAAATAATCGTTTCAATATGATAGAAAATGGTTGCATTGACCATATGAAGATGAGAAGAATTGAAGGTAAAATGTTTTAGGTATAAGAAAAATCTATTAAACATTGTTGGTACAATAATTAGCGGCAAATGTTATGATCATGAAAGGAATTTTTTCTTTGTTAGCAAATGATGTAAATGAATATAACAAAATATTTTGATGCTAAATATCAATTTTATAGTTATATTTTTAAGCCTAAAACATTTAATTCTTATGTGGACAAATAATTTTATAAAATGTTGTTACATACTAATTTATATGTAAATTAATTTAAGTATTTTCATAATTTAATATGAACATATTTTTTAAGCAAATATGGACCATGAATATCTTTAATTTGGACTAAACTTATTTCCTATCTAAATAACTGAATATAAATAGATTGGATTTCCTATCATTATCATTAAGTACCAAAATAGATGAGTTTCTCAAAAGCATGAGACTCATATTTAATAAATATATTTTCTAGCTTTAAATTATATATTTCGTAAAGATATAATACTTATCAAATTGATCTTACCTAAATTAGGTGCTTTTATTCAGAATTTATCTTACCCTACTAGGATCATATTTTACATAATTCAAAGTACCTAATAAGTCAACTCACGGGTATTTTATCCGACTTAACTCTTTCTTAAAAAATAAAATATTTACACCTATATTAACTATATTTATATCTATATTTATATAAATAACTTTTAAAATATTTCGCTCCTATGACACCAGCACAGTCCTTCATTTGACGATAGCATATTATATAAAATATCCATCCCTATAAGAAAATATATAAATAAAGAATAATTTATGTAAATAAAATTATATTTATATATAAATATAGACAAATATAAAAATCCAAAAATATTTATTTTTAGAAATATTTATTTTGGATTTTTAAACATGGGTATATCTTAGTCATTTTAAATTGTTGAAACATGACTAAAATACCCCTACATTTAAAAATCCAAAAATAAATATGTATACATTTTCAAAATTGGTAAAAATTGATTTATAGATTAAATATAATTAGGTTAATCATTTTGCAAAAAAAATATGTTTTTAGATTGATCTAAAATGAGGACATTTCATACGGGTCTAAAATGATCATTTTGCTATATAATCACCCTCATAGTTTCGGATTTTGATCCTATGCTTCCAGGAGCATTGAGCCTCAATGCTCCCTGGCGCATATACCTATTTTTTAAATTTTTTTTAAAATTTTTTATAAGATTGTTAATCTAGTTGTATTTAACCTACGTATTAATTTTTACAATTTTTGGAGTATTTTAGATATTTATTTTTTATTTCTGAAAATCAGTGGCATTTTAGGTAATTTTAAATTACCTAAAATGCCACTGATTTTCAGAAATAAAAAATAAATATCTAAAATACTTCAAAAATGGTAAAAATTTATACACATATTAAATACACATAGATTAACAATATTATAAAAAAAAATTTTAAAAATAAAAAAAATAGGCGTATGCGCCCGGGAGCATACAATGGGAGTCCCACAGTTTCACCTAAAAGCCTTCAAACTATAGCACTTGAGCACCGATCTTTTCAGACTGGTCGGAAATCTTCCGACCGGTCAAAAAAAATATATTTTTTATTTTTTTGGAAAATAATTTTATAAACTTGTTAATCTAGTTATATTTAATTTATAAACCAAGTTTTATCATTTTTAGATATGTCTATATATTTATTTTGGATTTTTAAATACAGGGGTATTTAAGTCATTTTAAATAAATACCCCTGTATTTAAAAATCCCCCTGTATTTATTCTTAAAATGGCTTAAATACCCCTGTATTTAAAAATCCAAAATAAATATATAGATATATCCAAAAATGATAAAACTTGGTTTATAAATTAAATATAACTAGATTAACAAGTTTATAAAATTATTTTTCAAAAAAAAATAAAAAAAATATATTTTCAGACTGGTCGGAAATCCGGTCTGAAAAGATCATTCGTCATAGCACTTAGTCCACCCCACTATACTTTAAGAATATGCAAATTCATGTGGTGGCAATGAATTTTATTTCCCCATGAGCTATTTATAATCGATTTAGTTACAATAATCCTACAGTTATTTCAAGGAACACGTTCTTCTAAGTTATCTTGCGAACAGAATTTTATACCCTTCTCCCAATCTTGATTCCAAGGGACCAACAGCAGCTGCAGGCTGATCGAATCTTTGGTGAAACTGGGCATAGCTGACAATTGTCATTAGCTCTGCAATTGAATTTGGTAGAATATATCCAAGCACATTTGAACAGTTGTTTGTTCAACTGTTATTGGCTGTACAATTGGATTTGGCTACTGCCAAGGACTTCGCAACAGTAGTAGGTAATAAATCTCCCAATGCGACATAAAAATATAGGAAGCAAGAGGGAGCGAAATGGAGCTGCGCTTGGCTACGCTCTGCCATGCCTGGAATATATGCCGGCTATTACTGATCAGCCAGGAAAGGCTCAGACAGTACAATTGGTCTGACCATACATGGACCTATATATTCAAGGGCAAATTGCATTTGCTACCCCATCTTTCATGACAACAATGTTTAAATTTATGACTCGTTATTCTACATGTAGGTTCCACTTATATCTTTCTTTCTATAAAATTTGGTAATTTTAAAGATTTGTTTGCTATTTTATTTTAATTTTTGAAAAAAACCCATTTTGTTGATTTCTAAAAATTAAAATAAAGTATCAAATAAATTGAAAATTTGTTAAATTTCGTAAGGAGAAAATTCTAGTGGATATAGTGCGACCTTTATTTATGACCATGAGTTGTGCGCAAGCATCCTGTTTTTTCAGCAAATAAGTCAAATTTAGCCGACCAAACTTTTACTTTGATTAGACGCTCTAATATGTACCAGTGTCATTCAAAAAAAAGTTTGAACATAGGGATTTTTTTTGTAAAATCTATATTTATGAAAAAAAGTGCCATCTCTTTTTGTGTGATGCACATAAGAATAAAAGCATTCTTGGATGGTTATGGGTCATGCTTAAATGATTGATGAAGCTATGCTTCAACATCTTAGATTAGAATGTTAATTTCTCAAGTCATTCTAGCTCATTTGGCTCTTTTACTTGTACCGCAGGGAACTGGGGCCAGGGTATCTCTATTTGGGTGACGTTTGCCTGCACATTTTTCTTCATATTTTTTACATTTTTAAACCTTCTAATTTTTCCTATTTTCATTTAAGTCCCAAATTTTGGCGGTTTGCATTTTAAACCATGAAAACTTTGGTTCTTTTGCATTGTAAATCCTAATCCATAACAGTGTTAAAAACTACCATTAATTTATGCAAAATGACGTAAATGCCCTTCAACATTTTTTTTTTAAAAAAACATCTAAGTCCGTATTGCAGTGAAGATGTTGTTGGAGCCACAAAAAAAAATAGAGAAAGCCTAATAGTCAAGTTTAAAACATAAAAAAATTTCTTTTTTTTTTTTAAAAAAAATACTAGAGAGTATTTATGTCATTTTATATGGATTAATGTTAGTTTTTAACACGCTCATAGGTCAAGGTTTAAAATACAAATAGGCAAAGTTAAAGGGTTGAAAATACAAAAAACTTAACATTTGAACAGGAGAAAGAACTTAAAGCTGCTTTTAACTGAGAGCTAGTTCTGCCCGCTTATTTTCAATAAAAAGTTTTGAAATAATTTACTTGTTGGCTATGTTTGGTAAGGTTTATCTATTAACCCTAAATGATTCGCATTAAAAAGTCATATTAAGTGTAGAATTCTTAAGCCAGAAATTGAAATCGGCTCTTATTAGATAACGCACACTGTGCAATATTCATACCGCTGGGTCATACAGGAGCCTCAGGCCCTATTTTATGCTCTGTTTGGCATTGCCATGACTGTTTTACTTTTGCTTAAGAGAAAATAGGTAAACACTTTTAATAGAAGCGATATTGTGGAACTGTTGTATTAAGCAATAAGCATATCTATAAGTTATAACATTTGCCAAACAAGAATTCAATTTATCACGTTTTGTAGATGGATAAGTCATAAACACCCTTTAAAAGCAATGCCAAACAGGGCCTTAGTTTACTTTGTTAAGTGCTTCTCGAGAATTTTACTTAGGTATTGTTGATGCTGCATTTTTTAATAAGCTTGGATTTCATGCTTTATTTTTGCGCTTATCACGCCTTATTCCCTCATTGAAGTGCGAAAACACATCCTAAAAGTAAAAGTTGGGCCAACATTCATTAAAAGCGGAAGGATATACGCACTTCTTACTTGAAAATGCACAGGCAAACACAAGGTTTGTTTTGGCTTCACTTTTAAAGGGTGCTTAATTATGCGCAAGAATAATATTTTGGATTATTCATTTGGCATCATTTTCACACTTTTCTCAATTTTGTTGGAGTTTTTTCGTAGTATCTACTTAGTTTGAGAAAAATTGCAAGAATGTCATTAGCGTTTAAAAATTGCAAGTCTACTGACATAATTTTCCTTAAATTGAGAGCATATCATTTCCGTTGGGGTTATGGCGTTGAGCATTAAAATTTTTAAGAAAATGACAAAAATATCTTCTGAAATATTTAGGGTGTGTTTATTTAGAAGAGAATGAAAAAGGAAAAATAAGAATGTAAGAATCAACACCCAACTACTTTATTTTTTAATTTTTATTATTGTATTTTAATTATTTTTTCATATCTTTATATACAACTATTTTGTCTATTTTTCTTTATTTCTACTTTACAGACGTATCATATCCATTCCATTACCAATCTCCATTTTACATTTTTTTGAACATAGCCTTAATGTAAATATTTATTAAACTGATTATTGTTTTTTTGTTATTATTTAAAATGTATTGAATATATTTCTTTAGTGGTATATTTCCTTTTGCAATGGTTTTTATAATATTTGCGATAGATATAATGATCGAAAATAATGATTTTATTTGTTTAAGGTTGTTCTAGGTATTTCCTATAAATTTTTAATGGTCAACTCCAAATATCACTTTTCCTAAAATTACGTGTCCCAGTTCTCCCTGCAAAAGTTGATTTTCTTGTGGCGACAAGGATCAAAGGATTCGACTATGCATGCAATCCACTAGATGGAAGAAGTGTGGTTCATATCTGCTGTAGTCTCGTCTGATCTAGTCTTGTTAAAACCGGACCGGACCGGGCGGTACGACCGGTCCGATCGGGAACTGTACCAATGTCCAGTTCGTATATATGCGGTTCGGTTTAATTGTATTAAACCGTCTAAACCGTTGAACCAGCGGTCGAATCGGACATCCCGGTTGGACCGTAAGCAACCGGTTCTGCGGTTCGGTTAATAAAAAAAATCAACGTCACGCTCATGAGTCCGCTCCACCGTCGTGTCGTCCTGTCAGATCATTTTCCTCAGGCCTGGCGCGGTCTCGTCTTCCTCAGGCCTGGAGAGGTCTCGTCTTCCAGGCAGCGAGGTCTTCATCCAGTTCCAGGTTTCCAGCAGGTCTCGTCTTCCAGTTCCGGCGAGGGTCGAGCCCCAAATCGGAGAAGCCCCCTGCAGCGATCAACGACCACGGTTGTCTAGTCATCTTCCACTCGTCCGATCGGCATTCGGCGACGACGACATTGTGCAGCAACAGCTTCCGGCTACGAGCAGATCAGCGAGCCAGCGACCGCTTCTGGTGACAAGCGGAGCAGCGGCCTGCTTTCCATTTCCGGCAACGAGCAGAGTCGTGAATGTCCGCGTCGTCCCATCATTCCAAACTTGGACGACACTGGTTGGATCGTCTGAAAAATGGACGCTGGTCGCTGCTTCCATTCGAGCCTGATGCAGTGGACGACAGCTCGATTTGGGGGTGATGGAGTACCAGAAATGGTGCTCCGATGGTGCATGGTTGTTCGGTGTTCCTGCAGTGCATTTAAATACAAATTTAAATATTAATTTTTTGATAAATAATTTCAATAATATCATATATCTATCATCTCACTTTAATTCACTTTATCCTTTAATTTAATTTATCTAAATATAATAATCTATTTTGTTCCCCATATTTTAAAATATAATTGTAATCATATATGTATGATTTTTCCAATTAAATAATTTTATAAATTTGCCCAAATTATATTAATAAGATAATACACATTTCAACGTTAAAATTTTCTAGCCTATTAGTTCATAATTTTATATTTTCAAAAAAAAAGTTGCAAAATGACCCGTTTCATAGTAAAATTTAAGATTTTATGAAAAATGTGATTTTCATGAAATTTCACATAAAATCTGTATTTAATTAACATTTTTTATACTTAAAAAGTATGAATTTAATATGAAATTATATGAAGATTTTTAGAATTATCAGAAAGCACAAATAATATATATGTATGTGTGATTGTTGCGGCCTACCCCCGTCCCTACTGCAGTCCCTCCTGCATGTTTTATGCTTATATTGTGGTTTTTAAAATCTAATATATATATTTAGGATTTATGAAAAATGAAAATATAATTTTATCAATATATTTATTTAAAATTTAAAAATAATTTAATATTTATAATATCATAAATATGTCATGCTGACGTCACCGGTTCGAACCAGATCAGCTCCTTTACCGGTTCAATCACTGGTTCGGTTCTGAAAACATTAGTCTGATAAGCAATTAATGATATAAAAAATGTAAATGCTATTAGGAAAAAAAATTCCGCAAAACGATTTTTGTGAATGCGATTTAATTCACTATACAGCAGCAACTAAAATCTTGCAGAAGTTTAAAATTTGGTTGTTAAAAAAAGTCGGTTGCCAAAAATTTATGATATATTTTATATAAAAAGTTACTAAGAATAAATTTAGTTGCTAATAACTTATGATTTTTGTATTTAGACAATTAAATTTTGCAAAACATTATCATAAGCTAGGAAAATTTTCGGTGCTTGTGAATGCATACTATAAGCAAGAAAATTTTACTCGCCTATAAAACTATAACCATAAACAAGAAAATTTTTCACACATGTGTTTTCTTTTCTAATAAAGATTTTTTGGTCTAATAAGAGTGGCCAAAATTATATTTTCTTGTTCTGATTTGTTTTTTACACCATTGAATCTTTGCAAAACAGAAGTGGTTAGTATTTTTCCTAATAACAAATTATTGGTATTTGCAAATCAGACTTTCCATTGTATTCCAAAATTTTAAAAAAAATAATAAATTTTTAACTTTTCTGAAATAAATTTAGAAACTATTATACTCGAGAGTACCTTATTTATATGAACTTTAAATAATATAACATATATTTCTTATATAAAATATTTTTCAACTTTATCAATTATAATGAAATTTTATTAAAAATAATATTTTCTACATAAATATTTTTTAAAATATCAAAAAAATAAAAAATTATGTCTACTTATACTTTAGTGGTTGATCCAACAAATGGATGGAATAGATTGAGACTTAGTAGACATATAATACAAATTTTATCAAAACATCAAAACACTTATATTTTAAAGCAAATGTACTCGTGTTGTAAAATTACCAAAATCCCATTACCTTTTTTTTTTTCCATCATGGAAAGGACTTCCCATGGAATGGAGCTTTTCGGGTTTCCCTTCTCCCAAACACAGGTTCTCTTCTCTAAAATTTGAGTATGAATTAAGTTTGAAGATTCAAATCCAAACCTTCTAACATCTATAGTTTCCTCACACATATTAGTGCTTGGGATTTAAATTGTATTTAATCGGGTAGATTTTGAAACTTAATGTATTTATTTTTCAGATAATCAAACTATAAATCTATTTTCAAGTAGGCAAACTTCATAGTTTTCTATTTCACGAGAAGTCCTTAATTAAATTCTCGCTTTCTTTTTATTATGCACAAACTTATTCATAATTTACATAGATCTATATATTCTTTCAAAAATAATGTCCATACGTTTCAACACTACAACATATGTGGCCGCCTTTTTGCAGCTAAATTTTAATTTGGTTGCATTTGGTGTCAAATGCTACTTAAGTTGAAGCCAAAATTTTATTATTGTTTGTAGTCAAATTTTAATAGGTTCATTTTCGTTTTTTAATTTTAATTTTAATTGCTGAATTAAATATTACTTTTAGGTGCATTTGATGTGAAAGTTATCAAGAATTTTTAACTAAATAATCAATTATAAGAAAACTACATTTAATGCTGTAAAAAATATATGTGTTATGCTACTAAAAGATTAGTAAAATTTGTTATAGAGGAAGTCCACAAGTATATAACAGATTTTATATTCAAACGAATTGGGGAACAATTTGTTGTCACAATCGTTGCCAAAAAAGTGTTTGCTAAACAGTATGTGTCGTCAATTCGTTGATGATGGAAATTAATGACTCACTATTAGTAGTGATATATATTTTTTTTATAAATACCCAGTATTCTATAAAGAAAGCCATATATTCCAAGGTTAGGGTGGCATGGTGATATAACGCCAATTGGTAAACTACCATACAAGGGAAAAGGATAAAAAATTCTAGCTACTTAGCTATTCCTAGATTGGACCACCACTAAAAAGAGCTGGTGATATTTGCCTTTTCACTGACTGGGCTAAGTCCAGAAAAAATAATATGTGCTCTAAAAGTCCACATTGTCGGCCATGCATTTTTCTCCACTTTCCGTATTGGTTGTAGACATAAAACCAACTCAAAGCCAAGATCCATGGACCACACAGCATGTACCATGACCACCCAAAAAATTCCAAAAAGCCTACCAAATAAGAATGTGATATGGCACACCAAAATTTCTCCACTACTTGATTTTCATACCCTTTTCTAGCTATTAGTTTTGGTACACTAGCATTTTGATGATATGATGCATGCATTTCGAATCACAGCAATCAATAATGTCATTGGTCTCCATCAAATTGCAATGGCCCAACAAACCATTTTGCTCTGGCATGACAAATATACAAGTCAGAATTTATTTCTACCATTTGTCTCCGAGGCAAGAAAAAAGTCTTTTCACAATTACTTCGAGAATTTCGGTGCCCGATCGTATGCACCCGGGTGCATTCAGCCTCAGTGCACCCGGGTGCACTGCACCTATTTTTTTTTATTTTTTTTTGAAAATTTTTTCATGAAACTGTTAATATAAGTTTATTTAACATATGTATCAATTTTTACTATTTTTGGATATTTTTAGATATTTTTTTTAGATTTTTAAAAATCAGTGGCATTTTCCGTAATTTAAAATTACCGAAAATGCCACTAATTTTTAAAAATCTAAAAAAAAATATTTAAAAGTCTCCAAAAATAGTAAAAAATGATACATATGTTAAATAAACCTAGATTAACCATTGTATAAAAAAATTTTCAAAAAAAAAAAAAAAAATAGGTGCAGTGCACCCGGGTGCACTGAGGCTGAATGCACCCGGGTGCATACGATTGGGTTCCGAGAATTTCACCCCTATAAATTAATTAGCATTTGAACATTGTCTTGCTAGCTCCCCTTATTTTCAGCAAAAGCATTAAATTCTAGCCTTCTCATCCGGTGCATGTTCTCTAAAAAGGTCTCACAACCGTAGACAGATTCTATCCTTTTTCCGTAAATTTCCAAAGAAAATTAAATGACCCATTTCTGAAAGTCATCATTTCATGATTCTCAATGCTGATAATTTAGTGCGAATCTGACCATCTATTTAATTCACTCAGTCCAGCCAATTTATGACTTTTTACCCAAATTAATTTCTTGTTTGGTGTAAAAAGCTTTTGGTCAAGCATTTTAAGGTAGATTGGGAGAATTTTTATTCAATTCCATTACTCCTGAGATTGATGTCTCACCTTTTGAGGAGCAACATTGACATATCGTTCACTACTAGTGATGCTTATTCCTTTGGCAGCATAAACTAAAATTAGGCCGCCTACCCATCACATTCAAAGACATGAATGCACTATGTACTCGTCTTTATGGGAGTTGTACCTTTTGTAAGAAGTGTGGGTTTCATGTGGAAATCAAAATTTTAGATTGCTTCAGTGTTTATTGGGAAATTATGGATCTCAATGGGTTTGGGATAATTAGTTATATTTAAACCTAGAGGGTGTTTGTTTATGCTCAAGACATTTCCGATTAAAATTTTTCAATCTTCACAACTATCATATTTTTTAATGAGGAGTGATCCTGTTAGCCCCGGCTAAGTAAATACCTCACTTACCCCACCTCAAAAAACCTATTTACAACAAATTGTTTTTATTTTTTTCTTTGTGCACTTGTTTATCTAAGTGTATTTAATATATAGACTAAGTTTTAGCATTTTTTAATATGTTTATCTATTTTTTTGAGATTTTAAACATCTATGTATATATATATATATGTATGTATGTATTTAAAATACCCTTATTTTTAAAAATCTAAAAAAATATATATACATATCCAAGAATGGTAAAACTTGATTTATATATTAAATACATTGAGATAAACACGTGTATGAAGAAAAAAGCAAAAAAAAATTGTTTTAAATAGAATTTTTGAGGTGGGCTAAGTGAGACATTTACTTAGCCCGGGTTAACAGGATCATTCTTCTTTTTTAATTACTTCTATTATATTATATTCTCCCATTTTAACTTTTACACTAAAATTTTTCATCAAAAATTTTATTACTTCCCAAACACTCTCATGATGTAAAAGTCATTTGACACTGTGAGCTCTAAAACTTCTCGAGTAATCCGCATACGTTTTTCATGTTATCCCATAAAAAAATTTCATTTGAGATAAAGGCAACATCACATTACCCAAATATATCGGTATCATGAAATAATGTTCTCCATATCATAAAAAAAGGCTATTTGCATTTGCCCGCCTACTTTGTATGATTTTGCAAATTTACCTATAAGTATTGGTTTTGTGAAATCATTTCTATTCATGAATTCCTTTTTTTCCCAAGAAATATCACCAAATCGATGACTGTGTGATTCCCACCATAGACCAAATCTTGATCGGTCAAACTCTAATCCAATGACGATCAAGATTAGGTTGACTATGACCATATATCATTACATTACCTGGTATTGATCATGCTGAGGCAAGCCTCAAGATTTGGGTACCGTATGGTAACAATGATTTCTCCTGTGCTTAAAATGATTACTAACTTGCTATTTCTATTTTTATACTTTTATTTTTATTTTTTTCTTACACAACAATCCTATTTTTCCTTATTTTATCTTTATCATATCATATTACTTTCATACTCATAACCCCCATGCCATTATAATGTCATCATGGCGTGGGGGTATTTGCAAAAGTATGCAAGTTATGTAGGCATATTTGTAATTTAGAAATTAAGTGATATATTTAATTTTTGCAAATAACCTTGTATAGTTTAACCATAATTGCAAATAATCTCATATCATGATGATACAGTAACAACGTCATAATGGCGTGTGATTATTTATAATTTTTAAAACTATGTAAGTATATTTACAAGTTTAATCCAACTAAACTAAATAAGTATATTTACAAATGATCCTTTTATACTGGCACCCTTCAATGGATGGAAAGAGTGTATCGAGAAGGATTTCATGGGAGCTAATATAGGGTGCGTTTGGTTGGAGGTAAAATTTTTTGATGAAAACTTTTCATAGTAGAAGTTGTCAAGTTGATAGAAAATGATGTGATATGATAGAGGTAATAATGATGTGTAAAGTGAATAAAGTTAAAATAGATAGGGTAGTTGTATGAGTATTTGTGTGGAAATGATTGAAAAGTAGGATTGTTTATATAGGAAAATATAAAAAAAATAATTAAAAAATAAGGTAATTATGGGAAGTGAAAAGTTTTTGATTGAAAAGTTTTTATTGACATATTTTGTGTATAACCAAACACACCCATAGATGGCTTTAACTCGTGAGATAGAAGTCAAACTCATTTCAGGTCTTCTAATGAGGGATGTCAGGCCTTTGTGTGTGGATCGAGTATCGGCAGGGCTCGATGCATGACACCTGATTTGTGGGGCCCTCGACATTCGCCCATGCATGACTTGAATGCAAGGTCCTCACAATTCTTCAGGAAAATCAATAAAATAACTAGGCGTTTTTTTAGTGCTACTTTGTCCACTAAGTGACGAGTTTTTCAGATAGAATCTGCGTGGTTTTCAAAAAATAACAATTATTTTCTTATTTTTTAATACAATTTTTCCCAGCTAACAGACAATCCTTTTTACCTATTTCCAACACAAAACATCACTTCCTACCTTCTCATCTTATCGTCATACCAACAAAGTTGAATGCATCTTCTTTAATTAGCCAGCGAGGTAAATTCTCATTGGAGCATGCATTTTCCTTTGACACTGCAACAAATGTCCACGAATGCAATACTTTTTAGATATGTAATATTGGTTTGGTTATATATATCAGAAATATTATGGTGCAGCGTCGGAAATGAGCCCCACATGATAATAAAATCATAATCTACTCCACCCATTGTATTTAGAATAATGTATTCTATTACCATACCAATTTTCATCCTAATCAGATATGTATATGGGCCCCATCTGAAAATGGTATAAATTCAACATAATAAAATAGTTTGATGTAAATAACAACTTTAAAGTTATTTTTTCAACATGTAAATCATTTGTTATAAAATTTATATATGGATAAATGATTGTATAAAGTTACATTGCATTCTAATATGTGTGAGGCCCATTTTTGATCAAATGTACCGCTATTCTGGTGCAGTTGCGCTGCACTGGAATAACTCCCTCTCTCTATATATAAATATTCAGGTGCAGTGTCGCTGAAATATGTCTCACATGATCATCAAATCATAATCTACTCCACCAATTGTATTTAGAATAATATATTTTATTACCATATCAATTTTTATCTCAATCAGATATGTATATGGGCCCCATTTGAAAATAGTACAAATTCAACGTAATAAAATAGTTTTATGTAAATAACAACTTTAAAGTGGTTTTTTCGACATGTAAACCATTTGTTATAAAATTTATATATAGAGAAATGATTGTATAAAGTTCATTATCTTCTAATATGTGTGGAACCCATTTTTGATCAAATGTACCACTGTTCCGGTGAAGTTGTGCTATATCGGAACAGCTCATAAAGAGATCTGATTTTCTTGCTGTTAATTACAGAGGGCAGCCGTGTGGTGAATCGCATGGGGCTCCACATGTATTTTTTCTTTTAAAAATCTTTTACATACACTTGCTGGCTCCACCTAGATGAGCATACACAATTTCTCATAATTTTAAAAATTATTTAGATGTATTTCCGAGATTTTTTTTAAAAAATAAAAGTATGCATTTCTCGTGTGCCAACACGTTTTTATTTTAAAAATCCCAAAAAAACATCTAGATAATTTTTTAAAAATTTTGAAAAATTTGTAAGCATCCGTTTAGATAGGGTCGGCTAGTGTATGAGAAAAAATTTAAAAAAATACATATGAGGCTCTCATGTGGTTGATCGCAAGGCCACTACCATGTGGTTAACTGCGTAGAATCAAGGTTCATTTATGAACGTCTAAAATGCTTATTTAGGGTGTGTTTGGGAAGTTGTAAAACTTTTGATGAAAAGTTTTATATGTAAAAGTTGTCAAATCAGTAGAAAATGATGTGATATTGTAGGGGTAATGATGAGGAATAAAGAGAATAAATTTAAAATAAATAGGTTAGTTGTATTGGTAGTTGTGTAGAAATGATTGAAAAGTAGGGTTGTTGTATAAAAATATGTGTAAAAAATAATTAAAAAAAGAGTAGTTATGAAGAGTGAAAAGTTTTAGATTGAAAAGTTTTAAGTTGACAACTTTTTCAAATTGCCAAACACACCCTTAGCCACGAATATGAGAGCTTAAAGGTAGCAACATCTAATCAATACCACTAACTTCTATATTACTTATAGCTATTTATATTGGAGAGTGCCTAAATGTTCTCGAGTTCACTTGGACTCACTAAACCTGGGTGCATTTAAGGAATTTTTTATTTTTTAAAATTTTTTTACAAAACTATTGATCTAAATATATTTAACATGCATATCAATTTTTGAACATTTTTGAAAATTTACAAATATTTTTTTTGAATTTTTTAAAATCAGTTACATTCTAGCATTTTTATACAACTGATTTTAAAAAATCCAAAAATATATTTGTAAATTTTCGAAAATGTTCAAAAATTGATATGCATGTTAAATATATTTAGATCAATGGTTTTGTAAAAAAAATTTAAAAAAAATAAAAAATGGATATTTGCATTCGGGTGCACAAAAGCTAAATGCACTCGAGTGCGTAGGATCATGCTCTATTTATATTTAACTGTAAGTAGTGACAGATATTTGATTGATAGTAACATTCAATTTTGTTGCCTATAGATAAAGAAGAATAATTCCGTTCGTCGGGCTAAGCAAATGTTTTGCTTAGTCCACCTCAAAAATTATATTTAAAACACTTTTTTGCTTTTTTTCATATATTTGTTTACCTAAATGTGTTTAATATATAAACTAAGTTTTGTCATTTTTGGATATATAAATATAATCTTTTTGAGATTTTTAAACATATAGTTGTGTATATGTATTTAAAATACCTATATGTTTAAAAAACTCAAAAAATATATGCATATATTCAAAAGTGGTAAAACTTAATTTATATGTTAAATACATATAGATAAATAAGTGTATGAAGACGAAAGCCAAAATAAGTGTTTTGAATGAGTTTTTTGAAGTGGACTCAATGAGGAATTTGCTTAGCCTCACTTAGCCCGAGCTAACAGGACCACTTGTCATAGATAAAAAAAAGTAAAATAATAAACTTGCAAGATTTAAAACATAAAATATATACTGTAAGTGATATTAAAATTTTGTTCCGTTTGGTCCTAATTTCTATGTTACTTACAACTAATGTTTTATTAATATTTCTAGCCAAATGTAAATGGTTGCATTAAACATTATTTTTGGCTACACACGTTTCATGTAAAAAAAGGTTATACTTAACCAAATATCACTAATCTTAAACAACAACGTATTTGTAGTTAAATAGTCAATTTTACCTAAATTCATTTATATGCAACCAAATCTATGTTAGGGCCCCACTTGGATATAAACCATGTAACGCTAAAATTTTTCATATAGCTTGTGAATATATGTATGGAAAATCATAACTTGCATTGATTTTAATGATTAGTTATGCAAATTGAAATGAATTTGAGGTACTAATGAGTCTTGTATAAAATAGTATAGAAATATCAAACCTAATAGACATTACGATAGCTCAAAATGAAAGAATCCAAATCAAAAGGATGTACAACACAGGTAAAATTGCATCCCACCTTGACTCAAGTTGCGACTTGAGTGAAGTTATAACCTAGGTTGATCCACCTTGCAACTTAAGAAAGTAAATAGCGAAAAGGACTAGAACGGAGGATTTCAATAGATGGAGTTGCACCTCAAGTTAACATTATCATTAACTTGAGTGACGTTGCAATTAAAGTCGACCTCAAGTAAGACTTGGAAGAGAGACATTGAAGAAAGGATCCAAATTTAGGAAGGTTGAAGAGCTAAGTCAAGCATCAAGTCGACTCAACATTGCGACTTAAGTAAAGTCACATTCTGTAGTCAGCCTTATGTGCAATTTGATAATGGAAAAAGCAACCAGGATGAGAAACAAGAGCTGATCAAAGGTGAAGTTGAAGTCCAAGTCGACCTAGCATGTAACTCGATTAAAGTCACACCTCGAGTCAACCTTACATAAAATTTTGCCACAACGGATGCTTTCTACTACTAGTGGTTCTAAGCTAAGTTAAGTCATGCCCCCAAGTTTACCTCACAAATGACTTGATTAAAGTTGCACCCAAGTTGACCTTATATGTGACTTAGGCAAGATACTCAAAGGAATTTGCATTGAAGGCAATATAAGAAATGAAGTACCTCAACTAAGTCCAAAACCGCTGGTTGGGCATGGCATGGAACCTATAGTTATAAAATTTTCAATGTGCTTGTGAAACTATCTGTAATAAGCTATGGGTCCTCCCGATTTTATATGATAACTCAAACTATATATAAACTTAGTGTTCCTTTTAATTGTCATTACTTGAAACTATTCTTCTTTTGTAATAACAACACTACATGTGTGATCCCACTAAGTGCAATGCATAAACCTAGAAAAATGATCATGGACTTATGAGTTATGAGTCTTATATTTTGATATTGTCTACTTTGACTTAGCAGCTCAGTTGTATGATTTGTGTTACGCTATATTTAACCTGAAACCTACTAATAAACTCTCAAGAATTCTTTACCCTTTCAATTTGGGATTCGGTTCTAGCCCATTATAAGCCTACCAACTTCGACTTGGTTTGTCTTTGAATCACATCTCAACTCTGGGTTTCTACTTGCAACTCTGGCTTTCACAAGACCAACTCTCTAATTCTCTTAACTACATCTACTACAAGAGGTCTGCTTTGATACTACTTGAAATGTATGATCCTAAAAAAACAATCTTAGGCCCATGAGTTATAAGCCTCATGTGATATTATTCGCTCTAACCTGACAGTTCAGCCACACAATTTTAAAACGTATCACACAATGTTTAAACTTCGATCCACTTATAAACTCCTAAGAATTCTCGATTCTAGGCTATTACAGGTCCACAAAATTCCGCTTGGTTCATCCTCAAACCATAATCCAACTCAACTCAAGTCTAGGCCACTACCTCACATCTAATGGATGTATGCTCATGATTACACTGAAAAGATCATAAAAACCATTAATAATACATATAGTTTGGTGGCCTTATGACACACCCTTATAATAATATAGAGTGTGGCTTTGGCGATTCACACAACAATATGTGACTCCTCGTGTAGCTTTCACACAACATTGCTTTAGTGTGGCCCCTTTGTGGCCCTTTCATAGCACGACTCCAATGTGGCATCTTTTGCGCATACTATCGGAATCTTGTGACTCATAGGTCAACCAGAAAAAGCACTGCTCTAGTAGAGTCCCTTTGCACAAACCATTTGTCACCGGATGACTCACAAGTCAACAATATGAAACATGAATCTAATGTAGCCTTTTCATACACACCATCATCACCATGTAGCTCACAAATCAACCACAAACCGTGTCCATAAGATACATATATACTAATGACATGCATGACATGATTGATACAATTTTATAAAGCTAATATTTAAAGTCATGCAATTGATACTATATAAAATCCAAATACAAAATTGAAACTTTTTTCACAAATCCACATCAAAACAATCTAGTGTTCTTAAATCCTAATTCTAAAGCAAGTAAAAAATATCGACATAGCCCATCACAAAGAAAAACATTGAAAACCGTAAAATTCGATTTCAAAAGTTCTACTTACAACTCCAATTTAGAAAACTTATAAATTAAGATGAGAAAAGATCTTACTTATCTCATATTAGCAATTCAAACTTTTCCTTCTTAAACTCCAATATCAAAACTTGAACCTTCCTTCCTTGACCATTAAAATAAATATTGCATTTTATCAACAAAATCGTCAAAATAAGCTCTTCTCTCATTTTCACCTTTCTATCTAACACTATTTTTTAATTAAAATAGCGAATTTGACAACATTAAATAAAACAAGAACAAATCATATTAATTGACAATTCAAACCTACGCCGTTGATTAGACCCAAATATATAAAACAGATTAATAAATCCATTTAATAAATTAATGGCTTAATAAACTCAAATTAAAAACCTTAGTTAAAATCCACTATGTTATTTTATTTAAACAAATTTTAATGTTAGGCAAATTTATATAGAAACGGTTTATAAGCTCAAGTTAATGTATTAATATATATATTAATAGCGTTACCTTGTCATCTATTTTTTTTAAAATATAAGTGGCCCACCTGGTATGAAATAAACCTTATCTTTTACAGCCGGACAATGCACCTATATGCATGATACGAACAGTCCATTTAAGGGCATACATAGCTTTCTTCTCTCTTAGGCTTACCTTCTTGACCTCCAACTTTGAATCCCTCGAACTCCTTGAACAGTTATATAGACGTTGCTTAGTTTTAATTTTATACAATCCCACCTTCTTTGGTATTTTTGCACAATCTACTTACTTTCATTTTACGTAATCCCACCTCCTCAACTTACTTGCTCTAGAAGCAAACCTAATAATTACATAATCTCACCTCAGCTTAAGAAGCGACCTTTCGTCTCCACTCTTTTTGATATTGCAAATTAACCTCTTTATTTTTGCTCTTTATAAAATTACAAATTTGATCCTTTTATGTCCAATCTTTATAAAATTATAAGTTAGCCTTATTTTGTCTCTACTTTTTATAAATGAGACTTGATCTAGCGCACACGGGTGTGAAAATCCATTTTTTATATAACTGTTAATCCAAGTATATTTAACATGTGTATCAAGTTTTACCATTTTTGGAGATCTGTAAATATTTTTTTGATTCTTTAAAAATCAATGGCATTTTCGTAATTCACATGTTACGAAAATGCAACTGATTTAAAAAATTAAAAAAATATCTACAAATTTTCAAAAATAATAAAACTTGTTAAATATACTTAGGTTAACAATTATATAAAATTTAAAAAAAAATAGGTTAAATACACCAGTTGCATCGAGGCTAAGTGCACCCGAGTGTATTTAAAAACAGTCTTTTATAAATTTGCAATTTAATTTCTCTGTCTCTACAGTTTCTAAATTTACATTTTAGTCCCTTTTATCTCTACTCTTTTGAAACTTGTAATTTAATCCTGCTCTTTCTAAAATTTATAAATAAACCTCATTCTTTCTAAAATTGCAAAGGAACCTCCTTTTAAGCAAACTTTACTAATATAATATCACCCCTTTTCTTTCAAATGTATAAATTAATTTTAAGATTTTATTTATTCTAAACTCACCATTTTTCAGTAATTAATTTATCTTCTAATTTTTCCTTCTATCTCTCTTTACTGAAAAGGGTAAAACTAACTATGAAACTTGGGGTTTCATATGGCAACTTAACCGCTCGATTTTAAAATGTATCACACTATATTTAACCCGAGACCTACTCATAAACTTCAAGCAAGTCTCTCCCTTTTGGATATGAGATTCGATTCAATTCTTAGCCATTATATTGAGAAATATTCAAACTCTTCATCTTTAGGATGTAAAAAAGCTGCTTTCCCTTTTGCTCCTCATTTCACTATTAAGTGTGAATTAGACAAATTAGCTTTATTGCTTACCTGGGTAAACTAATCTATCGCTTTAGTTTTGAAACTATTAAATTACTGGTAAATTGCCATATATCGAGTTTCATTAACACAAGCATTAAAGACTTCAATAAAGTTATTTTCGATAGCTAAACATGGGCTATTGTCTGGAAAATGCCCTTTAACAATGCCTAGGATTATTCTTCACGATACAACTGCACGCTTACAGGCTAAATTCTCCTTTGCTCACGGTAAGAACTTAGGAACCCAATCGTATGCACCCGGGTGCATTCGGCCTCAGTACACCCGGGTGCACTGCACCTATTTTTTTTATTTTTTTTTGAAAATTTTTTCATGAAGCTGTTAATATAAGTTTATTTAACATATGTATCAATTTTTACTATTTTTGGAGATTTTTAGATATTTTTTTTAGATTTTTAAAATCAGTGGCATTTTCTGTAATTTAAAATTACCGAAAATGCCACTGATTTTTAAAAATCTAAAAAAAATATCTAAAAGTCTCCAAAAAAGTAAAAAATGATACATATGTTAAATAAACCTAGATTAACCATTGTATGAAAAAATTTTCAAAAAAAAATTAAAAAAAATAGGTGCAGTGCACCCGGGTGCATACAATCGGGCTCCAAGAACTTATGTTAAGTATATGTTATTACAATTGTGCAGAAAAGATTTTTCATCAGAATACTCATACCATATTCTTTCCTAACCAAATTTACTGCTAAATGTCACATACAACCCCAATATTTTGTTGTTGGGAAGACATTAGTCATTGCTACTACTAACCCTTTTGATGGTATGACATTATAATAAATTCTTTCTTGAATTGTACTTTTTAATTGGGCTTCTATAAAACTTTTTTCCTATGTAATTTTTTCATATTTAAAATTTTAATGGTTGATAAAACAAAATCTACTCCATCTATGTATATTTAGCACCATTTATATTATCATAAACATCCTCTTATTTGTCTAATATCACTGTATATATCTCATTTATAAACGTGTAAAATCAACATAATAAAATAGTTTAATACTAAAATATCAATTTTAAAATAATATTTTCAACATCTAAACCGCTTAAAATATCATTTTTATGTGAATAAATAATTTTACATTTTAATACATGTATAAATGGATCTAAATTTTTTATAATTTATATATGAATATATATTTTTGAGCAAATATAACCCATGTACATACTCGATTTGGATGAAACTTGGTCTCTTAACTAAATAAATAATGTTAAATACAATAAATTAATTGAATTTTCTATTAAAGATTAAAATCTTAAAATTTGAAGAGGTTATGTGGTTCTGCTTCTACATAGAAGCGGAGCCCCTCTTTAATAAGTATAAAAAAAGATCTAACTGCTTCTATGCTTATATTCCACTATTCTAATCGCAATAGGCATGATATATCATTCAACATCCTTAATCACAGATATTAACAAACTTCTTTTAAATCCATCCTTCAAAAAAAAACTATTTTGGTAGTGGTGGGGAAAATATTTTTTCAAAAAAAAAACACACACTTTTCTATTCATCTGCTTCACCATCAATTTATTGTTAACTCCTAGATCTTTTTTCAACTAATGTGCAAATCCATTCCCTTATTCGATAATTTACATTCTCTACCCTCAGAAAGAGTGCATGTATGTTCCTGTTGACACCCCTCCCTCAAGCACAAAATGTACAAAGCTCCACGCCTCTCCTCCACGTTTCTCCTCCACGTCCCCTTTTCCATCTCTCCCATTCTCTCAAGTCTTTCATTTTCCCCCTTTTCATGCCCGTGTAAACCGCCTCGGGTTGACAAATTTCTCCATATTTGCTTCAACCCGAAGGCCGGAACCCGAACTCTGTACGACTAGTGCCTTATTTCTTTAAACAGGGTCTGATCTCCCTTTAAAGATCAGTGGCGACTCCATTTTTTCTTCATTTTTGCGTGCGTGTTTGAGTCAATGCCCCGGCAAGGCGGGTGCACGTGGGTCCACAGATCCCAGCATAATATGCTGCCGTTATGCTGTCGGATTTATGACTTGACCCGTGTACGGAAAGCCCTGTCCTAGCCGTTATGTTGCCGAACCCACGAGAAAACACCAAAATGTCAACCTTTCTAAAAAAACGTGAAGCCTAACGCATTTTACCCCATGTGGATGCAGAAAAACTAAGCCCACGTTGCTGTCCAACAAGATCCAGATTTTCAAGGCCCGGGAAACCATTCTGAGCCCATCGTAGCGCTCGTGGCGGGTGCTACAGCTTGGCGACTCCACTAGGGACGACGTTGCTGGTCTACATCAGGCGCGAGGGGGACAGAAAGCTGAAGATCGGAGCTTCTTCCTCGCTGAATAGCGAGTTCCCAGAGCTTTTCCGTCTTCGGACAGCGAGTTTCTGAAGTTTATGCCCAAATCACGCAGAAACCTGACAAGTTTTTAGGTCCAGAGGCGTTCGACTCTTGAACACCAAAGGACCCGCGAAGGGAGGGGACCATTGAACACTGCCTCGTAACTGTCCAGGCACATAAAACAAGCCTACAGCAAGGGCCTCTGGCAAATCTAAAAGCAATTAACGTAAAAAAAAATCCGATATAAAAATCAAGTTTTTTTTCATAACCTGGGAGTTTTCTGGTCATACTTCCAGAAACGATTCAAGCGAACTGGTCTTCCCTTCAGAAACTCTTCAAACGAACTGGTCATTCTTTCAGAAACGCTTCAAGAGAACTGGTCCTTTTTCCAGAAACGCTTCAAGCGAACTGGTCACTTTTCCAGAGACGCCTCATCCAAATAAGAACCCATAGACCTCGAACATTCCCACGCGTGAAACTTAAAACAAATAAAATCTGCAAAAACACACAAAAAGACCTGGACCTCCAAGAATTCTTCTAAAGGTTGATCTTTTTTATTATCTGTTTACAAGTGCTAACCATTTTTCATTGATTACTCAGGTTTTTCACCATAGCTTGAAGGCAAAACCAGTCAATCGTGGATCAAAGCCCCGTGGTTACCAGATCGAGAGTAGCTAGGATGGAGTCCGAGCAATCCTCACGCCATAAAGATCGAGATCACTAGTTCAAGCAGTCCATCGAAGCCTACATGGCGGCAATGGACAAAAGGATGTAGAAATTAGAGGAGGTCCTATCAAACATAGGACAACCTCTAATAGGCGGCCAGAATATGGCTACACCATCATTCTATTCTCAAAACCCGAACATGGAGCAAGACGGAGGACCTCAACAATCTTCTCATAAGTCAAGGAATGATCACTATAAAGAAAAGGAGGTGATCTTAGAACAAGGCCGCAATGAAATCCAAAACCTCAAGAACCAACTCCAGAGCCAACTGAAGGAAATGGAGGAGCGAATCCGACAACATCAAGGGGAGGGCCTACCCTCGGCCAAAATAGAAGATCTATGCCCGTTCCCCGACATCAAGCTACCTGAGAAGTTCGAGATACCAGCTCTACCCGCATATGAAGGAGACTCATGCCCAAGGGCTCATCTCAAGGCCTTTTGCGGCATCCTATACCCTTTGGTAAAAAGCGAAGAAGTCTTGATTAGGCTATTCCAATATAGCTTAAAGAAAGACGCCTTGGAGTGGTACACATCACTTGATTGCCGGTTAATTAAAATATGGGAACAACTCTCCTTGGCCTTCATGGACCGCTTCTCCTACAAGCTGAACATGGCTCCCAAAAGAGCCGATCTCAAAATACTCAAGCAAAAAGAGGATGAAACATTCTCAAAGTACGTGGCTAGATGGCGTGCCTTGGCGGCGAAGATGAAAAGTCCGTTGCTGTTGGACGAGCAAATCTCTATCATCATCAACTCAGCACACCCGAGCATCTCGGGCTACCTCATCTCTCACCCATATATCAACTTCACTCAACTCCTCCAAGCCGAGGACCAAGTGGAGGCGAGAATCAGACATGACATCATCTCCCCATGGCCACAACAGGGGAATGCTATTTATCCTGAACAAGCAAGCCAGACATCTCAAATAGCGGACATTGACATGGAAGTCAATTTTGTGAAGGGTAATGCCAAAACCTTTGACCATTCTATTTTCATAACAAGAGTCAAGCCCCATAATGCTCTTATTATTTTACAAGGCCGAAATTCCAATTCTATTGTCCTTCAAAGAAAAAGTGTTGAGCCGGTCATTTTATTGAGAAAACCTATCATGCCTACGCAAGAGAATCCTATTTCGCATAAGTCCCCTATTGTTCAAAGAATATCCTCCAATACTTTTCCTACAAACTTGGGAACTCCACCCAAAGTAGCGAGTCAGCCAACTTTGCTCCACTTCTCCCCAGAAAATGTCTTCATTCTAGTCAACCAACCAACATGTCTGCGGTCTAAAATGCATAAGAGAACCTCAAAGCTCCTTACACCTCTACTCCTAGCATCCATCCAAAGCAGTCACTATCATCATCATCTACACAACCATGCCCGGTCACAGAAGGTGAAATATTAATCTTATCAACAAAACAGACAAACGCCTTAGAAAAAGAAGTGCTAGCCAAAGAGCACAAATTTCAAGAAATTCCTGCACAAGAAAAGCTAAATGGAAGAGACTATCTACAAGTCACAAATGAAGTTATCCCTAACACAAACAATCAAGCAGAGACATCTAAGAAACCTCAACAAACCATCATCAACACAGGCAATGTCGACGAAGTCGAACAGCCAACAAGGTTAGCCCCGGAAGCCGCAGAATGCGCAGGGTACACAACCATCATCTATCAACCCACAGTCACAAATACATCTTCGCCAACACATCCATAAAGGATAGTTCAAAATGGCTACCAGACAGTCTTTCCATCAAGCTTGGCAGGAAAAATGCCAACAACAAGTGAAGATAATATTTCACAGAGGGCAAAAAGCGCACAAAAAGCAAAAGGCTATGGGCATGACAGAGAAGCATGGGGGCAGCCTATCAAAGCCGCATCCCAGAGAAGCATTAAATTCAAGCTACAAAGGAAAAATTACAAACGAAGGCCAAAGGGAAAAAGGTGGAGAAAAATGCATCTAAACCATCCTGAGGCATGGGGGCAGGCAATTTTGAAGAAAAAGGACACATATTACTTTTATATCATGTCCCATCCTACATCAAACAAAGTTTGGGACCCGGGAGGCAAAGCTACATGAGGAAAGGGACGACATCCGCCTTTCTGCACTCTCTATGAAAATGGGGGCAATCCATAACTGTTGAACTGCTGCTGCTGGAAACAGACTTCGTCGACCTAAAAAGTTTCAGGGGTTCCACAGCGCCACTCGCAAAGCAAACTTCAAGACACCCGTAGCAACCTCGTAGCCTTAAAGGGCAAGTGCAGAAAGCATGATGAAGAGATTTTGAGCCGGACGGACGAGAAAATCGCGCAAAATTTGGGAAGTACGGCATGTACACGGAAAATCCGGATTTCAGCAGCGCGGATCACGGAAAAATCGTGCAAAATCCGGGAAGTACGGAAATCCACCCGTAAAATCCGGATTTCAGCAGGCGGATCACGGAAATCAAGGAGGACGCTGACAGACCTGAAAAGTTTTTAGGTCTATAAATATATAGCAGCGCGGATTGCGGAAAAATCGCGCAAAATCCGAAAAGTACGGAAATCTACCCGTAAAATTCGGATTTCAGCAGGCGGATCGCGAAAATCAAGGAGGACGCTGACAGACCTAGAAAGTTTTTAGGTCTATATATATATTGGATACACAGCAGCCCTGTGCAGAATTCTCAATAGCCTATGGCCTACAAAGGATTAAAACATCCCAAGATACATCAAAGACAAGAGCTTTATAAGATTAATGTCCTGCAGAAGCAAAATATCACATACATGCATCCAAAGCAAAGGACGAGAAGGTCTTCCAAACAAATGAACCAATATTCACACGGCTTTACATAAAAAAAGGGATACCCGAGCATTTGGATTTACAAAAAAATACAATTTGGCCAAAAATGGAAGAGATGAAGGAGTATCTCCAATGCATCCCGCCAGCAGCCGCGACCCTAGCCTTTGAGGATGAAGTCTACTTGCCAAGTCCCACTACATCATCCGGAATCTCAATAGGCATATCCGCCGATCCACTGGGCTCATTGAGTCTAAGCCGCACTGCTCTATCTCGAGAACACAAGCCATATTCCTTTCTAGAAGTTATTTCGGCAACTATAACACAAAAGGCAAGCGGTCACTCGAAGAGGATACCCGCGCACATGACAAAAGACAAAGGCATATAGGGACTACCCTCTATCTTCTATCCCAGCAATGGACCCGCCGTAAGAAATGGGAAGCGCCACCCACGTCAAATTTCAATGAAGGAAATGCGGAGGCCACCGCTTCCAAAGACCGGCACAGCTACAACGAGAAAGGATCTCCTAGCAATCTCTCCTTGTTTCAGAACAATCCCAATGCAGTTTTCACAAAACAGCAATGCAAGGAAATACCGTTAAAGGGAAGACACAAATTAAATAAGAGAAAAGAGGAAGTACCTGTACAAAGCAAACCCGCGGTAAGCGCTTCCAGAAATCCTAGCAATAGTAGGTCAGCAAATCAAAAGCCAAATCCTTGGCACAGGCAAACTGCAAAGAACAAGCATAAGATAAAAAAAAACTTACTGTGGCAGCAGACAGCGCAACCCAACCGACGCCGGAGAAGAAAAACAGCAGCGGCAGCGGCGCGTCTCGGGCAGGCGAACGCGGCAGCCTGAAATAGAGGCCGACGTGGGAGAAGACGAGCCGAAAGCAACGGCGACCAGGCAGCGGCACAAGCAGGCAGTAGCGGCAACGAACGGCAGTAGCCTAGGCGGCCGAAAGTGAAGACGATGGTGACTTTGACGACGCCAATGAAGAAGAAATGAGAGCCATCGGTCAACGCCGGAGAAGATAGAGCAGCGTCCAAGCGGAGGCAGACAAGGCCGACGAGCGAAAAGGAGAAGACTACCACGACAGCAAGCAAACTCCGGAGACAACTGGCAGTAACAGCGGCAGCGCAACCCAAATAGGAGGCAACGACAGTCGACGAACTGTGCGGTCAGAGACGAAGAAGAAGGAAGATGAACAGACGACAGCGGCACGACGACGACCCAACAACAGCAACCACAGCAACGACCAGAAGAAACAACAATCAACGACATTGAAAGCAGAATCTGGCCGGCGTCAGCAAACACGATGGCAGTAGCAGCGAAGGGATACCCGAAATAGGGAAGAAAGCCCGGCGACAGCAAACAAATCTCGCCGCGATAACCGGGAACGAAGAAAATCGGCGGCACAGCAGCAACGGCGACCGCACAGCAACGGCGGCGGCGGCGATTTTAGCAACGGTAGCAACCGGAAGGGAAGGAGGAAGAAACGGCCAACCAGCATGAAAAGAAAAGGGAAAATCGAAGAATAGGGCCCCCTTTGGAGACCCTAAAATTGGTTAAAATGGCAGAAAGCTCCCCGCCATCTCCAAAAATTATGAAATCACCCGAATTCAAGACTAGTGTGAAACAAGCCAACAAGTCCACAGATTTTTCAAAAAGGACCACTCTGCCAGAAGAAACATCATGAGTTCGCAGAAATTGCGAAGTGACCCCAAAAAAACAAAAAACAAAAAAAAAACAAAAACAAAAAAAAGAGAGAGAAGAAAAAAAAGAGAGAAAAAAAGAAAAGAGTGTTTAGGTCAATGCCAAAAGGGGTGTCCAGTACTTTGTCATTCACCGTCAAGACGTCTCTGGCAAAGGGGGGCAGCTGTTGACACCCCTCCCTCAAGCACAAAATGTACAACACGTAGAAAAGGTTCAAGCCCAAGCAAATTCAAGACAAAAGGAGGTTCAAGCAAGCTAAGCAGACCCTTCCAAACTCAGCCCATGGGAGCGAAGCTCCACCAAGCCTCGAAGCAGGCTTCTTCAACAACCAGACCAGGCCCACAAGAGCGAAGCTCCTACAGGCCACCTCAACGGGCTCCACAATGCAGCCCACCAAGCCTCAGAAGCAGGCTTCTCTACAACCTTGGGCCGCTACAACGGCCCATCTAAAACAACGGGCTTAGCCAAGCTTTAGCCCACCAAGTTCTAGCCTACTATGGAAGGAGCCCGCCAAGCTCAAGCCCATGGACCAACTCCAACACCTCAAGTGGCCCAAGGCCCATGCTCTCACTCCAAGCTCAAGCCCATGGACCAAGTCCAACACCTCAAATGGCCCAAGGTCATGCTCCCACTCCAAGCTCAAGCCCATGGACCAAGTCCAACACCTCAAATGGCCCAAGGCCCATGCTCTCACACCAAGCTCAAGCCCATGGACCAAGTCCAACCCTTCAAGTGGTCCAAGGCCCATGATCCCACCTCAAGCTCAAGCCCATGGACCAAGTCCATGACCCCAAGTGGCCCAAAGCCCACTCCTACATCTATAAAAGGAGGAACACCCCCCTCATTTGAGACACTTGGAGAGGCATCCCAGAGGGGAGGACGGGAGTCTGCAGCAACGTCCCGGTGCTCCGGTTTTCCCGCTCTACGAGCTCCACGCCTCTCCTCCACGTCCCCTTTTCCATCTCTCTCATTCTCTCAAGTCTTTCATTTTCCCCCTTTTCATGCCCGTGTAAACCGCCTCGGGTTGGCAGATTTCTCCATATTTGCTTCAACTCGAAGGTCGGAACCCGAACTCTGTACGACTAGTGCCTTATTTCTTTAAACGGGGGATGATCTCCCTTTAAAGATCAGTGGCGACTCCATTTTTTCTTCATTTTCGTGTGCGTGTTTGAGTCAACGTCTCGGCAAGGCGGGTGCACGTGGGTCCACAGATCCCAGCATAATACGCTGCCTTTATGCTGCCGAACCTACGAGAAAACACCAAAATGTCAACCTTTCTAAAAAAACGTGAAGCCTAACGCATTTTACCCCATGTGGATGCAGGAAAACTAAGCCCACATTGTTGTCAAATACGATCCAGATTTCCAAGGCCCGAGAAATCATTCCGAGCCCATCGTAGCACTCGCGGCGGGTGCTACAGTTCCACTGTGTTGCATATCTTTATCATGAAAGATATCTTGTTAATCTTTCAAGATGCATGCATTCCCTAATTACAACCATCAACTTTACGTATCGCAGTGTTCACAAACTTCGCACCGTTTTCTCCTTCCAATTGTATTACATCTTGCTGCATGCCACTGTTTTCTTCAAGTTGTGTCTAAAATTGTTACTGTTCAACTTGGCTACTCAGTACCCCGTGACACCATTCTAACCAAGCTTCACGACTATTTGGAGTAGTTTGTTCTACAGTTAGACCACTTTGTTCGACTACTACTGGACCATTCTCATCTTGGTATGAAACTGACTATTTTTGTAGTTAGACCAATGTGATTTTCTGTACTCAAACTACTAAAACCAATATGCCTTCTTGTTGTGTCAGTGTTGCCTACTACTAGACCATTCTCATCTTCACATGGAATTCATTCATTCATTAGTTACCAAACCACTCAAAATAGTCTGTGCTCCTATTACACTGTTGTTTCTTGCTGCTAAATCATTCACATCTCACATGAACTAGTTTGGAAGTCTAGCCACCCTCATCCATCTCAACCTTAACATTTTCAAGTCAACATATATATTCCTGAACTCTTCCTCCATGTACCAGTAATTTATTCTGAGATCAATTGCACTCTTGCCGTAGGTCCATATATCCATGCTATTTTTAAGTGTAGATTCTCGAAAGAACCTTCTTAAGATACTATCATCCAACATTAGAACTCTGTTTTTTCTTTTTCACCTTGCCCCTACACCGATACAAATTTAATTGATTATCGAGAATTTTCGTATCCACTTTCATCTCTTCTTACATCATTCATAAAGTGACGGCTCCACGTCACCACTACCAAGACCAAGCACACCTCCCTTCATCTCTTATCTAAGTAATACACAAACTTACCTTCAAATTTCACCATATTGTGAGATTAATGTTACCATTTTCATGTTAAAAGTACAATGTTTTAACTATCATCCTCAAATGCAAAACAATATTACTAATAAATGTTGTTCAAGTCTTTATATTACACATGAAAATAATCAAGCAATCAACATCTGTGCATTGGTCCAAGTGAAAATGCTTTGTAGTTGTTTAATGGGATGACATCATACTTGCTTACTCAACCGACCAAGTAGCATCCATAGGTGAAACATCAAGGTTTGAATCATGATGCTGCTTAAGTTTTCATCCTTCAAAGCATGTAAATTTCTCAAAAGAAATATGAGGACACTACCCACCATTTCGTCAACGTATAACAAGAAAAATAATAATAATAATAATTATACAAAGAGACTACTGTCTACTGCCCTGCACTATGGCAAAGAAAATCAATATTTTTCACTTAAACGAATGCGTTTTATCTCCTACAGTGAGATGAAAAATCTCATAATCACACATAAGCATAAACAAAGATTTTTTTTAAAAAAAAATTACAACATCGGAAACATATGCTCAAGACTCCATTGTCCAGAATTTTATCCACTCATAAGTTAATAATCTTATTTTCTCTTAAACGGCTCCACTGTATCCCTCCATAACCTATCACTTCCCCGCGAACTCAGGAAAAAGGGAAAGGAAAATTTGCTAAAGAAGACGAAGTTGATTCTACAACAACAATCACCAATCTTCCAACATCAACCTAATGCCGTCTGGATGTGCAGATAAGGATTTTGACTTTCGACTTCGACGAATTAGACTTTCAACTTTCAACTTCGGTTGTAGCTGTCCAACTGAAGATTCCGACTTTTACAGGAAAGTCACCGTTAGATTTTAGTTTTGAGAAATACCAAAGGGCATTTAAGATATTTTGTAGTGTTTAATCATGAATTTTAACACTATTAATGCCTGGAGCTTAAAATGCAACAACATCAAAAAATTAATATTTATGGTGTGCTTGGGAAGTTTTTTGTGTATAAGTTTTTGAAATAAGAGAAAATGATGTAATATGGTAAAAGTAATGAAGAAAAGTAAAAGGAATAAAGTTAAAATAGATATGTTAGATGTATATGTAGTTATGTAGAAATGAATGAAAAGTAGAGTGGTTATATAAAAAAAGTAAAAAAAAAATTAAACAATAGCATAATTATGAAGAGTGAAAAACTTTACATTAAAATTTTTTTAAGTAAACAAACACATCCTTAAAACAAAATGCAACTGTCTGAGGGTGAGTTTATTTTTCTATAAAACTTTTCAACAAAAAATTTTCAATATAGAACTTTCACACTCTATAATTAACATATTTTTAAAATTATTTCTTTATATCATCCTATACAAATTATCTTATTTTTTAATCATTTCTATATAATTTTCTATAATTTATCTATTTTAACTTTGTTCTCTTTACTCTTCATTATTACCCCTATCATCTCATATCAATATCTCTCATTTCAAAAAAATTTATATTAAAAATTTTTTATCCAAAAGTTTTATCACTTCCTAAGCACACCCTGACTTTAAAACAAAATATACAAGATTAAAACATTTAAAATATAAAATCCCCATAAATTATGTACACAAATTCTTTCAAACTTTTATACCACCTTAAGTTAAGGGTTTTCATTTCTACTTGATAGTTGATTATTTTATTATTTTATATGTCTAATTATTTTGATATTTTCATATAACGTAGTTTTATTGGATATCTAAACGTTCAAATGCATAGAGCTCGTTAAAATCATAGTTTTTGACATCATAGATTTCAAAAATGTTTAATTAAGTTAATTTTATATGTACACTAAAAAATATTTAAATACAATCACCGCAACAAATTTTACTTAGGGTGTGTTTGGTAATGAATAAAACTTTTGATGAAAACTTTTAGAGAGTAAAAGTTGTCAAGTGATGTGATATGATAGGGGTAATGATGAGTAGTAAAGAGGATAAAGTTAAAATAGATAGGTTAGTTGTGTGGATAGTTGTGTAGAAATGATTGAAAAGTAGGGTAGTTGTATAGGAAAATGTGAAAAAATAATTAAAAAATATGATAGTTATGGAGTGTGAAAAGTTTTAGATTGAAAAGTTTTCAGTTGACGTTTTTTATAGATTGCCAAACGCACCCTTAATGTATAACAAATTTTACTCAATGTGGCTAATTTTTTTGCTACATGTAATTTATAGTTGGTTTCATTAGCTATATTTTGGTTACATGTAATTATTTACCTATAAATATTTGTTTCTTTTAAGCGATAGCATTTGGTTAAATGTAGCCACTTTTTACATCAAATGCAACCAAAAAAACATTTAAAGTAGCCGCTAAGTTTTGGCTGCAAATAGTAATGAAACTTTTAGCTGCAATTAATTCAGGACTTGGTTGCATTTGATCAAATGTAGCCAAATCTTTTGTTGCATTTGATCAAAGGCAACTAAATTAAAATTTTTATGTGAAAAGTTGGTTATACATAATACATTTCCTAGTGGTTAATGCTTAGTCTAGATGTGTCAAAAAAGTGGGTACTCTCATAAAAGGAAATTCAGAGAATCAAGTCCAATTTCTCTAATGTGTGTCTAATGTGTGTTTCTCCCATGTCTTAAGCTCACGGAACCGGTGTGCCTATTTAATGGCTGACTTAGGAGCACACTCAGCTAAAACGTCAATGTCATGGTGGGGAAGCCCACCTAGTTGTTTGTTAAATCCTGTGTATTTTACGCTCAATGTAGTGTATACAGCGTTTTACATTTTTTTTTATCAAACAAGTGAAAAACACAACTAAAAGATATCAAGTTGCAAAGGAGTACATTGAAGAAAAGCATAATGCAACACATTTCAATATATGTGCATTAAAAAATTAATATGAAACTCACAGACTACAAAGTATCATGATTTACAATTGTTTTGTCCCACATAAACGTCAATGATTTAACATGACGAGGGATTGAATTATATAAGAAGGGTTGTAATTCTCGCTAACCATGAAGTGAAATCAACTCAATCATTTACCTTTCGAATCATTTGATAAATATGCAAAATCAACATTTAAGCAGCATTTGGAAAGGGGGAAAGGATAAATAATTTTTCTTACTTTTCTTTACGACTACCTAACTTTATAATCATTTTTTATATATTTCTATATAACTACATTTTTTATTTTAATTTTATTTCTTTTAGTCCTAAACAGTACCTTATCTATTTCAAAAAATTTCCACAAAAAAATTTCCTTATGTTTCCCACTTTCTAAGCGCTTCCTTAATTAATAAAATTTTTAATTTATATATTTGATAAAGCTCAATTTGGTTAGGGTTTAGCCATGACCAAATTAAGATCTAATTCATGATTCTGCTAAACTAGTAAGGTTACTCATACAAGGTTTCACGTGAAAAAGAATTAGCGTAGAGATAAGGACAATTCTAAAAAACCACAGAAAGGATGTCGAAGTCCTGTTAAAGCTCGATAAAAATGTATGTGTGTGTTTAGTTCAACTTCGACTTCCTTCTATGCTACCCTTGAAATTGCCTCCTATTGCAAGGGTTACTCTTAAGGGACATCCCCTACTAAGGTAAGATCCAAGGAAGAGATGGATTGTCTTTATGAATAGAGGAGAATACAAGATACATTGGTAAAAGAAAATGAGTAGTGATCTCATTCGTCTGACCGTAGGATACTTTTTTTTATTTTTTATAAACATGTAGAGTTATGTGTATTTAACATATAAGCCAATTTTTACCATTTTTAGATGTTTAAAAGTATTTTTTATTCTTGAACACAGCAACATTTTTCGTAATTTTCAAGTTAAAAAATTACAAAAATGTTACAGTGTTTAAAAATAAAAAATACTTAAAATCATCCAATAATGGTAAAAATCGGTTTAGAAGTTAAATACACTAAACTCTACATGTTTATAAAAGAATAAAAAAAAAATTGGGAGTCTCATGCACCTGGACACATGGGATCACCACTCAAACAAAATATCATCCATCCTCCTCTCATTTTAGGGAGATTTTTGAGGATATTTATGCAAGATTCAGTATCATTGTGAGGTGCCCTGTATTAGGCAAGAATATTTGATGATCATACTTCAAAGATTTCCTTTTATCGACGTGTTCAAGCATAGTTGACTAAACTAAGTGTTTATCAGACTTTGTGGCCATCTCAAGATGGTTAGGTCATCTAGAGAATGTGGCTATATCGAGTCTTCATTAATGTGGGATAGCGTCCTCCGGGTTGAAGGCAGGTGTTCTCATTTTTTGATGTGGCTCTCATAAATGCCTTGTAGGTGTCTTATCTACCTAAGGCAACGGATCAACAAGTTGTCCATTTCTCTTCCAAGATCTCACTATTTGGCAAGATACTCCTTAAAGATTATTTGGCCTCCTATCGAAGGGTGAACTATGACTTGTCCTAGGGGCGTATTAGACCAGTTTTAGTTCGATCCTATTAATATCAATTTCAGAAATATTAATTTAATATCTAAGCTATCTAAAATATCATTTATTCATGGATGAATAATTTTATGAATTATTATAAAACTTTAATGCATTTATAGCTGAATACAACTGCTCTTCATAATTTATATATGAATTATTATAAAACTTTAATGCATTTATAGCTGAATACAACTGCTCTTCATAATTTATATATGAATTATTATAAAAATTTAATGCACTTATAGCTGAATACAACTGCTCTTCATAATTTATATATAATTATATTTTTAAACAAGTAAGCCTCCCCCATTATTTAGTATTGAAATGATTATTGTTCTGAAAGATCGAACAAGTTTGAAAAGGAAAGAGAAAAGGGATGAAAAATATAATGATGTGCATCGCAAACAAGAAAAGTTATTTGATGATAGATAAAATTATCATTGAAATTGGGATACAATCCATTCTTGGATTCTCCAGAACGCCCACCAAACGAATAAAAGGGTTCCCGTTTAGGGTTGTTTAAAGCTAAGATGTGATGAAAATGTGAGATGAAAAAGGCGCTATACATTGAAAATGAGGAAGGTTATACTAAAAGTGAAAAAAAATATGTTGTTATTTCCTCAAATGGAAAAAAAATTCTGAAAAATAAGAAATTTTATTACAGAATAATCCATCCTAGCTTGTAACAACTCACTAACGCCGCCGGTATGAACAATCACGAAATGCTTGCAAATAAAATACGAAAAGAGGGCTTTCCGCCCCTTATTATTCTACTCGTCACCGCATAATCGACGAACTTAATTTTGATGGTTCTGTCGCAGATGTGGGAATCCACATCTGAATCCATCCGTGGGAATAAGGCGTGGCAGCGGCGCGAGGTAGCGTACGGCTCTCTCTCTTCCGATATTCTATTTTTCCACTTTAAACTTTACATTTTAATTATTTTTTTTTACTAATTATCTTCAACAAATTTATTTATTCTACACATTTCTTAAAATATTTTCTTTTTTTATTTCTTATCATTTTCCACAAACCCACAAATTTTCACGTCACCAAACGTCCCTGAGAGTGAAGGCACGCATATGCAATCACGCGTGGTGCCAGAGTATGTATAACTATCGACAGTTTCCCTCCAATTTGCGAGTTGCTGGGAATTTGCCTAGACTTCCCGCCAAAAAAAAAGAAAATAAAAAAGGTACATTCCACTAGGCTACGTGGCAGGACTAGCGTCATCCTCAAGCCCTAACAGCAGCAACCATCGCTTCGTGGGCTCCACTGCCCTTATAGGGCCGGCAAGAAACTAGCCCAGGTACCTGCCCCACCCTCTCCACTTGCGAATCCATTCCTCTCTCCCTCGCGCGTTTGGAATTCACGGAGCATATGCAACTAAATGAAGTTTTCACGCACCATCTGCTAGTTTCCCTCATAATTTGTCAGAATATCAAACAATTATAGAGTAAATAATTTTACAATTTATGACTAATTTTAATTTGAGAATGAACGGTATGTCTAATCAAAAAAGTAATTTGGAGCGATTTTCTGATTATAATCGGCATGGGTAAGTATTAAGTGTAGTTTTGAACCAGTTTTCCTATTTCTTTTGGGGAAGATTTTCATGTGCATGATGGTGCATAGAAAAATGACATACGACATACGAGAATTAAGGGCGTCGCGGTAATGGAATCTGGAATATTTTTCCCCCTTCCCCGCATTTTCGTATGAAAATGTTGAGCGTGAGCCTAATCTTCCCATTGGATGCATGCGATGGGATGTAATTTTTTATTTCGAAAAATTTATTCTCCATTTTTTGGTGGAATTTCTTCTTCATTTATAAATTACTCTTTCTATTTTTCTTATTATCTCTCATTTTTAATGCTTAATATTTTTTTCTATTTTTAACATTTTTCTTTGTTAGCATAATTTTTTTTGATTTTGAATCATTTTGGAGCATGTTTGTTTTTAATAGAAACTTTTCAAACAAAATTTTAACTCTATAGCCACTCTATTTTAAAATTATTTCTTTATATATTTCTATATAATTATCTTATTTTTTAATTATTTCTACACAATTACTCATACAACTAACCTATTTATTTCAACCTTATTCTCTTTACATATCATCATTACTCCTATCATATCACATCATTTTATACCAATTTAAGGACTTTTACATAAAAAAAACTTTTCATCCAAAAGTTTTTTCACTTTTCAAACACACTCGTGTGGAAGAAATGATAAAACTTTTGGATGAAAATTTTTTGATATAAAAGTTTTAAAATTAATAGAACATGATATGATATGATAAGGATAATGGCGAGGAGTAAAGAGAATAAAATTAAAACAAATAGGTTAGTTGTATAGATAATTGTGTAGAAATGATTAAAAAATTGAGTAGTTTTGTAGGAAAATGTGAAGAAATATTTAAAATATATGGGTAATTATAGAGTGAAAAGTTTTATATTCAAAGTTCTAGTTTGAAAAGTTTTTTATGAATATTTATATATTGGAAAACGATTCAATGCATGCGATTGCACTGTTAGTCCATGCACTATCGGCCCTACTTGATCATAAATGAAAAATTTACCTCACCCATTGTAATTAAAAATGTTCACTTTATCGGCATACCAATTTTCATCCAAATCCAACATGTGTATAATATCCATCTTAAAATGGTGTAAAATTATTGTAATAAAATATTTTAACTTAAATATCAAGTTTAAAGTAGTATTTTCAATATTTATACCGTCTAAAATATGATTTTTATATGGATAAATGATAGCATAAAGTTTCATCGCATTCTAATATGTGTGGGAATCATTTTATAGTGGACTATACCATAATAAAATTTTATTGCAATCTAATATGTATGGGCCCATTTTACAGTGGATTGCACATGAATGATTCTCTTATATATTACATCATCTCATCAAGAATTAAAATAAGGGCTTGAGACATTCTCATAATATCTAAATACTATTCTACAAATATCTTATTGATAGTTGAAAATTAATAATAAATTTTTTGGGTATTGTATACCAATTTGGTGGGTAATTAATTGAGTTTAATGTGAAATTTGCTCTAAAATATGGTTTTGCAACATTTGGGTTTTAAATATTAATTTCAAGTTATTTAAATAATTTTTTGTAATCTTTTGGCTTGAAATTACATTTTAATTGTTGTCATGAAATTAAACGGGCTTGAAATAATTTTTTTTATAGTGATAACCCACTAATGATATTGATGAATTAATGATTTAAATATTTTTTTTGGTATCTAGGTTTGCAGGTTCAAAAGCGGGCCCCACAAAATCATCAATGTCCAGTTAATTAAATCTGGACCGTCCAACATGAGTAGCTGTCCATTATTCATCCAGAAAATCCAGCACCGTTCAATGTCAAATCCCAGCCGACCAATAATTAGAACCGTCCAGAATTTTAGCAACTACTCAAAGAAAATCCAAGCTGTCCATAAAGTAGATCACGTCCAGCAGGCAGTCCATCTTAGCCGTCCAACTACAACTGAAACTCCAGCAATAATCAAGACCGTCCATCCTAGCTGGCCAAGTTAATCATCAACCAATCGAGCACCGCCTCAATCTTTCCAAGATAAATTAGAACCGCCCATATGTCCAAATTATCTTAAATCCAGCCGTTCAATTTAATTCAGCAGTTGTCCGAGCTAATCAACGGCTAATCTTGCTGATGGTGGATGGGCGGATGAATTTTAGACGCTGCTACTTTTAATGCCCACAATTACTTGGATTGTTGAACTTAGAAAATTATATGTTGGACGGCTCTGCGGAATTTGGACGACCTTGCACCCATTGCAACCGTGCAGCTTATTTACGCAATTCAAATTGCGATGAATAATATGGGGCCCACTTAAAGCAATCCAATCCAAGGGCGAACTGTGTGCAAGAGATGGTGGGCTGAAAGTTTTCAAGCCTATAAATAGGTAGTTCCATAGCATGCCGAAGGAGGAGATTTTACACAGAAATTTGGAGAGCAGATTTTAGGAGGAGAAAATTAGAGAGAGCGAGGTGGAGAGCACAAGCAAGAGGCGGACCGGTGAGTTGCGGGAGCGGCCGACACACCATCGGGAGCTTCAAACCAATAAGTCTTCCTATCTTTTTTCTTTTTAATTTTTATTGTCTTGTTTAAGATGGATTTTGATTCTAATTTTATTTTAGACTTAAACATGTTTGGCTAAACCCTAAATCTAGGGTTTAGGATGTAGCATGCGTGCAATGTAGCGTGGTATTAATTTTTAATTTATTTATGATGGATATTATTGTTAATTTAATTTCTTGTGATTTTTATGCTTGCTTTGTACATGGGCCCGTACTTTGGCATGATTCCATATATTAGGTGATGGAACCGAGAGATGAAAATCTAATATATAATAATAAAGATATTAAACTTGGAAATCTAAGATTATGAGAATAGGCATGATGACCTTGAGGAATTCTATAAGCGAACCACAGAACTTAATGAATTCTAATTAACTTAGGGTGTGTTTGGTTGAAGGTAAAACTTTTGATGAAAAGTTTTTTGAGTAGAAATTGTCAAATCAATAGAAAATGATGTGATATAATAGGAGTAATGATGAGGAGTAAAGAGAATAAAGTTAAAATAGATAGGTTAGTTATATGGGTAGATGTGTAGAAATGATTGAAAAATAGGGTAGTTTGTATAGAAAAATGTGAAAAAATAATTAAAAAATAGAATAGTTATGAAGAGGGAAAAGTTTTAGATTGAAAAGTTTTAGTTGACACTTTTTTGTCCTAAACAAACACACCCTTAATCCCATGAGGATGTGTGGTTAACAAAATTAGGGTACGCCTTGTAGGTTTCGAGAGAAGGTGCAAGGATAAATTAGGATTTGTTCTTCTTTAAAAAATAATATTCATATTAAATAATTATACTCATATCAATTACAAAAGACGCATGTGAAATCCTAGACCCTAAGTAATCGCACTCTCGTTCTCTACTCGTTCTAATTTTCAATTTTATCTTCCCATTTTTCTACTTCTTTTCCATTTTATTTACACTATTCCCTTCTCACTTTTCTATTTTATTTGACACAAAAGCGTTTAAAAGAAAAATTTATAGTCCTAAATTCCCTGTTGATCGATAATTTTTATACTACAATCTACGACCGTGCACTTGCGGCCATGTTGTTTGTTGCCTAAAATTTAAAACGTATGGCCACATCTAGCCGACTAAAGTGGGGAATGGAGCACCAAGCCGGCCCCACTTCCATTTTTATTAGACGATCCATCCACAAAGAGTTTCCAGCAAGTATCTATAGAGTTAGCACTTTGTTCTGTTATTTTTGCATGAGTTTCTAGTTTTGTGAAGTTAGCAAGAACGTCAAACGGGGTGACAACTTGCTGACAAGTGCTAATCAAGGGAAAAAAAATCAAGGAAAAAAAAACTAAATTAGGTTAGGAAGTGCTTTGAAAGAATAGGAATACGGCAAGAAGCAAGGACAACGAAAGCTAAGTGACAAAGAGTAGGAAGAGTGTGCATGCAGGAGATCCTAATATTGATCTTAGAGGGTGAACATTGTCCCCTTATAATGTAAAAGAAAGTTAAATAAAGATGAAGATTGTTAATTTTTAAAATTACAAAAATATCTAAAACCTAAAAATATATATAAGAATTTAAAATTGACTACATAAAAATGAAAAAAAAATTTAAAGCTCAAATTTTGAGCCTACATATATATGTAATTAGGAAATTCTCCAACACAACTGATTGGATGCTGCAACTCTCTTTTTTTAATATTTTAAAAATCCAAGCCATATATTATATCGACACTTATTTGTTTAGCTTAAATACAAAAAATCAACTTGATAAAATTTTATAATTTATAATGTTAAAAAATAGGAAAATTCACAATATAGACCATAAAATTTGACCCCCAATATCTTACATACTCACGAATTTTTCTGAAATTCTTTTCGTATTCATGAATTTTTTTTCAAAATTCCTCCCACACTATGTTGTTAGGGTCCATTAACTATGTTTAAATTTTTAATTTTAATATTTTTCGTAATGCCCAAATTACCCCTGCATGTGTATGGATTTTCTGCGCATTGGTGGGAACTCAAGGGAGCCATCTCCAACCATCTACATAAACACCATTGCACACGTATAGACTTTCTGCAGACCATCGAAGGACCATTTTTGTGCTCCATGTGCTTCCCCATCTCCCATTCTATCTGCATCGTGGAAGAAGGCATCGCCCCTATCAAAGTCACTACATCATGCTTCTCCTTCTTCCCCAAATCTAACAATGATCTTAGTAGTCCATATGCCCTTGCCATCAGTTTCAACTTCATCAAAGATCACGTGATTTTCGAAACCATTCAATCGGTAATTAACCAATGTTAATCCAGAAATAGTTGTTGAAAGAAAACTATAACCAAATCTAAAAATCCGGCAAATGCTCTATCGCCACCAGACTCGGTGCTACTTGCGTTATGTCGTAACTGTTGGCGCACAAGAACAAAGATTATTGTCTCCGGGGTGTGAAAAATAGGACCGCAGTGCACCCGAGTGTATTAAACCTATTTTTTATTTTTTAAAAAAAAAAAATTTTATTCAAGTGTTAATCTAAATATATTTATTCAATTACCTAAAATGCCACTGATTTTTTTAAATCAAAAATAAATATCTAAAATACTCAAAAAATGATAAAAATTGATATGCATGTTAAATACACTAGAATACTCAAAAATAAAAATTGTGTGTTCAGAGCGATTATATCAGGTTGAATCCATTCAAGTTGTTCTTTATAATATTTAATATGTCTTTCAGAGGTTTCAAATTCAAGGGCAGAATAAAGAAATTATTGATAATCTCTAAGTGAACGTAAATGAGCAAGAAGGTCATCCAAAACTTTAAACATAAAGACTAGATTTAACAAAACATTTACAATAGAAAAGAAGCACTTACAAAGACAGAGGTTGTTGGCGAGTTTATGCAACTCAGATGAATCTCGACAAAGAGAGAGAAAACACACTGGCACTCTTTTTTTTTTGATGAAAGGAAACACTCTATCACACTACCCTAGGACTGGTCTAGGGGGGAGGGATAGGACGATCCGAGATTCCATTCCAAAAAATTGTCTATACAAATTTTTTGCTGTATGGCTTGAGGGGGGATGCCCCACCAAACCTGTTGATCCACAGAAGAAACAGCAAGGAAATCGGCTAAAGCATGAGCTACAGCATTTCCTTGCCTAAGTACATGATGAACTGTGACCTGAGTGGAAAGAGCCAGAATGGACTTGATTTGGTCGATCACAAAACCAAGAGGAGAGGAGATGAGCTCATTAGACTGTAGAAAGTTGATCAGAAGGAGCGAGTCGGACTCAATTTGAAGTTTGTCTAAGTTCAGTTCTTGTCCCCAAGATGCCCCAAGGAGAAAAGCGTGCGCCTCCATAAGCAAAGGCTCCATAAGTCCACCTCTTCGCCAACCCTTTGCAGCGACAAAATTGCCCCCCGAGTCTCTGAGAACAGCTGCAAAGCCAATAGCTGCATTGTGGTGGAGAGAACGGGCGTCCACATTAAGTTTGAGAAACCCCTGCGGAGGACTGGACCAACGCGGGTTCAGTGGTCGATCAATCGCGCCGCCGAGTGTGAGGGGAGTTGCCCTGCGGTATTGCTCCAAGTAGTCGTTGCACCATTTGAGAGCGTTGGCGAAGTCCGGTTTTGCTCCATCCACTCTAAGCGCATTTCGCATGTGCCAGATCCTCCAACAGCAGAGAAGGAAAAGAACAAGATCCTTCGATGCATGGCGAGATGTTAGAGAACTGAAGATATCCCGGATTGGGGTCGAAATTGTGATATTCCCGGCAGCCGTCGATACAATTGTCTTTGTGAACTCGCAATCCGAAAACAAATGATTTGTGTCCTCGAAACCTGATCTGCAAAAAAAGCAAAAGGGATCCACATCAATACCCCTGGCCCTTAAGTTTTGGAGGGTCGGGAGTCTATTTTTGAACAGTCTCCATCCAAAGATAAGAATTTTGCTGGGAAGTTTGGTCCGCCAGATTTCCTTGTAGATGGAGGAATGAAGGGAGCGGCAAAGACCCAAGGAAAGGACCCTGTATGCAGACTTAACAGAGTAGGCTCCATGAGGCTCAAAAATCCAGAATATTGTATCCACGTGTCCAGCAGGGGCCAAAGGAATTTGATTGATTGCTTGCCACCCCACATCCCCAGCCGCTGCCAGAATTCGGTCCTTGATCCATGTGTTTGAAGTGTCATTGATGAAATGACAAACATCTATGTCATCCGGGATTGATAGCGGAAGAGGTCCAGCTTTGGAAATCATGTTGTCAAGCCAAGCATCCATGAAAAAGCGAACACGCTTTCCATCCCCGATTCGCCACCTACACCCGAACCGGATCGCATCCCTTGCCTTAAGAATACTCCTCCAAGTGAAAGAGTCATAAATTTTTGCGTGGCAGCTCCAAATGTCGCCCCTCGGGAAGTATCTGGCTTTCAGAAGTTTATAGCACAGTGAATTTGTGATGGTAGACAAGCGCCATGCCTGCTTTGCGAGGAGGGCATAATTGAAAAGATTCAGATCCCTGAAACCAAGCCCACCCGAGAGCTTTGTTTTGCACATCTCATTCCAAGCCACCCAGCTCATTTTGCGCTTGCCCCCTTGTTCGCCCCACCAAAACTTGCCGAGCATCCCATTGATATCATAACAGAGAGATTTGGGGAGAAGGAAGATGCTCATTGAGTATGTCGGTATCGCCTGCGCAACTGCCTTAATCAATATCTCTTTGCCTCCCCAGGAGAGGAGCTTTCCCTTCCACCCCTGAATTTTCTTCCAAATCCGCTCCTTCAAACCCTTAAACAAATCCCTTTTTGTCCTTCCCAGCCAGGCGGGTAATCCCAGATAGTTTTGGAGATTTTGGCCTGTACCGCCCAAAAGGGAAGTGATGTCCCGCCGGGTGTCCGGATTGGTGTTGGTACTGAAGAATACAGAAGTCTTATCAACATTCACAATCTGCCCCGAAGACTCAGAGTATTGGCGGAGGACAGCAAGACAATTGCTAACATCCTGACATGATGCTCGCATAAAGATGATGGCATCGTCTGCGAACAGAAGGTGAGTGAGTGAGGGCCCATGAGGGTTAATTTTGATTCCATGAATAGAAGATCTAGCCGCAGCATTTGTTATCAGAGCAGAAAGCCCTCGGCGCACATGATGAAAAGATAAGGGGATAGCGGATCCCCTTGCCGTAAACCCCGTTGAGGTTGGAAATACCTTGATTTGAAGCCATTGACATTCACCCGATAAGAAACGGAGGTGACACAACCCATAATCCAATTAGTCCAAACCGGGCCGAAATTCATTGCTTCCATTGTCGATTTGAGGAAATTTCACTCAACCCGATCGTACGCCTTAGACATGTCCAACTTGATAGCCATCTCCGTTCTTTTCCGTCTTTGCCCGTGCCGGAGATAGTGAAAAGCTTCGTAGGCTACCAACATATTATCCGTGATAAGCCTGCCTGGAACAAATGCACTTTGTTGCTCACTGATAATGTCATGAAGGCATAATTTGAGCCTGTTTGCAAGGACTTTTGCCAGGATCTTATAGACGACGTTGCAGAGACTAATCGGCCTAAAATGAGACAAAGAATGGGCCCCAGACTTCTTTGGGATCAATACCAGAGTAGTTAAGTTCGTATCCCGAAGGTAAGTAGTCTGATTTGCAGAGTTAGATTCATCCATAAAGCACTTGCACCAAAGAAAAACATCCTGACCCACAGTATTCCAGTGTTTCTGAAAAAATCCGGCTGACATTCCGTCCGGGCCAGGAGCCTTAGTGGGAGACATAGATTTCACTACCATAGCCACCTCGTGGAAGCCCAACGGCCTAGTTAGGTGATGTCTTTGCCGATCCGATAATCTTCGGGAGATCAAGCCTTGGACCCAGGAGGCATCCGAAGGTCTGGATGAAGAGAAGACCGACTGGAAATGGTGCAGAGCAAGGTCCTGCAAATGGTCTTGATCATAGACCCACCTACCGTCCAAGTCTTGGAGAGCCTCAATAAAATTAGAGCGCCTTCTGTGAGATGCCATGTGATGGAAAAAAGCCGTATTGCGATCCCCAGCGTGCAGCCAGTGTGTTTTTGCACGTTGACGCCAAACCTGTTCCTCATCTTGAAGCAGACGATTGATTTTAAACTTTGTCCTGTGTATTGCCTCGTCACGCGAATCCGATGGTCGCTGAGTCAAAAGAGAGTCCAAAACCGACTGGTTTCGAGCAATAGACTGGCGCAGATTGCCCCTTCTCAGTCTGTTCCACTTTGTTAGTGCATTACTACATTTCATGAGCTTCCTCCCCAACCGAGAAGCAATAGGATCATCATCAGAAGGAACCGAGTTCCACATTTGATTTACAATGTCATGGGTTTCCTTGTCCCTGGCCCAGAAAAGCTCGTATCGGAATTCCCGCGGAGGTCTTTGTTTTCGCCTCTTCGAGTCCAACAATATCAGTATAGGGCAATGATCAGAGGTGGCCGAAGATAAATAGAGTAATTTCGCAAAAGGGTGAAGTGACATCCACTGAGTGGTTGCGAGCCCCTTGTCAAGCCGAGCTTCCACGCGTTGAGAGCCCCTACGATTATTAGTCCACGTCATGGGGTGTCCAACGAATCCCAGATCCATCAGATTGCAGCAATCCAGAGCGTCACAAAAAAGGTCCATTTGAGCTTGGGGTCGCCTCGTCTGACTGAGATATTCGGAAGGCCCCGTGACTTCATTGAAGTCCCCCATCACAAGCCACCTCGTGTGTGGGCCCCCACAGAGAAGCTTCAGCAAACTCCAGCTAAGATGTCGATTATGTGTTTCCGGGTGGCCATAGAAACCGGTAAAAGACCACCCCAAAAAGTCGGCATGGATATGGTTACTAGAGAAAATGGAGATGTTTACCGGGTGAGCGTTGTTCCATAAGAGAGCGAGACCCCCACATCTCAATGCCGAATCCACAGCAAAACAGCATTCAAAGCTCAGCTTTCGTCTAATCCCATCCATTTCCTTTGCAGATCGCTTTGTTTCGCTGAGGAATACCAAAATGGGATCTTGTTTCCTCACCAAGTCGAGGAGGCTCCGAATTGCACGTGGGTTCCCAAGCCCACGGCAATTCCAGGCTAGGATGGCCACTTTAATTGAGGTGGGACTGAGGTCGTCCCTCAGTCTCCACCTCTACAGTAGTGCATGGTTTTGATCGCTTTGTGCCTTGCAACTCCTCCACAGGATCCCTACTCTGTTCCCTTTTGCAGTTCAAATTCAAAGTTTCATGAGCCCCCCTTGTGCATTGGCCAGTTGAGGAACAGCCCTCCATCACTCCCCGAGCCATCCTTTTCCACCTTGCTCTTGGTTTGATGTCCACTTCGTCAGTTCCCCAATGCTCCATGGCTGATAGAACCCGCTCATGCTGTGTTTTGGTGTTGTATCCAATCCCCTCGTAGTTGGCAGGCAGTACCCCTTCCATGCATGTCTTATCTGATGGGTCAGTGAAGGAGATACGATACAAGTTTTCACCAATTTCCGTAAACACAAAACTTCCGCGTGTCCTCCATAACCTTCTGATAGAGGAGAAGAAGTGCTCCCTGTTGTAGGATTTTGAGCTCCATACCGAACAGAGAATCGCATCTGCTGCACCCGGATCAATTTTCTTTACAGCAGTCGCAGAGATTTTCATCGTTTGGAGCTCCGCTCCCAAAAGATCTTCCTCACGTGGGTTCATCACCAGAAGCGAAGAAACCAGTATCAGTTTAAGTCTGGTCTCAGTTCTCGACGAAAACAGCAGCGATGGCAATCCCCGAATAGCTTATGCAAACGGATATAGGTGAAAGGAAAAAAAAACAGTGGGAAAACCGTGGGATGAACTCCGCACCTCCACCCCGATCCGAGCGCGGCCAACGTCGCCTATCGGATCGCCTGGGGAGGAACTTTTTTGCATCAAGAGTAAGATTCGCTTTTTCCACACTGGCACTCTTTAGAACTAAGAACTCTCGATTTCTTTTCAATACACGATGCCCTTACAGACTGACTTACAACTCTATATATAGAGATACAAAAGATAACTACAGATTTCAATTCATTTGGAATCCATGGACTTAACAAGGAGTGAAATCCGGAAAGTACATCCAGATAGACTTGCACCGAAAGCAGACAACACGTGTCCTTGATGTTTTGGAGTCGTACCGCATCTGCAATAGTGACGGCGCCCACAAACCCTTTACTTTATAGCTTTTTCTTTATAGGATACCTTGCTTTTTAGCTGGACAAGATTATAGCGAATTTTTAACTTTTGAGCTGGCACTGAATTATAGCATCTTCTTTTATAACTTTGTCGTCTTCCCATAATGGAGGAGAGAGAGACGGGGTAGAGACCTCTAAGTCATCTGATCCTACTTCTTCATCTTCTAACTGGCTATCAAGAAGAAACTCGAATGCTTTCTTCTTCTGATCTTTTCCCGAAAGATTGGGATAAATCCTTTTAACAGAGTCAAGGGCTTGTTTGAAAGCATTTCTTGCCTCTTCGGCTTCTTTGAGATCTTGTAAAGACGTGAATGGAGAAGAAGCTGAAAAACGATCAGAAATCTGGGAGGCTTTCTTTTCAGACCTTTTCTTCTTATAATTTTTGGAATATAACAAATATTCTACATCAAATTTTGGCCACCATTTTAGATAGGAAGTATATGTCATATAGCTGGTGGACTCTGAATCAATATAAAAAGAGAAATCTCATCTTACTATCCATGGGATGGATTCTGAGATTATAAAATTGTTTAGCTTATAACTATCATCTGGATTGAAGGAGAGGTGAGGCAAAAAGTCTTCAGGAAGGATGGATTTATGAAATCCCCAATGATCCCAGAATTTCTCAAAGAACCAAATGGGAATTTGCTAGCTAGGTTTCACCAGGTTCAATCGAATCCACCATGAATGAGAAAAAATAAGATTTTGTCTGAAGAACATTTTCTTCCAGGCCTCTTGATAATCCCAATAATTATAAGAATGATAGCAAATATAATCATGAGGGAGTTTTGGAAAACGAATATAGGTGTTTGGATTTTCTGCTGGCCATTCAGACAAAGGGATGATTTTATGAATAAATAGTTTAGAATACTGAATGGGTCCGCCAGAGTTGGGTCTTACATGATCAATAGCCACAGAATTGATTATAACAAGGATTCTCTCGTAATAATATACATCTTTATCTGGAACATGAGGGACAAACCACTCAAATCTAGGAAGATATTTTTGAAATATCATCCTCGCTGTTTCTCTTATAACCTTATTTTCTTTATCACTTGAGGAAAAGAAAGATACACCAAGAAGATTTTTCAAGCAAGATTATAGTCTTCTGGTTCTAAATATAAACATAGCTGGTCATTATACATTTCGAAGTTATAATTTTTTGGAATTATAGCTTCTTGGGAAGAATTTTTTGCTGGGGACTTCTGAGAAGAAGTTGCAGGTGCTGAGCTTGATGAAGTCATTATAATTTACCCTGTAAAAATTCTCGAGACAAAAAGTCAGGCAGAAAATTATTTTTACCTTTAATATATTCAATTTCAACATTAAATTGCGCTAATGTGGCTTGCCATCTAGCAAACACATGTTTTGATACTTCATTTTTAACATCTTTCTCTAATATATGCTTGGCTTCTTTACAATCAACTCTGAGCAAAAATCGTTTATTTAATAAATCTCCTTGAAATTTAGTGACACATAAAACTATAGCTAACATTTCTTGTTTTATAGTTGGGTATTTTTTTGTGGGTTTCGTTCCACAGTTCAGAAGTGAAACGAACTAATTGCTCTTTATTCTCTTTATAGATTTCATTTATTTCAAATTCGCTTTCACTTTCTGAAGATTCTTCAATTTCACTTTCAGAAGTGATTGCTAACTCATTTAGTTTTTTAGATATTTCTTCTGTACCGAGACTTTTATCGGCTAATAATTCTTTTACTTGGTTTTTATAACACTTAGAAGCATAATGACCGAACTTACCATATTTATAACATTTGATTTCTTTAACATTCTTCTTTTGTGAAGATTTAGGTTTATATTTCCTAAACTTATTTTTAGAATAATAATGTTTTGGGGGCTTTTCTTTAAAAGATTTTTCTTTTGATTTCTTTTGATTATTTTATAACCAACCCAATCCACAAGAAAATTGAACCCAAAAAGATATTATGGTCAGATATAAACCTTCCCACTGAATGGAAAATCGAAAAAGAAAAAACCTGTAGTATCCCAGAACAAAATTCCGAGAAAATAGAAACTATAATTGAAAATTCAGATAATATAACTCTACATTTTGAGTCAATTCTTGCTAGACACTCAGTTTGCATATCTCGGCCTATAACACCAAAGCCCATTACTATAGAACCAAAAAGACCTTTGTCTTCGACTTCTGAAAGGTTCCCACTTCAATTTGATCACCATATAGTCAGACCAGAGCCAGAACCTACAGAATCAGATTTCCAGATTAATGTTATAGAATTCAAACTTAATTATAACTCATTCAAATCTCACTCGTCGCGTAGTTAAGCCATTGAGCCGTGTAAATGCGTGAAAGGCGTTGTAAGTCGTTGTCTGTGAGAAAAGATGAGTTCTCTTAAGAGAATGTTTTCTACTTCTTCTTCTTCTAGTAATGATACTGAAATTCAGTCAGTAAGACTCGACGAAATTCAAAATATGTCTGAAGGCACTTATGAAAATATTGAAAAATCAATACAAAATTGAAAAATTCCGAAAGTCCCTATTAAAGAAATATATAAAATCGGAAACTTTGATTTTAAAACTAAATTCAGAATTAAAACTCTTGAAACAGTGTTAGAATTTGGAGAGGTTCACATCAAATTCGACTATTAGAAAAAACTGCTCTAAAGGATTTGTGTCAAAAACAGTTTAAATTTTTACATTTCGGACTAATACAAATAGCTATTCTGCCCTTAGTTAGAACTGGTCTTCAAGCTTCTGTGCTAGCCTGTCTAAAAGATAATCGTCATAAAAAATTTTCGGATTCAATTTTAAGTATTGTTCAAACCTCTCTTCATGCTGGACCTATCTACTTCAATAGTTTTCTAAACTTCTCTATAAGCCTCACTGATCCACATGCCTTAGAAGTGTTATCTCTGTTAACACAAACTCAAGGATTTGATACGAAACTAGGATCCAAACCCTTAGGGTTGAGGTAAATATAATTCTAACCCACTTTATAAAATACTCAACCTTACTTTTAACCTATTTTTCATACCTTAACTCAACCCTATTTTAACCCTATAGAAATCAGTTCAGTTCATATTAGAATTCGGGTTAATAAATGTATAATATTTAAAAATATTTTGCTTAATTAAATCTATTTCAAAGTATGAATTTATATGAAAGAATAAAAGTTAATCTTTTTTGTTGGAGTACTTTCCAATTTATGATTATACAATGATATAATTGCTAAATAATTTTATTTCAAAGCAATAATGTCTAGTTAATTCCTATGTACTATGTACTAATGTAAGACTATTTATTAATAATTTATTATATTGTACACTAATATATGAAATCAGGTCGAGCTGACAATCATCCAACCGAAGCTAATCCAACCTGTTTGAAATTATATAAAATTTTTGAATTGAATCCGTATCATTATTTCCAAGACAATATTTTATTCTCAACACAACTTTATCTATTTTCATTGCAACTTTATTCATTTTCAATATATATTATTACATTTCGACCCAAAAATATTGTATGATTTAGAACAAGTTAGATTTGGTAGTGCTACTTGAAGGACAGTAGTCAAAGAATACTGCTGAGCAACGGCGGCCAACGATGGGTGGGAGTGGTGTGTTTTTTTTTTTTTTTTGGATAAGAGATGATTTGAACCCTAAATTGAAAAGGGTAAATCAGCCATTTCTTTGGGTGTTAAATGTTGTTGCTGCTGTAGATAACATGTGTGGGCATGAGAAAAAATTTGATGGAATTTTGTTTTAGAGATAGGAACAAAATGTTAAAATGACATAAAAGGAGGTATTAAAAGCGAGCACCGATCTTTTCAGACCAGTCGGAAATCCGGTGATTTCAGACCGGTCAAAAAATATATTTTTTTATTTTTTTTTTGAAAATAATTTTATAAACTTGTTAATCTAGTTATATTTAATTTATAAACCAAGTTTTATCATTTTTAGATATGTCTATATATTTATTTTGGATTTTTAAATAGGTATTTAAGTCATTTTAAATCTTCTTAAAATGACTTAAATACCCCTGTATTTAAAAATCTAAAATAAATATATAGATATATCCAAAAATAATAAAACTTAGTTTATAAATTAAATATAACTAGATTAACAAGTTTATAAAATTATTTTTCAAAAAAAAAATAAAAAATATATATTTTTTGACCGGTCGGAAATCACCGGATTTTCGACCGGTCTGAAAAGATCATTCGTCATTAAAAGCTAGCTCAGTACATGTGCAGGAAACAAGCTAGCTCTTCTGGTAGCAGATGTTTGATTTCCTCAAAATTCAACGTGTTATTTAAGACCTTCTTTTGCCATACGATCAACACATTTAATAGCTCTTCGATGCACACGACTGATGGTGACAATTCGGTTTCTTCTAACCACGTTCTCCTGAAATAATCTGAAAAGAAATTTCAAAGTCAACCGTCAGTCTATGCACACATGTATAGCCCTTTGACCAATTTTTTTTTTAATTTTTATTTTTCTGATGAGGGTCGTTGCCAATCATGTTTTTTTACCAAGTTAATCATATAACATTACCCACAACTCTACAACTAGCGGAGAAATGAAACTTTGAAACCACCTCTCCATCAACCGCGCTCATTTCTAATAAAATGTTGTAGACATTTGATCTATTATACGAACAGCTCCATCTACATTCACTGCTGTCTAATCCTTCATAGGCAGTTTTCAAGATATATCATGTCTAACGTAATTTTTATTTTGGGTGTGATTGGTAATAAATAAAAGTTGTCAAGTTAAAATTTTTTAATCTAAAACTTTTTACTTTTCACAACTACTATATTTTTAATCATTTCTTCACATTTTTCTATACAACTATAATATTTTCAATCGTTTCTACACAACTACCAACATAACTAATCTATTTATTTCAACTTTATCATTTTTACTACTCATCATTACCTCTATCATATCACATCATATGATAACTTTTACCCTTTAAAACTTTTCATCGAAAGTTTTACTCATTTCCAAATACACCCTTTGTATTTATATATCACGACACCATCATGACACATTAATATTACATTATGGCACATTTATTACCCTTACATCACTGTGAGAAATTTTTCCTACACTCTCCTACAAGAGAAAATTTTAAAAATCTCATTCTAGGAGAAATTATAAAGTTCCCGTTACAAAGAAATTAAATGATAAAAATCCCTCAGGCCACGGAGGGGGATCGAACCATGCTGGACTATAGATTTCAGTCATCTGGCTGCCACGCGTATACCAGACCGTTGGCTTGTCTAATCGGACTTGGGGCTGGCGAAACTACTCTAGTCATGATTATTTCAGCTATTTCAGCTTTTAAGGATGAGACAATTGATATATCTGACACTTTACGTCTGGGACTATTCAAATCCGTAAAAAGGATAAAATTTTGGAGGGAGTACGATTATATACAGCGTGATGTACCATTCATTTATTTTATTTTATTTTTACTTTTATTTATTTTTCTTCATAAATATATTTTTCTAATTGTATTTAATCAATATATCAAATTTTTCTATTTGATAATACTTTTACATTTTTATTTTTTATTTTTTAAAATCAAATTTTTTAATTGGTTGAAAATGCCTTAGATGCCCTTAAAATTGATAAATTTTTTAAAATAAAAAATAAACATATAAAAGTATTGTAAAATGACAAAACTTTATATATAAATTAAATACAATTAGGAAAACATATTTACGAAAAAATCATTTGAAAGCAAAAAAATAAAATAAATAAATGTTGTATTTTAGCCCAAAAAGTCCATATCTTCCAAATTGTCAAACCGCATATAAACTTCCATGGGATCCCTTAAACCAAAATTAATGAGGAAAACATATAATTTTTAAGCATTTATACAGATCCCATGAACATGCAAGCACGTAGGAAGTAGAAAGAGCCAAATCTATTTACTCATTAGACAAATGTGAAAATTGGTCAAAAGTTTACCATGGATAACTAACCATAGGAGAGTTCATATAGGTTCACAGCTTTTTCGAAAAATTAGGATTGCAAATTGGTACTATATCGGTCTGCATTCACTCAACATAACTCAAGAAAAAACCCATTATGAGTTCCATTTTGTGAAATTTTTCAAAATAAATCTCATTTCAACTTGACATAGAGAAACTAAAACCAATGCTTAATTTACATCAATCTAATCGGTTCAAACCCTATGTCTCCCTAATTTGTTAAAAGAATTATACTATTTATGCATTGAGATTTTCACTATAATTATAACAAAAATATATTCATATAATTATAGTCTAGTTAAATGATAGAATATTTATTTTAAAACCTAAATATCATCTACATTTGTCCATAAAAAGTTGAATAGCTTGCATTTGCGTCAATTTAATTTGTAAATAATTGTAAATATGTCAACTCTTTAAAATTAATATATGAATACTAATCAATTATGAAATATATAAATCTCGCTTTTACTCGTTTAGATATTGATTTCATGTAACCTTATTTATTTTACCTTGACTGCTGATGAAAATTTGTTCATTACATTCAATTTACTTGGCATTATCTTTTAATTAGAAGGTCATGTTTCATCAAAATCAAAGATGTCATAAGTCATATATATTTATGTGTAAATTATAAATAAATAGGCTATCATAATCAAAACTTAGCGTTATAATTAGAGCTTAATATATTTGTGATTACATAAAGAGGCATGTAGGAATGTAACTCAAGATTATGAAATTCAAATTCACCTTAATCTTAAACTTATTTATAAAATATAAACCCTAATCCTGATCCTAACTTTATTTATAAAACATAAAGGCTGACACTATTTATAAAACCTAAACATTAATCCTATGTGTAAAAATTAGGTTCTAATTGAGTTTTGAGTCGGAATTTGAGCTAGACAAATTTTCATTTAACTTAAGAGTATCGAGTTTAAAATTCAACAATAAATCAAGTTAGAAAAAATAATAATACTAAGTCCAACTATAATTTTTTTTAAAATAAACATATAATATATTTTTAGAAGAAAAATTTTACCTATCAAAACAAAGTAAAAGAATAAAATTAATAAACATAAAACGAATAATATAATATAAAGATAGACATAAGAGAAAATAAATTAATTTATCTATAATATAGTTGCAACATAATAAACATGTATTCAAAAACATAATTATCAATAATATAAAATATATAAATATGAAGAAATATTATTTATGTATTGTGCATATAATATATTTTATACTAAATATAAAATTAAAAATTGAGCTCATGTTGGGTTTGCTTGAATCCTAACTTTATCTTATTTGCAAATTGGATTTCTCAAATTCATGTTCATTGAGCTTGGATTGTAAGAAATTAAATTAGTACATGGCTAAATTTTGATGTTCAAGGTTTGCTTCAAGCCCGACCAAGTTGCACCTCTTAAAAGCATGAATGTGAATGAAATTTTGAGTAAGTTATATAGATATATTTAAAACTATTGAAACATTATAGGTATACTTAAAATTAAAGGCAAATCTTGTAAGTATATTTGGGCAGAATTCAAGGGGTTGGATGAGGTGAAGAAGTGAGATAAAAATATAATAACGCATGTTGAAAGTGAGAAAAGTAATATTAGAAATATAAATTTTGTTTTTAAAAATTAAAAAACCTTTATTAGAAATGGAAATCTCATTCTATACACATCCAATTCAACCCTGGGAACTTTTGTAACACCTTTTGGATGCGTCCCTGAAAATATATAATCGTGTATAAAATATGAAAATTCTATAGTGCATTGATAGATACTTACGAATATTTTAATACTCATTCAAAATACAACTCGGGAATGAATTCTGATTTCGTGATCAAGGTAGCCTCATATCATGAAGTGGTGATTCCTAGCAAAGTGACCCTAGTATATTCATATATAACAATAATATTTTATTGTCCTCGAAAAGTTACATTTAAGTAATAAAAACATCTGACTGTTGCTAAGACGAGCTCAGAACCATATGCAAAAATTAGCAGTCTATTCATTGTTAAATACTCTTCTTTTTATAAAATGTTTTTCACTATCTTTTGCCTTTCCTCTTTCTTTGTATTGCAATTTCCGCCTACTTTTCTGATCCTTTTCATTAATATTTTCTCTTGCTACTTTCGTTTCTTGCGATGCACTTGTGGGGTTTGATTGCATTGGTCCCTGCGAAGCTGAGTTCTTAAAAAGTTAATTACTCCGGTTCTGCTTAATTAGATAAAGTAGTTCATGGGTTTTGATGATGACCCACATCAGTTTTGTATATTTTAAGACACGGCCTAATGATTTTCTCTGCATGATGGCATACATAGGCTGGTCCACAACCTTTATTTTGAAATCTCTCATTTATGCTTAATTAATGGTCAAGTTGGATTTTGGCGCCACACCAAAAGATTCACTAATTAACAATGACTTAAAATGGGAACCCACCTTATGGAGCATGCGGCTGCTATTCTCCCCACCCTTTTGTCACCATCATAATCATTTCCTTTTATTTTTATAATAGATTCTATTAAATTGTTCTGATTATATAATAGAATAATTAAAATGTGTGTTTGGTAAGAATATATTCTTTTCTACCAAACTTTTATATACACTTTTTCATTCAATTACTTTCATTTTCAATGATCTTTACCATTCTTCTCATATAAGTATCTTAGTTTTTAATCATTTTTATACATTCTTCCGCATAAGTACTTTTTATCATTACTCCAGTCTTATCACATCAGTTTCCTGCTTTTTCCAAACATTTACCGAACAACTTTTCTAAACTGCATGTATAGATAGTTGAGCCTACCAAAAAGAAAAGTGTGGTTAGGATAATTTCAATAAAATAGTTTTATCAAAATATACAAGGAAGTCACAAAAAATTACAAAGCATTGATACCAAATGTCAAATCAATCTTAAAAGACCTACAAATTAGGTGGGTTACTGTTGCACCTATTCCTGTATCTTCCACGCCCATATAAACTCTAAACACACTTTGCAAAAAATCTTTAAGCAAAAGATCACATCTCAAACAAAGATAGCAAAATCCTCAATTCTTAAAAAGAAATGTCAAACAAATAATAAAAATAGCGAAATCTTCAATTTTGAAAATCCTGATGATTTAACAATGTATTCAATCAATCCAAGCAATAACCACATTATGGAGCATCAGTGAGTCCAATCTAAGAGAGACTATTTAGGATGGAATGAGATGAAATTATGCACACTCAAAAATAAAATATCATTAATAATACTATCTCATTTCTCAATATTCCCTGTAATCCAATAAATGGGTGGGGCCCAAAAACGGACCGTCTAGCTAGCTCAAGTAGTCCAACTAGAACATGCCTAGAATCAGTGGGAAATGGAAAAAAAATGGTGTCTTTTTCAGTTGGGAACGGTGCGTTTTTGGGATATAGGTCAGAGAAGGAATAGGAAACTTGGATGAAAGCCACAAATCATGTCCTAATGATTGTCCTTTGGGGGTCTGAGGAATCTCTTTCCATATTTTCCTTTGGGAGCATTTCAATATTTCTAATGCTGGTGGGCAGCTTTGCCTCAAAGGTTGCTTGTTTTCTTCTTTAATTGCCTTTTCCCAAGGTGAGAAAAGATGGCCCTAGAGCAGAGAATTGAGTTGACCCACCAATCGTAATAATCTTTGATGGGTTTGGCTCGTCCCCACTTCCTATCTTTATTCACCCCAAAGGATTTGATCAGGATTTCCACGCCCAATGGCATCTAGGGGGTGGAATATCCTTCCATTTAATGTCTGTGATAGATGTTGCCTGGCTGTGGGATCTCCATGGTCTGATCCTTTCCAATACTGACAAATTCAGTAGTTGTGCATCTGCATCATGCCCCATCACTGTCTCGATTAGAATTAATGTGCTTTGATGTTGAAAATTGCAATTTATGCTACACTACCAAAATAAAATGATCAAATATATGAAAGCAGGATATTTGGTTACCTTTTTTGCCTATAATATCATGGACGTATACAATAAATTTTATTACAACAACAACAATAGACAGACAGCAACAAAACATATTCAGCATTGATACTCAATAAATTTTAACGAAAATACTAGCTGCCGAAAAATAAATTTCTTGAATTCTGATTTCGACTTATACGACAGTTCAGATGGGTAATAAGCTTTGCGTCGCATTCATTCAATATAACTAGTTAGGGCTAGGGACTCTCTGCCCTAAGATAATGGCCATTGAACCTTTAACTCAAAAGTTTGGCTGATTTCGGAACACTTTTATCACTAATTGGGATATGAAAACTAATAAAACCATGAATGCTAAAGGTCCTAATTTGATTGCCCAAAGTTAAATTAAATATGACAATGCCTCCTTAAAAATAAAAATTTAAATTTAAAAAAAAAACAACAACAACAACAATGCCTCGACTGTGTAAAAGAAAAAAACTTCTAGGGTGTTTTTGACAATCAGGGAAAATTATTCATCTAAAATTTTCTACCCTCTACAACTATCCTATTTTTTAAATGTTTCTTCATATCTTTTTTATATAACTGGTCTCTTTTTTAATCATTTATCCACTACCCTCATACAACTCTTCCATCTTTTTTAACTTTCTTCACTTTACTCTTCATCAACACCTCTATCATATCACATCATTTCTCCAATTTCAAAAAAAATTACACTAAAAATTTTTCTTTCAAAAATTTTATCAAATGCAAAGAACGAAAAGGCCCTTGATTGAATTTTTAAAAAAACGAAAATAATAAGAATGGAAAAATCCAATTTGGGGCCAGAAGAAGAAATGTAAAAACTATGTTATGAAGAGAAAAACTTAAGCAAAATCCTAAGAAACCTTTAGATAGCCATGCAGAAAACAAAAGGACTTGATTCTTATTTTTTTAAAAAAAGACTAAGAGAGGAAAAAGTTCAATTTGAAGAAGAAACGAAAAGCTCCGTTTGTTAATGTGTAAAGGGAAAGAAAATTCCCCTGGCTTTCTACACCCTTTGTCACGACATTCAACCATCCTACTTGACAACCATTATCCATCATTTTTATTATCATATCTACTTTAACTTTATTATCTTTACTCCTAATCATAATTACTATCGTATCATATTAACTTTCTCCTTAAAAATTTTTACCCATGATATATTTTCTCCGCCCTTTTTCTACACAGTACCAAATGGAGCCATGTCTAGAAAGAAACAAGTCCAATTTTGGGGGCCATTGGAAGTATATGGACTACCGGAAGTGGAGCTCTTATGTTATGCGTTAGGACCATTTCGCTATTGCCAATGGGCAAATTAGATATCGGTTTGTTCTGGCTGAATAGGAATATAAAATTTCGCGCATTCCTTTGAAAATATGTGATATGATGGGAAACAGTATTGGATCTAGCAGTCAAAAAATGCAAGCACAAGGAACATTAGATTTCAGTGAAAGTTGGGAGCGATCCACAATGTGGAAGTGAAATCCTAGGATTAGACTACCGCAGTTCTTTTTGTTTCCAAATGCAACGATCGACGAGGGATAGTGTGGGACTTTGGATAATGTTGGGGTGGCATACAAATTATAGAGAGAGAGAAAAAGGTAGTTCCATGTTAGTACTCCACGGCTAGCAGATAAGCCTAATTGAAAGGGTCAATGAAAATGATCTTACACTTAGCCTTTGTGGGCTCCTGCCTTTTTTGAAAGCAAAACACGATCAATCGAAATACTTTTTTGGTAGGAGCAATGGGGCATTCCTGGCTTTCGCATTCTCTTTTTTCATACCAAATGTAATATAAGAAAGTCTGAGTTAGCAAAGCTCGAAGACATCATTATCCGTTGGCCACCTCAGCACGAATAGGTTGTTGTCTGGCACTGGAGTGTGGTTCAAATCCCACTTTTACCGGATTTCGGCAAGAAAATTTTCTTGGGAGCAGTGGTCTCCCTTTAGTCAGATAGGAGCTCTCCTTATATTTCTTTGGTAAAGTTGTGTCTTCAATTTTATAAAAATATCTTAGAACTTTAGTATAATACATGTTGAGATGTATGTAAAAAGGTGGACTTTGGTAGAGTTGTGTCTTCAAATTTATAAAAATATCTCAGGACTTTAGTATAATGTATGTTGAGACGTATGTAAAAAGGTGGACTTTAATATAATACATGTTGAAATGTATGTAAAAAAGGTAAGCGGAGCCTTAACTTGCATTGCATTGTCTGAATGGCAAAAACTCATTGCAGCATAGGCCAAAGCTCTACTCTTAACACAATTGTGCACAAACACGACATCGACCATGATCAAGGGCGGACTCATTTGTAGACATAGATCCTTTCTTCATGTCCTCAATTGGATGCTCATGGCAACAAGTTCGGACTTATCAGTATAATGTATGTTGAGATGTATGTAAAAAGGTGGACTTTAATATAATACATGTTGAAATGTATGTAAAAAAGGTAAGCGGAGCCTTAACTTGCATTGCATTGTCTGAATGGCAAAAACTCATTGCAGCACAAGCCAAAGCTCTACTCTTAACACAATTGTGCACAAACACGACATCGACCATGATCAAGGGCGGACTCATTTGTAGACATAGATCCTTTCTTCATGTCCTCAATTGGATGCTCATGGCAACAAGTTCGGACTTCTCAGTATAATGTATGTTGAGATGTATGTAAAAATGTGGACTTTAATATAATACATGTTGAAATGTATGTAAAAAAGGTAAGCGGAGCCTTAACTTGCATTGCATTGTCTGAATGGCAAAAACTCATTGCAGCACAGGCCAAAGCTCTACTCTTAACACAATTGTGCACAAACACGACATCGACCATGATCAGGGGCGGACTCATTTGTAGACATAGATCCATTCTTCATGTCCTCAATTGGATGCTCATGGCAGCAAGTTTGGACTTGTCAGTATAATACATGTTGAGATGTATGTAAAAAGGTGGACTTTAATATAATACATGTTGAAATGTATGTAAAAAAGGTAAGCGGAGCCTTAACTTGCATTGCATTGTCTGAATGGCAAAAACTCATTGCAGCACAGGCCAAAGCTCTACTCTTAACACAATTGTGCACAAACACGACATCGACCATGATCAGGGGCGGACTCATTTGTAGACATAGATCCTTTCTTCATGTCCTCAATTGGATGCTCATGGCAGCAAGTTTGGACTTGTCAGTATAATACATGTTGAGATGTATGTAAAAAGGTGGACTTTAATATAATACATGTTGAAATGTATGTAAAAAAGGTAAGCGGAGCCTTAACTTGCATTGCATTGTCTGAATGGCAAAAACTCATTGCAGCACAGGCCAAAGCTCTACTCTTAACACAATTGTGCACAAACACGACATCGACCATGATCAGGGGCAGACTCATTTGTAGACATAGATCCATTCTTCATGTCCTCAATTGGATGCTCATGGCAGCAAGTTCGGACTTGTCAGTATAATACATGTTGAGATGTATGTAAAAAGGTGGACTTTAATATAATACATGTTGAAATGTATGTAAAAAAGGTAAGCGGAGCCTTAACTTGCATTGCATTGTCTGAATGGCAAAAACTCATTGCAGCACAAGCCAAAGCTCTACTCTTAACACAATTGTGCACAAACACGACATCGACCATGATCAAGGGCGGACTCATTTGTAGACATAGATCCTTTCTTCATGTCCTCAATTGGATGCTCATGGCAACAAGTTCGGACTTCTCAGTATAATGTATGTTGAGATGTATGTAAAAATGTGGACTTTAATATAATACATGTTGAAATGTATGTAAAAAAGGTAAGCGGAGCCTTAACTTGCATTGCATTGTCTGAATGGCAAAAACTCATTGCAGCACAGGCCAAAGCTCTACTCTTAACACAATTGTGCACAAACACGACATCGACCATGATCAGGGGCGGACTCATTTGTAGACATAGATCCATTCTTCATGTCCTCAATTGGATGCTCATGGCAGCAAGTTTGGACTTGTCAGTATAATACATGTTGAGATGTATGTAAAAAGGTGGACTTTAATATAATACATGTTGAAATGTATGTAAAAAAGGTAAGCGGAGCCTTAACTTGCATTGCATTGTCTGAATGGCAAAAACTCATTGCAGCACAGGCCAAAGCTCTACTCTTAACACAATTGTGCACAAACACGACATCGACCATGATCAGGGGCGGACTCATTTGTAGACATAGATCCTTTCTTCATGTCCTCAATTGGATGCTCATGGCAGCAAGTTTGGACTTGTCAGTATAATACATGTTGAGATGTATGTAAAAAGGTGGACTTTAATATAATACATGTTGAAATGTATGTAAAAAAGGTAAGCGGAGCCTTAACTTGCATTGCATTGTCTGAATGGCAAAAACTCATTGCAGCACAGGCCAAAGCTCTACTCTTAACACAATTGTGCACAAACACGACATCGACCATGATCAGGGGCAGACTCATTTGTAGACATAGATCCATTCTTCATGTCCTCAATTGGATGCTCATGGCAGCAAGTTCGGACTTGTCAGTATAATACATGTTGAGATGTATGTAAAAAGGTGGACTTTAATATAATACATGTTGAAATGTATGTAAAAAAGGTAAGCGGAGCCTTAACTTGCATTGCATTGTCTGAATGGCAAAAACTCATTGCAGCACAAGCCAAAGCTCTACTCTTAACACAATTGTGCACAAACACGACATCGACCATGATCAAGGGCGGACTCATTTGTAGACATAGATCCTTTCTTCATGTCCTCAATTGGATGCTCATGGCAACAAGTTCGGACTTCTCAGTATAATGTATGTTGAGATGTATGTAAAAATGTGGACTTTAATATAATACATGTTGAAATGTATGTAAAAAAGGTAAGCGGAGCCTTAACTTGCATTGCATTGTCTGAATGGCAAAAACTCATTGCAGCACAGGCCAAAGCTCTACTCTTAACACAATTGTGCACAAACACGACATCGACCATGATCAGGGGCGGACTCATTTGTAGACATAGATCCATTCTTCATGTCCTCAATTGGATGCTCATGGCAGCAAGTTTGGACTTGTCAGTATAATACATGTTGAGATGTATGTAAAAAGGTGGACTTTAATATAATACATGTTGAAATGTATGTAAAAAAGGTAAGCGGAGCCTTAACTTGCATTGCATTGTCTGAATGGCAAAAACTCATTGCAGCACAAGCCAAAGCTCTACTCTTAACACAATTGTGCACAAACACAACATCGACCATGATCAGGGGCGGACTCATTTGTAGACATAGATCCATTCTTCATTTCCTCAATTGGATGCTCATGGCAGCAAGTTCGGACTTGTCACTTGCCATCAGTTCTACACGTCAATAGCATAAGTACCATGTTCTATAATTAGATAGCGAGATGTTCCTCGAACGAAATAATAGGAACCGTAAATGAATTAATAAATAAATAAAGGGCTATATTTTTCTATTTGGCACTTTTCTTTGACCCTCACTCCTGATTTTGCAAAAACATACTCACTCGTGAACTTCTTTTGCAGCACCCCCATTGCCGACACTCAATAGGATTTCTAACCAAATTCAAAGTTTTGTTGGTCAACTCTTAACCCAGGGCCTTCTAAAATGGATGTAGACAAGAATGTAGTAAAGGTTGAACCATGAATTTTTATTTTATTATTTTACTTTATTTTATATATATATATATATATGGAAAATGATCCAGTGCATGCGACTGCACCGTGCAGTCCATGCATTGTTGGCCCCACCTGATCATTTTCCATAAATCCACCTCACCCATTGTATTTAGAATTGTTCACTTTATTACCATACCAATTTTCATCCAAATCCAACATGTGTGTAGTCTCCATCTTAAAATGGTGCAAAATCAACGTAATAAAATAGTTTAATGTAAATATCAAGTTTAAAGTGGTTTTTTCAACATCTAAACCGTCTAAAGTATGATTTATATATGGATAAATGAGTGTATAAAGTTTCATTACAATCTAATATGTGTGGGGTCCATTTTACAGCGGACTGCACCGTAATTACGGTGTAGTCCGACTGCACAGGATTGATTCCCTATATATATATATATATATATATATATATATTGGCAAATAAATACGGCCTTAAGTGTAACAGCAAGAATTGCCGCATTTGTGCAACTGGAGTTCACGGATATAGACCCTGGCTCTTAGGCCCTTCAATGAGGGTACTGTTACAAAATAATAGCTAGAAGGTAAAAATTGCAAAATCACAACAAAGATCAGGAAGCAAATCCAAATAGCCCACAAATGTAGTTTAAGGAAATACATCATTGCGGCAAAATCATTGAAGATATCAGTGCTGTCACTTCATTTCAGGCCCACCTTAACATATAAATGTGTATTGGTATGAGACGACATACCCATTTTTGTTGGAACAAAGTATTCATAAGCAACAATCAGTTTGCCTCCTTGATTGTCTATTTGTTTGCTAAAAGGATAGGATGATAGTAGCATAGGAGGAAAAGGATTGGGAGATTTGCCAGTGGGGATGGGGAGGAGAGAAACGCAATTGGACCTAGTTGTGGTTAAAAGCAAATCAAGAGATTTCTACTAATTAAAACTAGCATAATGTACAGACGCATGTTCGCCATTTTTCCTTCATTTAGGGACCTGAAATTTGTGCCACCATCTTGCCAGTTGATTTTCACTGAACTCTATACATGTGAAAATAACCATCAAGAAGTCTCTCCCTTACACACGTCGTGAGCATCCTCCATGGAGAATAACTATCAAGTCTGGGATTCCATTTGGGTGGAGCTCGATTATACCATCGAGCATATCTTCTTCACACAAAACAATGGAACAACGTGTTTGTTTACCTACAATGTCAGGTGGTAGAAACTCTCTCTCCTGCATCCTCCAGAGAAGCTTCATCCTACTCTGTTGGAGAATCACTTTCCTCAGCTGCAAACCTTATAACTGAATTATGAAATCTGCTCCATAGAATAAGCTTGAACTTATGATCAGGTGTGTGCTTCTGATTGAAACGGCCCGGTAACTTGGAACGGGTTCTGTAGCAGTCACCACACAGATCAAATCCAATCTGCTCAACACAATCTGTGCATTGGTACCTCTCCCCAATAAGTGGACACATCTGCAGGGACAAAGTTGGATTCAGCTCTTTGCCTTCTCGGTTGAAGTTGTTAGCTATTGAATCTTGTTCTCAGGTAAATAAGACAAGTGACAAAAGAACCGAAGCCCTCAGCATCAACAAGTTCAAGTAGAATCTTGGCGATGCTAGGATGCATTCAGAATCCCAGTATGGTAATTGAACAATAGTTCTATACAGATCAGACCCAAAGGATGGTAATGCTATTTCCAGAATGCAAACCGTCACAGTCAAATTAGTATTATCTGGGTAAAGTGGCATGCAAATAGCAGTAAAACACAAATGGGAATTCAACAGCCTCAAATTGGAATGCAACTCTGTCACAGTCAAATTAGTATCTAGGCAAAGTGGAGTGCCAACAGAAGTAAAGTGAAATGCAATGCACAGGAATTCATCTGCCTCAAATTTAGAATTCCTAGGAAAATAATCATGTAACAATCTGCAGGGTATTATATTGTTTCTAAATCGACAGATGAAGGCATGGATGGAGACCTTGTGTCCCATGTATATGGATGCTAAATATGCCATGGAAATCATCCTTGGTGATTGAGTTTCTAAAAACAGATGTTTAATGTCAGTCTTTCTCCATACTGGCAAACAATCGTTGCAAAATATGCAAGCAAATAAGATAGAAAAATACACATTTTCTTTCTATAATAGCAGAAAACTACTTTTAAGACCTCAGCCTCATATTTACATCTCACCTCATTAAAATTTTAAATAAATTATTGAGGTTTATAACCACAGTCACATTTTTCCTCTAGGAAGTCATACTGATTCAAGATGATAGCAGCAGAATCACAATTCCAGCTTCCAATTTGACAGAGTCTTTTATACCGATATCAGACATAAAAAGAAAGTAGACCTTGGCCCTATGTTTACATCATAAGTACAGGTTCTCCAAATCAAATAAATTTTTAAACTGGAAATCAGACCTTAGGTATATTTTTTCCCCAAATTTTGAAAAGTAAACAATTCACTTTATTCGAATGAGATGTATCCCCGACTGATCTGGCTTAGTCTCAAAGCTTGATACCAAGTAAAACTGCAAGAATGGCTAAAACAAGCCAATTTGACAATTTCAACTGGTGATCCCAAAACAGATACGCAAATAGACAGTGAGAAGTGTATTTGGTTTCTCAGCTCAATTGGTGAGTTCAAGTGGTCCAGCATCTAGTCTGTCATTATTAACTTGATACTAACAAAATCTCTCCACTATATCATTCTAGACTTCAATTATTAGTAGTGGTCCCAGGCCCAGATAAAAGGTGAGAGTTAAGACCTTAGGATGGCAGCCAGTAACTTTGCCACATCTTTCCCATGAATTCTGAATCAACATTACAAATTATTAGTGCCAAGGTGTTCCCTGAATGCAATGCATTGTAGCAGGTGCCCAATTGCAATGAGAAATGGGTAAGATTGCTACAGCATTTCCCCAATAGCAATGCCCTGCACTGAAGCTTGGGTGTACTGAAAAATAGGCAAGGGTTGCTAGGGTGTCTCCACAAAAGCGATGCACCACAACATCTAGCTGTAGTGAAGAGTAAGCGATAGTTATTACATCATTCTAGACAGTGTTGAAGAAGATAATCCCAAAACACAAGGTCTCCTTTGCCTCAAGGAATGATGGGACTCCTTTAGGTAAAATATGAAATCAATAGATAATATGAGAAAAAGAAGAATCAATGTAGCTTGTCTCCAAGAGACTAAATGCAAAGGAGCTAAGGTCAGAGCAGTTAGGAAAGGATGTAAATAGAAACAGTATATTAATAGTAGTAAAATATAAATTAAAAGATAATGTTGTAAATGTTGAAAGAATGCATGATAGAATTATTCAATTAAAATTTGTGCTAGGGGAAGAGGTAAGAGGTAATTAAAATGATTAGTACTTATGTACCACAAGTAAGATTGGATGGTAGAATCAAGAATCAATTTTGTAATGACTTAGTCTATAGTGCAAAGGATACCATACCAAGAAAAATTGTGATAGGAGAAAAAATTTAAATGAACATACAGGAAGAGGAAATGTGGGTCATAAGAGAATGCATGGAGATTTCAGTTTTGGAATAAGGAACGGAAGGAGGATATTATTTTAGATTTTGCTATGATATATGATTTAGTTATAGCAAATATCTTATTTCAAAAAATAGTCAAACATTTGAGAAGGTTTGGGCTAGGCACATTACACTCAGTGGCACTTCTACTAATGGCATATTTTCAAATATGATAGTTATGGGGGAGACATACAAAGCTTGAAAGCGTAGGGTGCAATATGCAAATACCCAAAAAACAACTTCATCTAAAAGACTAAAACCTCCTATGAGAACATAAATAGATTTATGAACTCAAAAGCATCTAATCCATGGTTCCAGATCATCCTCTAGAGCCAAACCTCCCATTTCCACATTTGAAAGAAATCTGACAGGAATATTTGAACCTCTCATTATAGCTACTCAGTTACCTTATTAAAATTCTGATCTTTTATTCTAATCATAGATACCCTTAAATTTTTTTTTCTTATATATCAATTATATTATTTGAATCCTCTTAAAAATCTTTCTTATACACCAACACTAATTTCTTCTTTTAATTTTCTCTCTTATTATTCCTAAAAACCCACATGACTTGCACAAAACTAAAAACTCTACAACATACCCACAAATACAGCACTAAAGATACAAAAACTACCTACAAAACAAAGTTTAAAGTATAGATAATTATAGATTCACATTTAAAAATTTATACCAGGTTAGCAAACTACACAACTAATACCAGGTACTTGAATTGACGTGGAAGATCTTACCCCACATGAATCACAACCGACTCCAATATGTACGTTTGAACCATGTTCAACCCACCATGAAGGGTCCATTAATGGTGATGATTTTGCATTCTCTCCCCCGGATTGTGTGGCACCTACAGTAACATGTCAGAATTAATGAACTACAAGACTAGAGACCTGTGGAGGGTGCAAGAATTTGGTGCAACAACATCAGCAAGCAATACCATTATCAACACAAAGCAGCAATTATATATTTATGCTCTTGAAACAAACACATGCAATTAAAGCCTTGATGCATGATCAAGTTCATGCATCAATATCGCTTCTAAGAAAAAAATTAAGCAATGTGTAAGTGGTCATACTGAGTTAGTGAGTCTATCACAGGTAATGCACGTCTCTGTACAGAAATTGATGTAGATTTGAGACAAGGGTACAAATTTGGGTCAGGTAATACTTGATCTTGGTCAACCCAAGTACCCAATCCTAACCCTAATTGTAAAAAATTGCCCAACCTTGTTATCCTAGGCTGGATCGAGTTCAACCCTAACCCTAACCCTAATCCCAACCCTTCATTTCAAATTATGGGTAGTTCAGGTTAGTAATTTGGGCTGAGAATTTGGGTTCAGTTAGAAATTTCCTATCATTTTATACCTAATCCATTATAAACTTATCAAAGATTTGAGATCTTTTTATAATTATTTTAATCTAAACTCAATAATATATACTTTTGTTGCTCTCTGTTACCCATGAAACCATGGTCCGTTTCTGAACGACTAAAGTCAACTTCCTGCACTTAGAAAACAGCTCCCATAAAAAGAAGCATTGTCAAGTGTGGACCTGTCAGTTCATGACATGCCTGTTCCAGCACCTAGTGTCCATTCACCACTGTGCCTACAGCCCTATAACCCCACAACCCTACGCCCTAAAATTTTTATAATTACATCTAAAGCTTCAGAGTTTTAATTTAGGGGTTTATCCACAATCTTTGAGTGCTCAAGATAAATTTTGATGCTTAACATCTTTGTAGGCTTGATTATTTGTTATGGACTTATGATTTTACCAGTCCAGGTGTTCTAAGGGTTCTAGGTATCTTTTTTCGTTGCTCAAAGTTAGGGAAAAAAAAAAAATCATATTTTCAGGTTTTCAGGTACTCAGTTTTCTCACACATGGTCAGATATAACCATTTGTAACTTTTTCATAAACTTTACAACATAGTAAACGACATTATTGCCGGGTTATATTTTTCCTTATGCAGTTTACAAGGTTTCTAATGGATAGGTTTTAGTTATAAATAAAGGTGTCCAAATATTTTATTTCGTCCAACCCTTTTCTGCAAAAATTTAATTTTGCAGGTGATGTTTCAGCAGTCTATATATCCCAAATATCATTTCAGATTTATAATTTAGACCGTTTAGACTTTTTAAATTACTATTATAGTTTCTAGGAATATTTAGAAGTATTCCTAAGATGTTAATTATGCATTTTATGAATTTAAAATGAAGTATTGAATTTTGTCCAACCCCTTCTGCAAAAGTTTTATTTTGCAGGTGATGTTTCAGCTAGTCTATATGGCCCAAATCCGATTTTAGATTTATAAATTAAACTATTTAGATTTTTAAAATTATTACAATAGTTTTTAGGAATATTTTAAAATATTCCTAAGGTGTTAATTATGTATTTTATGAATTTTTTAGATGTGTTGATGATATAATTTTGTTATTATTATATTGCTCAATTAATCTAGAAATTTATTCACAATGATTGATAATATGAAAATTGATTTATATGGGATTATAATTTGGAGATTATTCCATAGATTAAGAGAAAATGACCTTTGTAGTTTGTATTTTATTAATTTAATTTAGTTGATTAAAAGCTTCTAATACTCATATGGTGTCTCCGAATGTTATTAGAATATTTTTTAATTGGATAATATATCAGTCATCAAAGCAAATGCTTGGTCGATTTCTACTAATTGAGATCAATATCAAAGTAATAATGCAAAAGACAACGAAAAAAAAAAAAAAGAAATATCACTTGGCATTACCCAAGATTGGAATAGATGATACTCGTTGAACAAACCACACACAAAAAAAAAAAAAAAAAAAAAGAAAGGTTAAAATGAGTGTGAGAGATACCCTAAGTTGGGAGTCATTGACTCAAAAAATACTAAGGGCCTATTCGACCTTTTGCTCAGAGAGTGCTATCTGTGTTGCAGTCCACCCTGCAAACACCTTTTTTAGCAAGCAAATCAAACTAATTTTAGGAGGGATACTTCCTTATTTTCTGCTAAAAAGCAAGAGGTTAATCAGGGAGCGTTGTTAGGCTTTATTTGGCTAGGTGGTTTGCTCAACACCTAGCCACCAATGCAGCACTTTCAAGGATAAGGATTTTCAAGTGGCTTCCTCCAATAACACTTCTTAAGTATATTTTTTTACATGGGGTTCTGTGCACAGTGCTTGTTCATCCAAACAGTAATTTAAAAAGTACTTTAAAATAATACGTCCAAGCCACCAAACATGGGGCCAAACGAAAGGCATGTTTGTTTAACACAAAATTTTCAAACCAAAACTTTTCAATCTTCCCATTCTCCACAACTAACTTATTTTTTAATCATTTTTCACTTCTTTCTATACAAACACCCTACCTTTAAATCATTTTTATACAATTATCCATACAACTAACCAATCTATTTCAACTTTGTTCTCTTTACTCTTTATCATATCACATTATTTTCTCTCAAATCAAAAACTTTTTAAATCATTTTTATACAATTATCCATACAACTAACCAATCTATTTCAACTTTGTTCTCTTTACTCTTTATCATATCACATTATTTTCTCTCAAATCAAAAACTTCTACACCAAAAATTTTTCATCTGAAAATTTTATCCCTTTTAAAATACACTCGAAAGAGAGAATAAATTATAAATAAGTGTCTAGCAGCGCAGAAAGATAACTGAAGTCTGAAGTAATAATCATGAAATGGATATGTCAGACATTGAAGACGTGTGCCGTGATGACTTACAGGATGATGGACCATCTCGCAGGCAACAAGATTGCTTGAGTTGATGAGCCTGTTTTCTAAAAGCATACTCTGTAGGCAATTTATCTTCCAAAAAATGATCAAGAGCCAAACATACTTTGGGGAGCCCTCCAGGATGCAGACTATCACAAACTTGACATCTCAGACTTACATGCACAGGGTTATCTATACAGGACTCACAATAAGCTGGATAAAATGATGATCAGTATTGACTCGAGCAGCTAACAGCTTCATAGAAAAATAAATTGGTAAAAACTCACCATGGCCACAGTTGAGAACAACTGGGCGGAAGAGCATCTGTTTGCATGCTACACAAAGTGCATCGGACACAGATATGTCACACTTTCCATCAAACAAATCATTTTCCAAATAATTTTCTTCCAAACCTTCATTTGTATTACTTCCAGAATTTGTAGGATGAGATTTCGCTTGGAAGTCTGACTTGTGATCATCAGATAAGCTGCTACAATCAGCATCACCAAAATTGCATTTATTTGGTGAACATAAGTGCACATGAGAATGCTGCTCACTGGAACAATGAGAACAAACTGGACGATCTGATCCATTGCTGGTTAGTGCCAAGTTTGTCGTGAACTGGTCATCAATCTGAGGTGAGAAGCAGTCTGCTCTTTTCTCTTCCTCTGAACAAGGCAGAACTACATAATTACATACATAAAAATTGTAAACCGAAAAGGAGAAAGTTCAACAAAGAATTAATTTTATGGGCTCAGATACCTAACAATTCCTGCAATGACATGCAATTAGAATGATGCAAGGGCAACCAAAACAACTCTAAAGCCCAAGCAGACCCATTAGGCCAGGTTCAGCTCACTAGCAAGAGTTGGTAGAGACTTACTCTTAAAAGTCTATTAAAGGTCCTTGCAGAAACTTTCCATCTTAAGAAAGAATTTAGAAGATTCTCCATTGTTCATATTTTCAATTATCTTTTTCTTTTTGGATAGAGTTCAACTATCTTATTATGACGCTACAGTAGGACATAATAATTGAATATGATGCCTCGGAAGATGGGATACAGCAAGACAATTCCATTGCATACTATGGCAAATTCATATCAAAGTGAAGCAAGTCTAAACCCTCATAGAAGAAGGAACTGATGGCATCAGCTCTATCTGTTTCCAGTAACCATTATCTCGTTGGAAACTAACAATCGATAGTTGCTTCTGCATAACTTCGCGTATTGAGGAAACTAAATATGATAAAATTCAATAAAGAATTAATCTTAAGATACAATTTTCAAAAAATTCTCATAATGATATGTTCTTAGATTGATACATCACTGTAAACAAAACATAACCTGACTGGGAGAAAGAAAAAAGAAAAACACCGTACGACCTTTGCTCTATAGAGACCAATCTCTTAGGAAACTCATCTACAATCAAGAATAGTTCAAAACAACCTAAAGTGTTTCCTTGAGCAGTGATTATAAATCCTGCACAACAAATTTGGTTAATTAAGTATCCCTGCATTAGAAGCGCCGCAAGTGTTATTTCACCAGTATCAAGAAAAAACTGTTTGGATGCCCAAATACTTTTATACACAAGTTTTATTGCATGTTTAACCTTCAAAAAGTGCTAAATGCAAAAGTAAATATAAACCACTTCCATACTAGTCCACCAGTCAAATGAGGTAGGGTAACATGGCCAAATGAAGCCTAAGTTGCTTTGTATCAGAGTATGACTTTTCAATAGAATATAAAAAGGTCAAAAAAATTGCAGAAGGCTGCCTGGAAAACTTTAAAGGGCAGAACTGATATCAAGTCAAGGACAAGTCATTAAAAGGATCTAACCCTCAGTCGTGATAGGCTTGAATCAACGGATAAACAGAGAATGGGGGTCAGTCTGGAAACTAGGACTTCCCCATCAAGGCCAATGACCATAGGGTCTTAGATGATACATAGGAGCTCACTCTCAAGTAGACTGCAAGAGAAGCTATCCAGACAGGCTGCCTTCCTGTGCAGGTCCTTGCATATTCTTAATTCATCCATTAGATTGAGCAGACCATGCATGAGCAAGCAGGCAAGGCCAACAGAGAAAATTTCTCAAACAAATCGAATGGGAAATACAACCATACAAGGACCCCTAAGGGCTTGCGCACCATGCCAAACAGACATGTCAACCATACAAGGGCGTGACCAGTTTTCCTAATTACAGGCAAATCAATCGCCCAAACTGGTAGCACATGCCAGGACCAAGTAGCACTTGATTGGTTAAGCCAATCTAAGATACATACAATAGTGTAACGCATATCATTAGTGCTGGAAATCATTTGGTGAAGAGTGGGAGTCATGAATAAATACTTGCACCTCACATTGTAACACACTTTTGGAACAAAATTCACTCTGGTTCTCTCTAATTCCTAGGATGTTGCCTCTAGCTTCCTCCCGGAAACTTCCCACCACTGCCTCCTGTAGGACAGTGGGAGCCTGGACTGTGTCTAAGTCTAGTGTAGTTGATCATCCTCTTGGACCAGCTATTGAGTATCGCCTTGGCAAGCTATTTCTCACCAACTAGCCAATCAGACACAAGCCCCCTCCAGGAAAGGATGCATCCTTGTTCTCCTCAACCCACGGGGTATTAGCTACTGTTTTCAGCAGTTATTCCTGTCCTAAGGTTCTGACTTCTCACCTGTCAGCTACCAAAAAAACCATGACTATCCAACCTACGTGTTAAGCATGCTACCAACATTCATCCTGAGCCAAGATCAAACACATCATGAGATTCATAGTTGCATCACTCATAGCTTCCTTGTAGTAGACAAAGCAGATAAAATTGTTTTTCATTCCATGATGTAACTTGTATCCATGTGAAACCCTAGACATAATTCTTGGTAGATTGGCTTGGAAGCAGCTATTAAAAGCTGGTTAAAGGTATCCATCTCAGTATCAAGCACCCATGATCCCACTAAGTAACCATCTCATGGTCCACCACAAAGCTTGAAGTGCAACTAGACCGTCCCCAACTTACCGTGTTTCTAAAAATACTTACATACCCTATTTTTATGTATTTTTGATATAGGGTCGACCCAACTTTATGTTTTTTTTTTGTTTTTTTAAAATCAAGTTGACATTTAGGTTTGCCAAACGATGATTGTTCCTGGCAAGGCAAAACCAAGGTTCAGATGTGACAGTATTATCAAAATGTACTTGACAAGTTTAGAGCAGCAAATATAATTGAGCTATTCAGGTTACCCTAGTTTCTGGAGCTCTGCATGGACAAAGGTGTTTTCCAAGGTGAAAGACATTGTTGTGTTGACTTTGAAGAAGAATTAGAAGCACAAAATATCATAGGTATGAATTCTCTAAACTTAAGAATCTAACCTTACAAGCCTTGACCCCCACAACCAAACCAAAATGAAACGGACCAAATTAAAATAAAGAAAAACCTAAGTGATGCAGCAACTTAGAAACTGAGAATTCAAATCTTGACCTCCTTGCTAACTCATCCATCCTGAGATTTCACCATATTAGAATCATTACACAATATAAGGAGCTTATATTTCAAAGGAAGCAGATTATCGCAGTTCAAAAACTGCAAATTCTATGTACTCACCGGAGGTGTTTTTGTACCTCAATTTTCACCCCCAGGCCACATGGAAACACATAGTTCAAGAATGATCATAATCTAATTCCTACTTTAGAGCCAAAGGTATTTATAAGGCTGTAAGAATAACCTAGCCATACACATGCTCTCCTCTCTTGAAGTCGTGTCCAAGTTCACATGCACCAGGACAAATGTCTCACACTTATTTTACACCTAGCAGGATATGTGTCCTAACTCAACACACACTAAAACGCATGTAGTCTCCTTTCCAAAAGAGGAAAGGTTCCAAGTGAAACAGTCAATGTCAAGTTCACAACTAACTCTTCTGTTTACAAAAATAGTTCAATAACTTTAGAATTGGTTCCTTGCAACACGTAGCCACGTCCGTCACCTATAGCTAGTAGTAATCGACATTGTTGCTACATGTTCTAACCTTGTGTGAAACATGAAGTACACCAAACAAGTGCCTAAAAAGCTTTTCTTCCTAGTTCCCACTCCAGCAATCCTCATCTGGCACGAGTATCATGCCAAAAGACTTAAGAATTCTTAGCATCATAAGATGATCCCATGGTTGATCATGAGGTGGTTCCTCAGCAGAATCACGGACATCAACATACGAATGGCAAGCTTAAACAAAATTCAAGGTCAATCACCATAACCGCAAACAGAAGTCAGCTACATTAACTTAGATCATTTCCCCTCATGGGAGGGAAGTAGGATAAGGGTGAAGATTAAGACGGGTCGAGGCGGATCAGCATGTGCTCAACCCTAACCATACTTTTTGGGACAAATTTCGAGTTGTTTTCAAATCGGAATCAAGACAATAGGTCGGGACAAGAATGCAAGTCAAAGTGTGTTAATTTTTAGAATTTATAGGATTATCTATATAAAATCACATCTATAGTAAAATTCGAAGGTTGAATGCTTTAACATTTTACTATTTAATAAAAGTAAAACACAATTACCATAATACATTATTGATAAAACTTACTTTTTTATGATTCCTCAAAGGTGTGACATGTTTCCCCTAGCAAAAATATAAATTATAAATAATTGTGATCTCTTCCAATCATTTATTTTATACCCAATCGTGAGATGAGTAAATCTAATTTGTTTTTCATTACTGATCCAACTGATTTTCAAAATATCGAAAAGATTGGAAACTAAACTAGTCACAGTAATTATTGATTTGAAAGTGGATTAAATAAAAGTCAATATGGACTCCAAATAAATTAATTGCATTAGAAATAAATTGGTTCAAAGATATAGAAACCATAATATTCATTATAATTTCCAAATAAAATGAATTTATTTCTAGTAGATATGAATTTATTTCTAGTAGAATCCAAATTCTATACGGCTATGATCATAGTCCTTGGCAAAATTATTTCTCCACAAAAGTTCGGCATATAATAGGAAAACAAAGACTATAATGATCCAAGATGACCATGAAATCCATTTTAATTGGTAAGAAATGTCGATGGCTAAGAAAATGAATGGCACAGATATATTATTTATCAGGCCCATGTTTCCCCACTAGCCATTGCTCTGTTGTGAGTTGTGACGTTACTGACAGAATAGCGGAGCTGCCCTTATCCACACCTAACGTACATTATGTCACAAGAAACAATTGTACAAGTGTTGGTGAGATGTGGATGGACGGGATCTCTTTGCGTCAATTTAGTGCTTACATCTAAAATGGCAGAGGCCTCACATCGGATTCCATCCAAATGTCACATTGCTTGTTTCCACCTTAAAACTCCAATCCAGATGGTATGTTCTATGTGAGTTGGGTTGGGACACTATTGCCCCACCCCGCCCCGATTGACCAAATGCCTCATCCCGATCCTGTATAAATGCAGCGTAGGTCGGGACAGGTCATGGGTTGATCTGCCCAATTTTCACCCTAAAGTAGGACATGTATCCTATTGCATTGGAAGACTGTCCGTTAACCTTTAAGCAGGAGTGTAAGGCCCCAAGAACTCAGAGAATTGTGTGTTGGTTAAAATTTATAAATACAAGTCACCCAAAAAGATGAATTGAAGAAATAAAATTAGCAATGTGCGATGATGAGGTCATGAAAAATAAATGCAACATCAATTGAAGATACTAAATGAAGATATTAACTATTGCATGTTCCCAAAACGATAGCTTGTAGCTGTCTGCAAACAAACAGGTAACTAATCGTTTTAAGATAACAATTAACCAGTATATGTCAAGGAGACTCCTACCCAACCAAAACCCAGCAGAAGTCCCCAGTTGAGAAGGCATCTCATAAGTTGCAGACATTTTGTCAAATTCACCCTATGAAAATGGTGACAAGATCCATACAAAGGGCACGTAAGAAACTCCATAAGCCATTTCCCTATCTCATGATCATTGAACTGAGCATCAAAATGTTTGCAAAGGTCTGACCCCTCGCATTGTCTTGAATCCCTCTGTTTTGCAGGCCCCCAAAGCTTTGAGATTCCTAAGAGAATTTTCAATTCAGATCATGAGATCCAATATCAATAATTCTCCACTACAATACTAAGACATGTAGACATAAGGAGCATCTCATCCAAAATTCTAACTACTCAAAACCTTAGGAGAAGCATACTTCTTTATGGTTTGATGCTGAAATTTTCAATTAATATTTGTCTACTAATCACTATTTCTTAATGTATACCCAACAAATTAACAGGAAACCGAGAAAACCAAAATTTGTAAATCACGAAAATTGCAGTCCTTCATCAAACACATGGCAGGCATAAACAGTTAAAAGGTTCAACTGGTGCATTTTCTGTTGCAATGGTTGATTTTCAAGGCTCAAAAGTATGTCAGGATTGATTTTGTTTTTAAAGCAGTATATAATGAAGTTTTTCTACAATCATATAGAACTCGTGACAGTTGCATTATGTACAAGACTACAATTGCTTCCCCAATGTAGCATATATTCTGGAAGAGGAAATTGAAATAAGCTGAGAAGCGAAATACTGCAAATTTTGGAGAAATTATTGATAATTTGCCAAATCATTTTGCTAAAATACAAAAATAAAAAAGAGAAATTAATATTTTTTCAATGAAGCTTTGAAATAAATAATGATAAATATATACACACCTGGAACAAAAACTATGCTTTAGATACCAATATACGAGTAATGAAAACATATAAATATCACGTATCTGGTAATGAGGGGAAAAATTAGAGAATTTTCCTTTGACACATCCTTGGTATGATTTAACGTCTTAACTCTCTAACTACCCCACTTTTTGTCACTATCACTTATATTTTCAATTATTCTCTCACATTTTTTATACAAATACCCAATCTAGTTTGTCCTTATTTCTTTACTATTTTTCATTACCCTTATCGCATCACATCACATCACATCGCTCTCTCTCTCTCTCTCTCTCTCTCTCTCTCTCTCTCTCTCTCTCACTTTTCCATACTCCCATTTTCTTGTATTTTGGTCCTCGTTACCAAATGCACAATACATGTCAATTAGGGCATTGTCGTATCCATATCTTATCTTATAAGGGCATTTTCATATCTATAGCTTACCTTATGCACGAGTTGCCTGGAATCTGGAATTTAGGATTAGTGGATGGTAGGCAGTGAGTGTTTAAACTTCAAAGCCAAAGACTGTGGTGGGCAGTGATTATCCCAAACAATCATAAGTTCAGAAGAGGAACAGCTGGTTGACAAATCTATTCAAAATTTGGTGCCTCCAACACCAAAGAAGTCAGCTAAAACTGGATTTCAAGGACTCTGGACAAAGATACGCATCTGCAACAGTAGGTTTGGCTGCAAATCTTCCAGTTTCACGCCTGCTCTCCGCTTTCTTCCTTACAAAAGTTGTGTAGATCCCATTGGAAATGAATTTTGGAAACTCCAGAGAGGATTTTCAAGCAAAAAAATCAGTTTGAAGGAAGATTGAAGGAACCAACTTTCAACCCTTCCCCTAAAACTATAAGGGGCTGTTTGGTTTTCACTTTGGAAATCAGATGTGGAAATTTTTGAATTTTCTCCTCTCCAACCCTACTTCCCATCTTCCAATGTGTAACAGCCCTATCTATGAGTTTTTTTTCTTTTTTAATGCATTACATTTTCCTCTGATTTTTTCCGCATTTTTTGCAGTATCTCAATACTATCAATGAGATTTAACATTTTGTGAGATTCAGGAGAAATTTTCTCCAGATTTTGTCTGTTTGATATTGAAGTAAAAAATGTAAGAAAAAATTTCGGAGAGAGTTTGTGATTTGATGAGGATAATGATTAGAAGTAACAGGAATAAAGTTGAAATAGAATAAAAATGATTGGAAAGTAGGGTAGTTAAGTAGTTAAAATGTCACATCATGTAGAGAAGGGTGTAGAAAGGGGATGAGGCTGGAGTTGGATGATTTTTTCCCCCTTTTCATCAATGCCAAACAGTGCCTTAATCTTGACAATTTCACCTACGCCACAAGATTTTGTAGTTTCAAGGGTAAACAACGTTTTGCTGAGTTGCTAAAACAAAATTATTGGCAACAGCTTAACCAATAAATTCAAAATTGTGAACACCGATATATTCTACTAACAAAACAAAATATAGGAGATTGGTTTCATCTATCTCTGCAATAATTTATTGCATTGCATGGCTACTGATAGATGAAACACAAGTAACAATGATGAAACAAGAAAGGGAATCAATAAACACTTCATTACCTTCTATGCAAGAGCTTGTGGACAGAAATAGTAAAAGAAAAATAAAGAAAAGCATACAAATGGAAACATTTGGACTATTGGATATTTAGCAAACAAAAACCTTAAAAGAGAACTAGGTCCTATAAAGTTTACCTAATATTTGCATTTCCCTTCTTTTGTATGCCACATGTTCAACTTTCAGAAGCAAGAAGTGAAGTACTTCACATATGCCAGGAAAATGATTATATGGCTGCCTACATATAGGACAATGGGACTGATGAACACTGCTCATCGCTTTGTGAACACACCAGAAACATGAGATATGGCCACAAGCTGCGCAAAGAAAGATTAATTAAAGGTGAGTGCATGGAATATTTTGATTTCAAAAGTTAAACGACAAAGAAGTTAGCTTACCCAGTACAATGGGCTTGTAAAGGAGATCCCTGTGATATCCAAAGTAAACAAATAATGAATGGTACTACAGAAATATTCATATAAATGTATCCTAAACACTGCAGAAACTGGGAAAAGCAGTTACTCATAATCTTTGTAGAATTTTCCACAAATTAACATTGAAGCAATAAGAATTATGCCACTGCCAAATTTTAATGCAACCAGAATACCAATAAATTTTTTGAAAAAAAATGCTTACTATCAAAAATTGAAAACTACAATTAGAATGGTTATTATCAAGACACTAAAATTTCTCTGGAACTTAGGCCACCATATCCACTAACCCATATCCACTAACCCAACTACATCACTAAGAGATGCAAGAATACTGACTATCAATACTCATCGATGATTAAAAATCTCTAAAAAATTTAGGCAGCTAAACCCATGTGGACTACGCCAACCAAATTGCATGGACATGTGCGAAAAGAACCATGCCAACTGTCTATCTCATCTTCCCCTTTCTCTTTCCCTTGTCTTGTATTTTCATGAGTACCATACAATTAATTTATCTTGTAAGTATTGTTATTATATGGTCTTGACCACTGGCTCCTAAAGATAAAATCAAACAACAGAAGTTTTCAGAAAAGGCGGTGTATATTGTTTAGAAACATGGCAGATTGCGCAATTGCTAGAAGTGAAAGTGAAAGTTAAGTGTAATAAGCCTAATGGATGCCCATTCTTTGATTCCATAAACATGATAACTCTTTGTTGCTTTTATTTGGACAGAAGTCTTGAGTGAGTCTCCCTTTGCCAATCTCTAATCCCACGATTCTGTCTGAAAAGATCATAACATTGGGAGAAAAAAGAATAATGCAGTTCAAATCTGTTGCAATCTTGTTCACTGATAACAAATTCGACAACAATGATGGGACTAACGGAACATCTCATTTTGAAGTTGCAATTTAGTTTTCTCAATCCTTTGAATCGGAATTTGTGTTCTATTTGCAACAGTAATTATCAACTTATTATAATTCATGACAATATGAGACAAATAATCTGAAGAATTGCTCATTTGCAAACAAAATTATTTTGAGAAAGAAAGAAAGTGGTAGATGAAAAACTTGAGCAGAGTAACCTTTGAGTTTATCAATTGATGAAGGTAATTGAAACCTTATCCAATAAATCTTGGATTTGTGATTACTTAATACAATGAGTCATTCTATGATCGCAAAACAATTTATCAACAAATTGCAATTTGGGTGGACAAATATTTCCAACAATACACCCTGCCATGACAAGTCCTTATCAAATCTTGAAAATCCCAGTGACTGAACTCAAGTAACTGGCCGTACAAATAATAGGCCACTTCACTTGAGTATTTGGCCCTACAGCTCTGTAGATTTCCATCTTGCTTAGCTATGTGCATTTATTAATGCAAAGTTGAATCATCATGGGAAAAAAAAAAAAAGCAATAATAACAACAACAACATGCACTATGTGCGTGCTTGTGTTGCTCACTCAATCCCGATTTCAACCAGCTCCATCTCAAACTCTAAATGTGAATTCTCGAATAAAAAGATTCCTGAACGTTTAGATTTTTGCCCGAATTTTTACTTGGCAAATTGTGCAGCTCTGTTTCTTGAAACTCTGTTTCATTCTCTCTTGTCCTTGATATTTCAGATTTAGCAGTCAGGCAGAACCCAAAAACCTAAATATAGAGACCAAGAATCCATGGCATGGCTCACTTGAGTTTCAAAAACAAAAATGAAATTTTCTTGCTCACTTTTCAATCTTGATGAAGCATGCTGGAATGGGTCAACAAGGCTCCTGATTACAGATGTTAACCTAAGCCGTGGCCTACATAAGAAATCAGTCCTGATTTTCTGATAGCATGGAGAAGATAAGCTAAGGGATGGGGATCGATCAGACAAATGCTCCAAATGAAGTACCGAGAAATTGCTAAGTCACAAGAAGATACGAAAATGGAAACGGATGACAAGCAGGCAAGAAAGAAGAAGAACAAACAGGCAGACGCAGCAACGAAAGCATTCGGGAATATTGTCGTCGTTGTCGTCGTCGTCGGTGTCGGCGTCGGCATTGTTGTCTTTCACAAGGCGGAGCTCGAGGTTTTCATCTCCTGCAGATGCTTGCTTCTTTTCCATGGAAGGGAGGACGAAAGCCAGAAGGTGGACGAAGAATGGGATAGAATGGCAAAGGGAACGTACAGAATTGGAGAACGATTCTGGGATTGGTAACGTGTGTTTCTTGTTAAGAAAGAAACACGACTAGGGCGGTTATGAGCGTTGGAACTGGAGAGCACGTGGCTGCCGTCATCTTTTGCCAATTGACAATTGTGATAAAGAGACAAAATTCATTCGGTACTCTTCTGAAAAAAAGGTAATTTAAAAGTATAAAGGTTATAAAAAAATGTAAAAACAATTTGAAAAACAAGATTGAAGGGTAAGAAATTTTTTTTGAATAACTTGCATATTAATTTTTATTATTTATGGAGGTTAGATAAAGGTTATAAGTATAAAACGCTTATTAATTTTTATTATTTTTGGAGATCTATAGGCTTTCTTTTGGATTTTTTAAAAAAAGCTAATAATTTTAAAAAATTCAAAAAAACTATTTACAAAAAAGGTAAAAATTAATATTAAAATGTCACTAATTTTAAAGAATCTAAAAAATCTACACTTTTCTAAAATTAGTAAAAATTGAAATTAAAATGTCACTGATTTTAAAAATCTAAAAAATATCTACAAATCTCCGAAAATAGAAAAAATTGATACACGTATTGAACAAACTTAGATTAATAGTTGTGTAAAAAAATTTTAAAAAAATAAAAAAGATTATTCGCACTCATGTGCATAGGATAACAACCCAAGAAACAAAGGTTCATTGATGAACCGGAAGTTCAAAGACTAAGTTGCTTGGGTAGAAGGATGCCATGGATGAGGATATTCTTGAAAAGAAAAAAAGATTCAATGTCTAATTGTCACAATAACCCTCATCTATAGATATAATCGCAATTTGTCTCAAAATTTATGGGGGTAATTTGCAATTTTTAAAATGACAAACTTATATTTGCAAATTACGTTTTTATGGAAAAAAATTTACATGGTTTCCAAATGCCGAAAAATATAAAAATAAGAGAATAAAATAATACTAAGAAAGTAATGATTATGAATAAAAATATTATCCAAAAGTTATTGAAAAGTATAACTATGTATCATAGTTAATTATATAGATACTCTATTTTTCAATTATTTCTACATTATTATCCACACAACTAACCTATCTATTTTGACTTTATTGTTTTTATTCTTTATCATTATTTCTATCATATTGCATCATTTTCTCTCATTTTAAATACTTTTACACTAAAAACTTTTCAATAAAAGTTTTATCATTTCCTAAACATACCCTAATTATATACATATTTGTATAAAAAAGATTACGAATATATCAATTGTGCACAAAGATGTGAATAAATGATTAAAAAATAGAGTAGTTATGTTGAATGAAAATTTTTAGGAGGTATTTTGTGGTGTTTGTTTACACTAAAACATTTTAAACTAAAACTTTTGAATTTAATACTTCTCACTCAATACAACTATCATATTTTTTAATTATTTCTGCATTTTCTTATACAATTAACTTACTTTTCAATTATTTATACATAACTACTTATACATTTACCTTATCTATTTTAACTTTATTTTTTTTACTTATCATCATTATCCCTTTGTTATCACATCTTTTCTCACATTTTAAAACTTTTTATACCAAAAACTTTTCATATGGTGTGTTTGTCGAAAAATAAAACTTTTTCCCTAAAATTGTTCAATTTAAAACTTTTTATTTTCTATAACTATTCTATTTTTTAAATTATTTCTTCAATCTTTCTATATAAACTACCATACTTTTTAATTATTTTTATGCAATTATCTCCACAAGTAATCTATCTATTTTGACTTTATTCTCTTTATTTCTCGTCAGTTCTCTATTATATCGTATCATTTTCTTTCATTTCAAAAACTTTTATGCCAAAAAATTTTCAACAAAAATTTTATCACTCCTCTGACACATCCCAAAAGTTTTATCACTTCTCTAGCTCATCATTTCTCTCCTCTATCTTATTTTCTAGTTGCCACTTGGACTAGGAATGGATAAGATGCCCACACGTCCCTAACCACGTATTTGTGAAGATATGAAAATAACCTTTTTCAAACCACTATAAAAAGAGGATAAGATTTCATCTACTGGGCTCCTACCAGTCGTGAAACTCCTTGAAAGAATTCCTTCCTGCTGCAGCTCTTTTACGTTCTTACAATCCTACTTGAAACCAACACCCGTGAGAGGACCCATTCTGCTCCTCTATACTTGGTGTTGTTTGCGAGAAACATTTCTTTTCTAGCCCTTTTTTTCCCACGCAGTTTTCTTATCCCCATTTCTCTTCACCCATCTTTGTCCATGGAGCATGATCAGTCAATTTCTGACTCAGACAATGTTGGACAAGGGTCAATTTGCAACATAATGCACATGGGGTTCTGCCGGAATCAATTCAAGAAAAATGATCTCAATGTCATCATCACTAAAAAAGAATTCAAAGAGATGATGGTTGCGTTTCAAGTATGGAGAGCACAAAAACAATCAAATCCTACGCCTCGCCAAACGCATAATTCTGAAATACAATGTCCCATTCCTCTTTTGCCACACTACAACAATTATTTTATTTTTAATTATTTTTTATTTTTTCCTATACTTTTACACTAAAAATTTCATCATTTCCTAAACACACAAAGGTGTGAAATTTTTTAAATTGAAAGAAAACAATGTGATATAATAGGTATAATGATGAAAAATAAAAATAATAAAGTTAAAATAGAAGATTAGTTGTGTGGATAATTATATATAAATAATTGAAAGATATGATACTTGTATAAAAATATGTGAAAAATAATTAAAAATAAAGTAATTGTGGATAGTAAAAAGTTTTAGACTGAAAATTTTTATCTGAAAAATTTTTGTGAACAAACACACCTTGAGTTTACAATTCGTAGATGAGATTATGCAAAGCGACACTAAATAAAAGAAAAAAAAAATTCTATGAGAATATAAAGATATTAAATATCGGCATTCAATACATATATCTGTGTGTGTGCGTGTGCGTGTATTTTTTTATGCAAATTTTTTAATAGTACTGTAACAACTTAGTTTTTTTCCTTTCTCTTTCGACCGGAACACTTTTCCCTACGTTGGATGTAAAGTTTGTGAAAAAGAAAGTTGTTTAGAGTTTTTATAAAATGTAGTTGTTTAGGATTTGTTAAATTTTATTAAAAATGATAGGTTGGCTTTTTGATTATGTATTTTCTGTAGATAAGTCATCTTGTTAGCTCGGGCTAAGCAAATGTCCGTTTAACCCACATCAAAAAACTTATTTACAATATTTTTTTAGTTTTTTCGTCGTACACTTGTTTATCTAAGTATATTTAATATATAAACTAAGTTTTACCATTTTTGGATATGTGTATATATTTTTTTAGATTTTTAAAGATATGGGTATTTTAGATATGTTTATAAACATAGATGATGCATTAGAGAAAATCGACCCAAGCAATGGTGAAGGCCAGAAGGTTAATTTGTTGTTGTAAAGAAAAATCTCACTGACATAGCGACATGATAGAGGTTCAAGTGAAGAAGACTGGAGACTATGAATGTATAGTCGAGCGATGACGTAGATTGAAAGTTGTTTTTTTTTTACTAAATTTTATATTCGGATGTTTTTTATTCCTAACTTGTTGGCATTTTGAGATGTAAATATAAGTCGATGTTTCTGGGATCATTATAATGGGAAAATTTTATTTTTTACGTGCAGCACAATGTAGTGATTAGTTTAATTTTTTTAAATGTAAAATGTAAAATGTTTGAATAGAAGGATATTACTTTGCCCATGACTCAAGCATCGAAAATGGTATGTATTTCGTTCTTTTAATGGTTTGAATTTTCTTGGAGATAATATTGTTTAAAATAATTTATCTTGTCTTCAGTCGCATAGATGCTTTGTGCCTAGTGGTGTGTTGTGCATTTTACCACGATGTTGTAACTAGAACTTCTACCAACATGCACAAATGGATTAAAAGATGACTGAATGTTGATGTCTCGTGAGATACCCTTTTAGGATTAGATGTCCCATGTTGAATGTCCTATAAGACCTAGTTGGATTGGAGGTGAAACTTCGGTTGGACAGGTCCAATTCAAGATTAACTCTACACTTATTTATTTTCAAAAAATTTTACTCTATACTATTTTAGGTTGAGTCAATTCTATGTTTATCATATCCTATTTCTTATGATTAGTTTGGTTTCAATATCAATTCCAATCGATTATTTAAAATAGTCTTTATATTATATTTGAAAATCATAATTTTATTTAGAAAACTATCATCAAGATGATAAAATATAATTTTAAAATACATTTATTAAATCTATGAAATAATAGATAAATTAAATAAGTTTATATATATTTTAACAATATATTTATACCTTTCAATATAAAGCTACTTTATAAAATATACATTGAATGTATATCGGAAATTTGAGTCTGTTTTGGATACTTGAATTTTGGAACCTACTTGACTTTAATTAAATCTTTATTTTTTATTTAGAACATATATTACTCTATGAATATAAAAATAGAAACTTATCATATCTATTTTAAGATACCCAATAAGCGGACCCATAGGTACCTTACCTAAGTTGTTGTACCTATCCAAATTGTACCCCTCAGCTGAATGCATTCTACTAGCATAGTTGTCGGATGTTTGACAAACAGATGAATGGGGATGGAATGTCTGAAGGTGGGTCAATTAGAAGGAAAAAAATACTTGCTTACCAAATACAATCTATTAGTCATTCCAACTTGCGTCATGGACAAAATATTGCATTGAAATGTTTGAAAATGGGTCATCTATATGAAAAGAAATGCTGCTAACCTGCTTGAATACATCCGAATTGCCATTCCAGTTGTGTTTCACAAAAAGAAGGATTGTGATAGGATTCGTAAGGTGGGTCGTCTAAAACAAAAAAAAAAAATCAACTCGCCAAAATGCAACCTCTCAGCCGTTGGAAGTTGTTTTCCAACAAGACAGATTGCTTGAGGATGTCCGAAGACCGAAGCTAGATCATCTAAAAGATAAAAAATGCTAATAGGCCCAAATGTAATCTAACATTAACTCGAGGTTGCTTGACAATCCATATTGATGGGACGTTTGAATGTGGGTCAACTTATCAGCAGTGGTTATAGAATGATAGAATAAATTTCAACGTCCAATAATGGGTTATTTGAGGAACTAAGATGTTAAGCGTTACACATGACATTAAAGGTTAACAATTACTACAATAAGTAAAACAAGCTAGATAGCTTAAACGCAGTCATAAAACTTCATCTTGGTCAACGGCTGAGAGGTTGCATTTTGGTCAGTTACTTTTTTTTTTTTTTCATATTTTAGATGACCTACATTGGGACATCCTGTTGCGATCCTTCTTTTTCGAAACACAATTGGAATGCTAACTAGGTTGCAATCGGGCAGGTCGGCAGCATTTCTTTTCTTATACATGGCTTGCCTTTGGATGTCCCATCATAATCCTTCCGTCTATGACGCAAGCTGGAATAGTTGATAGGTTGTGTTTAGGTAAACAAGCATTTTATTTTATAGTCGGCCCACCTTCGGACCTCCCATCACAATCCATTTGTTCGTCAAACGTCCCATAACTAAGCCTGTGTTTGGTAAAGATTAAAACATATCAAATTTTTTCATATAACACTTTTCATTCTTCATTACTATTCTATTTTTTAATTATTTATTCATATTTTTTCTTACAACTAAAGTTTATATTTGCATAGTGGAATCGACTTGAATATGCAACTTGACATTTGGTACTTTATTACTTTTCTTCGTAAACGCAAGTCGAGGTCTTGAGTCAACTTAGTCTTTAACTTAACTCAAGTCACAAACTGGAACGAACTTGCTTATCGACTTCACACGTTCGTCTTTCAGTTATACGGTTTATACAACCCCATAAGTCGACTTGGCTATCGACTTCGCCTAAGTCACTATCGGAGTTGACTTGGAATTGCGACTTGATCTATTTGTACTTCAATTTGTATTCCTTCAATCCTAAGTTGCAGTTTGATGTCAACTTGGGTACAAACTTGTCCCGAGTTGTATGATTGAGTTGACTTGACTTTGAAACTTGGTATGCTATCTTATATTAATTGAAGAATTCTATCTTTAATAAATTTCACCGAATGTGTTAGTAGCCTTTATTACTCAAAATTAGGTTGTTAATAATCAAAATATGAATTGCTTTTGGTTTTCTAGTTAAGTTCACAACATTAAGACTATATTACAAGTGTTAAATTATAATTAATTTATTAATATCAAAAGTTATATATGATTAGATGACATTAGATTTAGGTGATTTCATTAAACTACATTATCCGAATTTCACATTGTTTGAATTTTAATTTTTGTAATTAAGGTATAAATAATCTTATAAGGGACCTAGGATTATATTATAGTTGTTAAAAGTAAAATTAACTTATTAATATCGAAAGTTAAATCTGATTAGATTCATTTAGATTTAGGTAGATTTAGTTAGATCTGGTTAGATGCGGTTATATTCTATTATATTAGAAAAATAAAAAATATCATTAAATTTTCAAAAATTTAGAAATAAATATTGAAATTGTTATATCTGAGAGTACCTTATTTATATGAACTTTAAATAATTTAATATAATTTCTTATATATAATATATTTTCAACTTTTCCTAATGTAATGAAATCTTAATAAAAATTATTATTTTCTATACGAACATTTTTACAAAATGTCAAATAATGAAAAATATGTCTACATATATTTTAGTGATTGATCCATCAAATGAATGGAATAAATTAAGATTTTATGTACATTTAATACAAATTTTATTAAAAAACTAAAGATATTCACATTTTCAAATAAATATACTCATATTATCAAATTACCACGATATCCTACTTTTTTTTTCTTTTTTTCATGGGAAAGCCTTCACATGAGTTGAATCTCCTCGATGCATATTGGTATAGTTATTGCATGTTTGACAAACAAATGAATTTTGATGGAACGTCATATTAGTAGATAAAAAAAAAATTGATTTCTAAAGTTAACAAACACCGCCGTATTATTTTCTCCAACAAGGAAACGAGTGTGTTTGGGAATTGATAAAACTTTTGGTGAAAAGTTTTTTAAAGTAAAAGTTGTCAAATTATGTAATAAGATAGAGATAATGACAAGACGTAAAGAAAATAAAGTTAAAATAGATAGATTAGTTGTATAAGTAATTGTGTAGAAATAATTGAAAAATAGGATAATTATATAAGAAAATGTAAAAAAAAATAATTTAAAAATATAGTAATTATGGAGAGTGAAAAGTTTTAGGGTGTGTTTGTTAATAAGTGAAAGTTGTCAAGTTAAAACTTTTCAATTTAAAACTTTTCGCTCTCCACAACTACCATATTTGTAATCATTTTTCATATTTTTTTATACAATTATCTTACTTTTCAATCATTTCTACACAACTACCAACCCAAACTCATCTATCTATTTTAACTTTATCCTATTTATTCATCATTATTACTCCTATCATATCACATCATTTAAAAATTTCTATTTTTACAATTTTTCATCAAAAATTTTATCCCTCCTCCAACACTCCCTTGTGGTGAAAATTTTTAAGGTGAATTATATACTCACACTCAAGCACACGAAGGGAAACTTCTCCACACGAAGGGAAACTTCTCCAGTGTTGTCGCTTCAGAGAAGGCCTTCAAGGACATTTCCTCGGTTCCATGCGAAACGCCAATATGCCGCGGAATGACCTGCACTTTACACGTGTCGCCATCTCTGTGGTTAGTAAGTTCTAGAAAAGTCGGAGGAGGACCTGGACGCGCCCAAACAGACCACGGCGTCGAATAAAAGCGCTCAGAAAGTCGCATTAGGCAGCCCGCCAAGTTCTTTGCTGCTATTCCAGGGAAAGTCTTAGCAGGTGCGTTTTCTTTACCAGCATTCGAAAGATATGATTTGTTGCTGTTGTTTCTTTTATGGTTTCGTTTCTTATAAGGAAAGCAGTTTCTTGGATTTTATATCGATTTTTCGGCGGATTCTCCCACGCGTTGTGTAATGTGGATATATTTCCTTTTTTCTTTGTTTCATTTTTATGATTATTTTTTTCCCTTGCCAGACTTTCACCGTTGAATTTCCGTGGATTTTTTGTTGGTTGCGATTTCGCTTCCTTATGCCGGGAATCTGGCCTAATGTTTTGACTTGTAGGTTTTCTAGCTTGTAGATTGTTCGAAAGACAAACTTTATGCCATGGCATTCTATTCGCTGATCTGCCTGGGTTTCTTCGTTCCGTGCGAAACTTTGTTTGTTTAGAGATTTAACTGCTAAAAAATTGCTGTTTGTTGGATCTTTGTTAAATCTCTCCTCTTTTGCTTGCTTATCCTTTTTTATCCGAATTCTCGTACCGGGATATGATCTCTCGAAATGCATTGTCTTGCCACGGCGACGTGTCAACCGGGTGATTTGATTCCTCTGTCATTACCTTTCATCATAAAGATGGTCACAAAAATTCCGTTTTGGGTTAAACAGGTGCTTTTGTTCTGATCGCTAAAAACCTCTTGAGGCTATTCCATCGTCGCTAGTCAGAGAATTACCTTTAGTAACAAGTGCTCAACCAGGAATGGCTGAGGTGAGTATTACTTTTTATTTATACATGAATTTCATTTCTTGGCTTTCTGTCCCGAGTAATAAATACCACTGCATTCGAAAACTGAAAGAAGTTAGTTCACAAATCCATCTTACCGGTAGAAAATTTCTCTCTTGGGCCCTGTCTCAAGAATTGGTTGAAGATGAGCACCATCAATTGTATACTTGAAATGCAGACACTACACAGATGAAATGTGCTTCCAGTTTGATGATTCCAATGGTTGCCTCAGGGAAGATGCAGTCCATTGCCTGCAGAATTGCAAGACTGGTCCTTGTTTTGTGTTCTCTGTTTAGCTGAACAGGAACCATTTACAACTCAGTGTTCAATTACTGTCCCTTTCATTTAAATATGTTTGCTGCTGCTCGTATGGCTCCTTCTATGTCCACAGTCCATTTCATTTAAACGTGCTCACTTCTCACGAGGCACCTTCTATGTCATTGTTACTTTGTTTGTTGGTAATATTTTTGACTGATTGGTCTTTTGCTTCTGTTTTTCTCTCTTAAACCTACTCGTCATTACTTTTTGCATAAAAACTGCTAACTCATCCACGGTCATGATTCTGTGGAAAATTCGAAGTATCTATTAGATGCTCTTCCTCTCTTGTTGGTTTTTACTGTGGACGGCATTTTGTTGACAATGCGATCCTGTTGGCTTATTAGTGTTAATCTGCTAAATTTTATACAAGGATTTTTTTATATATTTGTGTGAGTTTGCTCTGAATGTCAGTTACCATGAACTCTAATTAGCATTTAATGAACAACAATATGATCTTGTAATAAAGTTTATATTTTCTTGGTGTTTGAAGCTCACTGTTTGAAAACAGTGACATGAAAATCTATCATTTTTCTGCCTGTGTTTCCATTTAAACGTAAATACTGATTGCAGGATGGTTACAAGGTTTCCCTGAACGTGTATGATCTCAGCCAAGGACTTGCTCGTCAGTTGTCAACAACATTTTTGGGTAAAGTTGTTGATGGCATTTGGTAAGTTTTTCCCCTTTCAATTACATTTTGTTGCAATCAGTTGATTCTTGTTTCTGGAGTTTTTATTTTTTATTTTTTATAAAGATTCTTGTTTCTGGAGTTGTTTGCGAGCAAATTAGTCTAAATCAGTTGAAACTTTGTAGACCTTTTAATGCTGGTTTGTTAATTGGTGGATAAATCATATTTCATATTGCTTGATGGATTTATTGCGTATATTTGTGATGGACATACATTCATTTAGATCTTACTTGAGTTCAATCCGAATTTTTCTTATCCCTTCTCCCACTTAATTGGATAGACTGAGGATTGTCAAACATGCTTCTTGTATTGCTTATGGTAGCCTAATTTTATAGATGTATTTGGACACTGGTTGAAACACAGTCAAGTCAACCCTTCTAATTTTCACATTTCAAATAACTGCACCATCTAGAACTGTTTGCTTCAATACAAAGTCTCCAAAAGGAAAACTGCAAGCCGGTAACAATTATGAGCATGACATAGAAATACTTCCTGTTTAGGTTCTATTACTTTCAAAACTAACTAGGTGGTTCTTACTTAGTATAAACGGGTTTGATATCTGTGCATAATTTTAACTTATTTTATTATATGCAAAGAGAAATTAGTCAATCAACATCATCTTCTCAACTTTTGCACCAATTTGCATGGTAGGGAGGGATTTTACAGGTTGATGTGATTGTAAGGGACAATGAAAAGGCCAATCATTATTGAAATCTATTGAACCTGCAAATGGGGTTTTCGGATCCACAATAAATTGTCTTGAATCCATAAATTCTTAAATAAAAGAACTAAATTTTATTCTACTAAAGAGACCTGAGCTGAGAGTCAAATAATGTTTATGGAAGATTTGTTAAGATCCTGGTTGAAGATTTCTAATTTTGATTGCGAATAAAGGGATTTCCAGCCTTTTTATTAACAAGAAAAGGGGATTTCTATTGTTTTCTTGCTCGCTTTAATTGATTGATGGCATAAGCAACCTTTTTCCTCAATTCTGTAGATTTCCAACATTGACCTTAATCTTTTCATTTATTCATTCTATTTTCAATCATTTCCCTCTATTCTATCATGTACATCATTTCTACTTTTTTTTTTTTTTTTTTTTTTTTTAAGAAGTAGATCATTTCTAGTTATTATTTGTAATACTCCTCTGTATTTCAATTTTTTTTCCTCTTCACTATCTTTTTTGCTTCTATTTCCCAATAAGGCCCCTCTAACAAACCATTGGGGATTGAGGGAAAAAAATGTGGGGGGAAAAAGAATACAAGAAAGTGAAAGGAAAATGATGTGATTGATGCATATGAAAGAGAGTAATGATTATAAACAACGTGTATAAAGTTAAACTAAGAAATAAACATTTTTACATGGAAACGGTTTAAAATAAATGGTTTTATTTTCTATATTTTCCAGCACTTGTATCTTAAGATTTTTTTTAGTATAAATAATATCATTTTTACATTATTTGCATAAAATAGACTTAATTTTTTTTTACTCAAGTTATGGACTCCTCTTTCTTTTAGGCTAGGTGAACGTTGGCATTGACATTGCCAACATCGGCGATTGCACTCTGGTGGGGTTACATCACTAGGCTGGTTTGGTTAGGCCTAGGATTTGGGCTTAAGGGTGTAACTAGGTTGGTTCAACCCTCAATTCATTTTAAAGTGGGTTAAGCTGGGTGGGTTTGGTGGAGTTTAAACTTGTGTTGGATTCAACCCGCGACTTTGAAGTTAGGTTGACCTTTGGTTGAAGAGTTGGATTGCTTCTAACCTATTTTCGAACCCATGGAAGCCTTCTGTAGTTCCTTCTAGGCTCGATTTGTTGTTCAGCAGTTCAACAAGTTGTTAGAATGTTAATTCCATCCAAATCTATCAACTGCACACTAATGTAGTATTGTTTTAAATTGTATCCATTCAAGTTGACAAATCATCTATGCTTCCAAGTTCCTGAATTTTTAAATGTTCTTTGATATGTCAAGTTTTAGTATTGTTTAGATAGTGTAACTTTCAAGATTTAATGTTGGAACTAAAAATAAATAAATAAAAGAAATTGCCATATGGTCGTGTCTACTCAAAAAGCAGGACGTAGAGGTTGTGGGATTGGTGCTGGTCCACAAATTGCCCAACTGTGCCTACAACTAAGTTGGGTTGTTTTCTTAGCCTAGTTAATAGTTGGCTGGGTTGGCTTTAGCATGGAGTTGGATTTGGGTTTGGTTGGGTCAAAGGATGTTTAGAAAATGGATTGTATTAGGTTGGTTTAATATAAAATTGGGTCGCATTGTGTTACTGAAAGCCCATCTAGTTGGGCTTTTCGGAGAGTTAGTTGTCAGTAATCATCATTGGCTTAGTGATGATAAAAGAAAACATACAGAAATGTAAAGAAAAATCTAGAAATAGTAGAAATTTTAGAAAAAAAAATTGTAGAAATTTGCAAAACATATGTAAGTATAAAGTATGAACTAATGCTAAAATAATGTTATTTGTCGGTATAAAAATATGAAATAATACCAAAATAGTATGATTCATGTTGAGTAAATATCGAGAGACTTATAAGTGTAGTTAAAAATAAAATCTGTAAATATGAGAAATTTGTGGGAACATTTGGAAATTTTAAGGAAATGAAACAAATACTAGAAATACTAAAATTTGAGTATATTGATGTAGGAAAAATACTAAAATATGAGTATATCTACGTAGGAAAAATAGAAATAAATTCCTAATTGTTAAAGAAAATAATCAAAAGATACATTTCTGCTAAAGTGAGTAAGGAGAATTTGAATAGGAGATCTTTGAACATAAAGTAAGTTATGAGGATGTTATTAAGATAATAAAAAAGGATAGTTGAAGATTAAGTGGAAAGAGTTGTTAAAAAAATGCTTTTTGAAGTAAGTAAATTTTGACTAAAAATATGTTTTGGAGAATATTATGATTTTTTTTCAAAGAATATGAACTATTCCTCAAAATGTTAATTGAAATTGACGGATGACCTTGCTTTGTGCTAGCTAGACCATTTTTTTTTGTTGTTAGGAAGAGATGCTTATTTAGAGACTTGTATTGATGTGAATATACTAGAAATCCTGAGATTTTTATTGATAGCATTAGGATCATGATTTTTTACTTGGTGTGTTATGTATAATGTATGAGTATAAGAGGGCATGTTTGGGATTGTCCGTTACTGATATACTCTCGGATGGTGTCTTGAGGCTATAGTTGAGAAGTAAGTCTTGTGTAGTAACTCCTAAGGACATAAAAAGTTGTTTAGCATACAAATGGTACAACATGGCTACATGCAAGCTCGAGGTATTTGACAATGCTAATGAATGGCATTGGGCGAGCATGTTATACGTGTAAGCATGTAAATTTGCATTGGATTGCATTACATATATTTGCCCAATACAACATGATAGTATGGTGTATTTGACTTTAAGATAAAAAAGATATTAAAATGGATTTCATCGAACTTCATTTATTTTTGAGCTCCTAGCTCATATTATTTTGTGTTCAATGGTTAAGCAAGATCCTGTTGCAAAAATAGAACTACTTAATAGATCCACTTGAATGTAGAAAACAAAGGGTTTTGGGGTTTTGAAGTTTTAAGTAGGTGATTTTAGTGATTTTTTCTGTCATATCATCTCGTTGGATGACCAAACAATTGATGGAAGATAACTTTAGGGAAGGAGTAAATGAGGCAAGTGCCTCGACTTAACTTCAAATTTTGGACCTCTCACTTTACACACCTTTACAGACACTTGCATCAACTACTTAGTCATCCTCGTGTGGATGATTTTTATGATGTCGAGCTAAAGGAAATGATACCAATCAAGGACGTGGGTAGGTGGATGCTTTTAATTTTCAACATGATGTGAAATTGTTCCTTGTTAGCAATAATAGACACTTATGTAAAGATGTTTGTGATAACATGAAATGTTGCCCTTTATTCATAATTTGGCTGGGCTTGGCAAATATTGATTAGTTCATGAGCTATCAACCCAACCATGTGCCATGGTATGAAATAAGAATTTTGCATTGTTGGATAGTTGTTTGGATAATTTATGACCATCCATAGCACTAAGGCTTTTGGTTAGTAAGCGAGCTTTTAGATAATCGTAACCTTGTTAGCTTTTCTCAAATTCCATTATTTTATTTCTTTTTATATTTTTATTTTTAAAGAAAATGTCATATTTTCTATTGAGATATTAACAATGGTATCAGAGCTTTGATTGATGGACGTTGAATCTTCGATAGGTCTTGAATTTAGTTGTATGCTTGATATTCTTCTAGATTCAAGATGTGATGTTTGAATCAATGCAACTCATTGATTCAATTCTAATTTATCTAGGCTGGAATCTTTTAGTGAATTGACCATAATCTTGGTTAAGATTGGTTGGGCTTAGGATTTGTTCAGCAATCTTAAGTTGTCATCACCTACATAATTATTAATCAACGATTACGGCTCTGATATCATTTTTATGATTTCAATAGAAAGAGCTTGATCTTAGCTTTAAGAATAAGTAACAGAAGGAAAATAGAAGAAGTGAGGAAGAATGTTAATGCTAGCAAGTTTGTAGGTTATTTAATCTTCCTTTGACCCAAACTCCAAATGACGTGGCACAACATAGTTGACTTTATGTGGGGTGCTAGAGATACACCTATTAAATATGCAAGATTTTGAGGTGATATGCAAAAATATACTTGAATAGAATTTAGTTTTTGCTTTGGAACCAGATAAATGGAGTGAGGAAGAGAAGCATACAGAGAAATGATCCTCTCAAGACTGATAGAGGACCAAAGGGGAGTGATTGAGATGATGAAAAAAATCCTTCAAGTAAGAACAATGTAAAAAAGCTTAATTTATCTAATATTAGTTGTCAGACTCCCCACTTATATGCGGTTGATTGCACATTGACTTGCTTGTGGCATGCTAGAACATATATATTTTTATTTTTTATGCATATGCTGGCCCTAGTTGGATTTTACAGAGTGGAATATTTACGTAGGGCTTACTTATGTATAAAATATTAAAAAATATATATTTTAACTGACACATGCAAGACAGCATGCAGCCGTACACAGATGATTAGGGGCCTAGTTGTAAAAACTAATCTGATGCTCTTCTTTATAAAGCAAAGGGAGCGCCTAACGCAATCCTAACATCTGTATAGCTTGTATGTAAATGAAATGCAGTGCTTATTTGATTATTTGAACCATTTATTAAATTAAAAACATCAAACCTGTAAATTAAATTAGGGGCTGATTTGGTGCGTCTAGACACAACTTGCCCATGTGATGTTTAGCTGCCAAACTTCTTGTTATTTTATTTTATTTTATTTTTTTGTTTTTTGCATGAATGTGTAAGCCAACTTCCAATCTTGCCGCCAGTGAAATTTTACAAAATTTGGACTTTGGAATATTTTTTGATTTTTGAAATTAAAAAGGTTTTTGTTTCATGCGCTTGAACAGGAAATAAGGTCTTTTTTTTAAAAGAATATTAAAATTTTGAAAATTGTAAATTTTGGCTAAGAGCAAGATTTAAGGTGGATTTACACATTTATACAAAGAAATAGAAAAAAATAAGGCAAGTGGCACGAGTCTAGAGATACATGATCAGTTCCCCATAAAATAATTATATATGCAGAGCTTAATCATGTTCTGCATCTCTATTTGATGCTCTAGTGAGAGAAGTGACAGTGCTAATCAAGGGTGGAACAGGAGGTGTGGATTGGGAGTTTGAAGAGGTTGGAGATAATAGTGAAGGAAAAAAGTGATAAGCCAATAGCAAGGGTGGGACTCTTTAGTTGTAGAGGACTGGAGAATTCTGCTTTTATATCATCTATATTGGTTGATCTGATTGCATCAATCACTATTGCATGGAAAAAGATCATGAATGCCTCTTAGCGGACCCTCTAATTTGGAAATAAAAGAAGGCAAGAAACATCTTGCCGCTGCTAACAGCGAGTTTATTCTGGCGCCTCATGTGAATGTTAGGTGGCAGTGAGGATTGAGCGTACATGTAAGGCATTTGGCACATAAGAATAACCATGCAGCCGGCCAATTTATTTACTCTTTAGTTTTTTTCATGGAACTGTTATTTTGAACACCAAAAATACGCTCCAAATAACAATTTTACAAAAAAAAAAACAAAAACAAAAATTAAGAAAGATAAATGTGGGGGCTGCATGGTTGCTCCATGTGGCCTGCCTTATAGAATCATGGCCCTTAATAACATATGCATGTTTTTGGGGAATTCAGGTCATCCCTCACGGTGCTTTTGCATTGTAGTATATTATTGGTGGATATGGTTGATATGCATTTTGTTTTGTTATAAAGTAATGATCCTGGTAGTTCGGGCTAAGTAAATGTTTTGTTTAGCTCATTTTAAAAAATTCATTTAAAATATTTTTTTTTACTTTTTTCTTTATCCACTTGTTTTATGTAACATATAAATTAAGTTTTACTATTTTTAAAAAGTGTATTTTTTTAGATTTAAGAAAGAAATGTATTGTAAATGAGTTTTTTAAGGTGGGCTAAATGAGATATTTGTTTTACTTAGGTTAACAATATCATTTCCCTTTATTATAAACGATGAATTTAGATATTCTAGTGTTTTTCACTGCTGTGCATTTGGGCTAACGATTGTAATTTTGGAGTAGTTCAACAAGGTGTTTATTGGATTGATGTTTTACGTGTCTTTCAAAATAATACAGGCACACAGGTGTAGTTGTGTATGGTAATGAATACTTTTTTGGGGGAGGTATACAGCAGGCTCGTGCTGGTACAACACCATACGGAACTCCAGTTAAGGTGGTTGACTTGGGTGTTACTCATGTGCCTAAGGATATTTTCGAGGATTATTTGCAGGAGATCAGCCCCCGCTACACTGCTGAAACCTACAGCTTGCTACGTAACAATTGCAACAATTTCAGCAATGAGGTAGCTCAATTCTTGGTGGAGGTAACTATCCCAGATTATATCCTCAATCTCCCTAATGAGGTACTGAACAGTCCAATGGGAGCAATGATTTGTAAGTAAACTGTACCCCATCGCCCCATCGCCCTTTTTATAGGTTCATTTCTTTTGAAATTGGATTGTTATTCATTTTTCAACCTTTGTTTTTTGTTGCAGTGCCCATGATCCAACAGCTAGAAATGACACTCAGGCAAAATGCTGTTCCTCAAGCGCCTCAATTCAGGCCGACAGCGGCAACTCAGCCAGTGGCTGTTTCAGCACCAAATGCGTCCAGCAACAGTGGTGCAGAGAGCAAATCTGAGACACGCACTTGCAACAAGTCAGTTGACGGTGGCGTGCCTCCTGCTGTGAAGCCTGCTGAAGGTGTGGAGAAGAAAAGCAGTGGAGGAGCTGCTGTTGATCCTCTTGGAGAGGCCCGTAGTAGGGTGCAAGACGAGATCTCAAAGGAGTTTGCAGCGATCATGGCAACCGGGACGTTGCGAGCGAGCGAGGCAGCAGCACTTGCCACCCGAAGGGTTATGGAGAAACATGGCAGGATGAATTCTGCGCCCATGACTCAGGGCTAGACGCTGAACTGATGTGAGTTGATTCATTATGATTGAAATTTCTTAGTAACTGTCACGTTCTCATACCCATTGATCAAAATTTACAATAGCCCAAAACTCTTGAGGATCAAAATATGACCGTGCTGTTCACGGACATTAACCTTTTGTTTGTTTTAGAGTAGATTTATTTGTGCCCGCGCCTGAACTTGTATGAAAATATTGATCCGTCCCAACGCACATGTAGCGTTGGCTTTCATTTTCTGGGGGTTTTTGTTGATATCTAAAATTTTTCAAGGCATGCTTGTTAATTAAAATTTTTTTAATCTAAGGGTGTTTTAGATGATAATAAAAAGTTAAGCTAAATTTTTCAACTCTTCATAATTATTTTTTTCAATTTTTAATATAACTATTCTACTTTTTAATTATTTCTACATAACTATTTACATAATTAACAAATTTATTTTAACTTTATTCTCTTTACTTCTCATTATTATTTTTATTATATTTCATTATTTTTTTCAATGAAAATTTTTTATATTAAAACTATTTACATAATTAACAAATTTATTTTAACTTTATTCTCTTTACTTCTCATTATTATTTTTATTATATTTCATTATTTTTTTCAATGAAAATTTTTTATATTAAAAGTTTTTCATCCAAAAGTTTTATTATTTCTTCAATGCATCTTAAGATTTTTAGCTTTTCATAATTATTTTATTTTTTAATCATGTTTGCATTTTTCTATATAAGTACTTTTATCTTTTAATAATTTTTGCACAATTATTCATATAGTTAGTCTATTTATTTTAAATTCGTTTTGTTTATTTTTCATCATTATCTTTATTATATCACACTATTTACATTCATACAAGGGTTCTATTAAACTTTTTTATTTTTCATAACTATTTAATTTTTTTAATTTTTTTCGCATTTTTATACAGTTGTTTTACTTTTTAATCATTTGTAACATCTATCCATATATTTAATATATTTATTTAATTTTATATCTTTACATAACTTTTACATAAATTTTTGGTAGAAAGTTTTATAACCCACCAATCGCACCCTCATTTCCCCAAAATGCTCTTCAACGCTTAAATAGTAATTTTTCATTTATGCCACCTCATAAAGAAAATAATGTTTGGTATTTCAGCCCAATCGTATTAGTCACTGATTCATGTTGGCCGCAAAATGCGAACAGTTAAAATTGTTTATTTATAAGAAATACCTTTAAAAATATAAAGTCAACCGCCAGCGTGTAAACTCTTTGTTTTTATTTTTATTTTTATTTGAAAGGCATGCGTAAACCCTCTTAAATGTACGGGAAATGTGAACGACGATTCCAATGGTGGTTGCAAGATAACGATGCGTCGAACCTACTGTTGCAGCAACCTCTACTCCGTTGAATTTGCAGAAACTGTATTTGGGAATCTCTATTCCGAGTCCACTCGTCTTTAATTGCTCCCTCCGCCTTTTCCATCATCGACTCCACTCGCTTCGTCTTCGGGCGCGCGCAAAATGCTGGAAAACGCTGGTCTCCATTCATAATTGCATGTTTAGATGGAATGCGCTGTGCTGCATGAAAGGAAAACCAGCCATTCCTCCTCCGACGGCGTCGATAAATCCGGAAAAAGATGAAGAACACGACGGAGAATTGAATATAGAGGACTGACCGCGGGCTCTGCGTTTTCAATGGTGCAGATCCGTACGGGAGCTTTACCAACAATAGTGCCACAATAGGAAACTCGTTATTATGCGCGCAACGAGACACTAAACAAGTGATGTTTCCAATCTTCTTGAGTTTTTCTTTTACGACGAACCCGATTGGAAGGTTGCTAACTTCAGCAGTCGGCACCTTCTACGCCCGCCACGCACATCGCCCCCCTCCCCGCGCGGCCCGCCTGCTGTACCGTGTCCGTGCCTAAATTTGGGGTGGGAATTGGGGCGACCATGCACGATCAAAGTTTGCCTAATCACTATTTTATTTTTTAAAAATTTTATTTGATTTTATTTTTATACCGAGTCGAAGGACAAGGTCAGTTGATCATCAATTTTTTTTTAATAAGTTCCAAAACAAACTTTAAATTAATATCGGACCAGTTTCGGAATAGCAGGTCCAATAAAAAATGAAGGTCAAATAAGATAATTTTAAGAATTTATATAGATATCAAACATAAAGATGCATCTATGGTAAATGTAAATGTAAATGTTATATGTTTTAATATTTTACTAATTATTAAAAAATATCATTACTAAATCAAAATATGAAAAAATATAGTATAATTTTAACAATTATATGTAAGAGTTATATATGTGCAAATTCCTTTTATTGATTTTTTATATTGTTTTCTGAATAAGTTGATTTTTCCATCGTTGATATAGTTAGTTATAAAAAATGTGGAAATTTTAAAACAAAATAATAATAAGATTTAAACGTAAGCTTATAATTTTTAATTAATAAATATATGCGGAGCGAGTCAGGATATGGTTAGCTCATACTAACCCTGTTTTTGAATTCGGGTCAAAATTTCTAACTAATCTCGGGTCAATAAAACATTAGTTTTACCCATCAAAATGAATCGGATGAGGGACGGGTCGTGAACCCGTCCAAATTTCCACCCTCAGAACAAATCCCCGTGTGGTAGTACCAATCCTAATCCAGGTCCTTTTAAGACAGGTGCCAATGCACTGTCCCCAGCTAATTTGGTTCTTCGCATGGATCAGTTTCTAGCATTGGATATTAAACAAAAAAGCAATTAGCGTTTAGTTTAGTTGTAAGGCTCCGATAATTAAGCGGCTGATATGAAAAATCTAGAATTGTTGAAGTAGCTAAAAAAAAATTAAACGGTTAATTTCAAATATACCTAGTACATTTGACCTTAATTACAAGTATACCCACTAAGTTTGAAAACTTTCACATATATCTACTAAATATGAGTAAAATTTCAAATATATCCATTCTATCAGGCATAATTAAAAATTGACATTATCCATAATATGAAATGTCTAAAATGCCCCTTATTATTTAATAATAATAGTCATTCAACTATGATAGAAGTTGAACAATATAATAAAAACACATCTAATATGAAATAAAAGCTAGACAAAAGAAGTTTTAACAGTCTAGATATTGCACAAATCCTGATAAATGTTAGATTAATCATGGATATTTTGAGATTTTAAAATTATTAAACGTTTATAACTGTTATAATGAGTATATTTAAAATTTACCCACTAAGTTTGAAAACTTTCACATATATCTGCTAAATATGAGTGAAATTTCAAATATACCTATTCCGTCAAACATAATTAAAAATTACCATTATCCATCATATGAAATGTCTAAAATGACCCTTATTATTTAATAATAATAGTCATTCAACCGTAATAAAAGTTGAACAATATAATGAAAACGTATTTAATGCGAGAGAAAAACTGGAGAAAAGGAGTTTTAATGGTCTAGATATTGCAACAATCACGATAAATGTTAGATTAATCATGGATATTTTACGATTTTAAAATTATTAAACATTTATAACTATTATAATGGGTATATTTAAAATTTCACTCATACTTAGTGGGTATATATAAAAGTTTTCAAACTTAGTAGTTATATTTGTAATTAAAGGTAGATATATTTAAAATTAACCCAAAATTAAATGCCATATCTTTCCGAACTCGAGGCTCGCGCTCCTCCTAGCCCGGATCCGCGATCGCGCATCACTTTTGGTTCCATCCTGGCCATCCACGTCAGATGGAGAGTGTGGTCGCATGCGGACGCAACCGACACCTGTCGTCACTTAGCTCGCATGGTCCCTCCCTAATTGTTTCTTTCTCGGAGTCAGTTAATGCAGCACTAGATTTTTCCCATATTCGTTCAATCACTCGATCTCAACCGTTGAAACTGCAAATCCAGACCCCCAGATGATAAATGCCGCAATTTAAGGCCATTAATGCTTCCTAATCGTGCAATTATTACACAACCACAAAGCATCTAATTTTTAAACGGTCAAATGCTAAAATGTCCGATTTTTAGGCACAGTGCCAGATATTTCACAGGTAGCACGCGTCATTGGGCCCAAACGCAGCGACAGCTCTTGCGCCAGTTCCTCTTTTGGTACGCCCCACTGCGACGCTGTTCAAGTGCATGAGGGTTTTCGCACGTCGCGTTGAATGGACTCAAGCTTCGTCGCCACACCGGCGGATATCTTTCACCCTGAGCCTGAGGACGGAGAAACTTTCCTACGTAGTTCATTCCTTTCCAGTGGTCCCACTTGAAACTGATCTCAACCGTTCATCTGATTGATTATTCATAAAAGGTCTTTTTTCTTTGTGGGTAATATGAAAGAATGTGATGACTCGGATCAGGTTCGGAGCTCGTGCTTGGGAGGGATCTCCGCCGCTAGTTTAACAGAAATACATGGTAGATCGAGGTACAACTAAAGCTTCGTGAACTTCATTTCTACTTCCCTTAAAAATAGGGCCATTAAATCAATCAAATCCGTTAAATAATCTTAGAAATTTTTGATAAGTTCTGATAATAGTTTTAATTTGTCATTAATTTGAAGAAACCATAACGAAAACAATCATAATTGAAGTTTATTTCTGATGGGCGTTTATTTTATTAGAAAATAAAATTTTATGAAAATTTATATCATATTCTAGATTTTGTAGAATGTGCGCCGTTAAAATTTTATTTGAAAAGAAAATATGTTCAGTAATTGAGAGTTCGATCTTGCGTTTTCTTACGCAACGTTTTCTATCGTTACGTTTCTCCAGTCCGAGCTTCCCGAGGCTGATACCGAAGCAGAGGTTCGGAGACGAATAGAACCTCGTTACGAAATTCCAGTTACTTCCGCTGCCTTACAAAAAAATAGGCGGTTAATTACGGAGAGAGAGGGAGGGAAAAAAATCGCAGAAAAGAGCTTCTTAGCAGCTGAAAATCGGAAGCTGCTGTTTCTAAACATCTCGCGGATGCTTTTTTCCTTTCGGAGAACCTGATTTCTGTCTTGTCTGCAGTGTCTGTTCTTCCGTGTTGAATTCAGCAACTCCATCTCGAAATTTTGTTGGAATTTGATCCGTTTGGGTGGATTTTCAGCTCCCGGAGCTAGAATCGGGATTTTAGATATGCGGATCGAGTTCAATTGGATTCCAGGAACTGTAATGTAGGTTTCCGTCTCTTTTGCTGGTGAGATCACAGGTTTGTCTCTCATCCTGGAGCTCGATTCGTTTTTCTTTCCTTTTTCGTGATTTTATTTACTAGATTTTCCCTTTCTTGATTTGTGCTCTGAATTTCGATCACAGCCAAGGAGATATTATGGCGCAGAGTAACTGGGAAGCTGACAAAATGTATGCTGTCGCGGCGGTTGTAGTTCTCTTCTTTGGTTCGTTATGTTTTTGGTTTTAATGCGGTTGCGTTTTCAGGCTCGACGTTTATATATATGATTACTTGCTGAAGAGGAATTTACATGCGTCTGCCAAGGCTTTCATGACTGAGGGAAAGGTTGCAGCTGATCCAGTAGGTAATGATGTTGTAGAGAATCAGATCACGAGTTTGGTTTGTAGTTAATTTGATGGTCGTGGTGCATCCTTTTTAATGTTCTTCTCTTCCTGCATTGCGTGTGCTGTTGGGCGTAGATATCTGACCAGACTAATAATACTTGTGAAAATAATATGATAAGCTGAGAACTGGATGTCTATACAAACTTGAGGAGTGGACCACAAAGGTTGAGCTTCGCCGAGAAAGCCTTCATCGATCAAGAGAGTAATTCCTGGACTTTGGTAGTGGTAAATATGTCTGTTTTCCATTACAGATTTGGGCACTTAGGTTGATCATTTTGTTAGGACTTGGGCCCGTTGCCCCACTCTAGTGCCCCACTCTGGCCTCATCCAGGTCGGCCTCTCTAGGTTGGCCTCTTCAGGTTAGGTCCAAGTTACCAGTCCATATTAACCCTAAAGCATTGTCCTAAGGCCCAACCCAAGTATCAAGATCATAGCCCCACTGCAGTTAGCATCACTTGAATCCCAGACCTTGGTATTTGTTGGTTTCTATAACCATGCTTCTTACCAACTCAGTTGATAACTTGGACCTGGATGAGGCCTGAGTGGGGCACGATCCAGGTTGGCCCCTTCAGGCCAGGTCTAAGTTACCAGTCCATTCTGGCCCCAAGGTATTGTCTCAAGGCCTAGCCTAAGTATCAAGAACATAGCCCCCCACCGCAGTTGGCACCATGGTCTGGGGTTCAAGTGATGCCAACTGCAGTGGGGGCTATGATCTTGATACTTGGGCTAGGCCTTGGGACAATACTTTAGGACCAGTATAGGTTAGAAACTTAGACCTGGCCTGAAGGGGCCGACCTAGAGGGGCCGACTTGGAAGAGGCCAGGGTGGGGCAACAGGCCAGGGTCCTAACACATTCATTGGGAAGAGCCTAAATAAGTTCAAGTATAGTAGCAAACAGGTGGTAATTTTCAGGTTCTTGATGTGCACTGCACTTAATGAGATTTCCTCAAATTGGGCCTTTTGTCAGCATTTTCTTATGAAAAAAGAGTCCAGAACTTATTGCCTGATCATGTGAAATCAAAATCCAACCAATCTTGCATGGACCACTGGAAATGAGCAATGCACCGACTTTCTGCCCGGCCACTTGGTGACATAAAAATTAAATCTTGCATTAATCTCCACTAAAATTAAATCCAACAAAATTTTCCATTAATCTCTGGAAACGCACTCTGATCTCTCTCTTTCTCTCTCCATCAATTAATTTAATGAACCTTGTGAAAACTGGAAGCATCTCAATCAATCACTCAATAAAATGAATCTCATTGAATACTTAATCACATGATCACTCAATTGAATGAATTTCATTGATTACTGCAAGTAATAAAAAGGTTTTTTTAACCTATTATATGAGCCAGATCTTGCTGGTTAAAAAATAATATCTAAAACACTTTTCATGGGTTGTCGTTCATCTCGTCTTTCAAAATTCAAGTTTTGTTTATGTTACTCAATTTAAAAACTTTGGATTATTCCTTATGAGCTGTCAGCCACGCTTGCTAATGTATGCATGGTGTGGTATGCTAGTCCTTAATGATGGATATCACAGCACTAATAATGGGGTTCTCCAATTCATGCTGTTCAGTTTGCACCAGTGTTTTGTCAATATTATCTACCGAAATTTAAATATGTATGTTTATATCAATATATATATATAATTTCCATGCATTTAAATCATGCGAAAATTTGCTGCACTTCTGTATAAGGGTCTCTTATGTATTTCCATTGCTTATTAAATACTGGCAACACGGTTATATTTTTAGCTTAATGATGCATTTATATTACTCTAAGGGTCTGTTTGGTAACGGGAAAAAATTGTAGAAAAAAATTTCAACAAAGTGAGAGAGTGATGTGAGGTGATTGGGTAATGATTAGAAGTAAAGTGAATAAAGATAAAATAAATAGAAAATAGTTGTATTGAAAGATGAGAAAACTGATTAGAATGTGGATGTAATAATTGAAAAAACAGGGTAATTAGGTAGTTAAGATGATAAATCACATTAAACGGGTATGAAAATTAGAGGAATTCTTTTTTAAAACTTTTCCCTTTTAACAAACATAGCCTAATTCTATCAAGGATTTTCTAAAATTTTGAATATTTTTATAAAGTTACTCGTTAAAAAAATAACATCTCTAATAAAGATATACTTTAACTGTCAGTTTTATTATATTTATGCTATTACTGTTGGATCGGCATCCATATTTATTGAAGATTTTGCAAGATTTACTTATCGTGATACTTGAATGTTGATTTGAAGGAGATCCAAGAGTGAAAAGAAAAATAATAAAATATCTGTCAACTGGTATGCATCTTTATTAAAGATGCAGGAAAGAAGTCCATGACTGAACACTTAGCAGCAGCGTATTAGTGAAATTTGGTTAGTCTCTCTTTTGTGCTTCAAATATTTGTTCCTCGGTAAGAAATAGATAAATGTGGGAATGTGGAATTTTAAATTAAGTTTTTACCATTATTTTTGAAGGACTAATAGTAGAAGCCTCATTTAAAAGAAAAGCAGCACTAGGCTAGCAGAGGCATGGCCTCTTAGTGAACAGAAACATACAAAGAACCAACAAAACCAAAATTCAAGCTGCTAAAAAGATAGTTGCACTGAGATTTCTTCTTCTTTTCCAGTGCTTTTCACTTTTTGTAGAAGATTTCATTATTTCTTTCCATGCAGCAATTGATGCACCTGGTGGTTTTCTCTTTGAGTGGTGGTCCGTATTTTGGGACATATTCATTGCAAGAACAAATGAGAAACATTCTGAGGTTGCTGCAGCATACATCGAGGTGGCTGTATAAATGCCATGTTCTTTCATTATTATTTACTTGAAAATCAGTAATTATTGGGCCTTTTAAAGTGCTAAATACACAATTTTTTCTGGTGATTCACAGGCACAACAACTTAAAGCTAGGGAGCAACAACAACTGCAAATGCAGCAGCTGCAACTTATACAGCAACGGCATGCACAACTGCAGCGAAGGGATGCTACTCATCCCTCACTTAGTGGCCCAATAACAGCTATAAACTCTGACGGAATGTTGGGACAGTCAACTGCCAGTGTTTTGGCTGCAAAAATGTATGAGGAACGAATGAAGCATCCTCACTCTATGGATTCAGAGACATCTCCACAGCTTATTGATGCCAATAGAATGGCACTTCTGAAATCAGCATCCAGCCATCCTGGGTAATTTCTTTATGCATTAACTTGGTTGCACTTTTATATAATATTGGTAGTCTTCTAATGAGTGCTCAAAAGGACAAGTTGGTCATTTTTGTTTGTCTGTGTTGACACAGCCAGTTAGCTCAAGGTAACCCTGGCAGTGTGTCTGCGGCATTGCAGCATATACAGGGGCGGACTCAACAGGCCACTGTAACTGCTCACACTCCTGATCTTCATAGTTCGTGCGTTTTATCTTCATTTTCTTTTGATTGTCTGACCCTATTAGATGTGTTCCTTGAAACTTTTAGGACATCAAAGGTGAAGTCAACTTGGGTGCTGCTCAGAGATCTCTGCCTATGGATCCGTCATCAATTTATGGGCCGGGAATCATGAAATCTGGACTAAGTAGTGCTGGTAAGATTCATTGTCTGTGTTTATTATTTTCTTTTAAATACCTGAACTTTCATTGTGTAACTATGGAACAGAGGTGTCAGAGAGTGAACCATCTAGAGAGGAAACCCACAAACAAAAGCATTCCTTGATGGATAATTTGGGCCAGGGAGATCATGCCAGCATTTCCAGTTTCTCTTTTGACGTTTTCTTTGTGGGAAATGATAGCTTGTTCTTCTGTGGTGATGAATGTGAAATTTCTTCATCCTGCAGACGTAGGAATTAGACCTGTTATGTGATGCTGAAATAAATAGAATTAAACGAAAAGTTCCTTCTTTTATACACATACAAAGGGTATTCTTTGAAGTTTGAAGCAAAGAAGAGCCCATAAAAGGGAAAAAACCTGAAAATTTTAATTGATGTATGCTTGTCAGTTTTCTCAGGCAGCACTCCTTTTTCAATTTTTTTATGGAAAATGTTAGGCAATAATTAGACAATGCTTCCAGTTTTTCACATATATATGAATTACACAAATGACTTGTTTGGATGGAGGCATAAAAAGGGGCCAGTTTTAATGTCAATTGAAAGAAAAATATGCCAACAACGGTGGATCCAATACACCACAATTGGAAAATATTTTATTTAATTCTCTTACGGATGCTAAACAGTGCATGCATCCATATAGGACTTCATATTTGACTTGTGACCATAAATAGAAAACTCCTTGTCTAAGCTGGCTATTGATTGTGAGCTACTTCCCAAATGATTACGGAATCGAATCTCCTGAACTATCACCAAAAATGATTCAAGATCTCCAATTCGAATATCTTTGGATCCACAGAATTTACTTTTCCTTTAATCAGCATTAAATGAGCACAGACACTTGTGATAAAGTTTTCAAGTTTCAACAATTAATAATCTTGAAAGCCTATCAATAGCTATGTCTTTTGACTTGTAAAAGAATAACTGCAATGGAGTCATCGCGATTGCTTCAATTATTATTGTCTCTGGATTGATGTAAAAACCATATTCTGTAACTTTGCATACTAAAAAATCTTTATACTCCATAGGCTTCATCTTGATTGTAAATTCTTTGAATTCAAAAACCTTTTCTGAACCTTTTAATTATCTTATCATCTTTCCTTCAGTGATGAGTGTTGAGTTTATAACTTCCTTTGCATATAGCTAATCATCCAAGTAATTGTAGACATACTAATCAAAATTTTCACTAACATCCATGCAATTGATATTGGTAGGTAAATGATCTCTTACACTTTTTTAAATTTGCAGAGCTTAAGTTTTGCATGCATACCTTTGATATTTTAGTAGAAAATTCTCCTTTTATGGCTTCAATTTCTTCCTTTTCTGAAACTTATATTTCTTCTTGCTGAAATCATTCATTTCTTCATGCATGATTTCTTTTCTTTTCTTCAATGCTTCTCCCTTCCTGATAACGCTTGAATTGTTTTCCTCCTCCAATGACTCTTGTGTCAGTGATGATTTTCAGTTCCTCTTCTTTTGGAGTGATGTTACCCACTTATTTGTACTCTTCAATTGATTCAACCTTTTCTTCTTTTCTTATTCATTAATCTTTGAAATTTCTCTCTCATTAAAATTTTAATTATCAAAATCCGCCATCAAATATTCCTTATGCTTGGTGAGAAATCCACCTTTGAAAAATTTCTTCTCAAATTTCATCCAAACTTGAGATGGATCGTCTTGATCCTAGATGTGCGTTCATATCTCTTGACAGTAGTATGTTGACAGTTTTCCCTCTTCATCCCACTGAAGATTGATCAGTGTTGTCAGAACTGGACTGGATCGGCTGGTCTGATTGGGAACCAGTCCCTAATCCGGTTCAACTAAAGCCGGTCCGGTTGGTTATCATGAAGCCGTTCAAACCGTGTTCGAATCCGAAAAAGCGGTTGGAGTTGGTTTGGCTGGTTCGTCGAAATGAATAAAAACCATGTTCAATCTGCAGCCTGCCTCCTGCCTGAATTTTTTCCGCCCAAATCTCCTCCTTTCTCATGAAACCCAGCCCGCCCTCCACTGCAGTGGCCCATTTTGCCTGTGTTGCCACCCTCTCCGAGCTTCCTCAGTGGCGCTAGTCATCATCAATGACTCAGCCTCTCACGGCTCTCCCACTTACGCAGCTCGTCTTTGTCAATCTGTTAGTTGTTAATACATCTTGACTTACCGGCTGCTGTCCATCCTCCTCAACCCAGTCGTCTTCATCTCCTCCAGACCTCCTCCATCTACTTCTCTCGGTTTCCCGGCCGACTCAGCCATTTCTGCCTCCCTCTGCCTCTCTTTGTCTCTGCCTCTCTTTCTTTGCCATTTCGAGTTTTCGACTCTCATCAGCAACTTCTCTGGCTGCCTGCTGCCCTAGCTAGTGATCGTCGACTGCCCTCATGGCCTTCCTGCTTCCAATTCCACATTTCCTGCTTTCGATTCCCTATTCAAGTGAGTATCAGATAATTCCACTTGTTTTCTATATAACTTACTGTTTCTTTGTTAAGTTATATTTTATACTACATTGGTTGTGGAGATATACATGGATGTGAACGGATTTGTAGTAAAATGTCCCTCTGTGTTATTGCTTTAGGTTAGGTGGTATTCTCATTTCTAAGTCGAAAATTCAAATTGTCCTCTCAGGGGACTCTAAATGTTTGATCCATACCAATGCAGCTAGCTGATTTTTTTAGGAATTTGAAAGCATAAATAAAGATTGGTATTCTCCATTAGGGGTGTAAATCGGGTCGGGTTGACTCGGGTTGGGACAAATACAACCCTAACCCACCTTGTAAAATCTCAACCCAATCCTACTTTCAACCCTACTTTTCACACTTTAACCCAACCCTATTTCAACCCACCTCAAATCGGTTCGGTTCGGGTTAGAAATCGGGCTAATAGATTAAATATATTATCAATGTTAGTTAAGCTTTTGTTCACCCAAATTTCTAAAATAACAAAAAAGCAATGATAATTATAAAAAAATAAGTACTAAAAAGTTCTACGTAATTCAAAAGTGGAGGATAAGTTTTGTAATTGATTTATTTTTTTGCTTTTGTATTCTTTGAGTAATTGATGTTCCCTGCAAGTCAAAAAGTGAAAGTCAAGTAAAAGTATTGCAGTAAATTTTGCAAAATGAACATAGTCTTACTTACATTTTTAGTTGGCTTCCAATCAAAGCTACAAACATCTCAAATTCCCAATTGACCTGTTCGTTATTTCAAATCACCAATGCAAGCGAATATCTAAATAACCTATTTACAATGCAATATAGGGTATGTTTGGCAATTGAAAGAAAAAGTCAATTAAAACTTTTCAATCTAAAACTTTTCACTCTCTACAATTATCATATTTTTAACTATCATATTTTTTAATTATTTTTTCACATTTTCCTATACAACTACCCTACTTTTCAATCATTTATATAAAACTATCAACACAACTAACCTATCTATTTTAACTTTGTTCTCTTTATTATTCATCATTACCCCTATCATATCACATCAGTTGATAACTTTTACTCTCCAAAATTTTTCATCAAAAGTTTTATTCATTACCAAACACACTCATAACCAAATAATCCAAACATAATTTCACAACTAATTAACCAAATATATTTCCAAACCAAATAAATTCAAACAACATTTCACAACCAAATTGTCAAATATATTTCCAAACTCCACACAATTTTATTTAAATATCCAAACAACATAAATGAAATACACTCTCATAAATATATAATCGGGTTGGTTCGGGTCGGTCAAATCGGGTCGGTCGACCGACCCCCTAACCCGGCTCAACCCGATTTTCAAAAACCGAATTTCCAAAATATCAACCCAACCATGGTATAAATCGGTCCGGGTTGATGCGGGCTCGGGTTGAACCCAACCCTATTTACACCCCTATTCTCCATTTCTTGCATTGTTGTAAATTTCGAATTACTGATAAATTGATTGGTATTGTTTCATTGATTTCATTGTTGTAAATTTAGAACTGTTGTTAAGTTGATTGGCATTGCTCCATTGCTTGCATTATTGTAGTTGATTCATTCGTGCATTTGTACTTTTACTATGGAAGTGTGGATTGCATGAGTTAATAACTCTAATTTATAAATTTGCACATTGTATTGTTGTATTGTATGATTTGAAAATTTTCAATAGATTTTTTCATGTGTGTTTTATTCTGATGATTATAATCTAACATATGGATTTAGGAGTTATGAATACATAATTTTACTAATGTTAATTAATTAGAAATAATTAAACGTATACGACATTATAAATATGTTATGTTGACATCACCGGTTCAAACCGGTTTGCTTAATCAGTCAAACAAGTTTGAACCAGACCAGTTCTTTCACCGGTTCGATTCTGACAACATTGAGATTGATTGGTCACTTCTTAGTGCTTTGACTACGTCTCCACTAATTACATCCCAGAGGTCACACACTTGGAGATAGTATTTCCTTTAATTTTTTAAGTTCAATAATTACCTAATGGTATGAACTCCATTCTACATTCATAAAGAACTTCAAAATGTCTTTATTCTGCTATAGTTCCTTCAAAATTTTTATGCAGGCTTTCCTAAGAATTGGATTTTAGCAGGAAAGGCCTGCTTGAATAGCCAAGTTTAATGCAAACATCATTGTTGGTTTTGCTTTAGTTTTGGGCATGATTAATTATGCATATTAGTGAAAGCTACTCTGATTTCTGAAATCAAATTGAACAAAATAAATTGTCGTGCTGTGCATTCAGTCTGATGATATATAACAAAGTTATTTCAAACTGTGGTGTCATCATATCAATATATTTTTTTGTGCACTTGTGTTTTCTTTTCAGGATTGAATCAAGGTGTCAGCGGTCTTCCATTAAAGGGCTGGCCTTTGACCGTAAGTTTCAATCTTAATCATTTTCATTTTTTTGTTTTGTTTTGTGAAGGCATTTTATTTTGGGCAATTGTGTATCTTTTTTGACATTTAATGTTTCATTTGTTTAGGGCATTGACCAATTACGGCCAAATATAGGCCCGCCGGTTCAAAAGCCTTTTCTACAATCTCCAAATCAATTTCAGGTCCTCACACCGCAGCAGCAGCAGCTGTTAGTACAGGCTCAGGCACAAGGCAGCATAGGAAGCTTGGCAAATTTTGGGGATTTAGATCCTCGAAGATTCAGGGTTTTACCTAGGGGTAACTTAAGTGGAAAAGATGGTCAGCCCTCGGGAAATGATGGTTCTGTTGGTTCGCCAATTCAGTCAAGTTCACCAAAGATCAGGGTTGGTTCTCAAGATCAAGCGGAACAACTTATGAAGGTACAATTTTTTTTTTTTTCTTAATTTAAACTTACGAAGGTACATTTGATTTCTATATATCAGCATATCTGATCTTAGATGAATGGCAATGGTATGAGCACTACTGAATCTATTTTATTGGAAATAAGGATAATACTATTTGGAAGATACTTTATTGACTTTGGACTGAATCTCTAGTGCAATAATCTATAGCAAATTTGGGCATCAATAGCATGACATATTATCAGCAAAGTCTGCATAGTAGCATGCATTCTTTGGCCTTCACTGTCCCCTTTGTTCCTCTACCATTTGCTAATCCTAATCCAAATCGTCTTACAACATTCAATTATTTAAGTATGTAGCATGGAACCACCCATTAATACATGAAAATGAATTATGGGGATCTCTAACACAGAATGGTGGTATTTAAGCAATTCAATATCATGTATCTACAACCTGGGTTATTTCTGTCATCAAAATCCTTGAGCTGACCTTTGCAACTTTACAATAACCCTCTCATATTACCCTGAGAACTGGTGGACCTGTGCATTTTGCAATGAATGTTATAGAGGCCCAACTGATTGACTGAACTGATGTCTCTGTGAAGTGTGCTGTGGCTTCTTTTAGAAAATGAAAGAAACAGCAACCATGTATCAGTTTAACTAAATAGGAGACAAGTCATTCCTTCCTTCCTCACTTTCCTATTTGGCTTTTGAGGCATTTCATGCCAGTTTTCAATCTAGATTCATAGGATTGTTTTGGTATTATGGTTTTCTCATTGGAGCCTTTTGCGAGTGCTATTGATGTGTCCTTACAAGTTATGACCAATTATGAGGAAACATGCATTAATATCACCACACTTGCGATACAAGACATTCCAACACCCTTTGGGGTGACAGGAGTAACTTCATGAGATTCGAAAGACAGAACAGTATGTGGGGGTTAAACTTCTTGCCAAAGAAAGATATTGATGATAGCTTTTCATTTCATTGGAGCCTAAACCATGCACTATTGGATGGAAGCAATGCAACTGCTTTTGTAGTCATAAATGAGTTTTCCTGTCTTCTTTCTCTCTTTGAGTGGGGGGTTGCATCTGAACCACAAGGTACTAATTTTTCTTTAAGTCTAGTGATTCAAATCAATAATTAAACATTATAATGGTTGATTTTTTTCCTTAAACCTTGATTACCAACTTGCTCTTTCCTAAGAAAAACCCATCAAATCTAAGTAATTAGGTTTCGTAGAAGTGGTTTCATGTAAGCTCATACATTTTTTCCACTTTGATGATTGGTGGGAAATCTGTTTTGTCTATTGTATTTTGCATGATTTATTTAGCTAGGAAACCGAATTTTATCCAAATTAAAGATTTGCATAGGCCACATTTGCTTAAATATACATATATTCATGTGTAAATTACAAAAAAAAATGCTTAGATTCATTCACATATGTATTAGAATATAATAATATTATATAAAATCATTTATCAACATAGTGATAATAATTTAGATGGTTTAGATATTGAAAATACAACTTTAAAATTGATATTTAGCATCAAACCATTTTATTTACACATTTGTAGATAAGGCCTATCCACAATGATATTAGACATAATGCTGTTTTCATGAAAATATAGATGATGCTATATACAATGGATGGAGTGAATTTCCCATCAATTGTCAAGATGAGAAAAATTGATAGGGTTACATAGAAATGGAACTCATAGTAGTATAGTAGTTATGATCAGCTAAGTTATTAATTGATGAATATATAAATAACAGAAGTGGAATGAAAACAAAATAGAAAGAAAAAAGAAAGCATCTTTTGCTTTTTTGCATTGTAGGATGATGAACTCCTCTCCTAATCTCAAATTTTGACAAAAAAGGAACCAAGTGCCTTGATTTTGCCATGCAAACTAGATTCCTGAAGAAAGCAAAACAGATTTTCCATCAAAAAAGGAATAAAATAAAATGGAATGGTAGGATTCTTTTCTTGCTTTTCTTCTTTGTTTCTCTTTTCTGATATCCTGCATTTTTCTTTTTATGGATTTAATATTTTTCTGTGAATCTTGAGATGGAATGGGTCCAATGGCCATGTTGGAAATTTTTTTTGGGTGCACTTTTCTTTTTTTTGGTAATTTTCTGTTTGACTATATTTTTCAATTTTTAGAATCATTTTTTAGTGGAAAATCATTGTTGGTATGCAATTTTTTCATGCAAAAGGGAGCCAATTTGAAGCCATTGCCTGGATCTCTATGGAATTTTAGTAATTCTGATTGGGTTTCCAAAATATCACAATTATTTTAAAAGCTTTTCTCCAGATTACACCCATTTATGCAGTGTATGTCTCCTATATGGTAGTTTAAATCATTTTACAAGGTGAAAATTCAATATATACTTGATATTATGATGTTGCTAGCAAGTTCAGGATTTACTAATAAACACCCGGTGCCATGTTGAGTGGGGGCGATGTGAAAAAGGTAGACATCCGATGCACAAGGTATTTGTAAAATTTTAGCTAGTACACATTTATAGCCGACCTCAGGATACTTGAAGAACATGAAGATCCTGGTTATGGTAGCATGATCTTGAAAGGATAGCATCTGCTTTTGTGGTTTCCCCATGACCTGCTGGTATTTTTGTTCAGGTGAAGATGGCACAGGTGCAGCAGTCCTCCGCACAGAAACAACAGGACCAGCTCCAGCAGCAGCAACAATTACAGCAGGTTGTGCCTGTGTAGTGATCGCATTTGTTACAGGGTTTCATCTTCCCTTTTGTTTCTCTTTCTTTTATTAGATTATTGTTGGTTGAATTAGATGAAAAATAGAGCTCGTGTGTGTTTAATAAAATTTTTCAATGTCCTCTCTCTTAATTTTCCCTAGTCTCTCTCTCTCTCTCTCTCTAACTATTGCATTGATATCAACTATGAATTTTTTTTTGTGGGTAGTTTTTGCATAACCAAACAATTTATTCCAAATCATAAGAAATCCAAATATTTGAATATTCTGCAAATAATATCATGATGTAAGATAATCATGAAAATTTTCATTGCAGCAACCTATACATGTTAGTTAAGAACAAGAAGGTATTCTGAGCTATCGGTAACAAATTATTGTAGTCAAGGAGGTATTATGAGCTACCAGTAAGAAATTGTTGTTGCATAAATCATGATGTGAAATGATGCTGCTATTTTTCATTTTGGCAACCCAATGCATCTTAGTTAAGAAAGAATTGAGTATGATGTGTTTATGGCAAGGTTTGGTCTTTATGCGGCAGTTGCAGCTTATATATTATTTAAGCTTGCATTCTGTCTGTTGTTTATTATTTTGATTTCAGAACAACAGAAAGAGGAAACAGCCTTCTTCTTCTGGAGCTGCAACCAGTACGGGTACAGGGAACACCATTGGCCCTTCTAACTCCCCACCATCGACCCCATCCACTCATACACCTGGAGATGGAGTAGCTATGACAGGAAATTTGCAGAACGTTAATGGAATGTCGAAAGGTTTAATGATGTATGGCACAGATGGGACTGGTGCACTTGGTTCGTCATCCAGTCATCTGGTATCTTCCATTTGTTTCCAAATTTTCTTTTTGATGCATCTCCTGGAAAATTTCCTCGTATTCTCATCATTTAAAATTTCATGTTGCAGGATGATATAGAACATTTTGGAGATGTAGGCTCCTTGGAAGATAATGTGGAATCATTTTTGTCACCTGACGATGGAGATGCAAGGGACATATTTGATACACTGAAAAGAAGCCCTACAGATCACAATACAGACTCGACAAAACGTAATTGCCCTCTTTTCTTCCCGTCCATATGAATGATGGATAATACAAGCAACTAAAGCCCTTTCAATATTTAATATCTCAGGTTTTTCCTTCAGTGAAGTTGGTTGTATAAGTACAAGCAGCAGCAAAGTTGTCTGCTGCCATTTTTCATCAGATGGGAAATTGCTTGCTAGTGCCGGGCATGAGAAGAAGGTAACGCATGGTGGGCTATGGAACTTGGACTCTAAGTCGGTTGAGTGCTTGGGTTGTTCTCTTTTTTGAGATGGCATTAAACAGGGCTTGATGTGGCTTTAGGTGATAGGAAGATCCTTATTTTCATTTGTCTTCTGTGTACTCTTACACTTTGATGCATTTTTATCAGCATTAGGATACATCTTATGCTATATATTCTTCCTATCTAGTCATATTGGCTATATTCCATGTATGCATGCGTAAGTCCTGTCAACCAGAGCTGCTTTATTTATTGACTTCTATATCTATGCTAAGTGGTTTTGCTGTAAGTAAAACTCAAGTTTTTGATCCTAACCTGACCATTAATGATGGAAACATAACAACAAACTCTGCTTCACGTCGTCAGGCTGTTCTCTGGAACATGGACACATTGGAAACGGTGAGTACTCCAGAAGAACATTCTCTCATAATTACAGATGTACGTTTCAGACCAAATTCAACTCAGCTGGCAACATCATCTTTTGACAGAACTGTGCGAATATGGGATGCGACAGAGGTATTGTTTCCTCCTTTTCCATCTAATTGAGCAACAAGCAGCATGCTTGTCTAAAGGGCACTTACATGGGTACTGTATTTTTGCAAATCCTAAGTGCAGTGTCTTTTATGTGGTACTTGGCTATGCCCCATGTCCCCATGTTCTTTTATCAGATTATATATGGCTTCATTGATGCTCTTGTGATGGTAACAGCCAGTTTCAACTGTTTACACCAAATGATTTTCATCCATCATTTTGTGGTTATTGATTTTGATATGCAATTTGGCCTCTAAAGTTTGAATTTCCCTTACATTTGAAGAACTCTACTTTTTGTACATGTGACAAGTGTTAATGGATTACTGTTCTCAACTCTATTTGTATTTATTTTTAATTTTTGCACTGTTAAATCATCAAATTAATTTGTTTTGCAGCCTGGCTATTGTTTGAACACATATACTGGTCACAGTTCTGCAGTGATGTCACTTGATTTCCATCCAAAAAAGACGGACATATTTTGCTCAAGTGATGGAAATGGTGAAATTCGCTTCTGGGATATTAATCAGTTTTCATCAATCAGCGTGTCTAAGGGTGGTGCAGCCCAAGTAAGATTTCAACCAAGGATTGGGCATCTTCTTGCAGCAGCGGCAGAAAATATTGTCTCAATTTTTGACATTGAGGCAGATAGGCAGACCCACTCACTACAGGTATTTGTTGTTCTACACGTTAGTAACTTGAGGTGCAATTGCTTTGTATCAAAAACTAAAAACATCATTTCGTCAAAAAAATAGTGATAATTAAAAAAACCAAAAACATCATCTGTTTGAAGTGGACAATTATCATGACCTTCCAGTTTTTGATTTTGAGTATTGAAGTATATGTTTGAGAAATGCCTGCATGCCAGCAACCGGCTTCCTCAACAATTTGGCATATTCTGCCTTTAATCATTAATGGGATCTGTCCTTTTTCCATCTATCTTATCCCCATGGCACTTTTGCAGGGGCATACCAAAGAGGTCCACTCTGTATGCTGGGATGGAAATGGAGATTACCTGGCATCTGTTAGCCAGGATTGTGTAAAGGTCTGGTCCTTAGCATCAGGGGATTGCATTCATGAGCACAGCTCCAATGGGAATCAGTTCCATTCTTGTGTTTTTCATCCAACCTATTCAAATCTCTTGGTTATTGGAGGATATCAGGTAATGATCATTTGATTGCTTACTCAGCATTAGAAAGATGGAGTAGAGCTACTTGCTCTACAACCATGCAATAACAAACATCATAATTACATCCTTGTACGTAGAAATTGAAAAAAAAAACAAAAATCTGATAAAATAGGAATTTTTACATGGCATCCATGCCCTTTATCTGCTTCCCCATCACTGCATCCCTCACGCTGTGTTCCATGTTTTTCTTTTCCTTCCAGAGGGCTGGACAGCCTGGCCATTAATCATATACTTTTAAACTCTCTAGCATTCCTTCCACCTTTTTCTTCTAGTTCTTGTTTACTTGGAGGCACTTGAATTCTTATTTAGATCTTTCCATCTGTCATGCTGAAAAAATTGATTTTGAAAGTAAAACACATAAGAAATTAAAATTCAACTTGGTTTGTCTCACCTATGTTGCAAAATACAAAAAAATGGAGGGTTTTAGAAGCCAGATTGCTACTGATTCTGATAACAAAACTACATTTGCAGACATTGGAGTTGTGGAACATGGCTGAGAACAAAAGCTTAACAGTTCAGGCACATGCTGGCTTGATTGCTGCATTGGCACAGTCTCCAGCGACAGGGATGGTAGCCTCTGCAAGCCATGACAAATCTGTTAAGCTGTGGAAGTAGCCGGACCCCTCGCAACTACTCATGACTGCTGGGATGGTAGCCACCACCCTCCCGGAGTGTATGCCATAACACGTTCAAAATTAATGAAAAACGAGAAGTTTGTACTGTATTTGTTTGTTTGTTTGTTTGTCTTTTTTTTTTTTCTAAATTTTAATTTGAATAAAAATAGGAACTGGAGTTTATCCCGCTTTTCTTTCCCCTTCTGCAATTCTCATCTCAGAAAGTGTTTGAAGGTGGTGTGTGATGGGAAACAGTTATCGGAGCCTCTGGGGAATGAGATGTCCTTGTAATCAATTCAGTTGGGGCGAAAGGTGCCCAAGTTGGTTGCAATAGCCAGTAAATGGCTGCTACCTATACAAAAGTAATAAATGAAGGAAACGTCTTTCCCCAAATTGCTTGTGAATTGTGATGGTGCATAGGTGGCCACAGTTTATAGGCACTGCATTTCAATTTATAGGTTGGGTGGGTTCATTTTTTCGAAGCTAATTTGTAGCACCTGCATATATAATTACTATGAGCTGTATACTATTGAGTTCTTAATGATTTTAGATCTACTTGTACTGAAACATAAAAATGTAGAGAAACACAAGCTTTTTGAATGCATGTTATATGATGCTTGCATGTTTTGTGTGCTGCTCGACTTTGTTAGGATTGGGAAGCAATAACATTTCCTCTCTCTCCCTCTCTCTCCCTCTCACGCATACACAAATACACACGCAACGCCTTACAAACTAAATATTATCAAATTTGGGAAGCAATAATCATTTCCATCTCTTCATTTCCATAAAAAAATTTTAAATATGCAAGGACGACGGATGCTTATAAACTTTGCGAAATATTCCACGTGTATACCCTCCGTCATGGCCTGTCCAAATGCCTGAAATCAGACTCTATTTTCCTTTAAAAAAAATCTCTTCTCTATCTTAAGTAAAAAGCTGAAAACCATAAAGCGAGAAACAACACCATAGCCATGGGGTGTTAAAGGAAAGAAAGATCAAACCATCTTGGGGCTTTATTTGACAAGAGCAACTTCCCTGCACCACGAAATTCCCAAAACGTGGTGCCTAAAATTCCAAAGCGTTAAGGATTCCTGATCTTCCAATTTCCGTTGTCCATTTATTTTGTATGGTTGTGCTGTAATGGTGTTTAGCGGAAGTGGTGTTTTCTTTTTGCCAGCGGATTCCAAGACAGGTTTATAAATTTTTACTGATGTAGAATAGGCATTTTAGCAAAGAGCAATTGTTCTTTGCAAATATATGGAAGACCTTGTTTTAGCCATAATTGCAACTATACCCATAGTTTTGAAAATATCAAATTACCTCTTATAGTTTGCAGCTATTTGCGAGTCACCTGTGATATCAAGTTTTATTATGAACTTATTTTTTAAAAAATTAAAATTTCAAAATCATCCTTTCTTTCGAAAGAAGTTTCATTGTACTACTAATCATAAATATTTCTCTTATGTATATAATGTCATCTTCAGAATTTGTTAAAATAAACGACTTAAAAGGTTATCTTTAGCATTAACAATAATTATAAATAAGTAAACAATTCATCAAAACAAGTGCTTAAAAATTTTCACGATTAACGCAAGGTATTTTGTTTTAAATGGTAGAAATCGAATGTGAGCAGCTTAAATAATTTGATTTTATATAATTTGGAAATAAAAAAATAGCTTAGATGTAGAAGATTAGTGAGGTCATGACATTGAAATATATAGTTGAAGCGTTATTCGGGAGGAAAACTGGAGCAATTTCTGAATTTTAAAACTATTTTGAATTATTTCTTCATAGAATTTAATATCACGGGTATACTTGTAAATAGTTGCAATCATAAGGGTAATTTGCTATTTTGAAAATCATGGGGCTATAATTGTAATTAGAATAAACAATGCTGGCATATTTACAAAAATTACTCGAAGAATAATGATCTGGCCTATGGTGGTGTTAGGAGTGTAACTTGGTCAGGTGACCAACTTGGGGCCAATTCTATTTTACCTTATTATTAAAAACTCTTATCTTACCTTATTTTAGGTTGAGTATCCTGAGCCAATCTTATTTTATTTTCTAAGATTGATCGGTTCTGATTTCAGTTCCAAATCATTTTTTAAATAGTCTTTATATACTATTTAAAGATTATAATTTTAAATAAATTTTTATGTATTTAAAGAATATATTTACGTTTTTCATTATAAAAGATATTTCATAAAATATATATTAAACATATATTAGTAATTGGAGTTGATTTTGGATATCCGAATCATTGGAACTTACCTTATCATCATTGGATTAGACACATTTTTTTATATTTAGAATCTACCCAACCCTATGGATATAAAATACGTATTTATCCTGCTTATTTTAGAGTACTTAACCGGTTGACCCAACAATGCCCCACACAAGTCGCATCCCAAGGTAGTGTAACTTTATACCTTCAAAAAGCTTAGTTTGGGTATCAGTGTGATACGGCTTATACGTTATAATTCGTAGGATCACACCCGTGCAAAGTTGTTGCTTTCATTAGGATAATGTATAGATTCAAGCTAAAATTCGGCTGAGTGAATAATAACCATGTAATTAATGGTAATTTTTATTTTGAGGGTCGCGTAAGTGTCTATGTCAGTAATAAAGTTTCCCTTCACCCATTCTTTCTTGAGTAATGTTTCAATGCATTCTTATTCTTTCAAATTTCAATGCATCAATGTGCAAAACTTCATTTAATTTTTTTTTTGAAAGTATTTTTATAAAATCATTAACCTAAGTGTATTTAACTTATGTATTAAGTTTTACCATTTTTGGAAGTGTATAAATATATTTTGAAATTTCTTTAAAAACAAGAGTATTTTAGTCATTTAAAAATGTCTAAAATCTCCCTTATTTTAAAATATCAAATATATATATACACATCTGCAAAAATGATAAAATTTAATTTATAAATTAAATACATCTAAATTAACAGCTTTATAAAGAAATTTTAAAAAATGAAGTTTTGCAGCTGATGTATTGAAATATTACGCTTCTTGATTCCAGACAAAAAAAAGATAGGTAGATTTAAAGAAATAAGTGAAAAAGATGATTTGTCAACCACCTTGTGTCTCTTATTTGGATAAGCATTGAATGTAAAATCTAGCAATCTATTCCCTTTTAAATGCAGGATCTCCTGCAATGCTTTCCAATTCCGAACGGTAACGGCCTGAATTCATAGGAGTCTAAAATGACAGAGGTTTGACAAAAGGATCGTAATTTAATGCACCCGAGTGCGCCCAGGTGCATTAAACCCATTTTAACCCTTTTTTTATTTTTTTTGAAACTTTTTTTTTATACAAGTGTTAATCTAAATGTATTTATTAAATTATCTAAAATGCCACTGATTTTCAAAAATAAAAAATAAATATCTAAAATACTTCAAAAATGGTAAAAATTGATACACATATTAAATACACTTAGATTAACACTTCTATAAAAAAAATTTCGAAAAAAATAAAAAAATGAGTTAATGCACCCGGGTGCACTGACGCTCAGTGCAACCAGTTGCATTAAATCGCGGTCCTTAACAAAGTATTTTGACATTAAAATCATTCTCTCTTTTTTTTCCCCACTTAATTCCATAAAAAAGATAGACAATACATCTATATATATTGTAATTATAGCAATATCATAAATTTTTACTATTATAAAATTTTAAAATATTTATATCAATATTGGCTAACTTTTCAAAAACGTAACTATTATCTTCAATTATAAATAAAAAGTATAGGCATACTGAGAAATACTCCTTTTTCTTTTTTGCCCCATTTTTCTGCAATATATCCGAACCTTTTAAAATGCAAAATTGAATTTTTAGGATAATAAAATATTGGAAGTCATGCTAGTCATACTACAGGATACTCCTTTGAAACTCTTCTTCTACTGAACTCTCTTTATTTTTAATATTTAAATGGTTGATGGAAAATTTATTTTATCCATTATATTTATATCATTTATATTATTATAGAAACCATTTCATTTATCTAGTATTACTATGTATGAGCCTCATTTATAAATATATAAAATCAACATAATAAAATGATTTAATTTTCGACATCTAAACCATCTAAAATATCACTACTATATGAATGGACGATTCTATAAAGTATTACTGTATTTTAATATATATATATATACAAATGAATTTAAGCATTTTTACTAATTTACATAAAAATATATTTAGTTTTGAGCAAATATGGCTTATGCATATATTAAATTTGAATAAACTAAACAAATATATAACGAATGGATTAAAATGTGCACCAATCATTAACATCTTAAAAATACTACTTTGAAATTAATACTTGGTATTGAATTATTTTATTATTTTGATTTTATACATTTATAGATAGGGCCTATATAAAATGATATTGAATAAATAAAAGAACTTTCACGATAATATAAATGATGCTAAATAAATAGATGGAGTAAAATTTCATTAATCGTCAAAATATTAAAAATGAAATAGGTTATGTAGGAAGTTTGATTATATACATGATCATGTATTTTAGGCTAAAATACAATATTCATTTATATTTTACAATTAGTAATATTTTTATTTTTCTTCGTAAATATGTTTTCTTTAGTGTATTCAATATATATAATAATTCTTACCATTTTAAAATATTTTAAAATATTTATTTTTTATTTTTAAAATTAAAATTTTAAGTAGCGACAAATGACTTAAATTCCCCTAAAATTATTGGTTTTATAAAAGTAAAAAAATTAAATTTGTAAAAGTATTGTAAAAGGACAACACTTGATATATCTATTAAATACAGTAAGGAAAACATGTTTATAAAGAAAAATAAAATAAAATAAAATAAATGAATGATGACTGGTATATGTAATCATACTTCACTATATTAGAAGGTATATATAATCATACTTCATTATATTAGAAGAGAGGTTTTATAGGAGTGGATCCGTACATGAACTTTGTAATATTTTTTATAAAATTATTCTCAATTAAGAAATTGGAAACCGATTTGAGGATCGGCTTTATTAGGAGCTTTTGGTATTTTCATTTTATTATCTTGCATTACTTTGATGGATGAGTCAGATCAACGGTACAGATTTCGTGAACGTGATCTTGATTGTATTTTTGATCCATTTATTTATTTATTTATTTATTTATTTATTTATTTATTTTTTTTTTTTTTTGATGAAAGAATTACTCAACCCCGACCCCCCCATCAAATGACCGGGTTCGGGATGGAGTAATCCGAGCAATTCATTGCCAAAAAATTGTCTGTACATATTTTGTCTTCAATACACTGTGGGGGATTTCCCCACCAAGAAACACAATCCAAACCAGACACAGCGACAAGATCAGCCAAAGCATGCGCGACCCTATTCCCCTGTCTTAGCACATGGTGGATAGAAAGATTCGGGTTAGCCTCAAAAAACGTTCTGATCTCCCATATGATGTGACCCACCGGGGAGGAGATAAGACAATCATTTGATAGATAGGTGTAAAGAAGAAGGGAATCGGTTTCGATCTGCACCTGTCTAAGCTTAAGATGAATAGCCCACCTGGTAGCCAAAAGAACGGCGTTTGCTTCCATAGTCAGTGGTTCCTCCACTCCCCTCCGGCTCCAGCCTTTAGCCGTAATAAAAAACCCCCGAGAGTCCCTAACAACCGCAGCAAAACCTGTGACCACCCTTTCCTGCAAGCAACGAGCGTCAACATTCATTTTGAGAACTCCATCAGGCGGTTTAATCCATCTTGGGACAAGAGGAGAATCCATCACACCACACTGGTCCAGATCATTAGCTCCTCGCAATTGCGCAATAAAATCCCGACACCACTGAATTGTGTCAGCGAAAAAAGGTTGAGCGCCTTCCATCTTAAGTTTGTTTCGCAAAAACCATATACGCCAACATAGCAGGACAAAGAAAGCCAAATCGTCGACCCTGTTCTTGAAAGCCAGGATTGAGAAAATTTCCTTTACCGAAGCCTCCGGGGGACACGCCCTCGTAGCATGCCTAGTCACATTTGCCGTACGAGCACATCTCAGAAAGAGGTGCTCCGCGTCCTCTACCTCATTCACGCAGAAAGCGCACAGAGAGTCCTCGGTATGAATACCCCGGTGAGCAAGATTGTGCATTGTTGGGAGAGCGTTCCGAAGAAGTCGCCACCCGAAGATTCGGACCTTCGTCGGGACTTTTATCCTCCAGAGAGCTTTGAAGGAACATGAATGTGTGGAGTCATCATTATCCCGCATCAACCATCTATGAGCAGACTTGACAGAAAAATTTCCATTTGGTTCATGCTTCCAAAAGAGACGATCCGTTCCCCCGTTACCAAAAAGGGGTACCCTGCAAACAGTCTCCCAGCCAACATCGCCCACAGCAGCCACCACTCGGTCCCTATCCCAGCCCCTAGTAACATCATCGATGAAATGGTGAACTCTCACCTCCTCCGGGATGGATGACGGGAGTGGACCCGCCTTGCATATCTCACCATCCAGCCAAACATCCTGAAAGAAACGAACACTTGCCCCATCACCAATCCTCCATTGACACCCTTGAAGAATCACATCACGCGCCATAAGAATGCTCCTCCACGTGAAGGAATCAGCCGCCTTTGGCTTACAGCTCCAAATGTCAGAATTGGGAAAGTACTTGGCCTTTAATACCTTACAGCATAATGAAGAAGAGCCCGATGTTAGCCTCCATATCTGTTTCGCAAGGAGGGCACAGTTGAATTTATGAAGATCCCTGAATCCCAGCCCTCCTGCCCATTTGGTCTTACACATCTCTTTCCAAGCCACCCAACTCATCTTGCGCTTTTCCCCCTTCACACCCCACCAAAACTTGCTTAACATGCCATTAAGTTCCTTACAAAATGACCGAGGGAGCAGAAATATACTCATAGTGTAAGAGGGGATGGCCTGCGCCACTGCCTTAATAAGTACCTCTTTCCCTCCCCAAGACAGTAACCGACCTTTCCACCCCTGGATTTTGTTCCAAACACGTTCCTTTAAGCCATTAAACCATCTTCGCTTCGATTTCCCCAACCACGCCGGGAGTCCCAGATAATGACTGACTTCCTTGCCTGCAGACCCTAGCCGATTAGACATTGACTCCCTTTCTTGGCTACCCATATTCGAACTGAAAAAGATAGAGGTCTTATCCACATTAATCATCTGGCCAGAAGAAACAGAGTAAGTTCGAAGAATATTCAAAAATTGGCTGATATCGTCTTCATCTGCCCGTAAGAAAATAAGAGCGTCATCTGCAAACAACAAGTGAGAAATTTGGGGCCCCCTGGGGTTTAATCTGATGCCATGAAGAGCTCCACGGGTAACCGCAGCAGAAATAAGAGCAGATAAGCCCTCGGAGCAGAAGAGAAAAAGATACGGTGACAACGGGTCCCCTTGTCTTAGTCCCCGCTGAGGCAGTATAGACCTGGATTTGAAGCCATTAACATTAACCCGATAGTTGACTGTAGTTACACTGCTCATAATCCAATTTATCCATACCGGGCAAAAATTCATTGCAGTCATGATCTGTTCCAAAAAGGACCATTCGACACGGTCATAAGCTTTGGACATATCCAGCTTGATGGCCATCTCCCTTCGATTACCCCCTTTCCTCTTTCTGAGAGAGTGAAAGGCTTCGTATGCTATGAGCATATTGTCTGTAATAAGACGGCCAGGAACAAAGGCACTCTGTTCCATTGCAATGACATCCGAGAGAGACGCTTTGAGTCTATTGGCCAACACCTTCGCCCATATTTTGTAGATCACATTGCACAGACTTATAGGGCGGAATTGCGATAAATCCTGAGCGCCCCCCTTCTTAGGAATCAACACCAGAGTAGTATCATTAATCCTTCGAATATGCCTAGCAATATGAGCCCGATGACGCTCCTCCATGAGCGATTTGCACCACAAGAATATGTCCTTACCCACCAATTTCCAATTCTTCTGAAAAAAACCCGGAGACATTCCATCCGGCCCCGGAGCCTTCGTAGGTCGCATACCTTTTACTGCCGCCTCCACCTCATCAAAACTTAGAGGTTTAGTGAGCCCCCTTCTTTGTACCTCAGTAATCTTCCTTGTAATATGACTTTCAACCCAATCCGCCACCTGGGGGTTTGAAGAAGAATAAATCTTAGAAAAGTGAGAAGCAGAGAAAACCAATAACTCATCTTGATCCGTAATCCATCTCCCACCCTCGTCTCTGAGAGCCTCAATATAATTTGATCTTCTCCGGTTTGAAGCCATTCGATGGAAGAATGCGGTATTTCTATCTCCCTCCATTAGCCAATGAGTTTTTGCCCGTAATCGCCATAACTGCTCCTCATCCTCCAACAAGAGATTGATTTGGAACTTTAGTTTCCTCATAGCGTCATCGTTAGCCTCGGTATGGGCCAGCCCATTCAAGGATGAGAGCTCCCTTTGCTTCCGTTCAATAGCTCTACGAAGATTACGCCTTTTCAGACGGTTCCAATTGGCAAGCTCCAAACCACATTTCTCGATTTTCCATCTAATAATATCATTATTTGTCGCCACCCCCCGGGGGTTTGGACTCCCAAACCCGCTGGATGATTTTATTGGCCTCTGGATCACGGGCCCAAAAAAGTTCGTAACGAAATTCCTTCGGGGGCCTTCTCCTTCTATTGTTAGGGTCAAAAACAAGCATAATTGGGCAATGATCGGATGTTGATACCGACAGATGTACGAGCTTAGCATAGGGAAACATGTTAAGCCAAGATGGGTTTGAAAGCCCCCTATCAAGCCTCGCTTCCACTCTTTGGGTACCCCGCCGATTATTGCACCAAGTCATAGAAGGTCCAACAAACCCCAAATCAATCAGGTTACACCTGTCCATAGCATCACAAAAAAGAGCCATCTGATTCTGGCGTCGAGTCCTTGAGCTAGTATATTCATTTGAGCCCGCTACTTCGTTGAAGTCGCCCATCACTAGCCAAGGAGAGTCTGCTTCATCAGCTAACTGATTGAGAATGTTCCATGAAAGATGGCGACAATGAGTTTCGGGATGACCGTAAAACCCAGTGAATCGCCATCCCAAAATATCCGCGTCAATATGGTGATCCGAGAAACTTCGGACAGACACGGTAAAATCATTATTCCACAGTAGAGCCAAGCCACCCTTCCTAGCAACTGATTCCACCACAAAACAAGCCTCAAAACGAAGTTTCAACCTAATCTTCTCCATTTCCTTGTTATTGCATTTAGTTTCAGACAAAAAAAGTAATTTGGGACCTTGTCTTCTAACCAAATCCAAAAGACTTCGAATTGCACGCGGGTTCCCAAGCCCGCGGCAATTCCATGCCAAGATAGCCATGTCACTGGAGGTGGGGCTGTGGAAAGCCCACAGCCACCACCTCCCCACCCTTAGCCCGCTTGCACCTGTTTCCAAGCTCCTCCGGATCCTCCCTCCGGCCTCTCTTTACCGTCTCTTCACCCCCCTTGGCCATTGAGACCACCTCTACCCCATCTACACCCCGTCTAGCCCTTCTTTTCCATCCCCGTTTAACACTTTGTGTTAACCCTGAATTTCCAACCAATTCCGCCCCCCCAATCTCCCCCCAACCAGCCACCCCATTTAAGCTATCCCCTTCGATCCCGTCTCCCGCTGATTGAACCATAACCTCCACCAACATCTGATCCTTAGCTTCTCCCCACTGCCCCTTTTCCCCTAAAGCTTCTAGAACAGCCTTCTTCTTCACCCGTTCACCGCCAGCCTCCATATGAACCATTACCCCTGTTTCAGCCATGTGCAGTTTCTGCTCTCTCCTTCTACTATCCCCCATCTCCCATGCTGGCCCAGAATCCAGCCCAGCCTTGTCCCCTAAATCCCCAATCAGCGCCCTTCCCTCCCCCATGCAGCAATCAGTGCTCGGCCTCCCATAGGTGGCCAGTCCCGTAATAGCCGATGAAGCAGAAAGAAGATCGCCAGCCATAGGAGCAAGTCCACTGCAACTTCTAGACTCATTCCTCTCCCTATTCCATTCTGCTCTAACGCTGCCTCCTGCCTTCCATACCGCTATTAGCCCGCTGCCCACAACCTCTGCCATCCCGCTGCCCATTGCCGTGCCGCTTCCCACTGCCTCTGCCATCCCGCTACCCATTGCCATGCTACTTCCCGCCCGCTGCCCATTGCCATGCTGCTGCCCACTGCCACTGCCTCCCCGCTGCCATGCACTATCGCTGCCCCCTGCCTGCCCTGCCACTACCAGCCCGCTGCCCACAACCTCTGCCAACCCGTTGCCCATTGTCATGCCGCTGCCCACTGCTTCTGCCATCCCGCTGCCCCTTTCCATGCTGCTGCCCACCCGCTGGCCACTTCCACTACCATCCCGCTGCCAGGCCACATTCATCCCGCTGTCGTGTTGAACCACCCCGTGAACCACCCCCTTGCTGTCCTTCTCACCCAAATATTTCATAGGTGCAGTTCTGTTCTCAGAGCCCACTTCACTTCTCATTCTCATCGGTTTGACGCCCGCTCTCATCCAACTGCCGTAAGGCATATCAGCTTCCGCTCGATTCAGGTTCTCCTTTGGCGTTGAGGGACAATCTTTGTGAGCGTGACCCATAATGCCGCACATATAACAGAAAATGGGTAATTTTTCATATTGAAAACTAACCCATCGTCGTTGCTGTGACCCCACTTGGAGGAACATCCCTCTGCGTAGAGGGTCACGACAATCCACGACCACTTTCAGTTTTACCGCATCTTCTGAAGCAACAATCTCTGTCACATCCTCAAATGTAGCACCTATACATTGGCCCAAAGAGTGTTTATCGATGATGTATGGGACTCCTTGAACGTGCAGCCACATTGGCATTTTGACGAGCAGTACGTGGGCATACTCAACCTTCTCCCGCAATTCAGCCAGAACGACCAGCTTCCTGTCGAATAGCCATGGCCGGCCATCCATTATTTTGTCCTTGTCGCTGTGATCCTTGAAGGAGACTTTGAATAGGTTATCCCCAAGCTCTGTGAAGTGAAACCGCTCTCTCGTCCGCCACAATCGTCTCATCATGCCTTTAAAATACTCAGTATTATATGATCTTGTCGACCATACAGTACACAGTAGATCCGCGTCTGCACCAGGTTCGATTTGCTTTAAGGCAGAACTCTCGATCGTTAATGTTTGGAGTTCAGCTTCAAGCAATGCTGCAGTGTTCGGGTCCATGTTGCAGCGAGAGATGGCAGCCGTTTCCCGGTAGCAACGCTTATGAAGAGTCCCTGACAATTTCTAATCTTCCGATACTACTGTCTTCCCCGTCGCCAAAACACCCGCACCCAGCCCCGTGCGCGACCACGTCGCCTTCCGGGACCACAGGGGAGGGACTCCTATAAATTAAATATTCCATTTATTTAATTAATAACCGGAACTTATCTCTGAAAAAAAATCGCGCCAGGTCAGTAGCTCATAGCCTTATGTACCTGTCAAGTGCCAAGTAATCTTTGCCGCCGAAAATATCCGGCGTCTCTGGACTCTGTTAAACTACAATGGCTTCGGTGGGAAGCAGGGGTGCCGCTTGGTAGTACAAATAAATAAATAAAATAAAATAAAAATTGCGGTTTTCGAGAATTTTTTTTTTATACCCATACAATTTATTCTAAATTCCTATTACACCTCTGCACTTAAAACAATGGTTAATTACTTTATCAAAAAATTAATTTTGCTCCCTCAAAATTTTCCTAATTGAAACAATTTAGTCGGAAATTAATGTTTTATCATTAATTAAGAAATTATGGAATGAAAAAATCATTTTTTTAATGAAATAATTAATGGTTGTTTTAAGTGCATGTGTATATAGGATAGAAATTTCGAGCAGAACATTGTATATAAAAGAAATTTTTAAAATGTTATAGATATAATAAGAATTAGTGTTTTTTACTAAATATACATACTATGTTTGCATATATTCCTAAAAACGCTTACTCTGTTAAGGACCGTTAAGTAAGTTAACAGTCATCTGTTTAAATGTTAGTTATATATTCTTAAATGCCAAAAATACCCCTGGTGTAAAATAATAAAAGATGAAATAAAACAAAATTAGAGTAAAATTAGAGCTCTCTATATTTAAAACTCTTGTGAAATTAGGGTAGTGGTGAGTTATGATATTCAAAATTTTGAATCAAACTTTAAATTTGATGGGCATATTGGTAATTTCACATGAATTAACGACATTTATTAACGTCTGTAACAGAATGATAATTTTTGGGATTACATGAAAATATAATGAGTATATTTGGAATTTTTGAAACATAATAAATGTATTTGAAATTAGGGTCAAACGTAGGGGTATAGCTGAGAAAAGCCCTAAGAATTATGGGCAAACATTGTGCCAGAAGAGAAATTTTTCCATAGATTTTTAATTACTTATATAGATGTATTTTCAGAGTCAAGTTAGATTGTACTTTATAAGGAAAGAAAGCTCTCCACTTCTTTCTCCGACTTTGCTTAAGGGAAATTGAAACCCTTACCTAAAAATACAGATGATTAAACCTAAAAATACAGATAATTAAAGATGTCATGATCATTTGTGCCCGGTCATAGCAAATGAGGCCATTTGGGGAAGGGCTCAAAATATTATATTGTATTATTTTTATGAGATTTCTAATCTAAGTATATTTAATCTATAAATTAATTTTTATTATTTCTGGAGATGTATATATATTTTTGTTTTGAGTTTTTAAATATAAAAGTATCTTAGTCATTTAACTATTGAAAATACTAAGATATTTTTATGTTTAAAAATTTTAAATAAATATATGCACATTTCGAAAAATGGTAAGACTTGATTTATATATTAAATACATATAGATTAATAATTATATAAAAACAAAAATAAAATAAAATAAAAATATGTTTTGGGCTTGGTTGCCACTGGCCTCATTTGCAGGTGCAAATAATCATGGAATTACTTAGTTTAGGTCAATTTTAAATATACCTACTATTTTTTTATGTATATATTTACAAGCATTTCAATTTGCAGGGCATTTAATCCCATAGATGTTCTTACAATTTTCAAAGAGAGATAACAAGTTCTCATCAATTAAACTCTCACCAAAGGGGAGAAGTAAAACTAGGAGAGAAACAATATACCTATTATCTTTAATCCTAGTTTAATTAGGAGGGTGATTATATATACCATGATATATTTTAGGGTAAAATACTTTATTTATTTATTTTTATAATTAGTTATAGTTTTAAATTTTTTCTTGTAAACATATTTTACTAAGTGTATTTAATTCATATACAAAGTTTTGTCATTTTACAATATTTTTACATATTTATTTTTATTTTTAAAAAAGCATCCATTTTAGGGGTATTTAAGTTATTTTCCACTATTTAAAAACTTATTTTTTAAAAATAAAAAATAAATATGTAAAAGTATTATAAAATGATAAAACTTGTATATGAATTAAATACACTTAGTAAAAGATGTTTACCAAGAAAATTAAAAATATAATTAATTATAAAAATAAGGGTAATTTGCATATAGGGTAATTTGCATATATACACACATAGTTTTACCGATATTGCACATATACCCAAGTAGTTTCACGAATTGCATATTACCCCTACATAGTTTCACCAAAATTGTGTATTACCCCATGCTATTAATTGTCTTTGATATCTGCCGTTATATTTTCAAAAATGATGAAAATGCCCTCATCTTCATGGGATAATATGCAATTTTGGTGAAACTATGTGGGGTGATATGTCATTCGTGAAACTATAGATGAGGACATTTTCATCATTTTTGAAAATATAACGGTAGATATTAACGACAGTTAACGGCATTAGGGTAATACGCAATTTTGGTGAAACTATATGGGGGTAATATGCAATTTGTGAAATTATATGGGTATATATGCAATTAGCGTCAAACTATGTGGGTATATATGCAAATTAACCAATGATAAAACTTGGTATATGAATTAAATACACTTAGTAAAAGATGTTTACCAAGAAAATCAAAAATATAATTAATTATAAAAATAAAGGAATGATGTATTTTAGCCTAAAATACATTATGATGTACATAGGATATCATTGCTTTTGAAAACTCTCATACAGGTACACTAAATATGGTTTTTTTTTTTTTGAAATACAGGTACCCTAAATATGTAATTAATTCAGCAAAAAAAAAATGTTGTTAATTCCATAAGTATCCATTTCTTCGCTTAAAAGTCAAAGTTACTCATTCAATTAACCAGCTGCGGAGAGTCATCTTCCTCCCAAAAATTAAACGAATGATAGACAGACATGAAATGCCATCTGTGGTTGTTCATCTGTTTCAGCATCAGCTGATCACCACCACTGTTCATATCCTCTAATCAAGATCCGACATCCACAAAGCAAAATCCAGACCTGGCCACCATCCACCTCATTTTCATCACGCATAAGATCGGCGACATTAGTAGAAATTCTCCTCTACCAATGTCGTCAGCAATGTGCAATACCCCTTTCTTCAGATTTCATTTTCACACCTGCAAACATCATCATCATCGCTAGTAGCAATGGGAAAATTTTTCCATACCCATCTTCGTCCTGCTTAGAATTGGCAGTTTCATGACAACTTTCGGCCACCATTAAATTCGCAGAACCCCATCATCAAATCAAAAGCAGCCCATCTGAGTTCAACCCATTAGCAAAAATTGTTTTGTGCTGCCAACTTACTTGGGCCTTGCTAATTTCAATCAGTCTGAAAAATATATTTTTTCATTTTTTTGAAAATTTTAAATAACATCGTTGATTTATATAAAACTTAGTCAAATTTAAAAATAAAAAATAAATATATACATATTTCAAAAAATAGTAAAACTTAGTTCATATATTAAATATATCTAGATTAATAATTTTATAAAAAAAATTTAAATTTTTTTGAAAAAAATGTTTTTTTTGACCGTTCAGAAATGATCATGTGTTAGATGAGATGTCCAATTAAGAACATCAGTAACCCACAAATTGTTGAGCATATGTTACATAAAAGCGGTCTCATATAACCCTTTTAATTTTTAAGATATTGATGATTAATTTAAAATTTAATCCATTCATTATATTTAACGTCACTTATTTATTTGGGAGACCAAGTTTCATCCAAATCAAGTATGTGCATGGGTCACATTTGCTCAAAAATATATCTTCGTGTGTAAATTATAAAAAATGCTTAGATCCATTCACACAGATATTAGAATTTAATAATACTTTATAAAATCATTTATTCACGTAGTAGTAGTAATATTTTAGATGATTTAGATATTGAAAAAACTACTCTAAAATTGCTATTTTAGCATTGAACTATTTTATTATGTTGATTTTACACATTTATAGATAGAACCATGTGTAGTGAAATTTAAAAAATAAAAGAGTATATAAGTTACTATAAATGATGCTAAATACAATAGATTGAGTGAATTTTCCATCAACCATCAAAGTTTCAAAAATAAAGAAAGTTATGTAGAAGTTCTAGGATGATTTACGAAAGATGTGCTATGAACGTAGCTAAGGTGAAAAGTGGGCAAGTTAAAGCAAATAAAAAAAACTTTGGAAATATGACCTAAAGGAATAGGAAGTTACCACATCACAAATTCAAAGTTAGTCAACCATAAAGCATTCCGTATTACAAGAAAATCTTTCTAACCATTGAATTCCCCTCCAAAAACAATAGATTCCACAACACTTTCTGCACAATGTAGCTAAGTTTACGAAATAAAATGGTAAGCACTCATTTATTATATTTTTCCTTGTACTTGTTGAGGATCTTGAGATTTACAAAGCAAACAGAAATGTAATATTATTATACATCATGCAGAAGTAAAATTTTGTCACCATCCAACTTGATTTTATAGATTCCTATCATTTTACACATGTCCACTTGATTCGGTGATACTCCACATGTTCTACGGTCCTTAGCTATGTGTTCCTTTGCTCGTAAATCTTCTTTGGCTTATGCATTCATGAGTAAAGTGACCCATCTGGTCAGAATTATAGCATTTAACCTTAATCATGTTCTTTTTTTTTTTCATGCTCTTCTTGCCCTTCTTAGCCTCCTATGAACTTGGGTCATCTTGCCTTTCTTTCTTAAAGAACCTTTTGTTCCTTTTGAACTTGAAACTCGAAGTTCTGCACAAACTAGAACCAGCAATATATATTTGTTCAGAAGAAGATTTTGTAGCCTCCAGATCCTTATCTTCTAAATCCAAATAATGCACAATATTATTAGAAGTTTTGATGTTCTCATTATGTGTTATATAGACTTTCATATGTTCTAAGTTGTCAAGGAGATACCTTATCACGGCTTGCGCATGTTGCTCGTCTATGAGAACATAACCAATCGACTTAAAACTTAGTTCGGCTAGGCTTGGCCCAGTTGCTAATGCCTCCCCTTGCCACCGCTATCCGCCACCTGCATGCCATTGTCGGCCACCTTCAATTACTGGAGTCGATACCACTAGTAGCAGAGTCGACACTTGTCTACGACACGCTGTTGCGGCTGGCCACTTGCTTGCTGGTGACGATCGTTGTTGGCGATGGCTTTTTCTGCCTCCAGCTAGCGAGGCTTGTAGACCCCATTCCGTTGCGGACCTGGATGATGGGCTTTAAGCCCAGTCTTATTTTGGCCCATATGTGGCAGACGTCGTCATTTTGTAATTTTATCTTACAAGACCCGTTCTTTCATTATTAACTAGTTAACATAGGGGTTTAACACAACAGTCATATCTGGGGGCTGTTTAGAAAAAGTCTCAGGCTTAATTCTATACAAGTGCGATTGATGGTTCCTCTATACATCTCAATTCATTTAAATTTATTTTAGATTCCATTGACATCATATTTAATGATCTAATCCATCCAATAATTCCAAAATAATCACATACAATCCACATGACCTACCCATTTATTTATTATGATCTAATTTAGGATCCATTAAATCAATGCATAATAATCACATACAATCCACATATATACGATCTATATATATATATATTTTAGCTGCAACATAACTCATGCATTTAAACTAAATTTCCTTAACTGCAAATATATATATGCATATAATTGTTAACCACAAAAAATAGTCACCATAGTAGGTAATCATGAAAATTGGTATGGTAATAAAATATATTATTCTAAATACAACGGATGGAGTAAATTATGATTTGATGATCATGTGGGGCTCATTTCAGCGACGCCGAACTTGAATATTTGTGTGTATATATATATGGAAAATATTCAAGTACAGCGACGCTGCACTGGAATTCCGGTGCAGCGTCGCTGAAATGGGCCCTACATGATCATGATTTCATGATCTACTCCACCCATTGTATTTAGAATAATGTATTCTATAACCATACCAATTTTCATCCCAATCAGATACTTTAAAGTTGTTATTTACATTAAACTATTTTATTACGTTGGATTTGTACCATTTTCAGATGGGGCCCATATACATATCTGATTGGGCTGAAAATTGGTATGGTAATAGAATACATTATTCTAAATACAATGGGCGGAGTAGATCATGATTTCATAATCATGTGGGCCCCATTTTGAGGCCACTGCACGGCTGTTCCGGTGCAGTGATGCTGCACCGGAACAGCTCTCTCTCTGTATATATATTAGCTACAACATAACTCATGCATTTAAACTAGATTTCCTTAACTGCGAATATATATACATATAATTGTGAACCACAAAAAATAGTCACGATAGTAGGTGATCATGCAATTGAAGATCTGATTCGTTCACCATACTAGGAAAAAAAAATTCAATCTTCAAAATAAATAAGATATGACATGCATGTTTTTAAAGAATCGAATATGTCATCTCTTGACATCATGGTGAATAAATATCAATCCACTTATATAAATCTACCCGTGTGTATGTAGCTTATGTGATTCTCATCTCCTAGAAAAGGTGAATTCGTAGCTTATTCATATGACGTACCTGACTAATTTGAAAAACAAAATGTACTATCATATTGCTACATATCTTAACCATAGATAATATATATATATGGAGTTTTCCATAGTTGATTTCCAATTTGAAGTCATTTCATCTTTTAACATAGCAATTCAAGCTCGATAGTCATTATTATAATTAAATAATATGTAATATTTTCACGATGCTTTCATGCCATTAAATCAAATAATGTTAGTATAAGTAAACCCCCTTCATATGCAATCACCAGTCAGTGTGACAAAAAATAAAACGTACAAACATTATTATGAGGCATGACCCCAAAAAAAATCATATAAATGTGGCTTCGTAATTATATCTACCATATATATATTTATGCATTATTCAATTGGCTTTCTAATTAAAATTCTTTTAGGCGGGAAATGACTTATGATGATGATGATGATATTAATAATCCAAAATATATGATTCAAAATACTAGTAGACATAATTAAAAGTCAAGACGCAGCTTAATAGCTCTAATAACATTAACATTGTAGAAGTTTGCAGAGCCTACCTCATTAGAGATTTAATCGGGGTACGATTGTGCCTCAAGTTTTATGCCGCTTACTTGAATTGGTATCGCAAAATTGGAAATTAATAAAGTATACATCACCTAAATGCCTATAAAAATCAAACAAGGAGAGTTCCTCGTATTTATAAAGGAATCTCACAAGTATTTAATTCCGGTGAGAAACATATTGACAAAAAACTCAAATAATCTCAACTATTCATCAAATACTTATCATTAATATCATAAGTTGTTTCCCACCCATGTGGGAACAATTGCATGGATACTATTATAGTATTGCGCCATTTTTTCTTTGAATATCTTCATATCTTATTTAATTACTTTTATTTACATTTTTTTTATTTTTTTTCTCATTCTATCGAATACTTATCGATTCATGATTTGATCCATGAGGTCGAGTTGGACCTCAGCCCGGATCAATTGAACGGATCAATTGAAGGGTAAATCAATATTGTTGAAATTAAATCATGTGGTTTAATATATATAATTTAAAAATATCTATATAGTAATTTAAAATCTTTATTTAGTATTTTCAATTTACGAATCGGAGAGAACTTCTAAATTATGTGTTTTTGTCCATCGTCAAATCGAACCAGACCAGAGGAGCGAAAGTTAATTGAATAGTTAGCAACTTTAAAAACCTCCTTTAAAAATAATTATATATGCTCCAGTGGAGACTGACCAGTTAACAACCATAGAAACCTCCTTCAAAAATAATTATATAAATTAAAAAGGTTTACAAATAATTTTGTAAATGTTCCTGTTCAAAAATAATGCATTTCTTATTTATTTCTTATTTAGTATTCTCAACGCCTTTATTGTTTAATTATATAAATATAAATTAAAAAGTTTAAAAATAATTTTGTAATTGTTCCTGTTAAAAAATAATGCATTTCTTATTTAGTATTCTCGACGTTTTTATTATTTAATTATATAAATTAAAATTTTTTAAAATAATTTTGTAAATGTTCCTGTTCAAAAATAATGCATTTCTTATTTAGTATTCTCGACTTTTTTTATTATTTAATTATATAAATTTAAAAGGTTTAAAAATAGTTTTGTCAATGTTCCAGTTCAAAAATAATGCATTTCTTATTTAGTATTCTCGACATTTTTATTGTTTAATTATATAAATTAAAAAGGTTTAAAAATAGTTTGTAAATGTTGCAGTTCAAAAATAATGCATTTTATTATTTAGTACTCTCAACGTTTTTATCGTTTAATTATATAAATTAAAAAGTTTAAAAATAATTTTGTAAACGTTCATGTTTAAAAATAATGCATTTCTTATTTAGTATTCTCCACGTTTTTATTAGTTATCTGCATTGTGGATTTTTTTATTTATTTATTTACAAATCGGAAAGTTGAATATTGAAAAAATTGGAAAAGGAATGGTCCAGTGGAAACCGGGCCAGGGGGCTGTTTGGGCTCTAGCTGCGCCGTCCCGTTATCCTTCCACTGTAGAGGGCGGGAGGTTTAACGCTGCTCTGTGAAGCCAGCCTGACGCGGTGCCCTCCGCTCTAAGGCTCAAGAAGCCCAGGCCTTCGCCCAAGCTACACGATCCAACCACTCAACTTGGAACGGGCGGGCCAGCAATGCAGTTCGAACCGAACCCACCTGACCATAGCCCACAATCCACATCCCCTTAATGCCTCCGCTTAGATGACAAGCTCGCGCTGCTGAGCTCGGCGATCAGAGGCTTCCGGACACAGGTATTTAAATCACCTTTTCTTCCGTCGCAGAGCAATGTGGGAAAACGTAATGCCCAGTTCCCACATCAGCCTTGCCTGAGAAAACATATATGTGCATGATTTCACCCATATACACATGCAATACCATTTATCTTTGTAGCAGATTTGCAAGCATTTAATGTATTGCTCTATCATATTAGTGGCTAGGAATCGACCAAAACGAGGTTTGGTTAGTTCTCAAATTTGGAATAGAAAATGGGTGGATCCTAATGCTCTCAATTTGAGTCAGCAGGTTTCAATGTTAGCCAATAATTAAAAAAAAAATCGATATTTTCTTACCGTGCCGGACCTACCAAACATATTTACGGATTTGCAAAAATCTAAGGCCCTGCACCAAATTATAGGGTCTTCGTTAACATTAATTATATTTTTATTGCCAATTAATTAATTTTCATTAATGCTTTGCAGTTTTTAAGTTAATGAATTTTTTGGTGGTTGGATAATGATTTCAGAAAAGGAAATGGCAGATAAATTTTTTGGATATCAAAAATTAATAAAAAAAATGAAATAAACAGCCTTTTGTATAAACGTTTGTTTTTAATCACGGTGTCCAGCTCTTTTACTTTTGCAATAGACGGTTCAGGCATTATTTACAGAGGAATTACAAACTTTTCAACCGGCTCGTTTATCGTATGGGTGGGAATCGTCGCCAGACTAGTTATTACCTGTCTCTTTTTTACCACGTTAAATAATTTTTTTTTTTGACCCGGAATTTTGACCTGAAAATAAAAATAGGATTTGAATGGGTAGATCACGTTCTGACTCAAAAATTTTCAACCACTCTACATATATTCATTTATAAAAATTATAAGGATACTTTTAAATCTTATTTTCCTGTTCTTTCAAAACCACAATATGATTTATAATTAACTAGATCAATATAATAATCAATAAGAAGCATTTGTTATATATATATATATATATGTACATATAATTCTTAAGCATAATTATAATTTCCTCAGTATTTTGTAAATATGTGCACAAATCATATTTTATTTTGGTAATGATGTTTACTCATATTAGTCAATAAATATTGAAAAATATAACATTTAAATTTTACGTAGATGTGTTTTTGTATTTTGACACATATATAAATTCTTAAACCATCCTATTTGATCCGTACTTCTTACCAAACCCATTGTCTTGATATCGACCTGTGACTGATTTAAAATTTATCTCAAGACCAATTGAAAAAAAATGAGGGTGAAATTGATATTGTCCAGACCTAATATAAAAAATAAGGTCAAATAGAATTTTTAAAAAGCCGAGTCAAGGTTAGACAAACTATGATCCAGTAGGACCCACCTCAATTTTCACTCCTAATTTATAGAACTTTCAGGAATTTTTAAGTCTTGACTATTATTATATACTTTTGGCTAACTTGGATGGTTAAACTAAAATTTAATCCCCTCATATATAGTACCAAATCATTTCAAGCCAAGTTTTGGATAAACTATAATCAAAGTTGTCCCAAATGGGCTACAACACCAAAATCCTCAAAAGTATTAGTACCATAAAAGTATTTTCCTAAATTATTATATTTATGGGACAATGATTCAATACTTATAGTAAACATTGAGGCTAAACGCTAACCATTTGTTTTTTTAAATATAAAAATTTATCTTGTTTTAAAACATTTTTTTAGCACTATCAAAATATAATTTTAATTGAAAAATTATATTAACATCTTTTGAGAGAGTATATAATTATTAAAATCTTAAAAATATATAATACAAATATAGTATATAAAAATTTGTAATTGAGCCAACTGAGGTTAGCTCAGTTGGTGGCAGCACCGGTTGGGGTGCTGTCAGGTTGTGGGTTCGAAACCCACAGGTAGCATTTGGTGTGGGCTTTTGTAACCCCTTGCATGTGTCTTTCTTGTTATGGAGGTATTTATACTTAGTCCCTCAAGTACGAGGGTATCTGTAATATGTTCCTCCATTGTAAGGGTTGTGAATGAGTTTGATTTGTAATATCAAGATGTCACATGTGTATATAATATCAATAAAAAAAAAAGTTTGTAATATATAATTTTTGAAATCATACATAAATGCATATCTGTAGAAATGATAAATAGTTTGGATTTAAAAATTGTATTTTAAGACTAAAAGGCTAAGATTAAGCATGGAGCCTTCATCCCCATGGCAAGTATCAAATAGTTACCCATATTTACGATACTGAAAACTACTTTATTTGAAACTTTATATGTGATATAAAAATATTAAATTTTGGCAATAAATGTATTATACTTAAAGTCTAGATACTCCAACGGTATTGATGCTAGTGCAAAGAAAACAGAAATGTAACTATAAACTCAAAAAGAAATACATCATTAATAAATAATAAAATTTCAGAATATTCTCACTAAAAACAATAGAATTAGTGCCCTCATGAATGAATTAAACAACAATCAAACAGGAAAAAAATTGTAAAATAACTGATAGGAATTGAAGCTTTTGCTTAAGATATTATCACTTTCATCAGCAACTCAAAACTCCCACTATTTCTACTCACTCAAACAGCAGCGAAGTCTACATATCACTGATTATTTTGAACTAATATGGGAAAAAATAAAAATGTCTCAGAATCCTAAATTTCATGGCTTGTACATCAGACAGCAGCTGCAGCAGAACGCAAAAGGGCTTGCGATCGTGAGGCGAGGAAGAAGGAGTGAGATGCTTTTCATAAGAGTAATGGATGGACAAATGGAAATTTTCAAATTAAATGTGTACATTTGGAATTAAGGTTCAAAATCATGTGCATATTTAAAGTTGACCCTATAATCAAAAATTAAAACATATCTATTATTATATCCTTCTATTACATTTTTTAAAAATAGCTCTATTTGATTTATGTGATTTTCACCACACTCATCTAAATTGTATTTTAGGATGTAATATAGAATTTCTAAAATAAAAGAAAAGTATTAATTTTCGGTTTTAGTTAGCGCAAACACTCAAGCTGTTACCAGATTTCAACTTTGAAGTGCAAACCTCAGAGTCGGTCCGCCGGTTTAGATGAATTGGAACTCCCATGATATCTGCTTGATTTAGAACTTCATTGTCCACTGCTTGATCCCAACTGGGAATATGTATCCATCACTTGTGTTATCTACGTATAAAAATTAAAATCGACATTTAATTAAAGAAGTTTATTAAAAGAATAAAAACCCTAATGAACAAATATAATGTATATATAAATTAAATCTAATTTCATTTTGTTCTCTCCAATGTCTTATTTTTTTCCTTAATGAATAAAGATGAAAAATATACATAAATTAAACAAAATTGGAAGTAATGAAAGCCTTTGATGAGTGGATAGCTTATACTTCCATTAGAAAAAGCATCGGAAAATTATTTTGCGTCAATTGCAAACGAAATGGTGCATTCTCCTATGCTATATTAAAATAAGCGTATCAAAGTAAATATATTTGATGAAGTTTTATTCTTTAATTGGAATTCATAAAAGGGGTAGAAAAGTAAATGTATGCCATAAAACTTCAGTCTTTGATGGAATTTAGAAAACAAGCACTACATTATTGTGTGACAAAACCTATGGCTCTTATCAATTTGGTTCTTGTTCGTTATGCTTAGAATGTGATTGTCTATGCTCATAAATGTTGATCCTGAATTTGTGGCAAAATCCAAGAGAAAGGGATGAAATTCTTTTGGCGCATTGAATATAACCCCTTATAAACTAGATTCTTTTGAATAAAAACATAAAGAACGAAAATGGAACCAGAACAAAAATATCAGACACAATATTATAGTGGTTCGGGACAACCCTTCCCACTTCGCTCCTCCAAAAACACACCATTATGTCTTAGATTCTACTATATCAAATGGAATTACAATTAGAATTTGTGCTCCCTTCTAGATTCTAGCTCTAGGGGCCTTTACAATTTTCACATAAGTAGGTGATGAGTCACACTTTAACTACATACTATTTGCCTTCACTTGGTCTTAATCTCCAACATCAAACCAAGTGAGTCACAAAAATCATGAATAGAAATGAGAATCTATACTTTGCAGATATGTAGAGAAGTTTTAAGTACTGAGAAGAACGTGTAGAATGAGTTAATAAGAGATGACTTTAGCACTTGTAATGAATAGCACAGTTCTTCTTATGAATCACTTTAATGATCACTTGAATATTTGTAAGTTAGACGGTGGAGGCTTAATTAATGTTCTAGCTAACCCCCTCATTTTCATTTGATGTGTCTTAAATAAATGAGTAATAAATTCGAACGTTACAAGGTAGGTGGTGCACATTTAATGTACCAATGTTTGAATTTTTTTCAACCGTTAATATCTAAATCGCACTCGGAGTTGATTTCGGATGCGACTTTACTCAACTCGCAAACCGGAGTCAACTTGTGTTGTGACTTCGATGTTCGGCTCTTTAATCTTTAGTCTTCAGTTCCATCTTGGTCAATTTAGTTTCAGACTTGACCCAAATCATAGGTGAAATTTACCCAAATCATAGGTGAAGTCGACTTGAGTTCCAACTTCATAATATATTTTGCTCATTAGAACTTTCAGTACTTCACAAGCTTGATTGTCATCTCCTAGAAAAGGCGAATTCGTAGCTTATTCATATGACGTACCTGACTAATGTCAAAATCAAATATAACCATCATATTATAACATATCTTAACTATAGATAATATATATGGAGTTTTCCGTAGTTGATTTCCAATTTGAAGTCATTTTTTATTTTAACATAGTAATTCTAGCTCAACTATCATTATTACAATTAAATAACATGTAATATTTTCACAATGTTTTCATGCCATTAAATCAAATAATGTTAATATAAGTAACCCCCTTCATACACAATCACAAGTCAGCGCAGCTAAAAATAAAACGTACCAACATTATTATGGGGCATGACTCAAAAATAAATCACATAAATGTGGCTTGTAATTATATCTAACATATATATATTTGCGCTTTAGTCAATTGGCTTTCTAATTAAAATTCTTTCATGCATATTAATAAGCACATATATATATCCATTAAAATATAATTCAAATATTAATATACATAATTGAAAGTCAAGATGCAACTTAATAGCTCTAATATCATTGATAAAAGTTTGTAGAGCTTACCTCATTGGAGATTTAATTAGAGTACGACTATAGAAACAGTTATTGTTGCTGTTACGCTGCTCAGTCGATTTGGTATTGCAAACTCGGAAACTAATCAAGTATCCATCACCTAAATGCCTATAGAAATCAAATAAGTAGTGTGGATTTTGGATCAAATTCAATTGGGAACACGTGTAGCTCCTCATATTTATAAAGAAATCTCACACGTACTTAATTCTAGTGGCATACGTATTGACAAAACTCAAATAATCTCAACTATTCATCAAATACTTATCATTAATATCAAAAGCTGTTTTCCACCCATGTGGGAACACCTACATGGATACTATTATAGTATTGTGCTATTTTTTCATTTGAATGTCTTTATATCTTATTTGATTACTTCTATTTACATTTTTTCATTCTTTTTCTCATTTTACCAAATACTAACATATCGAATATTAAATTTAATTAATATTGATGTTTGGAATTATGGCTAAGTAAATTAGGAAAATAGTGGGATATAAGTTTTAGATATTGGTGGTGAGATCAAGATAAATTAATTAGACTTTTTTTCATTGTAGACCCATCTTCTATGATCAAGTACTGAAGGTATACTTTAGGGGAAGGAGAACAAGGATATTGCTTCTACTCAACTTCAAATTAGATACCTCCTAGCCCTAACACCTTATACACAGTCAACGTAATTATCGAATTAGGCATTTTTTTATTTATTCCCATGATCGAATTGCACATGTTTTAGAAGTGATTTGAAGACCTATTTAATCGATTCATGATTTGATCCATGAGGTCGAGTTGGACCTTAGCCGGGATCAATTGAAGGTTAAATCAATATTGTTGAAATTAAATCCTGCGGTTTAATTTCTATTTAATTTAAAAATATCTATATAGTAATTTAAATTCTTTATTTAGCTGTATTGCTTATTTCTTATTTTCAATTTACAAATCGGATAAAACTTCTAAATTATGTTCTTCTGTCCATCGTCAAATCGGACCGGATCAGAGGAGCGAAAATTAATTGACCAGTTAACAACCATAGAAACCTCCTTGAAAAATAATTATACATGGTCCAGCGGAGACTGACCAATTAACAACCATAGAAACCTCCGAAAATAATTATATAAATTAAAAAGGTATAAAAATATTTTGTAAATGTCCCTCTTTAAAAATACTGCATTTCTTATTTAGTATTCTCAACGTTTTTATTATTTATCTGTATTGCCTATTTTGAATTTTCAATTTACAGACCTCCTTTAAAAATAATTACATAAATTAAAGAATTATTTTGTAAATGTTCCTATTTAAAAATAATTCAATTCTTATTTAGTATTCTCAACATTTTTATTGTTTAATTATATAAATTAAAAAGTTCAAAAATAATTTTGTAAATGTTCCTATTCAAAAATAATGCATTTCTTATTAGTATTCTCGATGTTTTTATTGTTTAATTATATAATTAAAAATTCAACATTTTGTAAATAATTATATAAATTAAAAAGGTATAAAAATATTTTGTAAATGTCCCTCTTTAAAAATACTGCATTTCTTATTTAGTATTCTCAACGTTTTTATTATTTATCTGTATTGCCTATTTTGAATTTTGAATTGACATACCTCCTTTAAAAATAATTACATAAATTAAAGAATTATTTTGTAAATGTTCCTATTCAAAAATAATGCATTTCTTATTAGTATTCTCAACATTTTTATTGTTTAGTTATATAAATTAAAAAGTTCAAAAATAATTTTGTAAATGTTCCTATTCAAAAATAATGCATTTCTTATTAGTATTCTCGATGTTTTTATTGTTTAATTATATAAATTAAAAGTTTAAAAATAATTTTGTAAATGTTCCTATTCAAAAATAATGCATTTCTTATTAGTATTCTCGATGTTTTTATTGTTTACTTATATAAATTAAAAATTTTAAAAATAATTTTGTAAATAGTCATATTTAAAAATGTTGCATTTCTTATTTAGTATTCTCCACGTTTTTATTAGTTATCTGCATTGTGAAATTTTATTTTTTTTTTATTTACAAATCGGAAAGTTGAATATTGAAAAAATTGGAAAAGGGATGGTCCAGTGAAACCGGGTCAGAGGGCTGTTTGGGCTCTAGCTACGCCGTCCCGTTATCCTTCCACTGTCGAGGGCGGGAGGTTTAACGCTGCTCTGTGAAGCCAGCCTGACGCGGTGCTCTCTGCTCTAAGGCTCAAGAAACCCAGGCCTTCGCCCAAGCTACACGAGCCAACCGCTCAACTTAGAATGGGCGGGCCAGCAATGCAGTTCGAACCCAACCCATCTGACCATAGCCCACAATCCACATCCCCTTTATGCCTCCGCTTGGATTACAAACTCGCGCTGCTGAGCTCGGCGATAGACGTCTTTTTGACACAGGTATTTAAACTACCTTCTCTTCCGTCCGCAAAGCAATGTGGGAAAACGTTCTGCCCAGTTCCCACATCACCCCTGCCTCAGAAAACATATAGCTGCATGATTTCACCTATATACACGTACAATACCATATATCTTTGTAGCGGATTTGCAAGCATTTAATGTATTGCTCTATCATATTAGTGGCTAGGAATCAACCAAAACGAGGTTTGGTTAGTTCTCAAATTTGGAATAGAAAATGGGCGGATCCTAATGGGATAGAAACCAGGTAAATGAAAATTTTGCTGGTTGGATAATGATTTCAGAAAAGAAAATGGCAGATAAATTTTTCGGATATCTAATATTAATAAAAAAAATGAAATGAACAACCTTTCGTATAAATGTTTGTTTCTAATCACGGCAAAAACGAGTGCCAAGGAAGATGTCCTGCTCTTGTACTTTTGCAATACACGGTTCATATTATTTACAGAGGAATTATAAACTTTTCAACAATTTTTAGCGGGTATTAATATTTTTTTGGGTCGGTACGGAGATAGATGAGAAATTTTGACTTACGTTCCGACCAAAAAAATTTCAACCCGCTCCATGTATGTCCATTTATTAAAAATTATAAAGACATTTTTAAATCTTATTTTCTTGTTCTTTCAAAATCACAATATTATTTATAATTAACTAGATCAATAATATAATAATCAATAAGAAGAATTTGTATGTATATAATTCTTATGTATAATTATAGTTTCGCCAATTTTTGAAAAAAATGGCAGAAAATATTATTATTTTAAAAAATATTTAAAAATTCTAAAATTCATTAACTTAATTTAATAAAATTATACTATATTTACTCATGTTTCATTTTAGTAATGATGTTTACTTTTATTAATTAATAAAATATTGGAACACACAATATTTAAATTTTACATAGATGTGTTTTTATGTTTAACATGTGTATAAATTTTTAAACCATCCTATTTGATCTGTACTTTTACCTTATTTGTTAGTTTTATACTGACCTGAGATTAATCCAAAATTTTTCTCAATGCCAATTGAAAAAGATGAAGGTTAAATTGATTTTCTCCCGACCTAGTATAAAAAATAAAATCAAATAGGAATTTTAAAAAGTAGAGTCGAGATTAAGCAAACTATGACTTGGTTGGACCTGTCTTAATTCTTACCCCTAATTTATAGTACTTCCTCGTATTTTTAAGTCCTGAGTATTTTTTATATCCTTTTGGATAACTTAGATAGTTAAACTAAAATTTAACCCGCTCACATATGGTACCAAATCATTTCAACCCAAGTTTTGGTAAACGATAATCAAAGTGGCCACTACAACATGACAATCTTCAAAAGTATTAGTACTATAAAAGCATTTTCCTAAATTAATATGTTTATGAGACAATTATTCAATACTTGCATTAAACATTGAGGCTATATGCTAACTATTAGTTTTTTAATTTTAAAATATATTTTTTAAATCTAAAAACTTCTCTTGTTTTAAAACATCTTAGTGCTGTCAAAATATAATTTTAATAGAAAATTTATATTAACATCTTTGAGGCTTTTTTCTATTCTCTTGGGAGTACACACCTTTTTTATTTTTTGTTGAAATTTTTTACATGAATCTTAATTTAAGTGTATTTAAAAGTATATCAATTTTTATCATTTTTGGAAACTTTAAGATTTTTTTCGAATTTTTAAAAATCAATGGCATTTTAAATTAAATACACTTAAATTAACAGTTTCATAAAAAAGTTTCAAAAAATAAAAATATATATATGCACCCGGGAGCATCAAGGCTTAATGCTCCCGGAGCATAAAATCAGGACTCAATATCTTTTGAGAGAGTATATACTTATTATAATCTTAAAAATATATAATATAAACATAATATATAAAAGTTTGCAATATATAATTTTTAAAATCATAAACAAACACATGTATAAAAACGATAAATAGTTTAGATTTAAAAAATATATTTTAATATTAAAAGCTAAGATGAAGCAGGGAGCCTTCATGCCCATGGTGAGTATCAAAGTATAACCCATATTTACAATACTAAAAATTACTTTTTTTAAACTTTATATGTTATATAAAACTGTTAAATTTGAGAAATAAATATATTATATTTAAAGTTAGATACTTCAATGGTGTTGACACTAGTGAAGATTTTAGTTGTTCTTGACATCTACAAAGAAAACAGAAATGTAGCTATAAACTCAAATAGAAACACAGCTTTAATAAATAATAAAATGTCATAATCTTCTCAGTAAAAACAATGGAATTAGTGCCTTCATGAATGAATTAAACAGCAAATCAAATAGGAAAAAATTACGAAATAACTGGTACGCAAGGGATTAACATCATACCCAGTGGGTGTGGATGGAAAAATTATGTAGATTTGGAATTAAGGGTAAAAATATGTGTATATGTAATATTGACTCTACAATCTAAAAACATTTCTACTATTATATCCTTCTATTATAGTTTTAAACTTGACTCTATTTGGTTTATATGATTTGCACCATAACCAACTAAATTGTATTTTAAATAGGATGTAATATAGAATTTCTAGAACAAAAGCAAAATATTAATTTTTGGTATTAGTTCCCGCGAACACTCATAGCTATTACGGATTTCAACTTTGAACTGGAAACATTAGAGTCAGTTTGCCGGTTTAGATGAATTAGAAGTCCCATGATATTTGCTTTATTTATAACTTCATTGTTCACTCCGTGATCCCAATTGGGAATATGTACTCATCACTTGTGTTATCTGCGTATAAAAACTAAAATTGACAGTTAATTAAAGAAGCTCATTAAAAGAATAAAAACCCTAATCAGCAAATTGATCTATATATGAATTGAGTGTTGATCATTTACGCTCAAATGATAGGAAATCCTTGGATTGAATCAATATCACCATTCCCAGTACAGTTTTCTAATTTTCATTACAGCTTTCTCAAGTTCTAATACAAATTCACTCATTTTTAATATAATCTTATTCGTTCCCAGAACACATCATTACATTCTGATCCGATAAACACATTCAATCATATCATTTGAAACATTACATAAACACCCATTGGACCGCATGTGGATGCCGTTGGATTTAGCGGAATCGATCTCCACCATTGGTTTTAATATATGAGTTTAGCTTTTGTCAGAGCATTAATGAAAGGAAAATTTTGCAGACTATCCCTCTGCAAAGAACAGGAAATTTTGCCTGAATCCCTCTTCGTAATCACCAATCAGTCTGCCAGCCTCCTTTTCCCTCTCCCTCTTTTTGATCCGTCTCCCTCACACGGCTCTTTTGCATCATTCTGATCCACTCTTGTGACTTGTCTCCCTCCTTGCTCCTCTTTCTCTTCATTGCGGATTTGTGCTAGTGTCATGTAGTGGACTCCCTTGTCGTCTCTCCTGTCTCTCCTCTCCTTCACAGATCTCTCACCCCATTCTTCAGTCTGCGTGCATCTTCTCTGGCACGCGTATTTCATCTTCTTCAACGCCGTGTGCACCACTGGAAGCTTGTTGTTATCTCACAAGAAGCTCGCAAGTGTCTCTCTTGCTCGACCTTTGCGAAAGAAAATCAGAACTTGCATTGTCGCTGGTTGGTGGGTAGATTCTTGAAAAATTTTATGCTTTTGTATGCTTTGACTTCAGACGTGTGCTGTTGTGTACTTTGCTCGATTAGATTTAGCTTGGGCTTCAGACGTGTGCTGTTGTCTCCCTAGATTAGTTTTGTAACAGAAGTTCTAATTTTTTTTAAATGAAAAAAACTAGAATGTTACTGTTCTGATTTCTGTTTAACTCATTTTTATGAAGGAACATTCCTTGGTATAGTGTCATGCAGGTCTCATTGATTATTCCATCCTTATTGTTTCCCCGTAGAATAACCCGAACCCTTCTCAAATTGTGAGGGGGTCGGGACAGAGTAATTTCTTTTTATCAAAAAAAAAAAAAAAAACAATCTTTGTTATTTTTTATTACTAGACTTTAGACCATGCAGTGAACACATGCTTGCACAGACAATGAGTCCTCATTGAGCAAGATAAATCGAAAAATATATCTCAAACTAGTCGGGTTAAATATTGGGGAAAAAGTAGAATCTTTGTATAGACAACAATCAATCCAAACAGAATTTAAAAGATGCTAATAGAATTAATTTCTATTCGCTCATAAAAAAAATGTGCACATTTCAATTCAACGTCAGTGCATCAGCTTAAAATTCCTAGTTCAAAGCAGAATTTGCCTCGTCTGAAATCCTGTTCGAAAAAACCATACTTCTAAGTAGAAACTCTACTACCGATTACAGAAGGATCTACAAATGCAGAATTCCTCATTGCAGAGACACTTATAAAAAATGCTCGAAATGAGATCCAATGCAGCTTTTGGACTGTCGAGGAAGATGGGTAACGCACGTAGCGGCGAGGCAATTGTTGCCGGAGAAGACACATGTGCACAGATAGTGTGGGAGAAGACGAGGTGCACATGTTGGAGAAGATGCACACATCCACGTCAAAGAAGATGGGAGACGCACGCAGGCGAGAGAATGAGGTAAGAGATCTGCGAGAGGGAGGCGAGACAGGAGAGATGATGAGCGAATCCACTGCACGGCACCAGCACAAATCCGCAACGGAGAGGGAGGGAGACAGGAGAAAGGAGGGGGACGACAGTTGGAGACGGAGAAGAGCAACGAGATAGACGGATCTGAGAGAGGAAGAGAGAAAAGGGGACTGGTAGATTGATGGGCGACTAGCAGAGGGATTTTCGGGCAAAATTTCATGTTCTCTGCAGAGGGGCATGTCTGCAAAATTTCCCTTCCATTTATGCTCCGACTAAACCAATGGTGGAGATCGATTTCACTAAATACAACAACATCGACATGCGGTCGAAAAGCCTGGGTGTTTACGCCCGACCATAAATGATCAACAGTTATCGCTTGTACGTCCAACTTACTCGTTTTACATCTTCCCATAAATCTACGAACATCTAAAATCAATGTAATAAATAATTTTATAAAGTATTCCTACATTCCAAAACATATGCGAATTCCAATACATATGCGAATGACGTAAGTATTTTCCTTAATTCATACATAAATATATCTATTTTTGAGCAAATGTAATATATATATATATATATTAGATTTAATAAAACTTAGTCTCGTAACTAAACAAATGATATTAAATATAATGAATGAATTAGATTTTCAGTAAAACGTCAAAATCTTAAAATTTAAGAGAGTTACGGAGAACCGCTTTTATATAACTCGGTTACATACAAGTGAACCCAATTTAATATATATAAGGCATGAATATATACAATAAGTTACAATATTCATTTTTTTTATTTTATTTTTTGATTTTTCTTCATAAACTTATTTACCTAAGTGTATTTAATTTATTTTCTCAAAAAAATTATTTAATTCATATACTTAGTTTTTCCATTTTACAAGATTTTTACATATTTATTTTAATTTTTAAAAATAATCATTTTTAGGGGCATATAGGTCATTTTCTACCCCTTAAAAAACTTAATTTTTAAAAATAAAAATTAAATCTTTAAAAATATCGTAAAATGGAAAAACTTGTTATATAAATTAAATGAGGATGCTTGTATGAAACCCTTCCATTTTTAAATTTTGATGTTTGATAGAAAATTCATTCCTTCCATTTTATTTAACCTCATTTATAATATTCTGGAAATCTTTTTATTTTTTTAATTCACTGTATATGAATCTCATCTATAAATGTGTAAAATCAATGTAATCAAATTGTTCAATATTAAAATATCAACTTTAAAGTAGTTTTTTAATATCTAAACCATCTAAATATTAATAATATGTAGATAAATGATTCTATAAAGTATTGTTACATTCTAATACATGTATGAATGAATCTAAACATTTTTCATAATTTACACATGAATGCACATATTTTTTAGAAAATGTAGCCTATCCACGTATCAGATTGAGATGAAACTTGGTCTTCTACTTAAAAAATGGTGTAAAATACAATGAATGGATTGAATTTTCCATCAAGGATTAACATTTCAAAAACAAAAAGAGTTCCACGAAATCACTTCCATGGAGCACATTTCATAAAAGTATTCTCGTAAATTAAATACACTTAAGTAAACAAGTTTATAAAGAAAAATAAAAAATGAATATTGTCACTTGAGCATATACATTATACTGTATATAATCATGCCTATATATATGAGGAATATTAAAGTGCAACGCCATTGCACCGTAATTACAGTGCAGTGGCTTTGAAATAGACCTTATACGATGACCGAGTTATAATCTACTCCACCTATTATATTTAGAATAATGTATTCTATTACGATATCAATTTACATCCCAATCGAATATGTGCATGACCCCATCTGAAAATGATACAAATTTAACATAATAAAATAGTTTGATGTAAATAACAACTTTAAAGTGTTTTTTTTAACATGTAAATAATTTGCTATAAAATTTATATGTAAATAAATGATTGTATAAATTTTCATTGTATTATAATATGTGTGAGGCCTAATTCTCTCTCTCTCTCTCTCGATCGATATATATATATATATATATATATATCGTACCTTTGTTCCGGTGCAGCCTCTCTCTCATTATATATATATGGTCCTACTTCTATGAAACCTCATTTCTATGTAACCCTCTCTATTTTTAAAATTTTGATAGTTAATAGAAAATTTACTCCATCCATTACGTTTAACATTTCTCTAATATCCTGGAAACCTTTTTATTTTTTAATTTCATTGCATATGGGTTCCATCTATAAATATATAAAATCAACTTAATAAAATGGTTCGATATTAAGATATAAACTTTAAAGTAATTTTTTTCAACATCTAAATTATCTAAAATATCAGTAATATATAGATAAATGATCCTATAAGGTATTTACATTCTAATACGTGTGTGAATGGATTTAAGCATTTTTTATCATTTACAAATGAATATACATATTTTTGAGCAAATGTGGTCAATGCACATACTTGATTTTGACGAAACTTGGTCTCCTAGTTAAACAAATAATGTTAAAAACAATGTGTGTGTGTGTATGTATGTATATATATATATACATATATATAGGGACCTGTTCCGGTGCAGCGTCACTGCACCGGAACAGCGGTGCAGTGGCCCCAAAATGGGGCCCACATGATCATGAAATCATGATCTACTCCACCCATTGTATTTAGAATAATGTATTCTATTACCATACCAATTTTCATCCCAATCAGATATGTATATGGGCTCCATCTGAAAATGGTACAAATCCAACGTAATAAAATAGTTTAATGTAAATAACAACTTTAAAGTATCTGATTGGGATGAAAATTGGTATGGTTATAGAATACATTATTCTAAATACAATGGGTGGAGTAGATCATGATTTCATGATCATGTGAGCCCCATTTTTGGGCCACTGCACCGCTGTTCCGGTGCAGTGACGCTGCACCGGAACAAAATCCATATATATATATATATATATATATATATATATATATATATATAGAGAGAGAGAGAGAGAGAGAGAGAGAGAGAGAGAGAGAGAGAGAGAGAGTAAATAGCTGTTTTGATGCAGTGTTACTGCACCGAAATAGCAGTACATTTGCCTATTTTTGGGCCAACATATATTAGAATGCAATGAAATTTTATACAATTATTTATCTATATGTAAATTTTATAGCAAATGGTTTACATGTTGAAAAAATTACTTTAAAGTTGTTATTTATATCAAACTATTTTATTACATTAAATTTGTACAATTTTTAGATGGTATCCATACGTATATCCGGTTAGGATGAAAATTGATATGGTACTAGAATATATTATTCTAAATATAACAGGTAGAGTAGATTTTGATTTTATTATCATGTGGGGCCCATTTCAGCATTATTTCACTTGGAAATTTCTATATATATATATATATCAAGTTCGGGAATATTTCTATGAAACCGGGGTTTATAGAAGTAATTTCGTGAAACCCTTTTCATTTTTGAAATATTGACGTTGATGGAAAATTCAATCTATTCATTATATTTTACAGCATTTATTTAGTTAAGAAACTAGGTTTCATCCAAATCCAATATGTAGATAGGTCACATTTGCTCAAAAATAGGTGTATTCATGTGTAATTTATGAAAAACGTTTAAATCCATTTACACATGCATTAGAATGTTACAATGCTTTACAGGATTGTTTATCTACATATTATTGATATTTTAGATAGTCTAGATGTTTAAAAAACTACTTTAAAGTTGATATTTTAATATTAAACTATTTTATTATGTTGATTTTAAACATATATAGATAGGACCCATATATAATGAAATTAAAAAAATAAAAAGGTTTCAAAGATATTATAAATGATGCTAAATACAATAAATGAACTGAATTTTCTATCGACTATCAAGATTTAAAAAATGGAGGGTGTTTCATAGAAGCATCTCCACATTAAGTTTTACTCTTTTTAGAGATTTGTAGTTTTTTTTTGAATTTTTTAAAATTGGAGAATTCTAGTCATTCAAAACTTGTCTTATATATTAAATGCATATAGATTAATAGTTTTATAAATTTTTTTTAAAAAATGTGTTAAATACAAACGAATGCACAAAACTAGGTGCACCTAGGTGCATTTAATCATTTTTGTTACAATATTGGAAGTCACGCCCGTCGTAAAATATAATTTAGCACATGAATACATCATGAGATGTCCTAATTAACAGATAAGTACATGAAAAGTTTCTTCATAAGCATTCGGTAACTCCATTTTATTACCTTACGCTACTTTGATTGAGGAACCGGATTAAATTAGATAGGGATCAACGGTCCAGATTTCGTGAACGCGTTTGCAACATTGAACTTCTGTTTACCTCGAGAAAAAAAATTTACGAATTACAGTTTTTTTAATCTCAAGAAAAAAATATGAATTACGGTTGCGCATCGAAAATCCCGTGAAAGTAGCCAGCTCAGCCATTCGCACGTGCCGCATTGTCATCTTTCCCGCCAAAATTCTCCCGCCAAGCAATCCTATAGTGACCTACTCAGGTGAGAACTCGGTACGGTCACTCTTTGGATATCCATTAAAAAAATTGTATATTTTCGTTTTCTGTCAAAAATAAAATTATTCATTAGATTTAAAATATAATTTTAGTCATTCGTACATTTAAATAATATAAATCAGATGTCAAATGATCTTAAGTAAGCAAAAATTATAAAATAATATATTTGTCACATGAACAATGACATATAACAACATATAAATATTTTTTTAGCCTCATGTAGTTAAATACTTAAATTAGATGTACGTAACATTTCAAATTACAGAAATCATATTATATATTACTCTGACGGGAAAGTATATATACGGTTGAAATGATCAAATTCTATTTTATTAATATTTTAATTAGGAATGGTAAATTTATATTTTAAATAAAAAAGATGATTTATTTTTTAATAAAAACCAAAAATGTATATATTTTTATAGTTTCCAAATACCACCATGGGTCCCCACTGGAGCTTCGCCAAGTCTTATATGTCCTCCGATGCCGTTCTCTCCCGCCATCTCTCGCCCGTTTACTCCCGCCACATCTCTCGCCCGTTCTCTCCCGCCATTTTCCTCTCTCTTTTTCCCGCAGAAACTCGCCCACAGGAACTCTTCTTGTGAACTCTTTTTTAAAAAAGTGATTTTGGTTGTTTTTTTTCAAAATCAAACCGTATAATATATTTAAAATATAATTTTAACCGTTGATAATAAAAGTTATAAAAATCAGATTGTATTAGTTAATAAAAATATAACTAAGAATTTCAATGGTAGAGATAGTTTAGATATAAATAATATATATGATGCAATTTATACCATTCAAACCGTTATATATAGTCTTTTTAATTAGATAAATGTAATAAAGTGTTTTTATATTACTAAAATTATGCTATGCAATTTTTATGTGATAAATTTATATTTTTATAATTTTTACTTATTTAATATTATATTAACCTCTGATTTGTTCGAATTTTACTATTAACTGTTATTATATGGTTGGATTTTTCGAAAATAAACTAAAAATATTACTTTTAGAGGAGTTCTTACGAAGTTCCCGGTTCCCACGGTGAGTTCCTACTTAAGCCGCGCCACCCGCCAAAACCACTCCTCTCACTATCCTGCTAGTTCTCTCCCGCCATGGCTTCCATCACCCCCGCCAAAAATGCCTCCAAACAGGAATCCAAAGCCCTAGTTACAATGAAATCTCCGCCGTCGGATCCAAACCCATTCACCTCGATCACGCCGGATAAGTCGATGCAACTGCCTCCACGGACCAGGAATCGGGGCGTTGCCCTCTCAGTGAAGGAGGTGAGGAAGATAGCTCAGGGCCTCCAGAAGAAGAAGAAGGGGTCTCCACGTCGATCGCTTATCGGCCGATTGGAGAACGGCGCAGTCGATGATGTTGGACCACCAGCAGATCCAATCCTCAAACGCCCTAAGGGGAAAAATAATGATACCAACCTTCCTGAAAAGTGAGTCTGCATTACTGGATTTCCCCCTCATTCTTCGATTTTCGTGAAAAATGATGATTCGGGGTCTCCCCCCAATTTCGTCTGGTTTTGACTCTATGATTTTCGTTTTCCTTGGTCAGGTATGATATGCTGGGAAAATTCTTTGATTGTTTGGAGTGTTCGATTCGGTTGCTTCGACTGAAGGGATCGATGTTGACTTTCGGAAACATCTGCCCACAGATTGAATCTTTGACGGATAGGTATCCATCTTTGTTTACTAGTATTCATTACTTGGCTGGATGAATGGTCTGGAATGGGCTTGGACTATGCTAATGCATCCCCATTTTTGTATAGGAGGTTTTTGCACAGGCATTTGGCGCAACTAAAGTACATTTTCCCGGAGGCGATAGGGGTAAAGAAAATCCTTGTGCATGACGAAAGGACCCTTTGTATGAAGCCTGATCTTCTGATCAGCCTGCAACTTGATGCTGCTCGAAATGATGGTGGCAGCCGATCCACCATCGGCGGCGGCTATTTGGCATTGAGAAAAATGTTTCGCGCCCGGCTTTTGGATTTCTCGAAAACACACCCTGAGGTACTTGGCACAATTCATTAAGCTTGCAATTGGGTTGGACCTACATGGTTTCTGATATGTTTTTCATGTTTTTAGTTATTGCCCATGGTAGCATGGTTAGTCGTGATTTTTTGAATGGGAACTAACTGTATTGCGAGCATTGGTTGTAGACTCAATAGAGATCCCTTTCTTCTTTTGTGGGCATGATGATTTCCCTTGTATTTCCCTGATTGAGATTCAGTGGCTTGTTCTTCCAATTAGCCATGATGGCTTACTTTCATGCCTATGTAGAGGGATGGAGATTATAAGAAATTGGGTTTCAGAAATGGAAAGTGGCCAGATGGATTTAGCCTTTAAAGAGTTGTTTAGGTTGTGTACTGTTGTTTAAATTCACTAAAAATCTCCTTTGCAAAAGCAATCATGCTTTGAAATCACTATTGGGTATCTTTTGAAATATTAGTTTGGCATAGATAATGGATCATATCTTTAACATGTTTCCATTTTCTTCTTGTAAACCAGGGCGATGAAGTTCCAGAGGAAATATTGCCAGAGCCATTCAATGCAACAAAACCAAAACTTAGCATTGTTTCAAATGTTATTGAAACAGATGGGGCCAATCTACTACCACACCCATCTGAAATTCTTCTACAGAGGCCTTCCCACATGTCTCATTCCTTTAAGCCGCGTTTCTCCCAGAAAAGAATTCCTATCCCAGAGTCAGCAAAGACCCCATCAGATGGACATGGTGATCTTGTTACCGCAACTACCTCAGATCAAGGAACTTGTACTCTTATTGGTCAATCCCCTTGTAGAGGTTCCGTGATTGATCAATCCCCTCTTAGAGGCTCCATGAATCCACTGACGAGTGCCTCTGGTTCTCATGTTGAATTATTTCCTTCTAGTTCTTGTAAAATCGAAGAAGAACAGACTTCAATGAAGAATGAAGAGCATGCTGCTGAAAAAGCAGCAGATACCATTACAGGGACCCCTGCTAAGCTTCTCTCCACGCCATTGAAGCTGATAAGTTCCACCCCAGAATTACAAACTCCAAAGAGATGTCGCCTTAGTCGGCACAAATTTTCCACCCCTCCTGACGAATTTCCAAGGTCTCGAAATGCATATAGGGCATTAGAATACCCTACTCCCACAAAGGAGCCTGAACTTGGAGATGAAAAGAATGATGCTGAAACATCAACAGTGGATGAACATATTCTTAATTTCCTTCCACAGGCTCTGTTGCAATCGGTAATTTCTTAAACATTCATTTTCGTAAAACTATTTTGGTTAACTTTTGTGGCCATAGTCTCATAGTTACTATATGAATTGCATCCCTGTTGATAACTCCTAAATCTGAGTATCCCTGTTGTTTTGCCTACCTTCTTGTGACTCCGTTGATTACAATGCCTCTTGAATATCTATGTTGGCCTGATTTAGTGAAGTCTCTTGGGCTGCTTCAAATTTTGGCAATGGTTCTATTCCTAGGATAAGCTTATCCCTTATAGGCAGTTGTTCACTGTTGAATGGGAGCATGCACGGGATTTGCAAAAGGATGCGCAGACATGTCCAGCACTTCATCCTCAATTTTTTGTACATCCGCCAGTGAATTCAGCACAAGATTTATTTATCACGATGATGCTAATTGTGGAGCTTATTATGGATGCTGTGTCTAACTTCATACGATGAGATCATGTATCAATGCGGTTGTAACTATTGTTGCTAAAAGGCTAATCAGTTTTTACCATTCGCAGTTAAGAGAGAAGGAGAAAAAGGCAATGGAAGAAAGGGATAAAGGCCTTGCCGAAATCAGGAGGCGACAGCAGATGATTGCATGTTTGCCTAAGATGTTTGACATGATTCAACTCATTTTCCAATCAATGAAGCGATCAGTTATCACAAAACATGAACTTATACACAAGATTATATCAAATAATTATGAGATTGTGGATCGACGTAAGCTCTTTATTTTCTTTAGTTCTTGTGGAATGAAAGCTTCCAAAATAACATAGGGAACCACAGGCTCAAGTCTTTTTGTTTTTTTTGCAGGAGAAGTTGAAGAACAGCTCAAGCTATTAGAAGAACTTCTCCCTGACTGGATAACTGGGAAAATGTCATCCAGTGGAGATTTCCTCATCTGGTGAGTTTTCAGAAAAATAAACTAGGTTGAATTCTTTTTTTTGATTCATTACTGAATCTTGTTCCTTCTCTTTTGACAGTGTTAATAAGATTTCATGTCCTGAGGAGATTTATGCCAGACTTGCAGAAGCAGAATGAGGAACCATCCGTTGTTGCCCCTTCAAATCGGGAATTTTGTATATCATTTTTTCCCCCAATTTCATTGGAACGAATCCATTGCAAGCTTCCTCGGTGATCCTGTAAAATATGCTGGAAAATAATGGTATTGATTTGAGAAATTTACAACAAAGCCACATTTCATGAGGAGAATAATGCTAAGTTGCTAGAAGGATTGCATTTAGGGATCAATCTCCTAAAATGTCGTCCAGCTAAGCCTGCGAGTCCCCCTTGATCAAATGTTGTTGGAATCTGGGCATCATTACAAAATATCAAGCTGCTCTACATAAGACGAAATCTTGTCCTCGTAAATTTAAAAATAAAATAAAGTAAATCCGCCAAAAAAAAAAAATCCAATGTTGATCTGTTGTATTTATCTTTAGCAAAGTTTTATCTTGTTATTTATTCATGCTTTTATTGTTATTATAATTTTAGAGGGAAATGCAATCTAATTCATAAAAACCCTTTAGATTTATTTCAGCACAGTAATTTTTTTTTTTAAAAAAGAAATTAAAGATGAGTATTAGTCCCATTTCTAAGATGTAAATGTATAAAATCAATGTAAACTACAAAGGGATATAGAAAAAAATAAATAATAATAAACTACAAAGCTTTATATTCCAGAACATTTTTAGGTGGACAAACGATTACGTAAGTTATTATTTTGAAGCAGGTACGAAATGCCTTTCTTTTTTAGTTGTTTGTTTGTACAGAGCTAATAGGAATTATCCCTTTTCTCCTCACTTGAAAAACACAGGATGAAAAGAGGAAGAACTGAAGCCAAAAATCAAAATATGCATCTTTGAAGATCTTTACTGATAAAAGAAAATGATCAGTCCATATTTTACCCCCACTGCTGGCTTCCATTGCGATGGGGCAAAGCAATGGGCCATCTGTTTCTCCTCCCTCAAAACATGACTGTATTTAATATGTTGGAAGGGAGCACTTAATCTTCTGATTTCTTCGATTAACAGTTCATAACTTGATAGGATATCCTGCCCATTCAAAATCCAGTTTATGTCTCCAAAATAAATAAATAAATAAAAAATCCAGTTTATTCTAACCTGTGGATCAGACTATTTCTGCTTTCCTAACCCCCATTTCTCCCAACCATCTCAGTCCCAAAATGATTGCTTTTGCTTCCTGTGCCATGGGTTCTGGAATTCCCATTTCTTGCCAGTTTTGCCACCACCACTCCATTCCAACCTCTAATAATGACCCCATATCCCATCTTTCTGTTTTAAATATTGTTTCCTGCATCAACATTCATTTTATACAGGCCCCTCTCTGGTTGCTCCATCTTGCCAAACAATCCGTTTGAATTAGACCCCTCGATTGCAGCAATATTGAGGATTGGTAATGGTTTATGTATTAGAATTGTTCCATTCAAATCAACTGTTCATCTCTCATTCACCTATTTATTTCTCGAATAACATTTTCTCCAACAGCTCGTAATATTGATGATCAATAGATTGTAATCCCTACCCAAACATAACAGTTTCCAAATGGATTTCATATCTGAGATTTGATTAGAATTCAACTTACAGAAAAGGGGGAATTCGAAAAATCTGGTTTACCAATTGACAATTCCAAAAGAGGTGATAGCATGTTTCATCCTCATCTCTGTTTCTAAACAATGGACAGCTCGCTTCAAGGGGAGTTCCCCTTTTGAATAAGTTAACTCTTCTTGGAAGAGAGTCCAGATATAATCTCCATTCAAACTGCTGAATTTTCTTTGGGGTTTTCAAGCTCCATATCTTTTCCAACACAATATCAGCTTTCTGTTTGCTCTCTCTATCATCAAATATATCCGGGATTTCTTTATCTTCAAATGCTAATACGATCGGGTGCACTGTATGGGTGCGGTGCACATTTTACCTTTAATTGTAAATATGTTTTGATGTATTTGCGAAAAATTAAAGCTCTGTTGAATTCACTTTTAAAATACTTTATAATACCACCAATATAAAAAAAATTATAATGCCATAACTTGTTTTTCTTTTTTTCTTTTTTCTTTTTTTCCTGCTATTTCTGGATCTTGACTGTGCTACCTTGACAAGAGGAAATTAGAGAAGGGGACCGGCTTCTGTGGGAACTGCGGTGGGAACAAATCATAAAGTTTGTATTTTTGTTATATTTTAAAAATCACAGTATATATATTACTTAAAATATAATATGGACACTCATAGTGAAAATTAAATAAATCGGATTTAGTATGTCTTAAATAAGTCAAAAAATTTTAAAATTATATGTTTAGCATATTAAATGATATACAAGACCTTTATCAATGTGGAAGACTTTTCATCGACTCATCTGGATAAAATAAATTTATATAATATTTTAGATTATATAAATCTTATGTTTTATTAATTGCCAAATGCACCCTAGATATGTATGGATCGAAGGAAGCTTCTTAGAATTTTGCTGGACTTGGATGATGGCTCTGCCATGATTTTTCTGCGTGCTAGTGTCCCTAGAAATCGTTGATTGAATCTTATGAAGGTCAGATCTACCAACGCAGAGATTGAGAAGATGTTGAGACAGCCATGGCAGAGATGGGTTTTTAGAGCCTTTCTCCGTCAACGCATTACACTCATGTGGGAATGCTAATGTACTGGGCTGTAACCTACTCCTAATAATAATTCATTAAAAATATCTTAATTTTAATTCATTTATTAACCCACTTAAAAAACGTCAATTCTAACTTATTTAATAAATAGGTTGGCGAGTTGTTAACGAATTGTATAACAGAGACTTTGGTAGACAATGGTCTTACAAGAAGAGGTGAGAGGGTTTCTTCGATGTAAGAAAAATGAGGATAGGAAAATAACAAAAAAATAGAATTAGGGCAGTAGTAGAAAAATAAAAATTAGTTAACAGGAGGAAGACTTAATAACAGAAAATAACTAAGAGGTTTATATGTATATATATAACCCTTCATGTGTAGATGGATTGCACCGTAATTATGCGCGATTCGCTGTAAAATGGGTCTCGCACATATTAGAATGCAATAAAATTTTATATAATCATTTATCCATATAAAAATCATATTTGGATGGCTTAGATGTTGAAAATACCACTTTAAACTTGATATTTACGTTAAACTATTTTATTACGTTGATTTTACATCATTTTAAGATGGGGACTATACATATGTTGGATTTGGAAGAAAATTGGTATGCTAATAAAGTAAACAATTCTAAATATAATGAATGAGGTAGATTTTTTATTTATGATCAAGTGGGGCCCATAGTATATGGACTGCACCATAATTATGGTTTAGTCCAAATACACTTGATTATTTTTCATATATATATACATAGATATAACTTTAATAAGTTAAACAAGTTGAATGAATTATATGGGTTAAACAGGTTACTAAATGCGTTGACGAGTTATAAAATCTCAACTCTAATCCATTTATTTAATTAAATGGTTGAATGGGTTAACGGATCATAACCTATTTATTTAAAAATTTCAACCCAAACCAATTTATAAACAGATTGGACGAGTGGATTGACGGGTTGAACATGACTATTAACACCTCTACACTCATGCAACAAATGAATGTGAGACATTTGAATGTAATGCATTGCTCAACACTTAAGCTTCGGAGTTTCTCTTTTTGACAAGAGGGAGCGAGGGGGTGACAAGAGATGGTTAAATTTTTTTTGTTTTTGTTTGTTTGTTTGTTTGTTTGTTTTTTTTTTTTTCAAAATCACTTCATGCGAGGGCTACTGTGTACATTTTCAATTAAAAAGTCATCCAACTCCCAAAATTTAAGTCGAGCAATCAGATGGCTATGGAGGAAGCAGGCCAAGTGCCCAAAACGGTATCACAACTCTTTTATAAAATTTGTGTTTTGATGAAATTTATGGTTATTGCTCACTATCCATGTTTTAGCATTTTCATGACTACTATTTACAATCTTTCATACTGTTAATATGGTTATGAGAGAGGTCCAAATTTTCTTTGGTAACTCGTATAATCATTGAAAAAGAAAATTATGGGAAGTTCGTGGTATTGCTAATTGCTACTTAGAAAATATCTATTGACACCCTGATAGGCTTTATTAACTCTTATTGTTTTTTCACATGGATAAAGAAAGTTATAGAACAAGCAAAAGCAATGTCTTTAAATTGATCTTTAATTTTTTTTCTTTTTAAGTTACAGTAACATTTAGTTATCCATAATTAAACTACCTTCTCTTTTTTAAAATTTAATTATCCATAATTAACTTTTATCAGAAGGAACTATATGAGTGTAAAAGACACGCAAAATTTATTGCTATAAGGTCATCATAATGTAAAAACTGACCATTTTATTCATTTTCTTATAGATTCTACTACATATAAAACTCAGCTTCCAATTAGTTTTTATCTTTTCACCCAAATATTTCACTTTCTTTCGTAGGTTAATTTCAAATACGAACACAAATTATATTCCATTTAAGATAAAAAGCATAGATGATCACGTGTTTTACCCATAATTTCAAATATGAAAACGCTGTAAGTTAACGTGAGAAATTTTTTGAATTGACCAAATTGTCCTTAGCATTTTTTTTTTAAATTTATAAAAGGGGCATTTTGCAAGCATTATGTTATACAAAGCTTGATTTTGAAGCAAGCAATTTGTGATTACATATATGGCTTGGTATCCATACACACACAATGCTCCTTCTAAAAAATATAAAGCTCAATTTGGTTATCTCAAAGAACAACATTATCAACTAACAAAATCTACCATTGTTGTCATATTTGAAATTATAGTCAAAATCTACAGTACTTTACATCATTTTTCTAAATGTATGTTCACATTAAAAAAAATAGGAGTGTAATTTGTGGTCATATTTGGAATTAACTTTTATTTCGGTCCCATCCGGTAAGATGGGTAAGGGAGGAAGTAAACTTCTCACCTCTCTTTGCATATTTTTCAAGAAATGATTTGATACTTTAGTACTTAATTATTATACTTTTTTCATTTTTATCCCCATATTTTAATTAATTTATTACATAACTACCATATTTATTATCAATTTACCTTTATTGTATAACTTTTTCACATTTTTTAAACAAGCTAGCTTTTATGTAACCGGATTACATAAAAGCGGTTTCATGTAACTCCATCCATTTTTGAGATTTTAATGTTTGATAAAAAAATTCAATTAATTCATTATATTTAACATCATTTGTTTAGTTAGAAGGCTAAGTTTCATCAAAATCTAATATGTGCATAAGCTACATTTGTTAAAAAATAGGTGCAATCATGTATAAATTAGCAAAAATGCTTAGATTCATTCATGTATGTATTAGAATGTAGTAATACTTTATAGAATCATTTATCCATGTATTTATGATATTTTAGATGGTTTAGATGTTGAAAATACTACTTAAAAATTAATATTTAATATTTAATAATTTTATTATATTGATTTTATATATTTATAAATAGGATTCATATACTGTGGTATTAGACAAATAAAAGAATTTTTATGATAATATAAATGATGTTAAATACAATGGATAGAATGAATTTTTTATTAACTATCTAAATATTAAAAATGAAGGAAGTTACTGTAAAGCCCAAAAAAATTATAATAATATTTCATGTACATGTTCTAAAAGTTATAAAAAGAATTTTAGGCAATTTGATTTGGGAATTTAAAGATCTAAAATTTTGAAAATGAAAATGAGAAAAAAATAAGAAAATTGAAAAGAATTGCAATTAAATTGAAAAATAAGAATAGTAAGATTAATTTGAAACAACACACGTTGAACTAATAGCAAGTTATTTTGCTATTAACCGCATTTTGGAATAAGAAATAAGAATTCCAAACTCAAAAAAAAAAAAAAAGATTTCCAAGTTTTGATATTACTAATTGGTGTAATACTAGACCTGAATAGTTGATTTTAGTTTTGTTTGGCATGACATGTCATGTATAAACAATATCCAAGCATGTTACTTAAGAGATTCTAACATGAATGCCCTCTAGAATGCCAAAGTGATGGTTTGCATGTAAGTTTGTTGAGAATTTTCAAATCTTACGAGCTGAGTGAATATTAAATGACAAAGAGAATATAGAAATATGAGAAAGATAACCATGCATGTTTTCAAGATCCGATGGGTGTTTTAACCCAATGAGGATCCTCGAGGTCTTGCTTGTAAACAAGTTCAATTGTTAGATTATTCACCAAAAATGCCTTGCTCGGGGTAAAAGAAAATACATCTAATGAATTGTACTAGAATACAGTATACTGTGGTTCTAACTGCTTTAATCGGGGTCTCCTTGGAAATAGGTGATCAGTTCATTGTTCAAAAGCCTTTGAAGAAAGAAGGGTGTTAAAAGCCATATGAACTGGCTTTTAGGCATAATCCCATTATAATGCTTTCTAAGTAATGACTATACAAGAAAACATTGACAAGCTGAGTTTTACAAGTATCTACAAATGATCAATAAATTTTTGGGTTGTAAATAAATTAAAGGGAACTTGTAAAAGTTCTACTTAGGCCTTAAAAGGTTGAGTTCCCTACCTCAAATTAATTAACGAGAAATGCATATAATCTAAGCCTAACACTGAGCATGCATAAATGATTTAGCATATGCTTAGAAATATTCTTTCTCCGTGAGAGGAAAGGAAAAAGAGAAAGTGGAGGAAGAGTGAAGTAAAGCAGGTAAGTAGGTCACAAGTTTTGACAGTTTGTGTAGAAAGCCTTGAGGTAACCAAGGTTTTTCCATGTTCCCATCTTTCTTTCAAATGATATTATCCATGTGCCATTGATGTTAAGAGTATGATGATAAATACTCTTTTTGGATTATTATTTATACGTGTGGACTCTTAATGTATATTTCTCTTGCTTAAGTATGTCTGTAAAGTAAGTATTCATTAGTTGTAATGGGCATGCTTGATAATAGCGTATTAAATATTTTTTTCTTATTTGTCAAAATTTTTGTCATCATATGGTGATTTTGTTTAATGTCATGCATTCATGAATCCAAGAATCATGCATTTTCAAGTCAGGATTTTATGTATGTGTCTGTTGAGGTTGTCAAATAGGACTGTTGTCCTTCCTCTAGGCTGCCGAGTTGTTAAAGAATCGAAACAATTCAACGACGCTATTCCTTGGAAAGGTTAAGGGTGATGATCACTTGATAATTGTCATCAATTCCTCAAGTTACAAATTACAAGCTGCAAGCTGCAAGCCCGAAGCTCCAAGCTCATGTACATATCATGCAAAGCATATATGAGATTGTGAAATGTGTGTAAATGTTTGAACGTTGATTTTGTTGTTTATTTTTATTCCTGCTTACTGAGTATAATATAGTCACTGTTTTCAACTAACTAGTGGTTGTAGCTTAATCAAATGAGTCAGGAGAGTCTTCACTGCCAATAAGGCAGCGAAGATATGTTTTGAGTTTTGATATGGGGATCCAATTTATATTTACAGCTCAGAGTTATTTAAGTTTTATGGGCATGTATAAAGCTTGGATGTTTTAAATTATTTGAAGCAATAGGTGCATTGATGAGGTGCATGATTGTATAAACAAGAGATAAATGAACTTAGGAATGTGTGTTATGAATTATATCAGGTTGGATCAAATCTAGGTACAAAAAAAAAGAGAGATTGATTAAATAAAATACCAATATGGTACAAGTTACATGATGTTTAACAGGTTTATAAAAAAAGGGTCTATCGTTAAATGGTAGCCAGGCCCTCACCAAAATGTCCTAAATACAGACAACATGTTGCCAGATATCAGACAAGAAGAATGAAATTAAAACAAAAATAATAATATGGACTAATTTTTAGATAGGTTAGAAAAAATAAAATAAAATTTACTTGTGTAAAGACAAAACTATAGTTTCATTCACAAGCCTCACCACTCAAAAAGATCCGTAGAGTAAGGTTTCATGTTGTGACGCGCTCACAGGTCGGAGCGTTACAGTTACATAAAGAGTTTCATAGAAGCGCTCCGGATTTTTCAAAAAGCAAACTTCTTACCTCCTCACTACCCACATGAGCAAACGATCCTTCATTTCTAAACTGACAGGAAACAGCCACGACAACCAATCTATAGCTCTCTAACTAAGCCACTTTCTTTCCTCTTTGAATGGAATGATATCTTCAGTTTCTTAGTTTTTGTTTTTGCTTTTGCTTTTTCAACCCTTTCAGATTTCTTCCATTTTGGCATATCGTTTCATATATAGAACCATTCATATGCAGAATTACGGTGCAATCCGTTGTAAAATGGGCCTTCACACATATTAGAATGCTATGAAATTTTATACGATAATTTATTTATATAAAAATCATACTTTAGACAGTTTAGATGTTGAAAATATCACTTTAAATTTGATAGTTGTAAAATGGGCCTTCACACATATTAGAATGCTATGAAATTTTATACGATCATTTATTCATATAAAAATCATACTTTAGACGGTTTAGATGTTGAAAATACCACTTTAAACTTGATATTTATGTTAAATTATTTTATTACGTTGATTTCACACCATTTTAAGATGGGGACTATATGCATGTTAGATTTGGATGAAAATTAGTATTTTAATAAAGTAAACAATTCTAAATTTAATGGGTGGGGTAGATTTTCATTCATGATCGAATGGGGCCTATAGTGCATGGATTGCACGGTGCAGTCATATGCACCTGATCATTTTTCACACACACACGGTCCTGCTTCTATGTAACTAAAAGTGGACCCATGTAATGCTTTCAAAATTTAAAATTTTGATCCTTAATAAAAAATCCAATCTATTCATTATATTTACATCATTAGCTTATTTAGTAGACCAAGTTTCATCCCAATCAAATATGTTTATAGGTTACATTTGTTCATATATATATTCATGTGTAAAATATGAAAAACGCTTAGATCTATTTACACATATATTAGAATGTCATAATATTTTATAGAATCATTTATTCACATAGAAATGATATTTTGGACGGTTTAGATGTTGAAAATAATATTTTAACATTTTTCATAATTTACACATGAATATATATATATATATATATTTTTTCTAACAAATGTGGTTCATAAACATATTTGATTGGGATAAAACATGATCCTCTAAACAAATCAATGATGTTAAACATAATAAACAAATTAGATTTTTCATCAAAGATCAAAATCTTAAATTTCGAAAGGGTTACATGAGTTCGCTTCCATGTAATCGGACTTTTTTTTTATAGTTCAATCAACCTTTTTTGTTTTCTGTTATTTTTTCATTTTTTCTTTTCCTTCCTATAAAGTATTTGATAATGCAAGCTAACATATGAAGTATGTATGATGTTTGGGGATGCTTTTTTCTCATATAGTTTTTGATGGCTTAAGGCGCAAGCTGATACACGAAGAAGCTGATACGTGGGGTTCTTCTCCTGCTTCTATGGCAAGGATACCATTGCATATTTCATTAATGGTGTCACCCGCTTTTAGTGCAAGTAAAGTATTAAATTAATTATCATTATCATCATTATTATTATTGTAAGCTAGAGGAACCAAATTTCATCCTAATAAAAAAAATTTACGTCAGCCCATGTAAGATCCCATCTAAATAAATTTACCTACATAGTTTGACCATAATTGCAATATATCCACATAATTTTTTAAAATTGCAAATATACCCATATATAATTTGCATATATTTGCAAACTGCGTTAATATTATTAGGAGAATAATTGTATACATCATAATGTATTTTAGGCTAAAATACAATATTATTTTTACAATTAGTATTTTTTTCCTCATAAACATATTTTTCTAAGTATCTTCAATTTATATGCCAAGTTTTTTCTTTTAGAATACATTTACGTATTTATTTTTATTTTAAAATATCAATTCAGTGGCATTTAGGTCATTTTTCACCCCTTAAAAACTTGATTTTTAAAAATAAAAAATAAATGAAGTTCAATTATATAGATCAAGATGTATTTTAGGTTAAAATACAACATTCTTTTATTTTTGCAATTAGTTATTTTTTATTTTTCCTTATAAACATCTTTGTCTAAGTGTATTTAATCTATTTTGTAAAAAAGTGTATTCAATCTGTATAAAAAGTTTCGCCATTTTACAATATTTTTATATATTTATTTTTTATTTTTAAAAAATTAAGTTTTTTAATGAATGAAAAATGACTTAAATGCCCTTGAAATTTAAGAAGTAACGCACCACAACTAGGGGTGCAACTTGGGCTCATGAAACTCGGGTTCACCTCAACCCTAACCCTATTTGTAAAACTCCAACCCTAACCCTAACCCTATTAATAAACCTCAACTCTAACCCTATTTTTGAAATTCGGGCTCGGGTTGAGTTTCGAGTTAACATTCTCCTATTAATATGTCTTTGTTACTCATCCTATATATAATTTTTATCACAAACCTATTATATAAAAAAATTTTAAAAATAATTTATTATATGAAAGCAAGAAAAATTTAAATACCGCTTAAGAGTAGAAAGAAAGAAAGGACGGAAACTGAAAATTTGCGTCCTTACTGCTGTAGGTTTCTCAATTTATCCTTTGCTTTCATACTAGTTGTTTGGTCAAATCATCAATAATTATTGGATATTTCATAACGAATGCTAAGATTATTTCTGGAAAAAAAAACTTATGTGAACTAAAATTAAAATGACATGGCGCGAATATTAATCGACTAAAAAATTCAACTTTAAGGAGATTCTAAAATTTTTATTAATTAAAGATTTGTATCAAAAAAGCTACAAAAATGATTCAATTTACTGAGCTACACCGTGTAGCATGTACCTAGAATTTATTTCAAGATAAATGTTTCCGGTAGGAAAACAACATAGTAATTTGTTTCTCATCACGATATATGGCACCGACGAAATTTTAAAAAACACGTACTAATAGCGCCTGTCTTTCATTTCAAATCCACTTCCATTGTAGAGAAAATAATTTCTCCTAGTCGTTGAATGATTGAATGGATTTGTACGACATTTTGTTGCTCTTTATGAATAAAAAAATATTAATGATTTTTATTCCCTGTATGTAAATTTTAAACCTTTCTCAGAAATTGGTGATGCGGAGTGGTGATTTGAACTGCAATGATTTTCCCTATGCTATTGCTAATTTCTTTTCATGCACAATCTCCGCCCTTCCCTTCCGAATGCAGACAACAGTTGATTTTTTTTATTTTTAAGAAAAAAAGTCATTTGCGAATTGCTATTAACATACGTGGCAGGCTGCTCAGTAGTGGAGATTAACGTACCGTATGTGGCAGGCACTAGCAGTGAAAGGCCGGAGACTGAACCTGACACCAGCAGCGGCATTTTGGCTAATGGCGGCAGCGGCGTTTTGGCTAATGGAGACAGTGGCGTTTTGGCTAACGACAGCAGCGTCGTTTTGGCTAATGGCAGCAGCGTCGTTTTGGTGAATGGCGGAAATGCAGCGGGCAGCGAGGTCGTTTCGGCGAACGGTGAAAATGCAGCGGGAAGGCTGGAAAGCTGGAAATGGCACCGCGAATGGAAACAGGATGGACTGGAAATGGCGCCGCGAACTGGAAAGTTGAAAATCGAATGGGAATTCAAAAATCAAAACAGGCTGGAAAGCAGCCTGGCAGCGAGCCAGTGATAGACTGATAGTTGTCAGAGATGGGACGCAACGGGCAGTGGCTTAGACGTATAATAATATAGGGTGTGTTTGGGAATGGATAAAATTTTTAATGAAAAGTTTTGAAGAGTAAAAGTTGTCAAATGATGTGATATGATAGGGGCAATGATGAAGAGTAAAGATGATAAAGTTAAAATAGATAGGTTAATTGTATGGGTAGTTGTGTAGAAATGATTGAAAAGTAGGGTAGTTGTATGGGAAAATGTGAAAAAATGATTAAAAAATATGATAATTATGGAGAGTGAAAAGTTTTATGTTGACATTTTTTTCTTGTTGCCAAACACACCCATAATATTAATATTTTTCAAATATAGGTTCGGGTTCACCTGAACCCGAAACCGAAAGTAGTTTGAATTCGGTCCAGGTTCGGGTTGAGAAATCGGGCTCGGGCTCATAATTACAGAGTTTCAACACTGCTCCCACTCGGGTTCGAGTTGAACTCGGCCCAAGTTGCACCCCTAACCACAACACAATAACATCCAGTGGCGATGAAATGTAAGCAAGGATTTCCATTACATTCTATACGTGTTGGGCAAAAAAGGTAATCCAAAAACATAAAAATCTCTTTTCAAAAAAAGAAAAGATCTATTTTGTCACATAGAATATTGAAACCCTTTCAAAGAAGGATATGAACTTAGCAAATACTATGAGAAGAACAAAAATTAGTCTTTCTCCAACGAGACTAGAGAAAAATGGTAATCCAAAAACCTAAGATCTATTTTGCCACGTAGAACCTTTTCAAAGAAAAATATGAACTTAGCAAATATTATGATAAGAACAAAAATTAGTTTTTCTCCAACAAGACTAAAAGAAAAGAGTTAAGGTAAGGTATAAAAGGCTTTGCTTCAATGTAACTATGTTACATAGAAACGAAGCCATTGTTACATTGAAGTGAAGCCATGCAATTTCTTCAAAATTTAAGATTTTGATTTCTGATAAAAACTTAATTCATTTATTATATTTAACATAATTTGTTTAAACAAAAGATTAGTTTTTATCCCGATCAAGTATGTTTATGGGCCACATTTGCTGAAAAATATATATTCATGTATGTAAGAAGGTAAATCTTATAGGAGATCTGTTAGAAGGGGAAGTTAGACTCAATGAGGTTTTGATAGAGGGGTAGGACGAATTATAGAGGGGTTGAGCAGAACTTTTAAGAGTCTAGAAGGTTGATAAAGGGTATGGGAAAGTTCCTACAGGGTTTGGGAAAGTTCCTAGAGGGTCTATAGTAGGCTCAGAGTGGGCGAGTCAAGCCTCTGTATGTCCGATTGTGTCTGAGAAAGGGGTAATGAATGAATAGGGTCCATACAAAGGGCCCTTAGAGGTCTTTTTTAGAGTTGTGGGAGATTTCAGAGGATACTGAGGAGGAGTGAAAGTAGAGCTTATTGGAATTTACCTCTGCCTTTACTCCAGTGAGAAAGTCGTGCTTTTAAAGCAATGATGGTACAATTTTGATGTTTGAGGAGCATGTCTTAGTGCTCCTATTTAGGCGCAGTAATGACGAGAGGCTCAATCTTTTATGCCTTATCTCTTGCCACATAGTTATCATTTTATCTGAGTATTTTGGTTGAGACGTGTGTGCTGACACGTGTCCTTTTGAAGGTGTGTCCCTACAATGTATAAATTAAGAAAAACACTTAGATCCATTTACATATGTATTAGAATATAATAATACTTTATAGAATTATTTATCTACCTAAAAATGATATTTTAGACGATTTACATGGTGAAAATACAACTTTAAGATTGATATTTAACATTAAATTATTTTATTATATTGATTTTCATTAGGGCTCTTGCCCAACGATATTGGACAAATAAAAAGGTTTTCAAGATACTATAAATGATGCTAAATATAATAGATAAATTGAATTTTTCATCAACAATCAAAATATTAAAAGTGAAAGGAGTTACTTAAAAAAGGAATTTCATAAAGTTGGGTATTAATTATAACATATGAAAAAGGATAAAAATAAAATTGGTGTACGCATAATGATAGAAACATAAATCTAAAGATAAAGTTGTAGAATTTAATAGAGTAAATGATAGAATTATTAAATTAACACTTGTGCTAAGAAAACTCAGCAATTGCAACCAACATTTTCATTGCAATTGCCAAAAAATTTTCATCAATTTGCAACGAAATCTTGTCGTTGCAATTATTTCTCATTAGCAACAAATAATTTCGTTGCAACTTTCATTAAGCATGGTTAAATAGATTACCAATGAAAGCAGTCGTTGCAATAAATCATAATTTTCGTTGCAATTACTTTTTAATTCGTTGAAATGAATAATATTTTAATTACTTCCTTTTAAGAACCATCAAATTATTATGTTTAATATTATGCTTATGTCTACAATATATGTCAAATAAACTGTTAACAAAAAAAAAACATTTATATACCTCAAAATGTTACAATGTTATCCAAACAATACATAACTTGTCTTCAATTTAAAGTGTACAATATCTTCAGATCAAGTTTGAAATGTCTCCTATACTGCTGCAGGATTCCTCATCAATGTGGGTGTTTCGATCCTCTATGTATAGAATGGTCCCCTCGCACTCGCAGTCATGTCCACCCCATCTATTCTTGCAGGTGCAACCATCACATCTATAGGCAATATCTTCCCTGCATACCTGATTAAAAAGGAAGAAAAAAATATGTCACTAGAAGTAGAAAATCAGGGAAATCAAAGGATTATTATAACAAGACAAATACAAATATCACTCGGTTCCACCCAATATATGTTGCCATCTTCTAATAATTTATCATTTTAGTGGTAGGAACATAGCATAATATAATTTGAGAGTGGAAAACATCTCAACAACATAGTTACCAGATGAGCTACACATTTGATTTAAAACAATAATGATCCATCAATTTTGATGCTAAGTCTTCTATGATCCGTCCAGTTGTTGACGGATCACAATTATTACATCCAAAATCTTTCCAGCATGCTGCTTTTACGTGTTGCATGCGAACAATATTTATCATATGATACACTATTGATAATTGTTTTGAAAAAGCTGTACTTCACATTTATAGCCATCATCGTGAAACCCAGTAGGGCAATGACAACCTCTTAGCTCAGATTCCTTTAATGTCAAAAAGAAATCAAGAGATTTGAAGAACTACGCGGTAATGAAAGAAAACTAAAATTTTTATTCCATGTCATCATTAAAAGCCACATTAAGAGTCAGAATGTCATGGAACTAAGCAAGCTGAGAACATGATGTATTTTAAATGAAAATACAATATTCACGTATTTTTACAACTAGTTATATTTTTTTATTTTTTCTTTATAAATACGTTTATCTAAGTGCATTCAATCTAAGTACAAAGTTTCACCATTTTACAATACTTTTACATATTTATTTTTGATTTTTTTAAAAATCAAGTTTTTGAGAGGTGCAAAATGACTTAAATGCTCTTGAACTTGATGATTTTTAAAAAATCAAAAATAAATATATAAAATTATTGTAAAATGGAAAAGTTTATATATAGATTGAATACACTTAGAATAACATGTTTATGAAAAAAAATCAAAAAATATATCTAATTGTAAAAATAAATGAATGTTGTATTTTAGCCTAAATTACGTCATGATGTATATAATCGTACTCAGAGAATAATTGCCCTTTTTTAGTTTTTGACCAGCAACATCCGTTGCTCATCAAACATCTTCCCGGCCCTTCAGCTGTCAACGCAAAAATTTCAAGCAACATTCACAGATTAAACGAGGACAAATCATTTTTTTGGCGGATAACAATAGTCCATCAACGCAAAAAGCATTTTCCATGCCGCAGAAAAAAAGAGATCTTGAGATGACGAATCCTGAAAACTTGGCAGAAAATCGCAGAATCGAATTTTTACTTTCTCGATCGAGAAGCGGAAGGAGGGGCCGCGAGGAGGTCTTGAAGTTGGAGTCTAATTGCCTGCAGCTCGGGGTGCCCCTATCGGGGTAGGCGATGGTGCCCATCATCGTCCCGCCATCATTGGGAAAACCCAAAATTAGTGATTGTGCTGCCGTGTCGGTTGAACCCATAACGGAGATGCTGCTCTTCTTGACGACGAAGCAGGCAGAACCTAGGAAGAAGGTGGTGGTGAGGAGACGGAATCCGAAGAAGAAGGTGTCTAATTTAACGAGGCTCGCCATTGGAAATTCGTGGGTGTTTTGGTGTCGGTTGGCACCTCTATTTCATCCGCGAGGTGTTTGGCAGAAGGATTGAAGAGGAAGAGGCAGAGGTGGATAATGCAAAAAGAGTCGGGAGGGGAGACTGTGGAAGAAGGGGAGACGATGATGGAAGAGACGGAGGCGGCGTTGGCGCAATAAGAGGGGAATTTACGCCATACCCCCTCTAAGTTTACGCATTGGCATTTTAGACCCGACATTTGCATATTAGCATATTAGATCCTGATAAGATTCATTATTTGCATTTTAAACCCTCTGCCCTAACGGCGTCTGTTGCCACATGCTTCCAATCCCTTCCCTTGCTCCATCATTTAGTGGGGATGGATTGAGGCCTAAGACCCAAATGAAATGTACAAAAAAGAGCGTAATTGGTGTAGATCCAACCATCGAGTGCAGGATTCTGAAGATATGTCGAGCTTCTTTCGAAGAGAGGAAGGGGTGATTAATGGGCCAATGGCCCATACATTCCTCGTTAGTTTCTTTCTCATCTGCATCAATGCCTTGCTTTCCAATTCTTCCACTGTGTTGATAAGAAACCCATTGGATTGATGGAAGAAAAACTTTGTTTTCCGCATGAGAATTGTCCAAGGGTCATTATCATCGGCTTCTTTGCAGATATCAGTAAGCTGTGGGTGGTAGATCGTAACTCCGGGGAATTCCAGCAATTCAAACTTGTTCGCATCAGTTTGCTTGTGCTGTAGGTGGTTCCAGACGCTGCAGAAGATCACCGAACCGTAGGCGCCGGAGGTGAAGACGACATAGTGGAAAGTGATGAACTTGCAGGCGGTCTCAACGGACCAGGACATGAACTCGTTAGAGATGATGCAGAGAGGCGGACAGCCTTCTCGAGCACAAATTTCGAAGACGAGGCGATCGAAGGAAGGTTGGAGGGATTGGGTGGCGTGGATGAAGCAGAGGAAGAGATGGGGAGGGATGGAGCTGGTGTTTTTGACATGGGGAGGGAGGTCGTGTTGCGAGCTGTTGAATGGGAGGGAAGAGAAGCGGATGGTGGAGTGATATTTTCGTCATTACACACGACTACACGGTGTGTGACAGACGATGTTAGGGCGGAGGGTTTAAAATGCAAATGGTGAAACTTATCAGGGTCTAATATGCTAATACGTAAATGTCGAGGGCTAAAATGCTAATATGTAAACTTAGAGAAGGTATGGCGCAAATTCCCCGCAACAGAAGAACGAAGTAGAAGAGGGAAAAGAAAGTCTCGGGCTAGGTAAAGAGAAAGAGAGAGGGAGACCGGCCTTAGAGAGATTGGGCAGGAGATGGGCGATGGGCGGGTAATTTTTCAAAAAAGTTTTGATTTTCGTTTGGCTTGAATTTGAGCAGGGTGAGAGATGAGGCTAGGAATTAATAATAATAATCAGCTCAAAATAAACAATACACGTGCTTTTCCAAGCATGCGCGTTTGATGTAATTAAATATAGGAACGTGATTTAGTGCTCCTGACAGGTTTTTATTTTTTTGAAACTTTTTCATAAATTTTTTAATCTAAATGTATTTAACATGTGTATTAATTTTTACTAATTTGGGAGATTTTTATATTTTTTCAGATTTTACAAATTAGTAATTACTAAAATGTCACTGATTTTTAAAAGTCCGAAAAGATCTCCAAAAATTGTAAAAATTGATGCATATATTAAATACATTTTGATTAATATTTGTATAAAAAATTTCAAATTTTTTTTAAAAATAAGTATATGAACTCGGGAGCACTGAGATTCAATGCTTCCAGAAGCGCTAGATCACTTTCCTTAAATATATACACTTTAAATATTATATATCATATTATTAAATAAAATTATTAATTAATGGTGATTATATGTTCAACCCAATCCAACTTGCTACAATCAAAAATAAATTCAACAAAATTATAAATAAGCATTCATATAATTAAATTATATTTATAGATTACCTTTAAAATATATTCATAAATTATAATTTACTACTTTGCCTATGTATATTAAAATATTTACAATAAAAATTAACAGCATATTTTTATTTTTAGATGATGTGCCAATTACTTTTATTTTCATTTAACCTAGCTTGAATTATAACTCCATTTTTCAGCCTAATTTGCCACAATTAAAAATAATTTCAAAATTTTTAAATAAAATTCCGTTGTGATCATCCATATAATCAAAGTTATATTTATAAATTAACTTTAAAATATATTTATAAATCATAATTTAGAACTTTGCCTACATATACTAAAAATATTTTCAATAAAAATTTATACAAGACTTTATTTTTAAATGATATGCTCATTATTTTTATTTTCAATTGTTATTTTCTTTTTTACCTATAAGATACTAAACAATAATCTAACATTTAGTACCTTTTGTAAACACCAATCTCACTAAGGAATGGTTGAAATAGAATATTTAAAAGCAAGCTACAAAGAGAAGATGGATAACATTGTACATATGTCTTGAATCTTAAAACTTTTGAATTTCGTAACATATCCTTAGTAGAAAAAGTTGTGAGAAAATAACTATTTATAATTTTGAATGAATGAAAATGTCAAAGGTTATTTTTGCATCTCTTGACAACTTCAAAAATTATTTTTATAAAATTCAAACCATCAACCCAAAAAACAATAAACCATTTACCGGATTATTTTTGTAAATATCTTTAATTATTGTAAAGCATTGCCCATTTTAAAATATTTCTCATATTAAATAAAATTCAAGTATTTTAGATTTTGAAATATATAAACAAATATTTTTAAAGTTTAATTCTATCATATTAACATAAAATGCAAGAAAATACCTCATAAGAAAATTTCGTTTTACTTTTATTTAGATTAATTTAACAATTTGATATCTTTACTGTTTGAAAATTCTCATCGTAGCTAATATTAAAAAATAAATATTAAATACTACAATTAGGAGTATTAATGGTCCTAGTTAACCTGCCAATCCAGTTGTCTAATCCGTTTATAAATGGGTTGTCTAAGTCTTCCTTTTACCACCTAATTTTTATTTTTCTGTTGTTATTCTAATTCTATTTTTTCATTACTGTCCTATTTCATCTCTCCATATGATAGAATTATTTAGTGATATCTAAGCCTTTAAGTCATCTGTTATACAACCCATTAATAACTTGCTAAGTCTTTTATTAAATGGGTTGTAAATGATTTAATGTTGAAGTTTTTAAAATGAGTTAATGAATAAATTAGGATTGAAATATTTTAAATGGGTTAGGATTAGAATTAGCCTCCAACTCATTTAACCAAATCTGTCAATATATCTAATTACAATAGGGATTCACTAATATTAAAAACTAATATTTTATGGAAAATATATAAAAATACTTAAAAATATAAAAATTATCCATTAAAAGTTTTTTATTTTTATATTCTAAAGATATTTTCTTGTGTTTTTATTGTCATATTGTAAATTCATAAGCTTCAAAGGTTATTGCTCAAAATTTTCAAACCAAAAGGTTGGATAAATTTTGCAACGAGAATGGTTTCATTGCACTTGGTTAGTATAATGGGAACGAACATAACTCTCTTTGCAAATGCACATTCCGGTCGCAATGAAAAAATATTCAATGCATTTTTAGTAAATTTTTGCAACGAGACTAATTTTGTTGTAGTTGGTCAATACAATAGCAATGAACTCTCATCTTGTTGCAATTCTGCAGATTAATTGTAACGAGAATAATGTTTGTTGCAATTCTTAGAAAATACTAACCTCCAAATTTTGCAACGACAATGATTTCGTTGCAATTAGTCATTACAATAGCAATGAACTCACATTTCGTTGCTATTGTGTGTGTAAATGGAAACAAAATGATTTTCGTTGAAAATTTCGTTGCAATTTACGCAATCAGTTTTGCAACGAAAAATATTTCGTTGCAATTTATAGATATGTTCCTGTAGTAGCAACGACTTTATTTTCGTTGCAATTGTGCAACTTATTGAAACGAAAAAATCGTTCGTTGCAATTTTTGGTTGCAGTCGCCAGGTTTTGTTGTCGTATAGGCGATGAGTTAATTAATGCAATGAGTACTTATGCACCATTAGTGTGATTAGATGGAATTGAGATACATTTTTAAAATTACATAGATAGTCTATTGCATGCTAAAGATATCAAGCCTAGAAAAGATTATAATGGGGAAGAATTAAGAATTTTAATCCAAGAAGCTAGCTGTGTTGTGGGTTCCCTTTTTCAATTTTTTAAAATTTTTTAATTTTTATGTGCTCCCAAGTATATATAGTTATATACCTAATTTTTTCTCTTTCGGATTTTTGTATATGATTTTTTATAAACTTTTGAAAATGAAAATTTTAACCATTTTCGTGCGAACTTTTTAATAAATTTATTTTTGAAATTTCATTAAAAAACATAAAGAAAATACAGAAGTGGTAAAATCGGGTTTATAAATTATATACAATTGGGCCCATGATAAATCTAAAAATTTTCATTTAATTTCATATTAAATTCACACCATTAAATATTAAAACATTAATTAAATGCATGTTTTAAGTGGAATTTCATGAAAATCATATTTTTGATAGAATCTTTAATTTTGCTATAAAATGGGACATTTTGCAAACATTCTAGAAAATATAAAATTTTGACTCAATCCCTTAGAAATTTTAGTGTTGAAAGGCGTATTAGCTTATTAATATAATTTGGGCAAATTTATAAAATCATTTAATTGGAAAAATCATAAATATATGACTATAATTATATTTTAAAATATAGGGAATAAAGTAAATTATTATAAATTAAAGGATAAAACTAAGATGGTATATGATATTATTGAAATTATTTCTCAAAGAATTAATATTTAAATTTGTAATTAAATATGCTACATGAGTACAGGCAACCGTACACCGCTGGAGCACCATATTCTGGTGCTCCATCTTCCCCAATCCGTCCCCAAACCAAGCGGCCACTGAAATCGACACAGATTCCAAGCTTCCGACCAAGTGTAGCAGCTCTCCTCCTCACCAATCAACAACAGCCTATCACCTTCTCACCCGGCCAGTAAACTCCGGCAATGGAGGCAGCACCGAGCAACTTCTTCTTTCTTCCCAAATCCCAACCTTTATTTCCAAACACTGACCATACTCACCCAAAACCCACCTGCACAAATTCAACTGTGCCATTTTCCGGTAAACACCGAACATCAATAAACCAGTAGCAATTTCAGCACTGCCCCTGCTTGTCTCCCCATCTTCTCCAACCGCGGCACCGAAAAATCCTAGCCAGCTATTCGCACAATCCAAGCAGCCGAACAGTAGCCATGGCTCTCCACCGAATCGCCCAACCCGACTCACGGCAGCACGTCCATCAATCCCAAGCAGCAAGCAAGGAGCGACCATCCAAAACAGCCTCTGTATCTTCGATTCAAGCACCGATAGCAGAACCAAATAGCATCCCATCTGCCCAAGTTCAGCACTCAATCCACGATCCCTGCAATTGGCCAGAAAATCCCACAACCCATCAGTCCATCTCAAAGCCATAAACCCATTTTCTCCTCTTCACCGAAAAGCAACAACCATGAACCGCCTTCCCCTCCATCGACAGAAGAAGACGGTAGCTAGCAGCAGAAAACCGTCCCAATCTAGCGGCTGCCTATTCCATGTTTTCGGCCAGCTTTGATGCAATCCGCAACCCATCTTCCAGCCCATTCTCAATTGCCCAACCTCCATCAAAGCAACTTCCTAGAAAAACCCATCTAGCAACAGCAAGCATCTCTAATTCAAGCAATCGGCAGCTGCATCCAGCCACTAATTCAAGTGGCGTCCCAAATTGGCACTCTGTACATCCGTGATCAAGGCAGCTATGAATTAGAACTACCGGCACTCTGTACATCCGTGATCAAGGCAGCTATGAATTAGAACTACCGGCCCTCCTAAAATTCCACGAAGCAAAATCCAAACATCAAGATCTAGTAGCATGTCACAATAGCAGAACCATGGTGGATTCATCATCATCATTTACGATAAAGAGAAGGCAGCCAAGTGCAGGCGACGAAGTGGGAATCCCACATCGGATTCAAGCTTGGTCATTGGGTCCCTCACACATCTATAAAAGGGGCCTTCCACTCATCCCAAGAGAGAACACTCTCCCATCACTTGTAGTGGGGCCCATTTAGGTGGGACCTTTGCCAAGTGGGAAAAAGCTCCAAGGGCTTGAATTGCTTTTCAAAAAGTGATCTTCAAGCAAAGATTGGGGTAAATAAATTTTCTATTAATTAATGTTATGTAGTTGTTAATTTTAGATTTGTAATATTAGCATAGATTTACCGCTTTATGCATTGTAATTTTCATATTAAGTTTAATGCAATTTTCATTCTTGTTTTTATAGATTAAATTTTACTTCTGTAGTCTTTTAATTACTGTCCTAATTTAGATTTAAATTTTAGTTAATTGCAATTTCTTCTCTCCTTTCTCGGTCTCTTTCTCTCTCTTATTTATCTGCTTTCTCCCTCTTCTTTCTTTCTCTTTCTTTCTAATTCTCCTTTCTTCTCTCTATCTAATTTCTTCTCCTTTATCTCTAATTTCTTTCTTTATCTTCTCTATACCCTCTTTCACTTTTCTCTTTTTGCTTAAAATAATTCAAAAGTATATAGCCTCTCCGTGGATTCGACCCGACTCATTGTTATTCTACTCTATCACCCGCATAGTGGTAGCTTTAATGTGTTTCGGTTAATTTTAATTAAACTGGTAATCACAGTGCTCTTAACGACAAGCACTTAGTGCGCATCAGCCCACAAAAAATTTTTAAAAATAAAATTGAAACGGAACCCATAACAGCCGGCTAATCGGCTGCAATCCAAGATTTAATTGAAAATATACGAAGAAAATGGTTCATGAACATTAGCTAGCCATTTTGGAATACAATGGAAGAACCTTCCGGTGAAAGCTTTCTGAATTAGCAAATCATTTTTCAATCAAATAATGATTTTAAATTGGCTAATAAAATTTGCCCATTTAGGGCCTATTTGGCCATATGGTTGGTTTATTAAGAACTTTTTGTTTGAGTAATTTATAAATATATCAACATAATTTGACCATAATTGTAAATATATCTATACAATTTCAAAAATTGCAAATTATCCCCACGCTGTTTCACAACTTGGATATATTTGCAAAAACTTAGTATATCAACTTAATTTTTGAAAATACAAATATACCCACGTAGTTTGCAAACTTTTGCAAATATACCCACGCCGTGACAGTGCAGTAACGATGTGAGTGTATTTGTAATTATGATCAAATTATGTGGGGTTTGCAATTTTTAAAACTATGTGTGTATACTTGCAATTATGGTTAAACTAAGTGGGGTATTTGTAAATCACCCGTTTTATTTTTATTTTAAGGTGCTTGACTTTGATGATTTTTCATATGAGAATTCTGAATATTGTTTTCTTCCATAAAAGCTATGCAAGGAAATTTGTGTCATACCTCTTCTAAGTTTGCGTATTATCATTTTAGGCTCCGAAGTTTGTGTATTAGCATTTTAGACCCTGATAAGTTTTATCTTTTCCATTTTAAACCATCTGCTCTAACGCTGTTTGTCAAGCACCATTTGGTCTTGTGCAACAATGAAAATACCCCTTGATAAAAACAAATTCATTAAGGATAACGTCATTGCCTCATCCGATTTGCCTCCCTTGAAAGAATCCATGTAGGAGCTTAGCTAAATGCTCATTGCTTCAGTAGACGATTATCCACAACCAAGAATGCGCCTGGCAATGGCCTCTTGCCTCTTCCTTTTGCTCTCCTTCTTCCTCTCATTTCGCCAGCTTTTTGCCCAGCAAAATCTTGCCAAGTCCTTCTCCATTAACAATTCCTCATGGCTGCTTGACCAAACAAACCGCACCCTTATTTCCCCCAATTCCACCTTCACTGTCGACTTCCTTCCCGTCTCAGGCTTATCCAAGCTCTTCGTTTTCTCAATTTGGTACCTGTGCACTGCAAACCGAACCATTGTGTGGTCGCTGAAAGGCAACAACCTCGTTAACGCATTGGCTTCCCTGACGATCATTGCTGCTGAAAGTCTCAGCTCAACGGGTCACTGGCAAGAAATTATGGTTTGCGTCCTCTGGCGACGGATCGAGTGCTTCTCGCCTTGTGCTGCATAAGAACGACAGCCTGGCGTTTGACGGCTGGACCAGCTTCAGTTTTGATGCGCACCAAGTGCTTGTCGTTAAGAGCACTGTGATCACCAGTTTAATTAAAATTAATCGAAACACATTAAAGCTACCACTATGCGGGTGATAGTGTTGAATAACGGTGAGTCGGGTCGAATCCACAGAGAGGCGATGTAGTTTTGAATTGTTTTTAAGAGAAAGAGAAGGTATAGTGAAGAGAGAGAAAGAGAGAGAGAAGAGAGAAGAGAGAGAAAGAAGAGAGAGAAGAGAGAAGAGAGAGAAAGAAGAGAGACGTTGGAGAGAGAAAAGAAAAGAGAAATTAGAAGAAATTAGAGAGAGAAAGAGAGAAGAGAGAAAGAGAAGAAAGGAGAAATTAGAAGAAATTAGAGAGAGAAAATAAGAGAGAGAAAGAGAGAAGAGAGAAAGAGAAGAGAGAAAGAAAAGGAAAGAAATTAAGAGAGAGGAGAGAGAGAGACGTTAGAGAGAGAAAAGAAAAGAGAAATTAGAAGAAATTAGAGAGAGAAAGAGAGAAAGAAATTGGAAATTAGAAAGAGAGAGAAAGAAGAGAAGAAAGAGAGAGAGAGAGAGAGAGAAGAATGGAGAAAATAAAAGAAATTAGAGAGAGAAAGAGAGAAAGAGAGAAAGAGAAGAGAGATAGAAAATAGAAGAAATTGGAGAGAAAAGAAAGGGAGACAAGAAGCTAAAAGAAATTAACTAACAACTTAATTAAAACTATTCTAAGAAAGCAATAAAAGTTATGAAATTCAACTATTAAAACAGGAAAGAGAATTACATTAAATTTAATCTAAAAATTACAAAGCACAAAATAAAGCAGTAAATCTAATCTAAAAATTAAAACTACAAATTAAAAAGTAATAACCACGAGACACTACAAAGCATAATAAAATAAAATTTACATCACCCGAATATGGAGAGAAAAATCTCCACGTAATAGAAAACTTTATTGCTTGGCCCCACCTCCTAGCTACGGGTCCCACAAAAATGGGTCCCACCCACTTGCTAGAGGTCCCACAAAATGGGTCCCACCCAAGGGGTTGTGTGTGGGGTATGGGGTCCCTTTCTTGGGATGAGAGGAGGCCTTTTTATAATTGAGAGAGGGGCCCTCCCTCCCTTGTGGCTTTCGATGTGGGATTCTCACTTCTGCCCGTTTGCTTCTTCAATTTGCTGGTTTGTTCACGACGGATGACTGCCGTGGACTCAGACGATGAGATGTAGAGCCGAATCCGTTCTGCTTGATTGGGAAACTATTGGTTGGAGCTTCAGCTTTGGATTGATTTAATAATGCTTAGAATTAACGGGGAAGAGGGATCGTGCAGCTGCGACTTGGTGCTTGGCAGATGGACGCAATTTGCTGTTGGTGGGTTTGGGAAGTTTGGGAAGCTGAAATTGCTTGATTCGGTAGCTGGAACGGAGACGTTGTTTAGTGGTTGCAGATTTGGATTGCCGCAATTTGGTCGCAAACCAAAACCCGATCGGTGAGGATGATGCTGCCTGTGATGGGCTTGAAAGTTGCCTGCTCATCTTGAGGCCGGATGCAAGCTCTTCCATCTGGTCCACTCCCGGCGTTGCCAAGCTCCCAAATGCAACATACACAACCGATCCGACTGCCCTCTCATCCGGCAGCTGATACTTGATCACCACAGATTGCCCGCACACGTCGGTCATTTTCTGCACGAGCTCGTGGAACCCGATGTCCCGCCGGACGCTGATTATCTGCGTTTGACCCTTCTTCTTGCTGCTTTTCTTGGGGGACTCGGCCACCATCTTCACTGGCTCCGGTGCTTGTTGGTTTTGCAATGGCAGTGCTGCCGAAATTAGTGGGTTTGTGCGGACGGCTGGTTGGGCGTTCGAGTTGCCTGCTTTGATTGACAAGGGGAAAACGGTGGCTTTAAATTTAATCACAAATTTTTGATGGAGCTAGCTGCTGCTCGGTGGAGAAGCAAGGTGCGATCTTTGCTGGTGGGTTGCAGCGTACGGCAATTTCGGTGATGGGTTTCTGCTGCAGAAATTGGGACGATTGATGGGCTGCTGGATCGTGGCTGCCTCCATTTGCAGCTGCCGATGTTTGTAGAGCAGCAATTGGGCGTTGCTGCCTTTGACGGTATGAAAAATGGGATTTGATGGCGTGCTCGGTATTGCTGGAACAGAGATGCTGGCCGGTATTGCTGCTGAAAGGGCTGCCTTGGTTGGAAGGTTCTGCTTCCATGGATGCTACCGGTCGGCGGGCTTTTGCTATTGTCTCGAATTAGATATGGTCGAACCAGATTTTAGGGGCAGCTGCTTTCAAATCACAACCGGATGTTTTGCTGTCGTGATCGATAGGCTGGATCTAGCCAACTTGGCTGGAGAAGATGGTGGTTGCGACCTGTATCTGTTGTACGGATGGATACCAAGAAGAACAGGGGTGATGCTGATTCGGTTTTGTGCTTGGGATTTTCGTGGGCAGCTGGTTGGTTTGGGGAAGATGGAGCACCAGAAATGGTGCTCCGGCGGCGCACAATTGCGTGTACTCATGCAGCATATTTAAACACTAATTTAAATATTAATTCATATATCATCTTAGTTTAATTCTTTATAATAATTTACTTTGTTCCCCATATCTTAAAATATAATTATAGTTTTATATGTATGATTTTCTTCCAATTACATAATTTTATAAATTTGCCCAACTTATATTAATAAGCAACATTAAAATTTACTAAGGGATTAAGTCATAATTTTACATTTTCAAGAATGTTTGCAAAATGTCCATTTTATAGCAAAATTAAATATTATATTAAAAATATGATTTTCATGAAATTCCACTTAAAACATGCGTTTAATTAACATTTTAATATTTAATGGCGTGAATTTAACATGGAAATAAATGAAAATTTTTAGACTTATCACACCCCCCAACTTAAACATTGCTAGTCCCTTAGCAATGGAAGTAGTTTAATATATTATTATTTTTTTTTTTTACCAAAAATCTAAGTGCACTGCTATTAATGATAGTAAGCTTTAGAAGAAAATTTCTTTAGTGTATATGTGTAAAATATTTTTCATGATGCATATAAAAGATTATAGCATGTGTGTATGTGTATTAATGAACAAATGGGTATTTGATAAATAAGTTATTTTCAACTCATCCAATCTAAGTAATATTTATATCAAAATTATGATAGTGACAGTTAAATTTTTTTTTTTATCTTCAACATTTTTCTTCCCCTCACCATATTTCAGGATATCTGGGGTTTTCCTCTTTATATATATATTATTATTATTTTTTTATTTTTCTCTCCCCTCACCATATTTCAGGGTATCTAGGGATTTTCTCTCCTTTTTTTCTATTTTTATTTATTCTCCCCTCACCATATTTCAGGGTATCTGGGAATTTTTTTTTTTAACTAACAACTATCAATTATAATGATATTAAAGATTACTTGCTTGGATGAGAGAGAAAATTATATTATCATGGTAACCACAAGGTTCATTGACGTGTAAGTGCAATCAGTGCTAATAAAATTTTAAAAACACCATGAAAATATTTTTACCAATATAACTAATTATAGTTTTCTTCTTCACTTAGTACCAAGCATAGCAAGTGTACTTTGATTTATCTCTATTTTTTTTTAATTTTTTTTTATATCATATATATATATTAAAAAAAATCACGTTAAGCAAACCAGACCCCCCAACTTAAATAGAGCTATCTTTGATAAACATGCACAAAATATGAAAATAAGATAGCAGAGAAAGAGACAACCTGGGGTGTAATGATCTGATTAAATTGATGAAGCTTTTACCTAAAAAAAAATGAAAAGAAAACTAACGGAAAAGAGATATATATATATATATATATATACACATGTTGGGTTGCCTCCCAACCAGCGCTAAGTTTTACGTCTTCAGCCAGACGTAAAGTTTAATGTTATCCAATTCATACTCTGTTAAAATTTTTAACACTATGTAGATTATTTATTATTTTCATATATTCATGCTCAAAAGTTGTGAATGAATCATCAATGACGTTTAATATGTAACATTCTTCAACTTGATCTAAATTATTTATTGAACTATTACCTAATGGGAGCATGATTTTATTTTGGGTTAAACAGGATTCCATTTGAGTACAACGCTCTTGGAGAAATTGACTATAATTTGGAATATATCGAATATTATCGAAGAGCGAAATTTTAACTTGAACCTGTTTAAACATTTGAATCATCTCTTCCTTTTTCATTAATTCATCTATGCTAATGATCTTATCTTTAAAAGCGTTTGAAATAACAGGTATGCATTTTTCAAAATTTTCATTAATAATTTCATTTTCATCTCCCCCCAACTTATCCTCAATAGACTCTTTATTTCTCACTTCACCATTAATTTGGCTATGATCATCACTCTCCTCAATTAATTTTCCATTATTTTCTATAATATTTTCTTGATTATGAAGAGAGGAATTCTCGTTAACTTTATGATCTGAGAAACCATCACTACATAATGTTGTAATTATTATCAAATTTTCAGACAAAAGATTTTCTGATAGTAATTGATCTGATTGAGTTTGATAATCAAAATGGTTTATTGGAGTGATAGTTGATTCATTAGGTTCCTCCCCTCATAATGTATCAATATATTCATCATTTATTTTCAAATTATCTTTCTTTTGACCTAGCTTTTGTTTGTTAAGGGATTCAGCTTCTAAAGCATTTGGAAATGCTAAGTCATTTTCAAAATATGGACTTTCTAATGATACTGAATCTAATTGAATTTGAAAATTCGAATGATCAACTAGATTATCAATTTGGTCAGTATAAAATTTCTCTTCTCCTCTCCTCTTCATGGCTACTATTACATGATCTGCATCATCTGTCGTTTTAGAAAATAATTGTTGGTCCGAAAGGATTTGTTGATCTAATCTTTCGAATCCTCCTTCTAAGTCATCTAAGTGAGGAGATTGTTGATAATCTACTTGATCTGATGAAAAATCTGAAAAGTCCTCTTGTGATTGTGAATACAAATTTTTATAATGTTCAACTCGATTTAGGCACTCTGAAAATTTATTTTCTATGGTTTGAAAGCCATCGAGAAAAATATTTTTAGTTCTTCAATTTCCTCATTATAATTATATGTTTGATGAAGAGATTGGTTAGTAGGTTGAGGTGATGAAAGATTTTCTTCAGGATATGCAGGTGTCCCATATGTATTTTCATAATGATTATATTGATATTGATAATTTGAAAATTGACTTTGCTTAGGTGGCCACTGGGTTTGTAGATATGGAGGGTAGGGTTGCATTTGTTGATTTGTCCAGGACGTATTAGGACAACTCAATTCTGAGTTATATGTATATGAAAATGAATTGTAATCAGGTGTAGGGAACTTATGAAAATTTTGAACTTGCTCTTGATATGGTAAAAATTGAGTCTCATTAGAATATGTCGTTTGAAAAGGAATCGATGTATTTAAGAATGAACTGTTTGAGTTTGGATAGGCAAGTAAATCATTAATCTTTTGGTTTAATTCTTCTAACTTACCTAATTGCTGATCAATAAAGTTCATGTCCATTCTTTAATTTTAGTTTTTTTTTTTAAAGCAGGAAAGAATCGAAATTAGTAATCTAAAGTTCAAGTGCAATAAGTAAAGAAAGCAGATAAATAAAGCAGTAAAGATTATACTATTGAAAGCAAGTAAAGGAAATTTAAAGCAACTAATAAAACAATTCAAACCTCAATACGCCTCCCCGGCAACGGCGCCAAATACTTGATGCGCCGCTCCAGCAAACCGAGGAAAACTTGGATCCCCGGCAACGGCGCCAAAAACTTGATGCGCACCAAGTGCTTGTCGTTAAGAGCACTGTGATCACCAGTTTAATTAAAATTAACCGAAACACATTAAAGCTACCACTACGCGGGTGATAGTGTAGAATAACGGTGAGTCGGGTCGAATCCACAGAGAGGCGATGTAGTTTTGAATTGTTTTTAAGAGAAAGAGAAGGTATAGTGAAGAGAGAGAAAGAGAAAGAGAGAAGAGAGAAGAGAGAGAAAGAAGAGAGAGAAGAGAGAAGAGAGAGAAAGAAGAGAGACGTTGGAGAGAGAAAAAAAAAGAGAAATTAGAAGAAATTAGAGAGAGAAAGAGAGAAGAGAGAAAGAGAAGAAAGGAGAAATTAGAAGAAATTAGAGAGAGAAAGAAGAGAGAGAAAAGAAGAGAGAGAAAGAGAGAAGAGAGAAAGAGAAGAGAGAAAGAAAAGGAAAGAAATTAAGAGAGAGGAGAGAGAGACGTTAGAAAGAGAAAAGAAAAGAGAAATTAGAAGAAATTAGAGAGAGAAAGAGAGAAAGAAATTGGAAATTAGAAAGAGACAGAAAGAAGAGAAGAAAGAGAGAGAGAGAGAGAGAAGAATGGAGAAAATAAAAGAAATTAGAGAGAGAAAGAGAGAAAGAGAGAAAATAGAAGAAATTGGAGAGAAAAGAAAGGGAGACAAGAAGCTAAAAGAAATTAACTAACAACTTAATTAAAACTATTCTAAGAAAGCAATAAAAGTTATGAAATTCAACTATTAAAACAGGAAAGAGAATTACATTAAATTTAATCTAAAAATTACAAAGCACAAAATAAAGCAGTAAATCTAATCTAAAAATTAAAACTACAAATTAAAAAGTAATAACCACGAGACACTACAAAGCATAATAAAATAAAATTTACATCACCCGAATATGGAGAGCAAAATCTCCACGTAATAGAAAACTTTATTGCTTGGCCCCACCTCCTAGCTACGGGTCCCACAAAAATGGGTCCCACCCACTTGCTAGAGGTCCCACAAAATGGGTCCCACCTAAGGGGTTGTGTGTGGGGTATGGGGTCCCTTTCTTGGGATGAGAGGAGGCCTTTTTATAATTGAGAGAGGGGCCCTCCCTCCCTTGTGGCTTTCGATGTGGGATTCTCACTTCTGCCCGTTTGCTTCTTCAATTTGCTGGTTTGTTCACGACGGATGACTGCCGTGGACTCAGACGGCCCAAGCTCCCAAATGCAACATACACAACCGATCCGACTGCCCTCTCATCCGGCAGCTGATACTTGATCACCACAGATTGCCCGCACACGTCGGTCATTTTCTGCACGAGCTCGTGGAACCCGATGTCCCGCCGGACGCTGATTATCTGCGTTTGACCCTTCTTCTTGCTGCTTTTCTTGGGGGACTCGGCCACCATCTTCACTGGCTCCGGTGCTTGTTGGTTTTGCAATGGCAGTGCTGCCGAAATTAGTGGGTTTGTGCGGACGGCTGGTTGGGCGTTCGAGTTGCCTGCTTTGATTGACAAGGGGAAAACGGTGGCTTTAAATTTAATCGCAAATTTTTGATGGAGCTAGCTGCTGCTCGGTGGAGAAGCAAGGTGCGATCTTTGCTGGTGGGTTGCAGCGTACGGCAATTTCGGTGATGGGTTTCTGCTGCAGAAATTGGGACGATTGATGGGCTGCTGGATCGTGGCTGCCTCCATTTGCAGCTGCCGATGTTTGTAGAGCAGCAATTGGGCGTTGCTGCCTTTGACGGTATGAAAAATGGGATTTGATGGCGTGCTCGGTATTGCTGGAACAGAGATGCTGGCCGGTATTGCTGCTGAAAGGGCTGCCTTGGTTGGAAGGCTTCTGCTTCCATGGATGCTACCGGTTGGCGGGCTTTTGCTATTGTCTCGAATTAGATATGGTCGAACCAAATTTTAGGGGCAGCTGCTTTCAAATCACAACCGGATGTTTTGCTGTCGTGATTGATAGGCTGGATCTAGCTAACTTGGTTGGAGAAGATGGTGGTTGCAACCTGTATCTGTTGTACGAATGGATATGAAGAAGAACAGGGGTGATGCTGATTCGGTTTTGTGCTTGGGATTTTCGTGGGCAGCTGGTTGGTTTGGGGAAGATGGAGCACCAGAAATGGTGCTCCGGCGGCGCACAATTGCGTGTACTCATGCAGCATATTTAAACACTAATTTAAATATTAATTCATATATCATCTTAGTTTAATTCTTTATAATAATTTACTTTGTTCCCCATATCTTAAAATATAATTATAGTTTTATATGTATGATTTTCTTCCAATTACATAATTTTATAAATTTGCCCAACTTATATTAATAAGCAACGTTAAAATTTTCTAAGGGATTAAGTCATAATTTTATATTTTCAAGAATGTTTGCAAAATGTCCATTTTATAGCAAAATTAAATATTCTATTAAAAATATGATTTTCATGAAATTCCACTTAAAACATGCGTTTAATTAACATTTTAATATTTAATGGCGTGAATTTAACATGAAAATAAATGAAAATTTTTAGACTTATCAAGTTTCCTGAACTACACCATCCTCCCTAACCAAGCCTTGAGGGCCCTCAATGATTGCGACGTCATCTCCCAGGAAGATTAGAAAACCATGATTGCGGCCGACGTGGACAAGGCCATGAGCCAGAGGCTGACGCTTGACATCGACAGCAACCTGAGGCTCTACAGCCTTAACCCCACCTCTGGCCAGTGGACGGTTGTTTGCAAGAGATCCAAGAGCTCTGCACCATCCATGGTTCCTGCGGCCCCAATTTTGTCTGCACCACCAACGGCTTCGACGCGAAGACCTACATTTGCCCTGCCGAATTCCAGATGATGTTCGACGATGGCTATGACAGGAAGATTCCGTTGTCGACTGTAGAGCCGAGCAGCAGCAGATTCCTGCGAATGGATTTCGTCGTGTTCGATATAGGGCTGGAGCCGCCAGATCTCAACTTTTTGACCTCTCAAGCGTGTTGCCTTGCCGACCGTCGGTGCCTTGACTTCGACGCCAGGTTCGACAGCAAGCAGCACTGTGGGCACTACATCAATGGCCTGGTCAATGGTTATTGGTCGCCAGGGAAAGAGACGATGTCGTTTGTTAGTGGGGACAGATCGAAGCATGAGGAGTCGAACTTCACGGGCATGACGACACTGCTGGAGACCATCTGCCTTGTTAACATCAGCCTCTTGTTCCCACCCAAGGAATCAAATGCCGAGCGGCGGAACCTCACCATCATCCTTAATGAATTTGTTTTTATTAAGGGGTATTTTCGCCATTGCACAGGACCATACGGGCATCCCAATCCTATGCACCCGGGTGCATTCAGCCTCAATGCACCCGGGTGTACTACACCCATTTTTTTTTATTTTTTTATTATTTTTTCATGAATCTGTTAATATAGGTTTTTTAACATATGTGTCAATTTTTACTATTTTTGGAGATTTTTAGATATTTTTTTGAGATTTTTAAAAATCAGTGGCATTTTCCATAATTTAAAATTACCGAAAATGCCACTGATTTTTAAAAATCTTAAAAAAAATCTAAAAGCCTCCAAAAATAGTAAAAATTGATACATATGTTAAATAAACCTAGATTAACCATTGTGTAAAAAAATTTTCAAAAAAAATAAAAAAAATGGGTGTAGTACACCCGGGTGCATAGGATTGGGATCCACCATACGGTGCGTGACGGACCGCATTAGGGCGGAGGATTTAAAATGCAAAGATGAAACTTATCAGGGTCTAAAATGCTAATACGCGAACTTCAGGTTCTAAAATACTAATACACAAACTTAGACAGGGTATGATGCAAATTTCCCGCTATGCATTAGGGCATTAGCTCTCAACGAATCTGGTCCACACAAGCCCCTAGAGTGGAGGAAATAAAATCCTTTAATTTACACAAAATGATACATATTTAAAAGTATAATGATTCAATATATACTTACCCTTGATTTTGTTAGTCTTAAAATATTTTATAAAAATTAAACCATTTAAAAAAATCCATCCATATTATTTATTTAATTTATGATTTTAAAAATTACGTGTATTGGAAACTTTTATGTACTATATCCATATTATAGGCATGAACCGACGCACGTCCAGTTGTAAAGGAAAGGAATTAATGCCCACTTATGATATGATATGTGAAAAAATTCTGTCCGCTTAATGGAAGAAATTATTCAAGGATTCGTAGAAGAACAATTTGGAGAATCTAGCAACATCCATGGCTAGTGGAAATGTTCGACAACATGCAATATTGAAATTACTGATCCATAGACTCGGTTGATTTTTGTCCGGATGTAGGCCTGACATGCCATGCATTTTTATATTTATTTTTTGGAAAAGTTTCCAGTATCCATAACATTTGATCATTTGATCGTTATTCTTTTGGAACCCATGACATTTTAGAAATTCTCCTAATACCCCCAACATTTCACTCTAATTTTCCGAATGCCCATGTCATTATTTTTTTTGCCAAAAACGATGTTAACTGCATGTGGATATGTTGATTTTGCCCCTACACAATTATGTAATTAAATATGAAATAAATTTCCTCTATTTTTTATTATAATTTAAACAAGAAATACATCGAATATGTGTTATAAAAGGAATTTTTGCAAATATGCCTACAAGGTTTGACCAATATTACATCTGTGTCCTTAAGTTTGCCAAATTTGCAAATATGACTAAAAAGTTTGCATAAATTTGCAATTATGTCCCTTCTGTTAGGATGCCGTTAAATTTTTATGTAAAATGACGATAATACCATTTAATCCAACTAATAAACTTGCAATTTTTTCAAATATTGAAGATATATTTGTTGTTTCATTATTTTATATATTTTTGATGCATTATTATTTTACATGTTTTACAAAAATGCTTACAATATTATCAAAAATTGAAAAGTGTATAATTTATCTTAAGGCTATTATTGTCATTTTACATAAAAATCTAGCGATAATCTAATGGAAGGGATATGGTTGTAATTTTATACAAACTTTGTAGGTATATTTGCAAATTTGGCAAACTTAAGGACACGGATGCAATATTGGTTAAATCTTGTAGGCATATTTGCAAAAATTCCTTTATAAAAAATGATAGGGATTCTGTTTTGAATTTTTTTCAAAATTATGTTGGCAGTGAAATCAACATTTTCATATATACTTAACCTCTGTTTTGGACTAAAAGTAACGGCATTAGAGATAAAATATTGTGGTTGTTGAGAAAATTTCTAAAATTTTGTGAGTATTAAAAGAATAATTGTCAAATATTGTGAATACAAGAGGAAGTTTTCCTTATTTTTTAAAATTTTTTAACAATGCATGTTTTTCAAGGTATATTTAACTCATATAACAAATTTTACTAGTTTATAATATTTTTATGTATTTAATTTTATTTTTAAAAAAAAACCATCAATCATGGGGCAACAGAGAGCCCGAGCATCAGACAACCGATGAAGCAAAAAGTTGAGGTTGACGGGGGAATAACAAAGGAATAAGTGCCGTGTTCTGCTCACGCCGAATGTTATCAAGCGGGGCCGTCATTCGCGGAATGTTGCTGAGGCGCGTTAGTGCGTTACTCTCTCCGGTCGGCGTTCGGTAGAATGAAGTGGGAAAGCCGTAATACATTCTCTGATGTGACTTAATCCTTTTAATTACTTAATTATTGTACTTTCATTTTTTCTGTATTTCAATAATTTTGTTATAAAACCATTTATACTTTATTCTAATCATATCACATTACTTTTATAATTTTGAAATTTTTTTCTTATTTTCTACTTTCCTCCTTTCAATTACCCCACGTACCTAGAAGTTTTGAGAAAGCTGATTAATTTATCTTATTCGCAAATGCGAAAATTTTATTTTTTCTTTTACAATTTTTTTGTTATGTTATTGTTAGAAATTAAGTTCAAGGATTCTTACTATTTTTCTCTACTAATTACAACCTATACAAATAATTAGATGACCGCCGCACTTGTGGGCAGGTGTGATTTAATACACCCGTGTGCCCTTAACTACTAATTACAACCTATACAAATAATTAGATGACCGCCGCACTTGTGGGCAGGCGTGATTTAATACACCCGTGTGCCCTTAACGTCATGCATCTGAGTGCATTTAATCTATTTTTAAATTTTTTTGAAATTTTTTTAAACAACTAGTATATCAAGTTTTCATATTTTTGGAGATTTGTAGATATTTTTTTAAATTTTTTTAAAATCAATGATAATTTCATAATTTAAAATTACTAAAATTTCATTGATTTAAAAAAATTCAATTTACGAATGTCAAAAAATAGCAAAATTTTTTCACACATTGAATATACTTAGATTAACAATTGTATAAAAAATTTTCAAAAAAAAAAAAAAAAAACTTTTGTACCTAGGCGCACCAAAACTAAGTGCACCCAGTTGCACTACAATATAACTCTCTTGTGGGAGAGATGAAATACTCCATTGCCATGGTTGAACCCTGGCCGCTTGGCAAAGAGTTGGGTCGCTGTGCCAATTGGGCTATGCCCATTGACACTTTTCTTTTAAAATTGAGTAATATTTGACGCATCTTAATGCATTGAAATTGAAATTTCAATGGATCAGGGTGTACAAATCTATTTTTTAAAATTTTAAAATATTTTTATAAAACTGTTAATCTATTTGCAATTTTGCATTTGATCTATATACTACATTTTACTATTTTTGAAGATGTGTATTTTTTTATTTTTTAAAGCGGAGGAGGTTGTAGTCATTTTTAAATGACTAAAATATTCTCATTTTTTAAAAAATAACAAAATATATTTATATATCTCAAATAATTAGTAAAACCTAATACATAAGTTCAATACAATAGGTTAACAATTTTGTAAAAAAATATTTTTCAAAAAAATATTTAGAAAAATAAGATTTTGCACCTTGATGCATTGAAATTCCAGCATATCAGGATACATTAAAACATTAGTCTTAAATTTTAGCCGCTGACGCATAAATGCAGGTTATGGAAATTGGTCGGCAAATTAAAAAAGGACTCTTGGCCCTTCAATATGCGGTCAAATGAAATAAACCTTATATAATTGGCAGCAATCAATAAATCAAGCAATTTATGGGCAATCATAAAGTTATTTTTATTGTTACTTTTTATAAATACGGACACGTGTCTATGTACACGGGTTACATGGGAGTAATTCCGTGTAACCCCATTCAATTTTGAGATTTTGATATTTGATGAAAAATTTAATCCATTTATTACATTTAACATTATTTGTTTAGCTAAGAGACCAAGTTTCATCATAATTTAATATATGCATAGGTCACATTTACTCAAAAATAGATACTTTGATGTGTACATTAGGAAAAATGCTTAGATTCATTCATATTCGTATTAGAAGATCCATTCACATACGTATTAGAATGTACCAATACTTTATAGAATTATTTATTTACATATTATTGATATTTAGATGGTTCGGATATTGTAAAAACTACTTAAAAGTTGATATTTTAACATTAAATTATTTTATTACGTTGATTTTATACTTTTATAGATGGGACCCATATACTGTGAAATTAAAAAAATAAAAGTGTGTCCATGATACAAAAAATGATGTTAAACACAATGATGAAATAGATTTTTCATAAATATACTAGCTTCGTCTAGATCTTCGTTGATACGAAGATGACATATTTTTTATTTTTAAAAATAAAAATATTATACAAATTTAAAAATGAACAAACTTTTGTATAAAAATGATGTAAGTGAGACTGCCACATTCATAAAAATTAAACATTATTATTTCGGAGGCAACGTAAATGGCGAAATATACGAGTGGCCATAAAAATATATAATTAAGTTCGTTGGACAAATTTTGACTTGGCTTGTTTTTGCCGAAAATATTATAAATCTCTCTAACGGAAGCTCTTACATTTATTATTACGATTGGCTGAAAATTGATTAATATTTTTTCATGAAGAATATTGATTAATATTATTCTTAGTTTTTATTTAACAAATTTTATCTTTTAAATGAAAAAACAACTGATTGCATATTTCCTTATGCAATCATTGCCTAAAGAGGAAAATGGTAAAAGAGGGCTTTTGTAATTTTTCAAAACAAAGCTTCTTAATTATATTTAATTAAAATTTAGTTCCTGTAGTATTTTTATAGTCAAAAGGGCTTACCCCCTTACATCCAATATGGATTATCAGAGGACCGAAGGGGAAGACCTGAAGGAATTTTATTCAATGTCAAAATCATTACATAGCAATTCCCAATGAGCCCATATTAACACCACTAGTTGATATATGAACTAATACGCCATTGCTACTTGCACGATGGACAATAGATTGCAAAATGTTGTAAAATAAACCCAAAAGATAAAGCCTAAGAGGCAATATTCAACATCTAATGGGTTGAATCTTATTTAGAATTATTTAGAATAGATTCCAAAACATTATAAAATTATATTTAATTTATTTTTGGTGTGTGTGGGAAGTGATAGAACATTTGAATGAAAAATTTTTAGTGTAAAAGTTTTTGAATTAGTAGAAAATAGTATGATATGGTAATAATGATTAGCAAAATGAATAAAGCTAAAATAGACAAGTTAGTTATATAGGTAGTTGTATAGAAATTATTCAAAAAACAGGATAGTTGTATGTAAAAATATAAAAAAAATTAAAAAATATGGTAGTTGTGAAGATTAAAAAGCTTTGGTTGAAAAAGTTCTTGGTTTTACCAAACATGCCCTTTATAAGTAAAATATTTTTGCCAAACATTGATGTTAGAGTCTATTTTGCGACTAGGAGGGGTTAACTTGGCCTGACTGAGCCCGAACTCAGCCCGTTGGACTCAATTTTTGACGGGGTTAGACCTTGCTTTTTTAGAACCTAAGACCAATGAACCCAATTTGTAAATATAATATGGTTAAAGTTTGAGCGAATCGAAGCTCGATTTTCATTTATAAAATTTATTTTGTATATAATATCTAAATAATGTTTCTTTATATTATTTGTATTTTATGTTATTTATATTTATATTTGAACACATGTTTAGCATAATATAATTCTATTATAAATAAAGTATATTATTTCATTTATATTTTTCTTTTATTTTTATTTAATTTTATGTCAATTAATTTTCTTCTTGTATCTTATTTTTTATATTAAATTTTCTTCTACAAATATTCTTTATATTGCTATATGTTTTAAAATTTTATATTTTGACTATATATTATTATTTTTACTTATATGATATGTTACCATTATATATTTATATGAAATATTAAACTTATCACTCTTAAATAAAATTTAAATGCATCAACTTAATTTCCAACCTGAAACTTAACTTGAACTCAATTTTCAAAAAGTAGGGATAGAGTTTAGATTTTACAAATAAGATTAAGGTTAGGGTTAATATTTTATAAATAGGATTAGGGTCAAGGTTAAAGTGATCCGAGTTTCATGAGCCTGAATTACACCATTATCTGCAACTAGTTAAATACAAAGATTATAATTGGCGAATACCCAAATTAAATAGCTTAATTTGTTATTAAGATAGACATAAGGTCTATTTTAGTCTTTTCCAAAGATTGAAATCCCTTCTAAAAGGTTTAACATATAAAGTGATGATTAAAGATAATCTAAATAAGATATTTGAATAAATTGAACTAATTCTTTAAACTTTTAATTAGAGAAATTAGGTAAAGGGAAAACAGACAAATTTTGAACAGAGAAATAATTGGAAGATATAGAATATATATAACTCAAATTGATGATGACTATTAATTCCATAAAAATTAATTTCAATATCATAAATCACTATAATAAATGATAGTTTTAGCGACAATCTTGGTTACTACTCATATAGTTGTTGATGCCTTATCAGTTGCCAACATTGTTTTATTTAATGGAAGTTTTTGTAGTGGATATTCAAATAGGAAACTTATTACTATATAGGGAGAGTCCTCCCCCGCGTGGCCCGATAGACGATCTATTCGTGCTCGGCGCTGGGTGGAGGGTCCAGGTGGTGATTCCGGCATCTTGCAGAGAACCAGGCAGTCGATTGGCTGAGGAGCAGAGCTTGGCTTCGGTGGGAGCGTAGGTGCTGACGACCGAGACACGATCGAAATGAACCCGAGCATGGATGATCTTCTCAGAGCTGAGCTCAAGACCATGACAATCTCTGGTACTTAAGAAGATATCTCCCGGGGCCGACACAACATGCCTATGCTCGGTGTGGTCGTCAAAACCATACAATAGGGAGCTCTTCAAATCCATGATGCGAAGGTTGTGGAGGACGACGGGCAGCTTCCATTTCGTCGACATGGGTGAGAATCTTTACAAGGTCGTCTTTTCCAAACAGGATGAAAAAGAGAGAATCATGGCAGGGAGGTCGTGGTTGTATGACAGACAGGTGGTATTATTCATGGATTTGAAAGAGGAGATAGACTATGCCCATGTGGTGCTCGCAAAAACGCCAATATGGATGCATATACTGGGAGTTCCTCATTTGGTGGATAAACAAGTGTTGGGACGAAGCATTGGTGAAACTTGCGAGTCCGTGGAAGAGATTGCAGTATCTGAAACGGAACTAAAGATGAAAGTTATGATCGACTGCAGGGAACTGTTGAGGAGAGGGCTGTTCATACAAGTGGGATCACAAGGGAGATGTTGGATCCCATTTCAATATGAAAAGCTGCTGATTTTCTGCTACCAATGTGGAATTATGGGCCATGGTTATAAGGAATGCCCGAAATTAGATGCTAGAGTTGATAATATGGCAGAAGCAGACATGCCATTTGGGAGTGCCTTGAGGGTGGGAACTCGACCACTGCAAGTAAGAGACGGCCATGAATCTGGGAATAGAGTTATCCCAAGGAAATACTTGGGTGACCAGAATGAGTGTGGGCCATCCCAGCAGCAGCAAGGGGATGTTCCCCCATTAGCACACAAGTCTGTCCACCTTTCTATGCAACAAAGCTCCCATCTTTTCAGTTCCCAACCAAAGCATGCTGCGAATCCTCAATCCAGTCAACAAGGTCTGCCCCAAATGCAGTGCCAGCAACAGCCAAAATGCAACGATCTCACATATACCCACTCGCAACCTTCATCTGTGCAGACACCGATCTGTTTAGATAGCAAGGGATCAAAGACGACCCAGTCGATCCATCCTTGCTCCCAGCAGCGCAGTGCTTGCTATGACCAATGGCAACTGCAAGCATGTAATGAACATATGCGGGAGTCCCAATTGAGTATCTTTGATACTCAGCAGCAACTATTACACTCTCACTTGAGGGAATCTCCTAGGAGCAGCACTCAATCAGAGGGCCAGCAGATCCATTCCCAAACGCAGTAAGTCACCAACATCGAGCAGCAGCGAGATATCCAGCCTGAGCATCCGGTCCGGCATCCAATCCAGTTAGCAGTGCAACAAATAGCATGGGTCCCTCCCCAACAGCAGCGGCAACATGGAAAAAATGAGAATCTCTCCCAAATCTATATGAAGGATATCCCCATAAGCCTGGCTTCTGAGATACCCCAATCATCACCCTCCACTATCGGTGTGGACATGTTGGTGGGGGACGTTGTGGACCAATGGAGGTACAATGAAGACATGAAACTACCATATAGGAATGAAGTACTGCAGAATGATAGAACTATGGACCAGTTTCGGGAAGAAAGGAAATCTGATAGGATAGGAAGGGGCAGATGGAAACGGAAGGTGAGAGGCTTGGATCATGTAAAGGTATATGGTTTAAATGAGACTCCCACGACGTCTAATCACAAAATAAGGTCGATAAAGCAGCAGCAAGAGATCATTCTCAATCACAAACATCCAAAGATGGCTGATTCCTATGATGATAAGGAGGTGGCAGCTGAGGGGGATCCTCAGCCCCACCTCGGTTGATATGTCTCTCTTAGCATGGAATTGCCGTGGGCTTGGGAACCCACGGGCAATTTGCTGTCTCCTTGACCTGGTCAAGAAAAAAGATCCCAAATTGATTTTCCTTTCTGAAACAAAACCGACAGTAAAGGAAATGGAAGGAATCAGACATAAACTCAAGTTCGACTGTTGCCCAGCGGTGGATCCTACAGAAAGAAGGGGAGGGATAGCTCTTCTATGGAACAAGGATTTTTTGGTCATAATCAAGAGTTTTTCAAATCATCACATTGATGCAGATATACATGGGTGGAGATTCACAGGGTTATATGGCCATCCCAAAACGCAGTTGAGAGTCCAGACTTGGAATCTTCTAAGTACGTTAAGCAACTAGGTGGACTCCCCATGGTTAGTTATGGGCGATTTCAATGAGGTAACGGGGCAAAATGAATACCTGAGCCAAAGGAACCGTTCTCAAATGCAGATGGATGTTTTCTGTAATGCTCTGGATAGGTGTAATTTTGCGGATCTTGGCTTTGTGGGACCGTCCATGACGTGGAGCAATAATCGAAAGGGTAATCAGCGGGTAGAAGCCAAACTGTATAGAGGAGTGGCAACCCCAAGTTGGATATCATTCTTCCCATATGCGAAAATCTTTCATTTATCGGTAGCCTACTCTGACCATTGTCCTCTATTGTTGGTTCTCAACACATTGATTTGCAAAAGCAAACCTCCAAGGGAGTTCAGATATGAGTTGTTTTGGGCAAGAGACAGGGAGACTTATTGGATTGTCAATCAAGCATGGACCTCGCAGCAGTGTCACGATCCCTTTTCCCCAACCCACCTGGAAAGGAAGATCAAGGTTTGCAGTAAGGAACTCACTAAATGGAACCGACTGAGGAGAGGGAATCTAAGGAAAGTCATAGAGGGAAAGCAATGGGAGCTTGCACAACTTATGGATCAGAACCCCACTGACCATAGAGATGATTCCATAAAAAGAATCAAGTCTCAAATTAACATCCTACTGGAAGATGAGGAACAGATGTGGAGGCAGAGAGCGAAGACCCATTGGCTACACGAAGGGGACAGAAACATGGGATTTTTCCACCGTATGGCGTCAAATCGCAGAAGGATTAATACCATTGATGCCCTAATGGATCATAATGGCCATTGGGTAAGAGATCAAGATAATTTGCTGGATATGACTGTGGCACATTTCTCATCTCTTTTCTCTTCATCACATCCAACTAGCTGTGAATGGATGAATTCTGTCATTTCCACAAGAATTACGGACTAGTAGAGGAATTCACTGATTAGGACCCTCGAATTTGTGGAAGTAGCCAAGGCAGTCAAGACGATGAGCCCAACAAAGGCGCCGGGGCCAGATGGGATGTCAGCAAGGTTTTTCCAATAGCATTGGCAAACGGTTGGTCAGGATGTATTTTTGTGGTGCAAGCAATTCATGGGACAATCGGATTTCGAACGACAATGCATGCAAGTCGAACTGCTAAACTCCACTACCATCGTCTTGATTCCGAAAATTGTGGGAGCTCAATCTTTGGCTCATTTTCACCCGATAAGCCTATGCAATGTTGCTTATAAGATTTTGGTCAAAGTTTTGGCTAACAGAATCAAACTATGCCTCCACGACCTTATTAGTGAACATCAGAGCGCGTTCATCCCAGGCCGGCTAATCTCTGATAACATGTTGGTTGCATACGAAGTTATACATTCTCGTAGGAGGAGAAGGGAAGGTACGAAATAAGAAATGGCTATTAATCTCGATATGTCCAAGGCGTATGATAGGGTGGAGTGAAATTTCTTAAAGCAGATCATGGAAGCCATGAACCTCGGACCGGTGTGGATTAGATGGGTTATGTGCTGCATTTCAACGGTGAGGTATAGGGTGAATGTAAATGGCTTCAAGTCAAGATACTTTAAACCCCAAAGGGGCTTACGGCAAGGTGATCCATTATCTCCTTACCTCTTCCTCTTATGTGCTGAAGGTCTATCTGCCCTCATAGCAAGTGCGGCTAACCGTGGGAGAATTAGTGGCATCAAACTCAACCCTAGGGGCTCACCCATCACTCACCTTCTATTTGCGGATGATGCTATCATATTTATCCGAGCAGTGAGGCAGGATGTTCAAAATCTAATGGCAATTCTCCAACGATACGCGGAGGCATCGGGTCAAGTGGTAAATGTTGATAAGACGACCGTGTTTTTTAGCTCAAATGTCAGAAATAATGTGAGAAGTGAACTTGTCCATCTGCTTGGAACAATGGGGCAGGATTTTGATCATTATCTGGGGCTCCCAGCATGGCTAGGAAGGGCAAAAAACTGAATGTTCAGTGGTCTCAAACAACGCATTTGGAACAAAGTCCAAGGATGGAAGGGTAGGCTCCTCTCTTGGGGAGGGAAGGAGGTCCTCATTAAAGCTGTCGCCCAAGCCATTCCGACCTACACAATGAACATATTTCTGCTTCCAAAAGCCTTTTGTAACGAAATCAACAGGATGCTAAGCAGATTCTGGTCGGGGGAGTAGGAAAATAAACGAAAAATGTGTTGGGTTGCCTAGAAGGAAATGTGCACATCTAAGGTATCGGGAGGTATGGGTTTTAGGGAGCTACATGTGTTCAATCTCGCTCTTCTCGGCAAGCAAGTTTGGCGCCTCATTTCGCAAACAAATTCGCTCTGCTACAAGGTTCTCAAAGCAAAATACTTCCCACCTAGTGACATTTGGAAGTCCAATGCAAAACCTTCCAACTCTTTTACCTGGAAGAGTATCATGAAAGCAAAGGAGATGATACGGACTGGCTGTAGGTGGCGTATTGGTAATGGGATGCGGGTGCATTTCTTTCAGGACGCGTGGCTTGAGGACCGTTTGACCAAAGCAGGACCCCTTCCGCGGACAATCCCGGATGACGTGACAGTCAATCATTTCATAAATGAAGCAGAGCACTCGTGGATCAGGGAGAGGGTAGTGGCGGCAGTGGGGGAGGTGGGATGGAGACAAATCAGCCAAATTCCCCTACCCCACATGGATGATGAGGACCGGATGTTCTGGATTCACGAACCAAATGGCAATTATTCTGTGAAATCTGCTTATAGAATGCTGAATGTGGCAATGACCAACCCGTCCAATGCGGTCATTTACAAAGTTATTTGGAAGACGAAGTTGCCGAGCAAAATTTTGATATTTGGGTGGAGACTTTTCAAAGATGCCCTTCCAACACGGCAAAATTTATTGTTAAGGAGTATTGATGCGGATCCACATTGCCTTTTTTGTAGAACAGAGACGGAAGATGCTACCCACGTATTCACGGGATGTCCTCACACAAGGGCGACTTTCTTGAAAGCAGTTAGAATCACCTATCCTGGAGAGTCGATACAGGATATCTTTCGAAACTTGGTTTCAACAAACAGGCAGGGAAGGCTCGCTTTCTTCATCCTCTATTGCTGGCGGGTGTGATACTTGCGTAACAAATTTTGGAAGGAGGGGGTTCAGCCAAATTTTGTCAATATCATTGAGTGGTGCAAGGACTACCTTGAGCAACACACGAGAGCAAAACCTCTTATTATGGATGGGGCGAGTGATAGACCCCTGGTAGTCAGATGGTCTAAACCACCAGGCGGCTATTTCAAAATGAATGTTGATGCGAGGAAACATGATGATAATCATGCTCTGGGTTTTGCTGCTATTATTCGGGATTCGAAGGGAAGGTACATTGGTGCTAAAGGATGGAGACGAAGTGGAACTATGGGACCTCTGTGTATGGAGGCGACCGCTCTTACTTTGGGTCTCAATTGGGCTATTCAACTAAGACTAAGGTATGTCCAGTTCGAAACTGATTCACTTCTCCTTGTCAATTATGTCTTGAAGGACAAACAGATTTTCTCACCGGCCGGGGTAATCATTGCGGAAATCAAATCCTTGTTATCCTCCATCCAACATTTCTCTATCCATCATGTGTTAAGACACGGTAACGCTGTCGCTCATTCCCTAGCTGATTTTGTATCTATTTCTTTTGTGGGATGTCAGGAGTGGTGGGGTAATCCCCCTCAAATTATTTTGGAAAAACTTTGTGCAGATAATTTTTTGGCAATGAATTGCTTGGACTCTTCTATCCCATCCTCCCCTCCAAGTGCAGAGGAGAGGGGATAGGGTGTGTCCTTTTCATCAAAAAGGAAACTTATTACTATAGGAAGGATACATAGATATAACTTTGTATTGTGGAAAAAATAGGGCTTTATTGAAATATTTTGTAGTGGATATCTTGATGCTGAGTATGTGGGATTGATGATGTGTGGTGAAATGAAATTGTGCTTGAGTATGGGTTTCGAAAAAGTGTGGTATATTTGTAAAATTATCATTTTATGATTGTAACATGATTTGTGATAAAAACAAGTTCAAAATTCATGGATAGTTTGAGAATAGAATATGCTTCTTTTCATGCTTGGAATAACTATTTGAATATGCTTGTGTGATAACCTCACTTATAATGTGTTATGGAATATGCTATTTAAGGTGTACTTAACTTGGAATAAAGAGTGATATATACTCTTATGATTATCTTGAATGGTTTAATATATTTGAAGTAGGGAGGAAAGCACTTTGGCTTCTTTGAGATTGAAAAAGGACAACCTTTTAATAGAAAACATAAAACATTTTCTAGGGAATATTTTTTTCAAATTCCAAGTAGTTGTGATATACAGAAAGACCTTTTGGCCTGTCACTTGAACCGTATTTCAAGTTATCAAAAGGCTATAAAGAGAAGACTTTGGAGAGCTAAAATGCATTGAAAAGGTACAATTAAGTGCCAGTGAATGAAAGACTTCAAATGGCTCTCTTATGAACATTGCTTTTAAAAGATCGTGTTCAAGATAAAGCTAATTCAAGGTGATGGTGCTATGGTGATCTAAAGCTTCAAGTTGCAATTCAAATTGAAGATTTTTTGCTCTTAGAAATGCCAAAGTTGGTTTGATTTTTTATTTAAAGTTTTGTTTTTTATATCACCTTGGTATTGATTAAGATCAAACTAGAAGGTAAGTGAATTAAGTTGTTGATTACTTCATAAGCTTGTCTAGAGCTTAATACCAATTTAAAAGATTGTTGGACTAACTATACCACTGTAACTTATAAGTTGGAGCTCACTAGTGAAATCCACGCAATTGTATTTGGAGAGTAAAGTAGGTATGTAGTTGACCAGACTAGGTATTTGTGTCTTGTGAATTGGATTGTGCCCTGTGCTTTGAATTTGTGATTGATTTCTATCCTTACATTAAATAACCATTACATAGGACATTAATTTCTCATAAGTCATCACAATAGGAAAAATAATAGGTTACATAGAAACGTAAGTCTATTGGCGCTATGTGACCCCATTTATTTGTAACACCTTAAGATTATAGGCATCATCAACAATCTCATGGCTTGAATAAAACAAGAAGTTGGGGGGGGGGGGGGGGGGCAAGGCTTTAAGAAACTAGATGCAATCAACGGTTTAAATAAGTAAATTACATTCATGGATATCATTTCGTCCCTACTTCCCAATCCAAAAGGTAGCATCCCACGTTAATTAATAGTAAAATGACCATTTCATACCGGTCTCATTTCAGACTAGTATGAAAACATATTTTTTCAATTTTCTTTTGCAAAACAGTTAATCTAGTTATGTCTAATTTATGAATTTTTTTTTACTAATTTTGAAGATGCATATATATTTATTTTTGAAATTTTAAATATAAAAGTATTTTAGTCATTTTTCAATAATTTAAAATGACTAAAACACCCTTATATTTAAAAATCTAAAATAGATACATATACATCTCCAAAATCGATAAAAATTGATTTATAGAACAAACATAACTAGAATAATAATTTTGTAAAAAATTGAACAAAATAAAAAATGTACTTTAGACCGATTTTGAAGGATCGGGCCTCTAATTAATAATGGATCCAAAATATTAGGTTGTCTAACAAACTTTGCAATAAAGCAAAGAATATAAAACCCGGTGTGTTTTTTTCCGTGCCGTTATTAGATGAGAAATGAAATTGACAGTCGCTTTGTCGAGAACAAAGTTTTTTCACCCACTATAAGAAAAAGAAAAAAAAAAGGTTTCATCAAAACCCACAGAAAAGTTGGATGAAAATGGATTTGGCAGATACATCATGCTAATTAATTTGATTAATTTAAATACTATTTTGCATTTATTTACCAATTTAGTTCAATTTATTCTTATAGATGTGTGGGTCCTAATCTTGTTAAATCATAATTTCATGGTAACCTCTCGAATGTGATAACCTTAATCATCATCGTCATCGTCTACTTTTCACCTAGGTGAGGTTGGCTACATGAATTTTATTGTGCCATTGTTGACTATTCCAAGCTAAATTTTTACTAATATTTAATATTTTCATATTTTATTTAATTACTTCAATTCATAATTTTTTTGAGGTCTTCATCTCATTCTCTCATCATCTTCTACTTGGATGGACCTGCTCTTCTAATTGACAATGTTTTAGGCATCCGTTTAACACAACAAAATTATTTTAATCTATTTTCTCTCATTTTATCATTTATTGCCTCACTTTGAGATTTTCTCAAATTATTTTATTTCTAATTTTATCTTTTATTATTTTATCACTTATTCACCTTAACAATCTCATTTCCACTACATTCATCACATGCGCGTTGTTCTTTAATTACCTAATATTGTACTCAACATTTCTACTACATGCTTTCTATATGGTAACCTTAATGCTACAATCACAATGGGTTCTGTATTATAAGTTTACATTTATATTGCAAGTATGTTCGTTAATATAACCAATTTGAATATATGTCTGTAAAATTTGTGCGAAATTACAAGTTTATCCCTTTCATTATGCTTTCATGAAATTTCAGTAAGAAAGACAAAAATACTCTTCCTAACAAAATAAGGGTTTTTTTCATTTTCACCAATCTAATTTTGAATATTTGCATTTTAAATCCTAAAAATTTTGGTTCCTTTTTAATTTTAAACCTTAACTTATTAAAATTATTGTTAATCTATGAGAAATAATGTAAACATCCTCTAATATTTTTTTTTTCAAAAAAAGAAAACTTGAATCTATATTAGAGGTGAAGATATTGTTGTTTCCTCTAAGGATAAAATGCAAAAGCCTAATAGTCAAGTTTAAAATGTAAATAATTTTTTTAATATTAGAGGGTATGTAGGTAATTTTGCGTGAATTAGAGGTAGTTTTTAATGCTATAAGAGGTTAGGGTTTAAAATGCAAAGGAATTAAATTTTTAGTGTTTAAAATGTAAATAGACAAATGTTGGAGTTTAAAATAAAAATACGCAAAGTTAAAGAGTGTAAAATGCCTTATTCACATTTTTATAGTATTAAAAGAATATAATTTTATTATTTTGACAATTTTTTACTTAAATCAGCAAAAAAAGTTCTCGCTATCATAATTCCACGAAAATAATTTTTGCAAATAGTATAAAATTCTAATATGATAAAGAGTGTGGATATATAAAGGCATTTTTATCATTCTAGTATACGACTATACAGGTGTAACTTTGTAAATATATCTTTGAAGAGCCCAATTAAAATCTAATTATCATCTTATATTTTATTATGATACCAAGAATAGTTTTAACAGAGAGTCTTGGGTAAGCTTTGCCACGAGCTTTAAGGTATATAATCATTTAGAAAATATGAAAAATACATATACTCATTTACAGATGCATTAAAATTTTATAATACTTTATATAATCATCGTACACATATAAATGATGTTTTTGGATGGTTTAGATGTTATTTGACCAAATTCGAATTTGATATATAGGTTAAGCAAGCAATTTTTATTCTTTGTTTTCAATGAAATTTGATTTGCTACGTAAATGAATAATTTCAAATATAATGAATAAATTAAATTTTATATTACCATCAAGGTATTACAAATCTACAATGTTAGTACCATAAAATATAACTCTAGATGTTGAGAAGTACTTTAATAGTGCATAAGTGAATTTGTACATTTATCATTTTTGTCCTCCCATCGTGGTGATTATATAAAATCTAATTCATTTTATTATTATGGAAACAACTAGTAAACAATAAAAACAACACAAACAAAGATTGACATTGCTTAAAAAATAAAAATATTTAGAGTGAATCTCAACCCATTAAATTTACTTTTTTAGAAATCCTAAAAATTTTAAATTAAATATCTAAAATTTCTAAACTATTCATTCCATCCAAAATAATACTCGCATACAATTTCATAACATTCTAACGCCGTGTACAATAGATTTAGGTGAATTTCAAATATTTATATACTTATTAAGGATGTGGCCTATAAGGGATTCCTATTAAAGTGATTTTTGGGAATGATATTGGATATAATCAATGGATTAGATTTTGATTATAAAATACACCACCGAGTGCTTCCTTTAAATGTTTACACCTTTTAAAGTATTTTTACGAGTTTAATCGGTGTATATTTTTATGTTTAATTTAAGTTATTCTAATTATACATGTACCTCAAATAAACAAAAACAAGTATCTAATTATCTCAATCTTACGTTATATGGGTGCCCTACATTTATATATACCCTTGCCCTGTGACTAGCCACAGAAAAGTTGGTTATCAGTCCTTACATATATGGATAATTAAACGCCACAAGAATCTTTAAAAAACAGTAATTTACATCATTAAAAGAAGAAGATGAATGATACTGTTAAACCGGGCTAAGTAAATACCCTACTTAGCCTATCTTACAAATCTTATTTAAAATAATTTTTTTTTTACTTTTTTCTTCATACACTTGTTTATCTAAGTGTATTTAATATATAAATCAAGTTTTACCATTTTTAGATTTGTATATATATATATTTTAAATTTTTAAAAATAAGGGTATTTTAAATACATATATACACATTGAAGTTCGAAAATCTCAAAATAAAAAATAAACATATTAAAAAATGGTAAAACTTAGTCTATATGTTAAATACACTTAGATAAACAAGTGCACGAAAAAAAAGTAAAAAATTATTATAAATACATTTTTTAAGGTGAAGTAAGTGGAGCATTTATTTTCCTCGGCTAGGATCACTCCTTAAAAAAAAAAAGAGTCCTTTTACTTTCCTTTTCCTTCTATCTCTAAACAGGCGTGCATATCAGAAACGCAAGGCAAAATAAATGCCTGCCGCATATAAATGATGTAATGGGTTGATGCATATCAGTTATTCTATTTTTAGAATCTTTTATATGTCACGTCCCTTTAGAAAGATAATGCAACGGACTGTCCACATTTCCTGAATATAATAGGTACGATGGATCATATCACAAATGCCACACATGCCATTTGCTTCTAGGGGTGCAACTTGGGCCGGGTTCGGCCCGAACCCGGCCCGCCGAACCCGAAAAAATGCAGTGTTGAAACTATGATATTTTCAACCTGAACCCGAATTCAAATAGGTCTCAATTTCGGGTTCGGGCAAGCCCGAACCTTGTAAACCCGAGCCCGAATTTGCATTTATATAAAATATATAATTTATATTATAATAATAACATGTTACTCATGAATGGATGATGGACAACAGGAGTATGGCATGGCAGGCATGGACAGCTCATCGCCGAGACAATCTAACGTCTTAAGTGATTTCAACAAAATATCTATTCCCAATTTACATTACGATACAGGTCAAACAGTTTTTTTTTAAAAAATTACCCTTCATGCCTTTTCTACTGAAGCCTTTTGACCAACGAAATCCATTGATACTAAATATTAAATTTTTTTGAGATCTTTTTTTTCAACGGGAAAATTTATAAGAACTTTAACATTATAGTTGTAAAATAAGCTTAAAATAATAGAGGAGTAAAAAAATACAATTAATGATTAATAATACAATTTTATTGACAACGTTTACACATAATCCGTATTCTACTTTATACAAAGAGAATGCTCAAAACATGTTTCTTTCTTTCTACTCTTAAGCGGTATTTGAATTTTTCTTAATTTCATACAATAAATTATTTTTTAAACTTTTTTATATAATAGATTTGTGATAAAAAATTATGGGTGTGTTTATTTAGGGCAAAAAAGTGTCAACTAAAACTTTTCACTTTCCATAATTACTCTATTTTTTAATTATTTTTTCACATTTTTCTATACAAACTGCCCTACTTTTCAATCATTTCTACACAACTACCCATACAACTAACCTATCTATTTTAACTTTATTCTCTTTACTCCTTGTCATTACTCCTATTATATCACATCACTTTCTATTGATTTGACAACTTCTACTTCAAAAACTTTTCATCAAAAGTTTTACCTCCAACCAAACACACCCTATATATAAGATGAGTAACAAAGACATATTAATAGAAGATGTCAACCCGAAACTCAACCCGAGCCCGAATTTCAAAAATAGGGTTAGGGTTGAGGTTTACAAATAGGATTAGGGTTAGGGTTAAGGTTGAAGTTTTACAAATAGGGTTAGGGTTAGGGTTGAGGTGAACCCGAGTTGCACCCCTATTTGCTTCTTCCTCTATCAGCCACGTTATCGACCTAAAACAACGAATTTGCATTCAGCAGCATTACTTTCGCACGGAAAAGACTTTTTTTTTTTAAATATCTTTTATATACTCCATGACATCATGATATTACAATGAAATGCATTCACACCCTCACATCATTGAAGAAATGTTTTTCTAAACACCCACTATAAGAGGAAATTGTAAACCCACAATAGGCAGAAATTGTAAAACCTCCGTAACAGAAGGACTAATCTGTAAAATATCATATTATTATTCCTGTATCTAGGGATCACGATTTGATCACGATTTAATGCACTCGGGCGCACTTCGTCGGTCCGCATCTAGCATGATTCGAAACGCCACACGCACACATGGGAGGCGTTGTCACACCGCTAGTGGCATCGTGGCCGAAAAGACTGTTATACGGGACATCTTCTATGTAACAACATGACTATTCTAGACCATAAAACAACAAATTTGCATTCAACAACAATACTTTCGTATGAAAAAGAGTATTATATGGGATCACTTCTATCTAATTTGAAGCGGTTCAATTTAAATTTTTTAAAATTTAAAATTTTAGTACTTGATGGAAAATATAACTCATTCATTTTTATTTTATTTTTGACGCAAAGGCCATGGCCCCAACCGTGAGGACCAATCCTCCAGCTACTCGATAAGGGGAGAAGGAGGATAGGGACCTTGAGGCAATATATTTAAACTAGCAGAATATTTATAGAGAACTTGAGATATGCTGGTGGGTGGAGATTCTTCCCATTAACATATAGATTCTACAAGGGTAGATGCAAATTCATTCATATATTTTACGTAATTTGTTTAGGCTGCATTTGCTCAAAAATAGGTATATTTATATCTAAATTATGAAAAATACTTAGATGCATTCATAAATGTATTAGAATATAATAATACTTTATAAGAACTTATATAGAAGCAGTCCCATTTAACCCTTTAATCTTTAAAATATTGATGTTCGATTTAAAATTCAATCCATTCATTGTATTTAACATCATTTATTTATATAGGAGACTAAGTTTCATCCAAATCCAGTATGTGCATGGACCATATTTGTTCAAATATATATATATATATATATATTCATGTGTAAATTATGAAAAATGCTTAGATCCATTCGTACATTTACTATTATCTAATAATACTTTATAGAATCATTTATCTATATAATAGTAATAGTTTAGATGGTTTAGATGCTGAAAAAACTACTTTAAAATTGGTATTTTAGTATCGAACTATTTTATTATGTTGATTTTGTACACTTATAGATAAGACTCATGTACAGTAAAATAAAAAATAAAAGAGTTTTTAAGTACTATAAATGACACTGAATATAATGGATGGAGTAAATTTTTCATCAACCATTAAGATTTTAAATATGAAGGAAGTTACATAGAAAAGAGGTTTCACAGAAGTGGGACCAACTTTATAGAATTATTTATCTATATAGTAGTGATATTTTAGGTGGTCTAGTTGTTGAAAATACTATTTAAAATTGATATTATTATTAAATTATTTTATTACATTGATTTTACACATTTATATATAGAGCTTATACAAAGTGATGCTAACCAAGTTTCATTAATCATGAAGATATTAAAAATAAAAGAGGTTTCATATAAACATCCCCATTATTATATTAACATGGAACTCTTTTATTTGTTTCGTATAGTTATATATAGGTTTTATTTACGAAAGTGTAAAATCAACATAATAAAATAATTAAATAGTATTTTTAATATCAAAATCATTTAAAATATTAATATTACATGGATAAATGATTTTAAAAATAATTATTACATTCTAATACATATATGAATAGATTTAAGAATTTTTCATAATTTATACATATCTATTTTTGAGCAAATATAATCCTTGCATATATTTAATTTAGATAAAACTTGGTCACCTAACTAAATAAATAATGTTAAATATAACGAATAAATTAAATTTTACATCGGTCATCAATATCTTAAAAATAGAATGGATTACATGAATATAATATATATATATATGGATTCTGTTCCGGTGCAGCGTCACTGCACCGGAACAGCGGTGCAGTGGGCCCAAAATGGGCCCCACATGATCATGAAATCATGATCTACTCCACCTATTGTATTTAGAATAATGTATTCTATTACCACACAAACTTTCATCCCAATCAGATATGTATATGGGCCCTATCTAAAAATGGTACAAATCCAACGTAATAAAATAGTTTGATATAAATAACAACTTTAAAGTATTTGATTGTGATGAAAATTGGTATGGGAATAGAATACATTATTCTAAATACAATGGGTGGAGTAGATCATGATTTCATGATCATGTGGGCCCCATTTTGGGGCCACTGCACAGCTGTTCCGATGCAGCGTCACTGCACCGGAACAACTCTCTCTCTCTATTATATATATATATAAGAGAGAGAGAGAGAGCTGTTCCGGTGCAGTGACGCTGCACCAGAACAGCGGTACAGTGGGCCCAAAATGGGCCTCACATGATCATGAAATTAATAAAAAATGGATTGAGATTTTATATACATTTAATAAAAAATTAATAAAAAATAAACATACTTATATTTTCTAACAAATATACTTATAATATCAAATTATCCTGGTACCCCTACTTTCTTTCTTTTTTTTTCAATGGGAAAGGCTACCCTTGGGTCTGGGGCTCGCCTTGCTACTGTGGAACTGAGCCAGAGCCTCAGCGCCGCCAGGAAACACCTATCGTGTCATCTTCTAAATTACATGTGTCCCAATTCCTTGCTTTTGGTATGACCTCTCTATGTTAAGCTCAAATGACACACAGCTTACTCGTGGGACTACATTACAGAATTTTGTGTATATAAAATTGCTGGGTAGCATTGTTAGTTACATTCTTATATTTACATCCATTGAATAAAACTAAAAAATTTATATCACCCTAAATTTAAAAAATATATAATTGGGATGACTTGGGTTATAAGATAAAAAAAAAAAAAAGAAACGGCTACTAAATAACATTCCTGCATAGAGAATATTAGCACCTACTAAAGCACTCAATTGAACTAAAGACTTTTTGACAAAATTTATATTTATATGGGCCCAAGCAATAATGTCCTATATATAGTTTATATATATATTTTTTTATTTTTAATACTTTATTTCAAAATTTAAAAATAAAATAAAATATTTTTAAACACATGAAAAATATTTAAACTATATATAGGAGATATATTTGCTTGGGCCCACATATAAATTTCAAAAAAATTATAAAACTTAAAAAACAAAGTTATGCATCCAGGTGAACTAAATCTAAATGCACCCAGCTAAAGAAAATCGGGGTTAATAATTTCTATCTTGCGCTTTGCACTTAAAGATTTCAACCTTGATCACATGCACGAGCTATCGACATTAGACAACATTAATGCTGCAGTATGTAATTTAATTTAATATAGGATAATTTGCAGATATAAGCTCTTAGTTTGTCCATAATTGTAAATATATCTTTATAGTTTTGAAAATACAAATAACTCCTATAAAGCTTGACTATAATTGCAGATATACCTACATCATTATAATGCCGTTTTGTGCCCTTATAATGTCGTTTTGGTGCCGTTACTCCACTATTACAGTATAGGTATATTTGCAAATATATGCAAACTACATGAGTATATTTGCAAAAACTAAGTATGCCTACTTCATTTTTGAAATCATAAATATATCCGCGTAATTTGTGTATTTTTGCAAATATAACCATGTTGTAATGGTTCAGTACTATCATCATAACGATTGAGTATATTTGTAATTATAGTAAAATTATGTAAGAATTTCAAAAACTAAGTATGTTTGCAAATCACCTTTTAATATATGATGACAATGTATCATGTGTGTACATAAAATCTCATTGAATTCACGTATCCAGCAAATACTCAATGATCAAGAAAGCTAGTTGGCCATTGCCTAATGACGTTGAGCACTGACAAAATGGTGTGGGGCGTGCCACCACATTTTCTGATCCGTAAAACGCACATATGACGTGCACAAAGCTTTTTCTTTTGCCGTTGTTAGATGGAACCCGGTTCAATGCATCTCATTGTACTTCACTCATTTTTAAAATTTTTTTTCATAAAACTCCTAATATAAGTGTATTTAACATGTATGTCAATTTTTACTATTTTTTAAAATTTTTAGATTTTCTGAATTTCAATTTTGTAAATAAAATTTCAAAAAAAAAAAATTTAAAAATGGGTGTATGCACATGGTGCATTGAGCCCGAGTGCATGTGATTTCTTGTGTTTTCATCCCAAAGGTAGCAAACGAAATTAATTGTGGATAACTATTTGCAGCTTTAACTTTCAATCTCCTTTTTCGCAAAGGGTTTTTTATAGTTTAATCCTCTTGAAATGGGGGTTTTGCAATTTCTCTCCTAATGATAGGGTTTACAATTTCTCCCCTAATGAGAGTTTAGGAAAAATTTTCCTTCATAGAATAAGAATATTGTGAATGTGCTTTATTGTAATATCAAGATATCATGATGTATATAAAATATCAAAAAAATTTCAATTTAATTAGTACTATCAAAAAAAGAAAAAGTAAAGTTTCAATATTAGCCACATGATGAACTAGCCAATATTGTATTCAGCTCAAAGTTTCATTTCCCACTGTACAGTTGGCATAACTATCACCTTTTGCTAGCTGAGGCCTCATCATTTTAGACTAGCCTAAAGTGGTCTAAAACACATTTTTTCAATTTTTTTTTTACAAACTTGTTATTCTAATTTAGTCAACTAACTAATTTTTATCGAATTTGGTGATGTATATATATTTATTTTGAATTTTTAAATATAAGAGTATTTTTGTCACATTTCAAGTTGAAACATGACTAAAATACGCCTACTTTTAAAAATCTAAAATAAATATATATAAACCTTCAAAATTGGAAAAATAGGGTCATTAGATTAAACATAACTAGATTATCTATTTTACAAAAAAATGAAAAAATAAAAAAACATGTATTTGGACAGGTCTAAAATGAGCACAGTATATTTCAGATGGGTCTGAAATGATCGTTTTGCTTTCTAGCTAGCTATAAGGTTCTTTTATTGATTTTTTCATTCTTACTTTCTTTCTCTTATTAATTCTTTTCCCATATATATGATATATTCATGGGCAAGGGATAGATGATAGTTATTATAATAATATAGAGCATGATTATTACACCATGATGTATTTTAAGATAAAATACAACAATCACTTATTTTTAAAATCAGTAATATATTTTTTTTAATTTTGCCTTCATAAACTTATTTTAAGTGTATTCAATTTATATACCAAGTTTTTCCATTTAACAACATTTTTATATATTTATTGGACTATGATTATGTACACCATGATGTATTTTAGGCTAGAACATAATATTCATTTATTTTATTTTATTTTATTTTTATTTGATTTGTTCTTCGTAAGTATATTTTACTAATTGTATTTAAACTATATATCAAGTTTTTCTATTTTATAATACTTTTAAATATTTAGTTTTGATTTTTTAAAAAATCAAGTTTTTTAAGGGGTGAATAATGACTTAAATGCTCCTAAAATTGAATTTTTTAAAAATAAAAAATAAATAAGTAAAAGTATTATAAAATAGAAAAACTTGTAAGAAATCTATTTATGAAAAGAATTAAATAAAAATAAAATAAAATAAAATAAATGGATGTTGTATTTTATCTTAAAATACATTATCATATATAGATCATGCTCCATATTTATTTTGAAGCATAATTATATACATCATGATGTATTTTAGGCCAAATTATAACATTTATTTATTTGTACAATTAGTTAGATTTTTTATTTTTCTTCATAAACATATTTTTCTAAGTATATTCAATTTATATACAAAAATTTTCTATTTTGCAAAACTTCTACATATTTATTTATGATTTTTTTAAAATGATAAATTTCAAAGGATTTGAGTAATTTATACATAATTGAACTCCTACTTATGAAGAGGCTTTTTAGTAACTATTACCAATTTCTCATGGAACCGGACTCCCATGTAACAAACTTCTAGAAAAATACCGTTGAAACGATTGCTCATTTTTCACTGTAGCTGGCTGACAACTTGTAATGTTTATTCGGGCCTAATAAAATTGATCTCATTTTTCGAGTTAGCGTCCTCACTCTTCGTCTTCTGCTCAACTGCAATAAGAACATGCTGAATTTGTCAGGAAATCCTGTCAACGACAGCGATGCAATGGAGAGATATTTTCTCCCAAAACAAAACAAAAAAAAACAAAAAGAAAGAAAAAAAGAGCTCCATGCACTGTAGGTTCAGATTACGGGGAAAATCCACCCATCAAGAATTTGCTGGGCATACCCCACATAGCCTGCAAGGATTCGCCTTTGTCGTATGGGCACATTTGTGTCGGCAATATTATTTCATTCTTCCTCCTTTTTCGGCTCTGGAATAGAAGATGTTAAAAAGTAGAATTTAGGCAGGAGAGAACAGATACCACCAACATGTGAGTGGAAGGAGGAATGACCCGAATCACTTTGGTGTATTTACAAGGACTTTTTTTTTTCTTTGTGGATTTAGGTGTATATATAAGGACTTGATGGACTTCTTTTGCCTTATTGATGTTTGAAACCACAAACACATGGCTTGCGTAGTTGGCATGGGATCAATGTTGAAGAAATTCAAGCCTCACCTTCTCATGGTTTTCGTTCAATTGGGCTACACATTCCTTAATATCTTTGCAGAAGCCGCTTTTAACCATGGCATGAATCCTTATGTCTATGTAACATACAGGCACTTTGTAGCTGTTCTGTTCATGTTGCCCTTTGCCTATTTTCTTGAGAAGTGAGTTCTTTCTCTTTGGCCCCAACGGTTATCAAATAGCTGATTTGAAATATCGGAGCATATATGAACAGTTTGGTTTCATGCTGTGCTTCAAGGATACTGATTTTTCATTTTTCGTGTGCAGGAAAGTAAGGCCAAAGCTAACAATTTTATTGTTTCTAGAGATCTCTGTGCTCTCCCTTCTTGGGTGAGCATTAAATAAAATTAAAATCTCAATTATGTTTTGATTGAAATTGATTAATCACTGATTCGTTCTAGAATAAACGAAGGAATCCCTTTAGGGACCCTTCCGAACGGCTCTGTTACATGTTTTCAAAATTCCATTGCCAATCATGCATAGCTCTCCGGCTCATCAGCAAACTATCTCCTTTCAAGACATGCTATTAGTAATAGCCTCCTAAAATTTATGCTTGTATGTTCACAAAAAATTTTATGCTTGTATGGGTAGTTTGCACTTCATTTCCAATGGGGGGAGACGGGACTAAGAATCTTTTTTTTTTTTTTTTTTGGCCTTCTGAATGCAGGGTCAGCTTAACGCTAAACATGTACTTTGCAAGCTTAAGATACACTTCTCCAACTTTCGTCGTATCCATGGTCAATACCGTCCCTGCCTTGACATTCGTAATTGCAGTGATAATCAGGTGAGAGGTTCCTTCTTATACTTGGAGACAATATTGCAGATGATCTTCCACTGTTAGTGACTTTACTGTAAATCATAGTCATATGCAAATAATGGAAACTAATCCTATAAACAAATTTCTGGTTACATCTTCTGTATATTTTTAGATTAGAAAGTCTGAATATTAGAAGCACGCGTGGCATGGCAAAGATTGTTGGTACTTTATTTTCTTTAGCTGGAGTGACAACCATGACTCTGTACAAGGGATCAGTTGTAAAGAACATAGGCACCGGTTTCATTCATATTGAAAGCAGCTCTGCTATCCATGGAGATTGGATAAGGGGTTCGATTCTTGCCTTTGTAAGCTGTATTGCTTGGTCCATCTGGTACATCATGCAGGTCCTACTCTCTCTCTCTCTCATTTAGAGATTGTTAAAAGCTACATAAGTGTGACTGATTGAAGAGATTATTCAAATCTAAATTACATGGGTATTTGTAGGCAGTTACATTGAAGAGGTATCCAGCACAGCTTTCACTTACTACATGGATGAGCTTTATTGGCGGAGCACAATCGGCTTTGTTCACAGCGTTTGTAGCCCACAAACCGAAGGCTTGGAGTATTGGATTCAACATTGACCTCTGGAATACCATCTATGCCGTAAGTTTGCTGAGATATATAATCTCACTCTTCTGTGAAATGGGTTCCGATTCACCAACATGACAGAGAAAGGGCGCAAATCATGGGAAGAAAATATCTATGCTGTCCCATTTTCTAATGAACATATTTTTAGGACTGCAAGCAATCTTAATCAATTGGGTTCAAATTCAATTTAATCACTTCAATCTATTTATCTACTTAGAATCTCGATTCCATGAAACCTCCCTGAGGCCTAGCTTGATGGTGAAATAAAAATCTAATCCAGCCATTTTGTTTAATAGCATTTTTTTTCACGATACCAGACATATTTCAACCATAATCTTGGGTGGACCATAACTGCTTAAAAATATATAATCATATATAATATATGAAAATCACTAAGGTCCACTTTGAAATGCATTTCAATATTCAAATCAATTTATTTAGAAAGCAGGAATGTTGTAGACAGTATAGATGTTGAATTAACAGCTTTGAAATTGGTAAATAAATCAAAAATTTTATTATGTTGATTTTTCACTTTTATCAGATTGGGTTGATAGATGCAAATACTTTGTTTGGTTGAAGCTTTCCTAAATAAACGCATAATTCAACATGCTATAGGTGAAGTGGATTTCACATAGTCATTATGGTAAGCCCAAGTTGAGAGGTTTGATGTATTAAGCAAAACAAAATTACTGAGGCAAGTTTTGTTTTTGTTTTTCGTTTTTCGTTTTTAGTTTTTTTGTTTTTTTAGATGACATCTACCGAAATAAGTTGGACCAGGTGAATAGCATACAGTTACGACATATTGCAAAGAATTTAAATTTCTTAGCTAACTTTTTCATTTGTTTTCAGGGCATAGTTGTATCTGCTTTGGTGGTGTACATACAGTTATGGTGTACGAAAGAAAAAGGGCCTGTTTTTGTTACAATGTTTAATCCTCTTGGAACAGTTCTTATTGCTGTTTTGGCCTATTTTGTTCTTGGAGAAAAACTTTATATGGGAAGGTAAACTTCTAAAAAATTTATTCTATCAGTATACATTTTCCTCAATAGGTTATATTTATCCTTGAACATGGCTAATAACTAAGTAAGAGGCCGGCTTCTACACATTCGGATGTACCAATTCACTTCGGTACTCCCATATAGTTTATACCCTATTTTGATGATTTTGTTAAATCCAATCTATCCATCGTATTCAGCGCAATTTATTTTATTTAGATACTGAAAATCATATCAATTGGATGTATGTATATGCCACAACTTCTAAAAATGTATAAAATTATATGCAAATTTAGAAAATAATTTGAATCTATATATCGAAGTTTTAGAATATTATAAAATTTTCTAAAATCATTAATTTAAGTAGGATGAATATTGTAAATGTCTTAGATTGAGATCTCATGAGTACTTATAATAAACAAATCATTTTTAATGGATTTAAAGTTACTCTTAAGTGATTGTTAATTTTGAGAATAATGCAAGTTATGGATTGAGATAATTTTTGGTATCTAAATAAAATAAATGATGCTAAATACAATGGATGGATTGGATTTAATAAAATCATCAAAATATGGCATAAACTAGATGTGAATACAGAAGTAAATTGGTACATCTAGATGTATCGAAGCCGGACTCACTAAATAAATGTTCAAACATTCATTTATAGAATAAGGGTAGGAGCAACAAGTTGTATGCTATTATTTGCTCTTCACATAATTACAAATTGATTTTATTGATGATTTCTAATAATTCCTTTCTTACATTTATTCAGCATAATTGGAGGCGTTATAGTGATTTCTGGACTCTACCTACTGTTGTGGGGCAAAGAAGCAGATGCGGATTGTACCAGTGCTCAAAAACTCCCCAACTTGTCCTGTCAACAAGCAACAGATGAAAGTCAAGGAAGGAGCAATTACTCGGGTAGCGAGGCAAATGATTTGAAGAAACCGCTGGAGGTCTGAATCCCAGCTCTTGAAGGAAGAAGATGTTGAATTTGCTGCAGAACCAACTTGTTTGGGCATCACCAGCATGACTCGTTAATCAAGCAATACCTTAACCAAATGCTAGTGATGGGCCTGATCATCAGCGAAGATTAATACTCTTATCCACAGAAATAACAGGCTCATGGTGTGATTGGATCAACTCATTCTCAATCCTGTGGATCTCTACCGTGGGGCATACTTCAAATGGCTTCAAGTGAAAAGTTAGAAACAAAAATAACGTTTGTCTTGAAAAATCTCTGTTAATCTCATTGCTGATTTAGATCATGAGCTCTAGTTGGAAACACAATAGAAGGGGGGGAAATGCTTGTTCAAGTAATGTAGCTTGTGCGACAAAGGACTGTGTATTAGTTGTAGATGATGTTTGCTGATCCAAGAATCAAAATTTGCATTTAGCATTAGGGTATCCTTTTGCTGCAATAAAATTGAGTATGGAAACATCTCGGTCACATGTATGTGGAGCAACTTACTGCTTAAATTGAACACAATTGTGGGATATTCTGTTTAAGTTCCTTACGAGATCCTAGAAATTTAGAAATTTACAGAGTAATTGGTAAATTGATTTTTTTTTCTTTTTGAGAAGGCAGAAATGTCGGCCACAAGCTATGCGTATACATTGGCACCGGTTGAAATCTACAAGTAGAGTTTGTGTCATTGGTCGAATTGTTTAAATTATAAAATGTTGGGTGTTTGGATCCATGATATTTCCGCCCTTAAATTTCAAATTGCGCCATTAAGAAACGGCTTTTGTATGTATATATTTACTTATAAAGTAAACGATCCAAGAACAATGGATTTTCAAGAAAACTGGGTAGGCATCCCCACCACATCAGATTTGCTGCAAATTCAACAGTATGATGAGCACACCAATTTCTAGAACAGAGGACACGTAGAAAATTTACAGATCTAAATGCTGTTGAAGTATACTTGATTTCTTGAACTATGATGCCCACAATTGGGACATTCATCATTGAGAAAACTTACCAGTACTAAGGAGTCACTTTCCAGCTCCAGTTGCTATAGATTCATCTCAATTCCCCATCTTATCCCAAAAGAACTGCCATAGCTTTCATATTGATAGACTCCACATCCCCCTCCACCTGCCACCACCTTGCTGCTAAGAAAACTCCCACTAAATTTCTCAATATTGCTCCAAACCCCAAACAATATGCCTGTGTATTTCTTCAGCCATCCATATTAATCTTAAAGAAACCGCTTTGGGTCTTTCCATCTCGATTTTAACTCGCTCTCTAGTGTACACAGTCCCCCCTCCTAGCTTGCCATTTTGCTGCTATCCATTTTATATGCAGTGTACCTTGGACCTCACTATGCTAACACTATATATATTTATGTTAACCATGTGGTCGTTCAAGTGGCGACCACTTATAATTCTTTGAGGCCAGGGCCATTTTGGCCATTTTGAAAAAGAAACCTATAAAATTTTCCCCATGTGAAATTAAACCAATGCTCGGTTACGGTATGTGCAGTAGAGGAATTACGGGTAAAATGTCATGGATATAAGAGAAATTATTGACATGTTATGGGTATGAAAGAAATAATATACAAATATTGTGGGTATGAGAGGAATTTACCCATTCTTTATTGTAACTCTTAGATCCCCAAATCAGGTATAAATTGTTAATTTGTCACCTAGATCAATCTTCTTACATGCCCTTCTGCGATGGCCAAGGTTTGAAGCTCTTCCAGCATTAGGTCTTTTTCATCAATTAACTTTTGTGCACTTTAGGATTACTCTAGCTTCGTCTTCCTCACTAGATTTTCTTCTTTCACTTTGAGAAAAAGTATTTTTCCACACCCCTCTCTGCACATGATAAATCACCTCTCAAAGCTCATTTGGTAAAGAACTTGCATTTTTAATACTTAAGATATGTTTGGTATTTTTTTAAGGGTGCATTTTGGATAAAAAGTTTTAAAATGAAGAGAAAATGATGTGATATAATAGGAGCAATGATGATGAATAAATAGAATAATATTAAAACAGATAAGTTAGTTGTGTGGTATAAAAATGATTAAAAATTACGATAACTTTATAAAAATATGTGAAAACTGATTAAAAAAAGGAGTGAAAAATTTTAGATTAAAATTTTTTTATATTAAATAAACATGACCTAAAATTAAAATTTTTTATTGAAAATATTTTTTCCACAACTAACCTATTTTCAGTCATTTCTTTATATCTTTCTCTACAATTATAATACTTTTCAATCATTTCTTTACAACTTTTCATTCAACTACCATATTTGTTTTAAGTTTATTCTCTTTTTCTGTCATTTCAAAATTTTTTTTTACAAAAAACTTTTCTTTCAAAAATTTTATCAAATACCTAAAGCACCCTCAGCTTGAAATTTTAACTTTACATCCTAAATAATATCTTATTATAACTTTACATCGTAAATAATATCTTATTAGGAATGTTAATGCAAATTTTTATTTTATTCAAGTATCCAAGAGGTGAATCTTCAACTAAAAAGTAAAATGAATGTATAAGCGTTGCTACAGAAGTAGAGGTTGAATTGTTTATTTTTATTGAAGAAGTAGAGGTTGAATTTGAAAGTGATTCCTTTGTACTTCTTTTTTTCATTACCAGCAGATGTATTTATCCATTTATGCGAACAAAATAGAGGATGACCTTCCTTCATGTATTGCGTGGGAAAATCAGGATGCTCACTTGTTAGAATAATGAAAAACATAGCCGTTGTTGGTAGGGGCACCCACCCGATTGTACTACCAATGTGCTTTGTAGTAATCTTATGATTTCAATAAAGTAACTTTGAGTGCTCCTTTTTTCGTGCTGTAAATCCCCTGTTTTAAATTTGGAAGAAAATTTATATTATTGAAAATATGGTACATAAGAAATATTTTTAAAAAATTTTGTATGATAACGCATGTTTCAAATATTTGAATTTTACTATTAATATGTAAAATACATTCAAATATGTCATTAGTATCAATTTGGGAAGGTTTTGAAGCTAAGAAAGGTTATTTTGATATTTTACAATAAATTAGGTGTGAAATTGTAAATTTCAGCAACTTGGGCATGTAAAATAAATAACAAGAAAGTGGTCCAAAATGTAAAAATGAAAAAAATTCCAGCAATGCATGGGCCATTGATGTAAGCAAAGCCAAAGTCAAGACTCATCTAGAGGACTACACTTGGCTTGCAAATAACCAAGGTAATTAAATAATTAATTAAAATTAAAATTAAAATATTGAGGTGGATGGTTGAGGTGGCCAGTTGCTGGAAATTTTTGGGGCTAATAAGTGGGGAGAGCTGAACATTTTAGATCAAGTAGAGAGTAGAGAGTAGAGAGAGAGAGAGAAAGAGAGAGTAGTTATTATATATTTTGTCTTTTTTCTATATTATGTCTTTTTTCTATATTAAGCAAGGATCAAGGTAGAAATCAATATGAACCATTGAATTGGGAGAAAAATTTTAGATTTGAAGAGAGGAAACTATTGTTCATAGAAATCATATTTGTTAAATCTTATAGAGGTCAATTTGAATCTATGAATTGGGGATTTTCGATACTTGAACGTGGACATAATCTGGAGCTGCTATTTGGGCCCAAAACAGATCCTATTCTGTTGAATAGTAAGAAGATGATCTCAACCCTTCAACCCATGATTCCATGCATGTTCTAGATAATCCAAACCATTAGATATGTGTAAATGAAATTTTACATAGAGAAATGATGTTAGATCATGTGTAGATACCTTGATAGATGATTATATTTAAGCATTTGTAAATCTGTCACAATAATCCTTGTATTAGTGGAAAATGTAATCAGTTGATCTAAACTATTAAAAGTTCAATTAAAAATATAATTTCATGATTTAAATCATTGAAATAAGGGTAAAAAGTTATTTTCTATGATATATCTATTAAATATGTGATTAGATATGTGATTAGTGGTTTAAACTAAAAATTATAATTGCTATAACTTAAATTACACCACCCGTGTAGTAAATCTTGAACTGAAAAGACAAATATAAAGTAAATAGTAAAAGAATGATTTTTAGAATGAAAATTTGTGTAAGAACTAATAACATTATCATTAAGGAATGACTAAAATTTTAATTTAAAATGATTTGTAATTTGTAAATTAAAAATGCTGGAAGATCAACAGGATCAGATGCACTAATTGATTCTTAATAATTTTCACACAAGGAATTTTCATTTGAAAATTTTATATGATATAGAATATATTCTTGTTATCACTGAGTGGAAATAAAAATTAATTTTTGGATGATATAAATATGGGTAATAATTAATATGATTTGAACCATCCTTAAACTCATACCCTTGTCCAACAGAATAAAAATACATAAAAAATATAAATAATTGATATTTTGTGTTGGAAATATTTATTTTGGTTGATAATTATTTTTGCTTTTCGTTTTTTTTGTTTTTTTGGATGACATCTACCGAAATAAGTTGGACTAGGTGAATAGCATGCAGTTACGACATATTGCAAAGAATTTAAATTTCTTAGCTAACTTTTTCATTTGTTTTCAGGGCATAATTATATCTGCTTTGGTGGTGTTCATACAGTTATGGTGTACGAAAGAAAAAAAGACCTGTTTTTGTTACGATGTTTAATCCTCTTGGAATAGTTATTGTTGCTGTTTTGGCTTATTTTGTTCTTGGAGAACAACTTTATATGGGAAGGTAAACTTCTAAAAAATTTATTCTATTAGTATACATTTTCCTCAATAGATTATATTTATCCTTGAATATGGCTAATAACTAAGTAAGAGTCCGGCTTCTGCACATTCGGATATACCAATTCACTTCGGTACTCTCATATGGTTTATACCCTATTTTGATGATTTTGTTAAATCCAATCCATCCATTGTATTTAGCGCAATTTATTTTATTTAGATACCGAAAATCATATCAATTGGATGTATGTATATGCCACAACTTCTAAAAATGTATAAAATTATATGCAAATTTAGAAAATAATTTGAATCTATATTCGAAGTTTTAGAATATTATAAAATTTTCTAAAATCATTAATTTGAGTAGGATGAATATTGTAAATGTCTTAGATTGAGATCTCATGAGTACTTATAATAAACAAATCATTTTTAATGGATTTAAAGTTACTCTTAAGTGATTGTTAATTTTGAGAATAATGCAAGTTATGGATTGAGATAATTTTTGGTATCTAAATAAAATAAATGATGCTAAATACAATGGATGGATTGGATTTAATAAAATCATCAAAATATGGCATAAACTAGATGTGAATGCAGAAGTAAATTAGTACATCCAGATGTATCAAAGCCGGACTCACTAAATAAATGTTCAAACATTCATTGTGGAATAAGGGTAGGAGCAGCGAGTTGTATGCTAGCATTTGCTCTTCACATAATTACAAATTGATTTTATTGATAATTTCTAATAATTCCTTTTTTACATTTATTTAGCATAATTGAAGGCGTTATAGTGATTTCTGGACTCTACCTACTGTTGTGAGACAAAGAAGCAGATGCGGATTGTACCAGTGCTCAAAAACTCCCCAACTTGTCCTGTCAACAAGCAACAGAAGAAAGTCAAGGAAGGAGCAATTACTCGGGTAGCAAGGCAAATGATTTGAGGAAACCGCTGGAGGTCAGAATCCCAGCTCTTGAAGGAAGAAGATGTTGAATTTGCTGCAGAACCAACTTGTTTAGGCATCACCAGCATGACTTGTTAATCAAGCAATACCTTAATCAAAATTCATATACATTGGCACCGGTTGAAATTTAGAAATTTACAGAGTAATTGGTAAATGGATTTTTTTTTCTTTTTGAGAAGGCAGAAATGTCGGCCACAAGCTATGCATATACATTGGCACCGGTTAAAATCTACAAGTAGAGTTTGTGTCATTAGTCGAATAGTTTAAATTATAAAATGTTGGGTGTTTGCATCTATTTCCGCCCTTAAATTTCAAATTGCGCCATTAAGAAATGACTTTTGTACGTATATATTTACTTATAAAGTAAACGATCCAAGAACAATGGATTTTCGAGAAAACTGGGTAGGCATCCCCACCACATCAGATTTGCTGCAAATTCAACAGTATGATGAGCACACAAATTTCCAGAACAGAGGACACGTAGAAAATTTACAGATCTAAATTCTGTTGAAGTATACTTGATTTCTTGAACTATGATGCCCACAATTGACAAAATCGTACATTCATCATTGAGAAAACTTACCAGTACTAAGGAATCACTTTCCAACTTCAGTTGCTGTAGATTCATCTCAATTCCCTATCTTACCCCTGAAGGACTGCCATAGCTTTCATATTGATAGACTCCACATCCCCCTTCTCCTGCCACCATCTTGCTGCTAAGAAAACTCCCTCTAAATTTCTCAATATTGATCCAAACCCCAAACAATATCCCTGTGTATCTTTTCAGCCATCCATATTAATCTTAAAGAAGCCTTGCTTTGGTCTTTCCCATCTCGATTTTAACTCTCTATCTAGTGTACACAGTTCCCCCTCCTAGATTGCCATTTTGTTGCTATCCATTTTATATGCAGTGTACCTTGGACCTCACTATGCTAACACTATATATATTTATGTTAGCCATGTGGTCGTTCAAGTGGCGACCACTTATAATTCTTTGAGGCCAGGGCCAATTTGGCCATTTTGAAAAAGAAACCTATAAAATTTTCCCCATGTGAAATTAAACCGGCACTCGGTTACGGTATGTGCATTAGAGGAATTAAGGGTAAAATGTCATAGATATAAGAGAAATTATTGACATGTTATGGGTACCAAAGGAATAACAGACAGATATTGTGGGCATAAAAAAAATTACGGTTCCTTATTGTAACTCTTAGATCCCCAAATCAGGTATAAAATTGTTAGTTTGTCACCTATTGTAACTCTTAGATCCCCAAATCAGGTATAAAATTGTTAGTTTGTCACCTAGATCAATCTTCTTACATGTCCTTCTGTGATGGCCAAGGTTTGAAGCTCTTCCGGCATTAGGTCTTTTTCATTAATTAGTTTTCGTACACTTTAGGATTACTCTAGCTTCGTCTTCCTCACTAGATTTTCTTCTTTCACTTTGAGAAAAAATATTTTCCCCCACTCCTCTCTGCACATGATAAATAGCCTCTCAAAGCTCATTTGGTAAAGGACTTGCATTTTTGATATTACTGACTTTTTAATACTTAAGATATGTTTGGTATTTTTTAAGGGTGCATTTTGGATAAAAAGTTTTTGAATTGAAAGAGAATGATGTGATATGATAGGAGCAATGATGATGAATAAATAGAATAATATTAAAATAGATAAGTCAGTTATGTGGTATAAAAATGATTGAAAATTAAGATAACTGTATAGAAATATGTGAAAAATGATTAAAAAAGGAGTACTTGGGGAGAGTGAAAAATTTTAGATTGAAAATTTTTTGTATTAAACAAACATGACCTAAATTAAAAATTTCATCTAAAATATTTTTTCCACAACTAACCTATTTTCAGTCATTTCTTTATATCTTTCTCTATAACTATCCTATTTTTCAATTATTTCTTTACAATTTTCATTCAACTACCATATTTATTTTAAGTTTATTCTCTTTTTCTCTCATTTCAAAAATTTTTTTACAAAAAAACTTTTCTTTCAAAAATTTTATCAAATACCTAAACCACCCTAAGCTTGAAGATTTAACATTACATCCTAAATAATATCATATAGGAATGTTAATGCAAATTTTTATTTATTCAAGTATCAAAGAGATGAATCTTCAACTAAAAAGTAAAATGAATGTATAAGCGTTGCTATAGAAGTAGAGGTTGAATTTTTTATTTTTATTGAAGAAGTAGAGGTTGAATTTGAAAGTAATTCCTTTGTACTTCCATTTTTTAATTACCAGCAGATGTATTTATGCATTTATGCGAACAAAATAGAGGAAGGATGACCTTCCTTCACGTATTGCGTGGGAAAATCAGGATGCTCACTTGTTAGAATAATGAAAAACATAACCGTTGTTGGTAGGGGCACCCACTCGATTGTACTACCAATGCCCTTTGTAGTAATCTTATGATTTCAATAAAGTAATTTTGAGTGCTCCATTTTTCAATCTGTAAATCCTCTATTTTAAATTTGGAAGAAAATTTATATTATTGCAAATATGGTACAAAAGAAATATTTTTAAAAAATTTTGCATGATAACGCATGTTTCAATATTTGAATTTTACTATTAACATGTAAAATACATTCAAATATGTCATTAGTATAAATTTGGGAAGAATTGAAGCTAAGAAGGGTTATTTTGATATTTTACAATATATTAGGTGTGAAATTGTAAATTTCAGCAACTCGGCGCGTTTAAAATAAATAACAAGAAAGTGGTCTAAAATGTAAAAATGAAAAAGAAATTCAACAATGCTTAGGCCATTGATCTAAGCAAAGCCAAAGTCAAGACACTCATGTCAAGACACTCATCTAGAAGACTACACTTGGCTTGCAAATAACCAAGGTAATTAAATAATTAATTAAGACAAAAATTAAAATATTGAGGTAGATGGTTGAGGTGACCAGTTGCTGAGAATTTTTGGGGCTGATAAGTGGGGATAGCTGGACATTTTAGATCAAGTAGAGAGTAGAGAGAGAGAAGAGAGAGTAGCTATTATATATTTTGTCTTTTTTCTATATTAAGCAAGGATCAAGGTAGAAATCAATCTCGACCATTGAACTGGGAGAAAATTTCAGATTTTAAGAGAGGAAACTATTGTCCACAGAAATCAGATTGTTAAATCTTATGGAGGTCAATTTGAATATATGAATTGGGATTTTTGATACTTGAATGTGGACATATCAGGGGTTGCTATTTGGGCCCAAAATAGATCCTATACTATTGAATAGCAAGAGGATGAACCAACCCTTCAACCCATGATTCATGCATGTTCTAGATAATCCAACCATTAGATGTGTGTAATTGAAATTTTACATAGAGAAATGATGTTAGATCACGTGTAAACACCTTGATAGATGATTATATTTGAGCATTTGTAATATGTCACAATATCCTTGTATTAGTTGAAAATGTAACCGGTTAATCTAAACCATTAAAAGTTTAATTAAAAATATAATTTCATGATTTAAATCATTGAATTAATGCTAAATAATTTATTTTCTATTATATATATGTTAAATATGTGATTAGATATGTGATTAACGGTTTAAACTAAAAATTATAACTATTATAACTAAAGTTACACACCCATGTAGTAAATGTAGTAAATCTGAACTGAAAAGATAAATATAAAATAAATAGTAAATGAATTATTTTAGTATGAAAATTTGTGTGAGAACTGATAACATTATCATTAAAGAATGACCAAATTTTCATTTAAAATGATTTGTAATTTGTAAATTAAAAATGATAGAAGATCAACTCGAATAGGGTAGAACGGCTGTCAGGATAAGATGCACTAATTGATTTTTAATAATTTTTACATAAGAAATTTTCATTTGAAAATTTTATGTGATATAGAATATATTCTTGCTATCACTTAGTGAAAATAAAAATTAATTTTTGGATGATATAAATATCGGTAATAATTAACAGATTTGAACCATCCCTAAACTCATACCTTGTCCAACAGAATAAAAATACATAATAAATATAAGTAATCAAAATTTTGCACTAGAAACATTTATTTTGATTAATTAATTTATTTTTTGATGTATTATAGAAATTTAGACTTAAATACCAAATCCAAATTTAGAGAAATCAGTGTGTATGATTCTAGCAAATACAGACAGATTGAGCAATCATCAAAAGAGATTTGAAACTTAAATAATATGATCCAACTTGATGTGGTTAGTTAAAATATATGATTATTGACTTAATTCATATGAAAGTTTTTATAAAATATTTGAAGAATATTGAGAATTAAATTGGATATAAATAGACTATAGAAAATCAATGTGATCAACGAGGGCCCGCCGGTGCTCAAATTAATTTTGGAGCTCAAATAATTATTATGTAGTAATTAATAATGTAAAAATATTGTTTAATGGATAAAATTTTATATGATGCAAAAAACACAAATCGAAAGCTAAAGGAGTAGTTTGGTAATTCTATGAAGTGAGCTCCGATTTAAATTGATTTTATTAACTTGAGCAAGTAATGTTTTAGTATATTAAAATTTATTATAAATGGCAATTTTGGAATAATTTCTATAAGGAACAACATGTGGGTTAAATTATAAAAGTTAGGATATACAGAGGTATCCATACATCTTAAAATGAGATATCATGTTAAATCATAATTAAAAGAGTTAATTTGAGTTAAAATTTAATGAAAGAATAATGTTCTTTTCCAGTGCAATGATATGAGCATTATAGCGAAATATAATACAAGAATGGATTCGAGATTTACACAAGGTAAGTAGAGTTCTTTTCTTTCTTTTTGATTTTATGTTGTAATAGATGCCGTTGTTTTATAATTTTTGAGTGAATAAATATATCGGTTTTGATGATTTGTTGTGATGTTGAGTTTGGCTCTTTATTCATGGTAGCATTATGTATTATGACATTGGCATATGTTGCTGAGGATGCTGACATATTCATGAGTCATGGTTGTAGTTGTGAATTTGTGAAGTGTTGTTGTTAGATCATCGGTGACGACAGTTGGCACATTCTGACCGGGATCGAGATGTGATAGCCTGGGTGGCATTGATTTAGACTTACCTGTCTGATTGGTGGGTTACAAACTTGATTTGTCTGGCTCTTGTGATTTGGTCAATGTTTATTATGACCCAGTTTGTGGATGGTGACCATCAACGTAATGATTGAGGTCAGAGTTGTTCGCATAATGTGGTGCGATATGGCTGTCGCTGTGTGGTGAGCACAGCGAGGTATTACTTACGCCTTTAGTTTGGATAAAGGTGTTTCTTGATCTATCCATATTGTGCAAGGTTGGCCACTCGTGCTGGATGCAGTGATAGCAACCTAAGGTTGTATAGCAGATTGGATTATAGGGTAAGATACCGAACCTCCCCATTGGATTTGAGACCGTGATGGATGGATTGGAGAATTGACATGCGTATGATCCATTGATGCATGCTTGGACATCAATATGTATTTTATATGAATTTAAATCTGATGGGATCTATGATTGAATCTATATTTTGTTAACCCTATGCATATTGTTACTCAAGTTTTGGCAGTTACATTTACATGCTCTATTTACTGAGTTTGCCCGGACTCATTGTATGTTGTTAACTTTTCTTTAAATAACAAGTATGCATGTGAAGACCAATAAGTATGCGGGTGTACAAGTTGAGGCTAGGACTTGATGAAACCGAATCTAGAATTTTTTATTTATTTTGATTTTTAGAGCAATGTAATAAGTATGTGAAGTATGAAATTCACAATTTGATTATTTGGATCTAGTTTAATTGAAATTAGTGAAATATCTGGTTCATGATAGTGTAAGAAATTCTATTATTGCACATGTGTATGTTCTTCTATTATTATCCATCCTATATTTTAGTAGCAATCGTTAACTTTGTCGCGTTACACATACATATTGTTCGACATCAAGACACTAGATATAAAACTGCATGACACTCAATCTTTTAATATAAAAAAGGACTATTACATGTAGTTTTAAATTTTTTTTACTGTGTATTTAAAAATTTAAAGTTTTCATATTTCTAGAAAATTAGTGATTTATTTAATTAAAACAAATTGGGCCATTAAAAGCCTAAAAAAGGATTTCTAAAATTTACCAATTCCTAGGTATAATTATAAATTAGCTACTCTTTGGAAAGAAACCATAAAATCTTAGGTTCAACTTAGAAGTGTAATTAAGATCATTTTTGGAGGTCACGCACTGTGTTTGGGGTTTAAATGAGTTAAGATAATTTAAATAATGAAAATCAAATTCAAACCTACAAATAATCATTTTTTTTATAAATACAAATAATCATTTTTAAATTGTTTCTAAGTACGCATTATTTTTTGAAAAAACGCAACTGTTCTTTTTAATTAGGCTTAGTAATTTCAGAACATAATGACAAATCATTTTAAAAAATCATTTAAAACAAGTGTTCAAGAACGGATCATTGGATTGGCCGGTCTTAACCATCGAAAAAAAAAAAATCTGCCAATTAGAGGACATGTACGCGATATGTACCTATTTCGTTTTTAATTTAAGTGGATGCTCAAATAAAAATTTACCGTTCTTTATTGTAACTCTTAGATTCCCAAATCAGGTATAAAATTGTTAGTTTGTCACCTAGATCAATCTTCTTATATGTTCTTCTGTGATGGCCAAGGTTAAAGCTCTTCGTTTTTCATTAATTAGCTTTCGTGCACTTTAGGATTACTCTAGCTTCGTCTCCCTCACTAGATTTTCTTCTTTCACTTTAAGGAAAAATATTTTTCCCCACCCTTCTCTGCACATGATAAATAGCCTCTCAAAGCTCATTTGGTAAAGGACTTGCATTTTTGATACTACTGACTTTTTAATACTTAAGATATGTTTGGTATTTTTAAGGGTGCATTTTGGATAAAAAGTTTTTGAATTAAGAGAGAATGATGTGATATGATAGGAGCAATGATGATGAATAAATAGAATAATATTAAAATAGATAAGTCAGTTATGTGGTATAAAAATGATTGAAAATTAAGATAACTATGTAGAAATATGTTAAAAATGATTAAAAAAAGGAGTAGTTGGGGAGAGTGAAAAATTTTAGATTGAAAATTTTTTGTATTAAACAAACATGACCTAAAATTAAAAATTTTCATCTAAAATATTTTTTCCACAACTAACCTATTTTCAGTCATTTCTTTATATCTTTCTCTATAACTATCCTACTTTTCAATTATTTCTTTACAACTTTTCATTCAACTACCATATTTATTTTAAGTTTATTCTCTTTTTCTCTCATTTCAAAAAAATTTTTTACAAAAAACTTTTCTTTCGAAAATTTTATCAAATACCTAAAACACCCTAAGCTTGAAAATTTAACCTTACATCCTAAATAATATCATATCGGAATGTTAATGCAAATTTTTATTTTATTCAAGTATCAAAGAGATGAATCTTCAACTAAAAAGTAAAATGAATGTATAAGCGTTGCTATAGAAGTAGAGGTTGAATTTTTTATTTTTATTGAAGAAGTAGAGGTTGAATTTGAAAGTAATTCCTTTGTACTTCCATTTTTTAATTACCAGCAGATGTATTTATGCATTTATGCGAGCAAAATAGAGGAAGGATGACCTTCCTTCACGTATTGCGTGGGAAAATCAGGATGCTCACTTGTTAGAATAATGAAAAACATAACCGTTGTTGGTAGGGGCACCCACTCGATTGTACTACCAATGCGCTTTGTAGTAATCTTATGATTTCAATAAAGTAATTTTGAGTGCTCCTTTTTTCAATCTGTAAATCTTCTGTTTTAAATTTGGAAGAAAATTTATATTATTGCAAATATGGTACAAAAGAAATATTTTAAAATTTTTTTTGCATGATAACGCATGTTTCAAATATTTGAATTTTACTGTTAATACGTAAAATACATTCAAATATGTCATTAGTATCAACTTGGGAAGGTTTTGAAGCTAAGAAGGGTTATTTTGATATTTTACAATAAATTAGCTGTGAAATTGTAAATTTCAGCAACTTGGGCGTGTAAAATAAATAACAAGAAAGTGGTCTAAAATGTAAAAATGAAAAAGAAATTCCAACAATGCTTAGGCCATTGATGTAAGCAAAGCCAAAGTCAAGACTCTCATCTAGAAGACTACACTTGGCATGCAAATAACCAAGGTAATTAAATAATTAATTAAAACGAAAATTAAAATATTAAGGTGGATGGTTGAGGTGGCCAGTTGCTGGAAATTTCTGGAGCTGATAAGTGGGGAGAGCTGGACATTTTAGATCAAGTAGAGAGTAGAGAGAGATAGAGAGAGTAATTATTATATATTTTATGTCTTTTTTTTCTATATTAAGCGAGGATCAAGGTAGAAATCAATCTGGACTATTGAATTGGGAGAAAAATTTCAGATTTGAAGAGAGGAAACTATTGTCCATAGAAATTAGATTTGTTAAATCTTACGGTGGTCAATTTGAATATATGAATTGGGGATTTTTGATACTTGAACGTGGACATAATCAGGGGTTGCTATTTGGGGCCAAAACAAATCCTATACTATTGAATAGCAAGAAGATAAACTTAACCCTTCAACCCATGATTCCATGCATGTTCTAGATAATCCAACCATTAGATGTGTGTAAATGAAATTTTACATAGAGAAATGATGTTAGATCATGTGTAGACACCTTGATAGATGATTATATTTGAGCATTTGTAATCTATCACAATAATTCTTGTATTAGTGGAAAATGTAACCAGTTAATCTAAATAATTAAAAGTTTAATTAAAAATATAATTTCATGATTTAAATCATTGAATCAAGGCTAAATAAGTTATTTTCTATTATATATGTTAAATACGCGATTAGATATGTGATTAGTTGTTTAAACCAAAAATTATAACTGTTATAACTTAAGTTACACCACCCATGTAGTAAATCTGGAACTGAAAAGACAAATATAAAATAAATAGTAAATGAATTATTTTTAATATGAAAATTTGTGTGAGAACTAATAACATTATCATTAAATAACGGCCAAATTTTCATTTAAAATGATTTGTAATTTGTAAATTAAAAATGATAGAAGATCAACCCAAATAGGGTAGAACGGCTGTTAGGAGCAGATGCACTAATTGATTTTTAATAATTTTTATACAAGAAATTTTCATTTAAAAATTTTATATGATATAGAATATATTCTTGCTATCATCCAGTGAAAATAAAAATTAATTTTTGAATTATATAAATATGGGTAATAATTAATATGATTTGAACCATCCTTAAACTCATACCCTTGACCAACAAAATAAAAATACATAATAAATATAAGTAATTAAAATTTTGTGCTGGAAATATTTGTTTTGATTAATTAATGTATTTATTGATGTATTATAGAAATTTAGACTTAAATACCAAATCGAAATTTAGAGAAATCAGTATGTCTAATTTCAGCAAATATGGACCGTTTGAGTAATCATCAAAATGAGATTTGAAACTTAAATAATAATAATCCAACTTGATATGGTTAGTTCAAATATATGATTATTGACTTAATTCATATAAAAATTTTTTATAAAATATTTGAAGAATATTGAGAATTAAATTGGATAAATAGACTACAGAAAGTCAATGTGATCAACAGAGGGCCCGCCAGTGATCATATTAAATTTTGGAGCTCAAATAATTATTATTTAGTAATTAATAATGTAAAAATATTATTTAATAGATGAAATTTTACATGATGCAGAAAACACAAATCGAAAGATAAAGGAGTAGTTTTGTAATTCTATCCATATTGTGCAAGATTAGCTACTCGTGCTAGGATGCAGTGATAGCAACCTAACATTGTGTAGCGGGTTGGATTATGAGATGAGATACCGAACCTCCCAATTGGATTTGAGACCGTGATGGATGGATTGGAGAATTGACATACGTATGATCCATTGATGCATGCTTGGACATCAATACCTATTTTATATGAATTTAAATCTGATTTGGATCTATGATTGAATCTATGTTTTGTTAACCCTATGCATATTGTTACTCAAGTTTTGGCAGTTACATTTACATGCTCTATTTATTGAGTTTTCCCGGACTCATTGTATTTTGTTAATTTTTCTTTAGATAACAAGTATGCGGGTGGAGACCAACAAGTATGCGGGTGTACAAGATGAGGCCAGGACTTGATGAAACTGAATCTAGAATTTTTTATTTATTTTGATTTTTAGAGCAATGTAATAAGGATGCGAAGTATGAAATTCACAAATTTGATTATTTGGATCTAGTTTAATTTGAAATTAGTGAAATATCTGGTTCATGATAGTGTAAGAAATTCTATTATTGCACATGTGTATGTTCTCCTATTATTATCCATCCTGTATTTTAGTAGCAACCATTAACTTTGTCGGCGTTACACATACATATTGTTCGACATCGAGACACTGGATATAAAACTGCTTAACTCTCAATCTTTTAATATAAAAAAAGGACTATTACATGTAGTTTTAAAATTTTTTTACTGTGTATTTAAAAAATTTTAAGTTTGCATATTTCTAGAATAGTAGTGATTTATTTAAATTAAAACAAATTGGGCCATTAAAAGCCTAAAAAAGGATTTCTAAAATTTACCAATTCCTAGGTATAATTATAAATTAGATACTCTTCGGAAAGAAACCATAAAATCGTAGGTTCAACTTAGAAGTGTAATTAAGATCATTTTTGGAGGTCACGCACTGTGTTGGGGGTTTAAATGAGTTAAGATAATTTAAATAATGAAAATCAAATTCAAACCTACAAATAATCATTTTTTTTATAAATACAAATAGTCATTTTTAAATTGTTCCAAAGTACGCATTATTTTTTTGAAAAAAACAACTGTTCTTTTTAATTAGGCTTAGTAATTCAGAAACATAATAACAAATCATTTTAAAAAATCATTTAAAACAAGTGTTCCAGAACGGATCATTGGATTGGCCGGTCTTAACCATCGCAAAAAAAAAATTCTGCCAATTAAGAGGACATGTACGCGATATGTATCTATTTCGTTTTTACTCTTAAGTGGATGCTCCAATAAAACCCCACCTTTCTACGTAATTCCCTTCAATTTCAACGTATAGATTGTTAACTAAAAATCTACTTCATTTATTATGTTTAGTGTGACTTATATTATTATATAATTTTTTTATTTGTCTAATAATACTGTATATGAGCCCCATCTACAAATGTGGCTTATGATTTAGGTGAAATTTATCTCATAACTAAAAAAATGATGTTAAATATAATAAACGGATTGAATTTTTTCTCAAGCTTTAAAATCTAATAATTTGAGAGGGTTATATAAAACCACTTCTATATAACCCGGTTCCATAGAAACGGGACTGATTATTAAGATATAAAAAGGTAAATTTTGATAATAACAAATATTTACGAGGATGAAAATAAAAGTGGATTGTCCATCTCTGCTTCCCGTGTTCTGTGAACTACACAGAAATAGCGTGTAATTTTATTTTAGTTTTTTTGTTCTTAGACAACACGATTCAAGATGATAGATTTATTTTTTGAGAAACTTCTGACGTTCTATTTTTTTCTAAAAGAGATCGGAAATTGGAAATGTGGCAAGTTTCTCATTTGTAAATTAAAAGTTCTTTTTCTCTATTTATGCAACTAAATTATGCAGTCATTTGTGAGCCTAAGTAGTATAGCATACTATGCAGATGGGACCGGTATCAAGTCCGAAGAGAAGCGTTGTCTTGTAATGCAATAAAAATATATCTTAATATATATAGTCTTTTTATCTTATGATATATATAACTTAGGAAAAGATTAAAATTTATGTCTAGGATTAAGATTTGAGATTTATTTTTGGATCTAAGGCATTATATGTAGAGGGGTGATCAGGTGCGGCCGGGCCCATAAGTGCAACCATGCATCTGGCCAAAAAAATTCATTTTAATATTTTTTTAATAAACATATAGAGCTAGGTATATTTAACCTATAAACCAAATTTTACCATTTTTGAATGCTTTTAAGTATTTTTAATTTTAAACGCGGTGACATTTTTCGTAATTTCTGAGTTAAAAAATTACAAAAATGTCGCTGTATTTAAAAATATTCAAAATTGATAAAACTTAGTTTATTGTTTAAATAAGCCAAACTTTAGATGTTTATAAAAAAATCAAGAAAATTATTTTTGGGGGGTTCCATGGAGAGGCGCACAAGGGGCCCAATGCATGCGGCACCCATCTTACATGTATGCTTTCGGACAGCATAATTTTTTTTTTGACGCATTGAAATTGAAATTGAAATTTCAATGCACTAGGGTGTAAAAATCTATTTTTAAAATTTTAAAATATTTTTATAAAATTGTTAATCTATTTGCATTTGATTTTTATACTAAATTTTACTATTTTTGAATATGTGTATTTTCTTATTTTTTAAAGTAGAGGACGTTGTAGTCATTTGAATGACTAAATATTCTCATTTTAAAAATTAACAAAATATATTTTTATATCTCAAACAATTAGTAAAACTTAATACATAAGTTAAATATAATAAGTTAACCATTTTGTAAAAAAAATATTTAGAAAAATAAGATTTTGCACCTTTATGCATTGGAATTCCAGCGTATTGGATGCATTAAAACATTAGTCTTAAATTTTAGCCGCTGACGCATAAATGCAGGTTATGGAAATTGGTCGGCAAATTAAAAAGGGCTCTTGGCCCTTCAATGTGCGGTCAAATGAAATAAACCTTACATAATTGGCAGCAATCAATAAATCAAACAATTTATGGGCTATCATAAAGTTATTTTTATTGTTACTTTTTATAAATACAGACACTTGTCTATGTATCTGGTTTACATAGAAGTGATTTCGTGTAACCCTTTATATTTTTGAGATTTTGATATTTGATGAAAAATTTAATCCTTACATTTAACGTCATTTGTTTAGCTAAGAGATAAAATTTCATCGAAATTCAATATGTTCAGAGGCCATATTTACTCAAAAATAGATACATTCATATGTAAATTAGGAAAAAGATTTTGATTCATTCATGTACGTATTAGAAGATCCATTCACGTACTTATTAAAATGTAACAATACTTTATAAAGTTATTTATTTACATATTATTGATATTTAGATGGTTAAGATATTGCAAAAACTACTTGAAAATTGATATTTTAACATTAAATCATTTTATTGTGTTGATTTCATACTTTTATAGATGGGACCTATATTCAGTGAAATTAAAAAAATAAAAAGGTTTCCAGAATATAAAAATGATGTTAAATACAATGGATGGAGTAGATTTTTCATAAATCATCAAAATTTTAAAAATAGAAGGGGTTACATAGAGAGGGAGTTTCACAGAAGCGCACCGGTTATAAATACATGACCTTAGTCCACATCTTCGTTGATATGAAGATGACCTATTTTTTTATTTTCAAAAATAAAAGTATTATACAAATTTAAAAATGAACAACCTTTCGTATAAAAATGATGTAGTGAAACTAGCACATTCATAAAAATTAAACATTATTATTTCGGAGGGAACGTAAATAGTGAAAACATTATTATTGCCTAAAGTTGAAGTACTTGAGGAAAATGGTAAAAAGGGCTTTTGTAATTTTTCAAAACAAAACTTCTTAATTATATTTAATTAAAATTTAGTTCCTGTAGTATTTTTATAGTAAAAAGGGCTTACCCCCTTACATCCAATATGGATTATCAGAGGACCGAAGGGGAAGACCTCAAGGAATTTTATTCAATGTCAAAATCATTACATAGCAATTCCCGATGAGCCCATATTAATACCACTAGTTAATACATGAACTAATAAGCCATTGCTACTTGCACAATGGACTATAGATTGCAAAGTGTTGTAAAATAAACGCAAAAGATAAAGTGCAAGAGGTAATATTCAACATCTAATGGGTTGAATCTTATTTAGAATTATTTAGAATAGATTCCAAAACATTATAAAATTATATGTAATGTATTTTTGGTCTGTTTGGGGGGTGATAAAACTTTTGAATGAAAATTTTTTATTGTAAAAGTTTTTGAATTGATAAAAAATATATTATATGGTAATAATGATTAGTAAACAGAATGAAGGTAAAATAGATAAGTTAGTTATATAGGTAGTTTTGTAGAAATGATTCAAAAAGCAGTATAGTTGTATGTAAAATATATAAAAATAATAATTAAAAAATATGATAATTGTGAAGATTGAAAAGTTTTGGTTAAACATGCCCTTTATGACTAAAATATTTTTGCTAAACATTGATGTTAGAGTCTATTTTGCAAGGGGGGAGGAGGCCTTGATTGAGCCTAAACTCAGCCCGTCGGACTCGCTTTCTGACGGTTTAGGCTCAGCCCATCGGACTCGATTTCTGATAGTGTTAGACTTTACTTTTTTAGAACCTGAGACCAAGGAATCCGATTTATAAATATAATATGGTTAGAGTTTGAGCGAACCCGAGTTTGATTTTCATTTTATAAAATATATTTTGTATATAGTATCTAAATAATGTTTCTTTATATTTTTTGTATTTTATGTTATTTATTTTATATTTGAACACATGTTTGGATAATATAATTATATTATAAATAAAGTATATTATTTCATTTATATTTATCTTTTATTTTTAGTTAATTTTATGTCCATTAATTTTCTTCTTGTATATTGTTTTTTATATTAAATTTTCTTATACAAATATTCTTTATATTGCTATATATTTTAAAATTTTACAGTTTGACTATATATTATTATTTTTACTTATATGATATGTTATTATTATATCTTTATATGAAGTTTTAAATATATCACTCTTGAATAAAATGTAAATGCATCAACTTAATTTCCAACTTGAAACTCAACTCGAACTCAATTTTCAAAAATAGGAACAGAGTTTAGGTTTTACAAATAAGATTGTGATTAAGGTTAATATTTTATAAATAGGGTTAGGGTCAAGGTTGAACTGATCCGAGTTTCATGAGCCTGAATTGCACCTCTATTTGCAAGTAGTTAAATACAAAGATTATAATTGGCAAATACCAAATTAAATAGCTTAATTTGTTATTAAGACAGACATAAGGTCTATTTCAGTATTTTCCAAAGATCGAAATCCCTTCTAAAAGGTTTAGCATATAAAGTGATGATTAAAGATAATCTAAATAAGATATTTGAATAAATTGAACTAATTCTTTAAACTTTTAACTAGAGAAAATAAGTAAAGGGAAAAGAGAAATTTTAAACAGAGAAATAATTGGAAGATATAGAATATATAAAACTCAAATTGATGAAGACTATTTATTCTATAAAAATTAATTGCAATATCGTAAATCACTATAATAAATGATAGTTTTGGCGACAACCTTGGTGGTTACTACTCATATAGATGTCGATGCCTTGCAAATATCAGTTGCCAACATTGTTTTATTTAACGGAAGTTTTTGTAGTGGATATTCAAATAGGAAACTTATTACTATAGGAAGGATACGTAGATATAACTTTGTCTTGTGGAAAAAATAGCACTTTAATGAAATATTTTGTAGTGGATATCTTGACGCTGAGTATGTGGTATTGACGACGCGTGGTGAAATGAATTGTGCTTGAGTATGGGTTTCGAAAAAGTGTGGTACATTTGTGAAATTATCATTTTATGATTGTAAGATGATTTGTGATAAAAACGAGTTCAAAATTCTTGGATAGCTTGAGATAGAATATGCTTCTTTTCATGCTTGGAATAAGTATTTGAATATGCTTGTGTGATAACCTCACTTGTAATGTGTTACGGAATATGCTATTTGAGGTGTACTTAACTTGGAATAAAAAGTGATATATACTTTTATGATTATTTTGAATGGATTAATATATTTAAAGTAGGACTATTTTCCAAAATTCAAATTTGGAAAAAAAAAAAGGAGGAAAACACTTTGGCTTCTTTGAGATTGAAAAAGGACAACCTTTTAATAGAAAATATAAAACATTTTCTAGGGCATAAATTTTCAAATTCGAAGTAGTGATATACATAAAGACCTTTTGGCCTATCACTTCAACCGTATTTCAAGTTATCAAAAGGCTATATAAAGAAGACTTTGGAGAGCTAAAATGCATCGAAAAGGTACAACTAAGTGACAATGAATGAAAGACTTCAAATTGCTCTCTTATGAATATTTCTCTTGAAAGATCATGTTTAATTCAAGGTGATGGTGCTGCAGTAATCTAAAGCTTCAAGTTGCGACTCAATTGAAGATTTTTTTGCTCTTACAAATGCCAAAGTTGGTTTGATTTTTTATTTAAAGTTTCGTTTTTTGTATCACCTCGGTTTTGATTAAGATGAAACTAGAAGGTAAGTGAATTAAGTTGTTGATTACTTCAGAAGCTTGCCTAGAGCTTAATACCAATTTAAAAGATTGTTAGGCTAACTATACCACTTAACTTATAAGTTGGAACTGACCGGTGAAACCCAAGCAATTGTGTTTGGAGAGTAAAGTAGGAATGTAGTTGACCAAACTAGGTATTCGTGCCTTGTGAATTGGATTATGCCCTGTGCTTTGAATTTGTGATTGATTTCTATCCTTACATTAATTAACCATTAGCTAGGACCATAATTTCTCATAAGTCATCACAATAGGAAAAATAATAGGTTACATAGAAACGTAAGTCTATTGGCGCTATGTAACCCCATTTATTTGTAACACCTTATGATTATAGGCATCAGCAACAATCTTATGTCTTGAATAAAATAAGAAGTTCGAAATCAGTCTATCAAGTGGTTGCTTTGAATTGTGTCCGTCCTCGGTGCCTTGTTCAAATAGTCACAAACTAAGCTAAGCTCGAACGTACCGAGGCGAGGCAAGTGAGGCCAGAAAAAAAAGGCTTTAAGAAACTAGATGCAATCAACGGTTTAAATAAGTAAATTATATTCATGGATATCATTTCGTCCCTACTTCCCAATCCAAAAGGTAACATCCCACGTTAATTAATAGTAAAATGACCATTTCATACCGGTCTCATTTCAGACTAGTACAAAAACATATTTTTTCAAAATTAATTTTGCAAAACGGTTAATCTAGTTATGTCTAATTTATGAACCAATTTTTACCAATTTTGGAGATGTATATATATTTATTTTGGATTTCTAAATATAAAAGTATTTTAGTCATGTTTCAATAATTTAAAATGAATAAAATACCCTTAAAATCTAAAATAAATACATACATATCTCCAAAATTGGTAAAAATTAATTTATAGATGAAACATAACTAGAATAATAATTTTATGAAAAATTGAACAAAATAAAAAAAATGTACGTTCGACCGGTCTTGAAGGATCAGGCCTCTAATTAATAATGGATCTAAAATATTAGGTTGTCTAACAAACTTTGCAATAAAGCAAAGAATATAAAACCTGGTGTGAAATGAAATTGACAGTCGCTTTGTCGAGAACAAAGTTTTTTCACCCACTATAAAAAAAGAAAAAAAAAAGGTTTCATCAAAACCCACGGAAAAGTTGGATGAGCATGGATTTGGCTGGTACATCATGCTAATTAATTTGATTAATTTAAATACATTTACCAATTTAGTTCAATTTATTCTTACAGATGCGTGGGTCCTAATCTTGTTAAATCATAATTTCGTGGTAACCTCTCGAATGTGATAACCTTAATCATCATCATCATCATCATCTACTTTTCACCTAGGTGGGGTTGGCTACATGAATTCTATTGTGCCATTGTTGACGATTCGAAACTAAATTTTTAGTAAATTTAATATTTTCATATTTTATTTAATTACTTCAATTCATAATTTTTTTGAGGTTTTCATCTCATTCTTCTATCATATTCTACTTGAGTAGACTCTGCTCCTCTAATTGACACCGTTTTAGGCATCCATTTAACATAACAAAACTATTTTAATCTATTTTCTCTCATTTATCATTTATTGGCCTCACTTTGAGATTTTCTCAAATTATTTCATTTATAATTTTATCTTTTCTTATTTTATCACATATTCACCTTAACAATCTTATTTCTACTACACTCATCTTATGCGTGTTGTTCTTTAATTACCTAATATTCTGCCCAACATTTCCACTACACTCATTCTATGTGGTAACCTTAATGCTACAACCACAATGGGTTATGTATTATAAGGTTACATTTATATTGCAGGTATGTTCGTTAATATAACCAATTTGCTCATATGTCTATAAAATTTGTGTGAAATTACAAGCTTATCCCTTTCATTATGCTTTCATGAAATTTAACTAAGAAAGACAAAAATACTCTTCCTAACAAAATAAGGGTTTTTTGCATTTTAACCTGTCTAATTTTAAATATTTGCATTTTAAATCCTAAAAATTTTGGTTCCTTTTTAATTTTAAACCTTAACTCATACCGATATTAAAATTATTGTTAATCTATGAGAAATAACATAAACATCATCAATATTTTTTTTCAAAAAAAGAAAACTTGAATCTATATCAGAGGTGAAGATATTGTTGTATCCTTTGAGGTAGTCAAGTCTAAAATGTAAATAATTTTTTAATATTAGAGGGTATTTAGGGAATTTTGCGTTAATTAAGGGTAATTTTTAATGCTATAAGAGGTCAGGGTTTAAAATGCAAAGGAACTAAATTTTTTAGTGTTTAAAATGTAAATAGATGAATTTTAGAGTTTAAAATAAAAATATGCAAAGTTAAAAAGCGCAAAATGCAAAAAACCTACAAAATGATAAAAAGCCTTATCCACATTTTTTATAGTATTAACAGAATATACTTTTATTATTTTGAAAATTTTTTACTTAAACCAGCAAAAAAATTCTCGCTATCATATTTCCACGAAAATAATTTTTTAAAATAGTATAAAATTCTAATATGATGAAGAGTGTGGATATATAAAGGCTTTTTTATCATTCCAGTATACGACTATACAGGTGTAACTTTGTAAATATATCTTTGAAGAGCCCAATTAAAATCTAATTATCATCTTATATTTTATTATGATACAAAGAATAATTTTAGAGAGTCTTGGGTAAGCTTTGCCTCGAGCTTTAAGGTATATAATCATTTAGAAAATATGAAAAATACATATACTCATTTACAGATGCATTAAAATATTATAATACTTTATATAATCATCGTACACATATAAATGATGTTTTTGGATGGTTTAGATGTTATTTGACCAAATTCGAATTTGATATACAGGTTAAGCAAGCAATTTTTATTCTTTGTTTTCAATGAAATTTGATTTGCTACGTAAATGAATAATTTCAAATATAATGAATAAATTAAATTTTATATTATCATCAAGGTATGACAAATCTACAATGTTAGTACCATAAAATGTAACCCTAGATGTTGAGAAGTACTTTAATAGTGCATAAGTGAATTTGTACATTTATCATTTTTGTCCTCCCATTGTGGTGATTATATAAAATCTAAGTCATTTTATTATTATGGAAACAGCTAATAAACAATAAAAACAACACAAACAAAGATTGATATTGCTTAAAAAATAAAAATATTTAGAGTGAATCTCAACCCATTAAATTTACTTTTTTTGAAATCCTAAAAATTTTAAATTAAATATCTAAACTTTCTAAACTATTCATTCCATCCAAAATAATACCTGTATACAATTTCATAACATTCTAAGGCCGTATACAATAGATTTAGGTGAATTTTAAATATTTATATACTTATTAAGGATGTAGCCTATAAGGGATTCCTGTTGAAGTGATTTTTGGGAATGATTTCATACATGTACCTCAAATGAGAAAAAAACAAGTATCGTTTTACTTTCCTTTTCCTTCTATCTCTGAACAGACATGCATATCAGAAACGCAAGGCAAAATAACTGCTTGCCGCATATATATGATGTAATGGTTGTTGCATATCAGTTATTCTGTTAATAGAATCTGTTTCACGTCACGTCCCTTTAGAAAGATAATGCAACGGACTGTCCACATTTCCCGAATATAATAGGTACGATGGATCATATCACAAATGCCACACCTGCCATTTGCTTCTTCCTCTATTAGTCACGTTATCGACCTGAAACAACGAATTTGCATTCAGCAGCATTACTTTCGCACGGAAAAGACTGTTTTTTTAAAAAATATCTTTTATATACTTCATGACATCATGATATTACAATTAAACACATTCATACCCTCACATCATTGAAGAAAATTTTTCCTAAACGCCCACCATAAGAGGAAATTGTAAATCCCATAATGGGCAGAAATTGTAAAACCTCCGTAGCAGAAGGACTAATCTGTAAAATATCATATCATTATACCTGCGTCTAGCATGATTCCAAACGCCCCACGCACACATTGGAGGCGTCCGTCGTTGTCACGTCGCCAGTGGCATTATGACTGTTATACTGGACATCTTCTATGTAACAACGTGACTATTCTAGACCCTAAAACAACAAATTTGCATTCAGCAACAATACTTTCGTACGAAAAGAGTATTATATGGGTTCACTTCTATCTAATTTGATTACATAAAAGTGGTTCCATGTAATTTTTTTTCAAATTTTAAAATTTTAATGCTTGATAAAAAATATAATTCATTCATTTTTTTTTTTTACATAAAGGACCTCAAGGTCCAATCGTCCATCTACTCGACAGGAGGAGAAGGAGGATAGGGACCTTGAGGCAATATATTAAAACTAGTAGAATATTTACAGCGAACAGATTGGAAATTCTTCCCATTGACATATAGATTCCACAAGGGTAGATGCAAATTCATTCATATATTTCACATCATTTGTTTAGCTAAAAGATTAAGTTTCATTTAAATCAAATATGTACATAGGTCACATTTGCTCAAAAATAGGTATATTCATATCTAAATTAGGAAAAATACATAGATGCATTCATAAATGTATTAGAATAAAATAATACATTACAAAAGCTTACATAGAAGTGGTCCCATTTAACCCTTTAATTTTTAAGATATTGATAATCGATTTAAAATAGAACCGCCGACGTTGAGATACTTATAAGGGCAGTTGATCGATTTTCTTCTCGCTAGAAATAGAAGAAGCAGGCAGGGAGTCATCGGCTGGTTGTAGAAGAACCACCGATGTTGTGACACTGACCGACATTGAAGAAGTAGCCGTGCTTTTTCGGTTCTTGGCAACTGGAGAATAAACTTAGTTTGACGATTTAGGCATTAGAGTTAGGCATCCTACGGCGAGCCATCGGCCAGTAGCCGACGGGTTTGGAGGTAGTTGCAGCTAGGGTTTAGTTGGGAAGTTTGTAGAAGGTGATGCACTAAGTAGATCTGTCGCGATGGACAAAAATGTTGTTTGAATTATGGTAGATTTGTTTTGATCAAATCTAATGATTCTGGTGACCAATTTGGGTGAATCAAGAGTCATTTTTATGTTTTGAGGTGCCGTGAATCATGTAGACGGTTCAAGTTAGGCAAATTCAGCTTACTACTATTGTGAATACAACAGCCCTGTGGATGTTTAAAATAGTGTGTATATTTTAGATTTAAAAGTAAATAAAAATGATATAATTACTATATTATTGTTCACATAAACTTAATTAAAAATGCTCATTTTTATTTTATTAATCATTTATATTATGTTTCATAATAAAAATTAAAGTAGATATAAACTAAGTGAACCAAAATTATTATTACCAGTAACTTCAAAAAAATAATTTTCTAGCAACGTAAAAGTACTTAATTATTAAACAAGTCCCAAAAATTCATATCTATGTATTAGTTTATTTAAACTTAAATTACAATTTAATCACTATTAAACCAGCCCCAAAAAGTCATATATAATTTAATTAAACATAATCTATTAAATTTTTTTTTAAAAATCATATATAAAATAATTATTATAGTTTTATATATTTATTTACAATTTTATTTCATTTAATTTAAATTGATTATTATTTTAATTATAAATTTATATATTTATTTAATTAAAAATCAAGGCTTGCATAATTCTTAACTGAATTATTATTTTTTTGATGAGACTTAAATCAATTATTAAGTATACATCTTTTGCAAAATACACAATTTTATGTAAAATATTTTTAAAAATATTAAAATCAGATGTTATTAAATGTCGTTAGATGCGGTTAGAAGAGATTAAATCTATTTAGATTCAGTTAGACGTGGTTAGATGTTGTTAAACATGGTTAGATCCAGTTAGATACAATTAAATCCTGCTATATGTTGTTAGATCCGGTTAGATCTAGTTAGATGCCATTAGATTCAGATGGATTTCATTAAATCATATTATCTATGTTTTAATTTTTGTAATTAAGGTATAAATGACTTTATAAGGGGCCTAGTATCATATTACATGTGTTAAATTAGGATCAACTTATTAATATAAAAAATTAGATCCAGTTAGATCCAATTAGATGCTGTTAGATGCGGTTAGATCCAGTAAAATGACATTAGATTAAAAAATTTCATTAAATCATATAATTTTAATTTTAATTTCTGTAATTAAGGTATAAATGATCTTATAAGGGGTCTAGGATCATATTATAGTTGTTAAATTAGGATTAACTTATTAATATAAAAATTAGAACTTATTAGATCCACTTAGATTTAGGTGAATTTAATTAAATCATAATATCTGAATTTTAATTTTTATAATTAAGGTATAAATGAACTTATAAGGTTCCTAAGATCATATTATATGTGCTAAATTAGGATTAACTTATTAATATAAAAAATTAGATCTAGTTAGATTTGATTAAATACTATTAGATCCGGTTAAATCCAGTTCGATCTAGTTAGATCAAATTAGATTTAGATGGATTTAATTAAATCCTATTATCTAAATTTTAATTTCTATAATTTAAGTATAAATGACCTTATAAGGTTCTTATGATTATATTATAGGTGTTAAATTAAGATTAATTTATTAATATAAAAAATTAGGTACAGTTAGATATGGTTAGATCCGGTTAGATCTAGTTAGATTTAGGTGAATTTAATAAAATCATATCATCTAAGTTTTAATTTCTATAATTACCGTATAAATGACCTTATAATGGGCCTAGCATCATATTATAAGAGTTAAATTTGGATCAACTTATTAATATAAAAAATTAGATTAAGTTAGATCTAGTTAAATTTAGGTAGATCCGGTTAGATCTGGTTCTATATAGTTAGATCCAGTTAAATACCGTTGGATTTTGGTAATTTCATTAATTCCTATTATCCGAGTTTTAATTTCTGTAATTAAGATATAAATCTCCTTATAAGGTGCTTAGAATCATATTACAAGTGTTAAATTAGGATTAACTTATTAATATAAAAAATTAGATCCGGTTAGATTTAGTTAGATCGGTTAGATCTGGTTAGATCCAGTTAGATGTAGTTAGATCAAGCTAGATCCAGTTAGATCCACTTAGATCGGGTTAGATTTTGGTGATTTCATTAAATCCTATTATTTGAGTTTTAATTTTTGAAATTAAGATATAAATGACCTTATAAGGGGCTTATGATCATAGTATAGGCGTTAAATTAGAAATAAGTTATTTATATAAAAATTTAGATATGGTCAGTTATAGTCAGATCTGATTAGATTCTATTATTTTCGAAAAATAAAAAATATTATTAAATTTTCAAAAATTCAGAAATAAATATTAAAACTGTTATTTCTAAGAGTACATTATTTATATGCAACATAATTTCTTATGTAAAACATATTTTCGACTTTAATAAAAATAATGAAATCTTAGTAAAAATAATATTTCCTACACAAATATTTTTAGAAAATGTTAAATAATGAAAGAATATGTCTACATATATTTTAGAGGTTGATTCATCAAGTAAATAAAATGGATTGAGATTTTATGTACATTTAATACAAAATTAATAAAAAAAATAAACATACTTATATTTTCTAACAAATATACTTACAATGTCAAATTATCCTCATACTCCTACTTTCTTTTTTTTCAATGGGAAGGGCTGCCCATGGGTTTGGGGCTTGCCTCGCTGTTGTTGAACTAAGTTGGAGCCTTAGCGCCGCTAGGAAACACTTATCGTGTCATCTTCTAAATTACATGTGTCCCAATTCCTTGCTTTTGGTATGACATCTCTAGGGGGACCTTTGTTAACAGGTTGTGGTAAACATGGGAGGGAAATGGTGGGAACATGGATTTCAAGGCACCTCATTAATAAATCAATCATCATATTTTTCCACTTTTACCCTTATATTCTAATAATTTTCCTTATCAACTACCTTCCAACAAATCTGTTTATTCCAACTTTACTCCTATCATTTTATATCAATCACATAATTTTCAAAATATTCGATTTTCTATTCCTACAAATACCATATTTTCCACAACTTTCACATTTCCAAACATCCCCTAAGTTAAGCTCAAATGACACTCAGCTTACTCGTGGGGACCACACAATAGAATTTTGTGTATATAAAGTTGTTGTGTACCATTGTTAGTTACATTCTTATATTTACACCCATTGAATAAAAATAAAAAATTTATATCACCCTAAATTTAAAAAATATATAATTAAGATGACTTCAGTTATAAGATAAAAAATCAAAAAAAAAAGAAGAAACGGCTACTAAATAACATTCTTGCATAGAGAATATTAGCACCTACTAAAGCACTCAATTGAACTAAAGACTTTTTGACAAAATTTATATTTATATGGGCCCAAGAAATAATGTCCTATATATAGTTTATATATATTTTTTATTTTTAATATTTTATTTCAAATTTTAAAAATAAAATAAAATATTTTTTTAAAAATGAAAAATATTTAAACTATATATAGGAGATATTTGTGCTTGGGCCCACATATAAATTTCAAAAAAATTATAAAAATTAAAAAACAAAATTATTCATCCAGGTGAACTAAAGCTAAATGCACCCAGCTGTAGGTCAATAGAATCCATCTTGCTCTTTGCACTTGAAGATTTCAACCTTGATCACACGCACGAGCTATCGACATTAGACAACATTAATGCAGCAGTATGTAATTTAATTTAATATAGGGTAATTTGCAGATATAACCTCTTAGTTTGACCATAATTGTAAATATATTCATATAGTTTCAAAAATCACAAATAACCCTTATAGAGCTTGACTATAATTGCTGATATACTCACGTCATTATAATGTCATTTTGTGCCCTTATAATGTCGTTTTGGTGCCGTTACTCTACTATTACAATGTAAGTATATTTGCAAATATATGCAAACTACATGAGTATATTTGCAAAAACTAAATATACCTTCTTCATTTTTAAAATCGTAAATATGCTCGTGTAGTTTGTGTATTTTTGCAAATATAACCATATCGTAATGGTTCAGTAATGTCGTCATAATGACTAAGTATATTTGTAATTATAGTGAAATTATATAGGAATTATTTGCAATTCTAAAAACTATGTGATTATAGTGCAATTGTGGTCAAACTAAGTATGTATGTTTGCAAATCACCTTTTAATATATGATGAAAATATATCATGTATGTATATAAAATCTCATTGAATTCACGTGTCCAACAAATACTCAGTGATCAAGAAAGCTAGTTGACCATTGCCTAGTGACGTGGAGTACTGAAAAAATGGTGTGGGGCGTGCCACCACATTTTCTGATCCGTAAAACGCATATATGACGTGCACGAAGCTTTTTCTTTTGCCATTGTTAGATGGAACCAGGTTCAATGCATTTACTTTACTCATTTTTTAAAAAAAAAATTCATAAAACTTCTAATATAAGTATATTTAACAAGTATATCAATTTTTACTATTTTTGAAAAAATTTCAATTTTGTAAATAAAATTTCAAAAAAAAATTAAAAAAATGGGTGTATGCACACGGTGCATTAAGTGCGAGTGCATGTGATTTCATGTGTTTTCATCCCAGAGGTAGCAAACGAAATTAATTGTGGATAACTATGTTCAGCTTTAACTTTCAATCTCCTTTTTCGCAAAGGATTTTTTATAGTTTAATCCTCTTGAAATGGGGGTTTTGCAATTTCTCTCCTAATGTTAGGGTTTACAATTTCTCCCAGAATGAGAGTTTAGGAAAAATTTTCCTCCATAGGATAAGAGTATTGTAAACGTGTTTTATTGTAATATCAAGATATCATGATGTACATAAAATATCAAAAATTTTCAATTTAATTAGTACCATCGAAAAAGAAAAGTTTCAATATTAGCCACATGATGAACCAACCAATATTGTATTCAGCTCAAAGTTTCATTTCCCAATGTAAAGTTGGCAAAACCATCAGCTTTTGCTAGCTGAGGCCTCATCATTTTAGACCAGCCTAAAGTGGTCTAAAATGTATTTTTTCGAATTTTTTTACAAAATTGTTATTCTAATTTAATTTATAAACTAATTTTTATCGAATTTGGAAATGTATATATAATTATTTTGGATTTTTAAATATAAGAGTATTTTAGTCATATTTTAAGTTGAAACAAGAATAAAATACACCTATGTTGAAAAATCTAAAATAAATAAACAAATATATATATATATACACACCTTCAAAATTGGAAAAATAGGGTTATCAATTAAACATAACTAGATTAACTATTTTACAGAAAAAATGAAAAAATAAAAATCATGTGTTTGGACTGGTCTAAAATGAGCATATTTCAAACCTGTCTGAAGTGATCATTTTGCTTGCTAGCTAGCTATCAAGTTCATTTATTGTTTTCTTCCTTCTTACTTTCTTTCTCTTATTTATTCTTTTTCCATATATATGATATATTCATGTACAAGGGATAGATGATAGCTATTATAATAATATAGGGCATGATTATATACATCATGACGTATTTTAACATAAAATACAACACTCATTTATTTGTACAATCAGTAATATTTTTTAAATTTTGCCTTCATAAGCTTATTTTTAAGTGTATTCAATTTATATACAAGTTTTTCCATTTAACAATATATTTATATATTTATCGGACTATGATTATGTACACCATGATGTATTTTAGGCTAAAGTACAATATTCATTTATTTTATTTTATTTTATTTTATTTTTATTTGATTTTTTCTTCATAAATATGTTTTACTAATTATATTTAAACTATATATCAAGTTTTGCTATTTTATAATACTTTTAAATATTTATTTTTGATTTTTTAAAATTCAAGTTTTTTAAGGGGTGAAAAAATAACTTGAATGCTCCGAAAATAGATGATTTTTAAAAATAAAAAATAAAAAATTAAAAGTATTATAAAATAGAAAAACTTGATATATAGGTTAAATACAATTAGAAAATATATTTATGAAAAAAATTAAATTAAAATAAATAAAATAAAATAAATGGATGTTGTATTTTAGATTAAAATACATTATGATATATACAATCATGCTCCATATTTATTTTGGAGCATAATTATATACATCATGATGTATTTTAGGCCAAATTATAGCATTCATTTATTTGTACAATTAGTTAGATTTTTTATTTTTCTTCATAAACATGTTTTTCTAAGTATATTCAATTTATATACAAAAATTTTCTATTTTACAAATGATAAATTTCAAGGGAATTTGAGTAATTTTTCATTTCTTAAAATACTTAATTTTTAAAAATAAAAAATAAATATATAAAAATATTGTAAAAAGACAAAACTTTTTATATAGATTGAATACACTTAGATAAACATGTTTATGAAGAAAAATAAAAAAAAATTTAATTATGAAAATAAATAAATGATGTATTTAAACTAAAATACATCATCATGTAAATAATTGGACTGCTACTTATGAAGAGACTTCTTAATAACTCATATCAATTTCTCACGGATCCGGACTCCCATGTAACAAACTTCTTGAAACCATTGAAACGGTTGCTCATTTTTCACTGTAGCTGGCTGACAACTAGTAATGTTTACTGGGGCCCACTAAAATTGATTGAATTTTTCCAGTTAGCGTCATCACTCTCCGTCTTCTGCTCAACTGCAATAAGCACATGCTTAATTTGTCAGCAAAATCCTGTCAACGACAGCGATGCAATGGAGAGAGATTTTCTCCCCAAAAAAAAAAAACAAAAAAAAAAAAAAGAAAAGAAGAAAAGGAAATAAAAAAAGAGCTCCATGCAGTGTAGGGTCAGATTACGGGAAAAATCCGCCCATCAACAATATTATTTCATTCTTCCTCCTTTTTTCGGCTCTGGAATAGAAGATGTATGTTAAAAAGTGGAATTTAGGCATGAGAGAACAGATACCACCAACATATGAGTGGAAGGAGGAATGACGCCCAAATCATTTTGGTGTATTTACAAGGAATTTTTTTTTTCCTTTGTGGATTTAGGTGTATATATAAGGACTCGAAGGGCTTCTTTTGCCTTATTGATGTTTGAAACCACAAACACATGGCTTGCGTGGTTGGCATGGGATCAATGTTGAAGAAATTCAAGCCTCACCTTCTCATGGTTTTCGCCCAATTGGGCTACACATTCCTTTATATCTTTGCAGAAGCCTCTTTTAACCATGGCATGAATCCTCATGTCTGTATAACATGCAGCCACTTTGCAGCTGTTCTGTTCATGTTGCCCTTTGCCTATTTTCTTGAGAAGTGATTCTTTCTCTTTGGCCCTAACGATTATCAAATAGCTGATTTGAAATATTGGAGCATATATGAACAGTTTGGTTGCATGCTGTGCTTCAAAGATACTGATTTTTCATTTTTCGTGTGCAGGAAAGTATGTCAAAGTAAATATATTTGATAAAGCTTTATTCTTTAATTGGAATTCAGAAAATGTGATATTGTTTGGGAAATCGAGATGGGAAAGACCAAAGCGGGGCTTCTTTAAGATTAATATGGATGGCTGAAGAGATACACAGGGATATTGTTTGGGGTTTGGAGCAATATTGAGAAATTTAGAGGGAGTTTTCTTAGCAGCAAGGTGGTGGCAGGAGGAGGGGGATGCGGAGTCTATCAATATGAAAGCTATGGCAGTTCTTTTGGGATAAGATAGGGAATTGAGATGAATCTACAGCAACGGGAGTTGGAAAGTGATTCCTTAGTACTGGTAAGTTTTCTCAATGATGAGTGTCCGATTTTGTCAATTGTGGGCATCATAGTTCAAGAAATCAAGTATACTTCAACAGCATTGAGATCTGTAAATTTTCTACGTGTCCTCTGTTCTGGAAATTGGTGTGCTCATCATACTGTTGAATTTGCAGCAAATCTGATGTGGTGGGGATGCCTACCCAGTTTTCTTGAAAATCCATTGTTCTTGGATCGTTTACTTTATAAGTAAATATATACATACAAAAGCCGTTTCTTAATGGCGCAATTTGAAATTTAAGGGCGGAAATATCATGGATCCAAACACCCAACATTTTATAATTTAAACTATTCGACCAATGACACAAACTCTACTTGTAGATTTCAACCGGTGCCAATGTATATGCATAGCTTGCGGCCGACATTTCTGACTTCTTAAAAAGAAAAAAAAATCCATTTACCAATTACTCTGTAAATTTCTAAATTTCAACCGGTGCCAATGTATATGCATTTTGGTTAAGGTATTGCTTGATTAACAAGTCATGCTGGTGATGCCTAAACAAGTTGGTTCTGCAGCAAATTCAACATCTTCTTCCTTCAAGAGCTGCGATTCAGACCTCCAACGGTTTCCTCAAATCATTTGGTTACATCTGCTGTATATTTTTAGATTAGAAAGTCTGAAAATTAGAAGCACACGTGGCATGGAAAAGATTGTTGGTACTTTATTTTCTTTAGCTGGAGCGACAACCATGACACTGTACAAGGGATCAGTTGTAAAGAACAAAGGCACTGGTTTCATTCATATTGAAAGCAGCTCTGCTATCCATGAAGATTGGATAAGGGGTTCGATTCTTGCCGTTGTAAGCTGTATTGCTTGGTCCATCTGGTACATCATGCAGGTCCTACTCTCTCTCTCTCTCTCTCATTTAGAGATTGTTAAAAGCTACATGAGTGTGACTGATTGAAGAGATTATTCAAATCTCAATTGCATAGGTATTTGTAGGCAGTTACATTGAAGAGGTATCCGGCACAGCTTTCACTTACTACATGGATGAGCTTTATTGGTGGAGCACAATCGGCTTTGTTCACAGCATTTGTAGCCCACAAACCGAAGGCTTGGAGTATTGGATTCAACATTGACCTCTGGAATACCATCTATGCCGTAAGTTTGCTTAGATATATAATCTCACTCTTCTGCGAAATGGGTTCCGATTCACCAACATAACAGAGAATGGGCGCAAATCATGGGAAGAAAATATCTATGCTGTTCCATTTTCTAATGAACATATTTTTAGGACTGCAAGCAATCTTAATCAATTGGGTTCAAATTCAATTTAATCACTTGAATCTATTTATCTACTTAGGATCTCGATTCCATGAAACCTCCCTGAAGGCCTAGCTTGATAGTGAAATAAAAATCCAATCCAGCCATGTTGTTTAATAGCATTTTTTTCACGATACCAGACATATTTCAACCATAATTTTGGGTGGACCATAACTGCTTAAAAATATATAATCATATATAATATATGAAAATCACTAAGGTCCATTCTGAAATGCATTTCAATATTCAAATCAATTTATTTAGAAAGCAGGAATATTGTAGAAAGTGTTGATGTTGAATTAACAGCTTTGAAATTGGTAAATAAATCAACAATTTTATTATGTTGATTTTTCACTTTTATCAGATTGGGTTGATATATGCAAATACTTTGTTTGGTTGACGCTTTCCTAAAGTTTTTTAGAAGTTTACCTTCCCATATAAAGTTTTTCTCCAAGAACAAAATAGGCCAAAACAGCAACAAGAACTGTTCCAAGAGGATTAAACATCGTAACAAAAATAGGTCCTTTTTCTTTCGTACACCATAACGGTATGAACACCACCAAAGCAGATATAACTATTCCTTGAAAACAAATGAAAAAGTTAGCTAAGAAATTTAAATTCTTTGCAATATGTCGTAACTGTATGCTATTCACCTGGTCTAACTTATTTCAGTAGATGTCATCTAAAAAAACATAAAAAACAAAAAACAAAAAACAAAAACAAAACTTGCCTCAGTAGTTTTGTTTTGCTTAATACATCAATCCTCTCAACTTGGGCTTACCATAATGACTATGTGAAATAAATGCATAATTCAAGTTGATAGGTGAAGTGGATTTCACGTAGTCATTATGGTAAGCCCAAGTTGAGAGGTTTGATGTATTAAGCAAAACAAAACTACTAAGGCAAGTTTTTTTTTTGTTTTTTGTTTTTTATGTTTTTTTAGATGACATCTACTGAAATAAGTTGGACCAGGTGAATAGCATACAGTTACCACATATTGCAAAGAATTTAAATTTCTTAGCTAACTTTTTCATTTGTCTTCAGGGCATAGTTATATCTGCTTTGGTGGTGTTCATACCGTTATGGTGTACGAAAGAAAAAGGACCTGTTTTTGTTACGATGTTTAATCCTCTTGGAACAGTTCTTGTTGCTGTTTTGGCCTATTTTGTTCTTGGAGAAAAACTTTATATGGGAAGGTAAACTTCTAAAAAACTTTAGGAAAGCGTCAACCAAACAAAGTATTTGCATATATCAACCCAATCTGATAAAAGTGAAAAATCAACATAATAAAATTGTTGATTTATTTACCAATTTCAAAGCTGTTAATTCAACATCAACACTTTCTACAATATTCCTGCTTTCTAAATAAATTGATTTGAATATTGAAATGCATTTCAGAATGGACCTTAGTGATTTTCATATATTATATATGATTATATATTTTTAAGCAGTTATGGTCCACCCAAAATTATGGTTGAAATATGTCTGGTATCGTGAAAAAAATGCTATTAAACAACATGGATGGATTAGATCTTTATTTCACTATCAAGCTAGGCCTCAGGGAGGTTTCACGAAATCGAGATCCTAAGTAGATAAATAGATTCAAGTGATTAAATTGAATTTGAACCCAATTGATTAAGATTGCTTGCAGTCCTAAAAATATGTTCATTAGAAAATGGAACAGCATAGATATTTTCTTCCCATGATTTGCGCCCATTCTCTGTTATGTTGGTGAATCGGAACCCATTTCGCAGAAGAGTGAGATTATATATCTAAGCAAACTTACGGCATAGATGGTATTCCAGAGGTCAATGTTGAATCCAATACTCCAAGCCTTCGGTTTGTGGGCTACAAACGCTGTGAACAAAGCCGATTGTGCTCCACCAATAAAGCTCATCCATGTAGTAAGTGAAAGCTGTGCGGGATACCTCTTCAATGTAACTGCCTACAAATACCCATCGAATTTATGTTTGAATAATCTCTTCAATCAGTCACACTCATGTAGCTTTTAACAATCTCTAAATGAGAGAGAGAGAGAGAGTAGGACCTGCATGATGTACCAGATGGACCAAGCAATACAGCTTACAACGGCAAGAATCGAACCCCTTATCCAATCTTCATGGATAGCAGAGCTGCTTTCAATATGAATGAAACCAGTGCCTATGTTCTTTACAACTGATCCCTTGTACAGTGTCATGGTTGTCACTCCAGCTAAGAAAATAAAGAACCAACAATCTTTGCCATGCCACGTGTGCTTCTAATTTTCAGACTTTCTAATCTAAAAACATACAGCAAATGTAACCAAATGATTTGAGGAAACCGCTGGAGGTCTGAATCACAGCTCTTGAAGGAAGAAGATGTTGAATTTGCTGCAGAACCAACTTGTTTAGGCATCACCAGCATGACTTGTTAATCAAGCAATACCTTAACCAAAATTCATATACATTGGCATCGGTTGAAATTTAGAAATTTACAGAGTAATTGGTAAATGGATTTTTTTTTCTTTTCGAGAAGGCAGAAATGTCGGCCGCAAGCTATGCATATACATTAGCACCGGTTGAAATCTACAAGTAGAGTTTGTGTCATTGGTCGAATAGTTTAAATTATAAAATGTTGGGTGTTTGGATCCATGATATTTCCGCCCTTAAATTTCAAATTGCGCCATTAAGAAACGACTTTTGTATGTATATATTTACTTATAAAGTAAACGATCCAAGAACAATGGATTTTCAAGAAAACTGGGTAGGCATCCCCACCACATCAGATTTGCTGCAAATTTAACAGTATGATGAGCACACCAATTTCCAGAACAAAGGACACGTAGAAAATTTACAGATCTAAATGCTGTTGAAGTATACTTGATTTCTTGAACTATGATGCCCACAATTGACAAAATCGGGCATTCATCATTGAGAAAACTTACCAGTACTAAGGAATCACTTTCCAACTCCAGTTGCTGTAGATTCATCTCAATTCCCTATCTTATCCCAAAAGAATTGCCATAGCTTTCATATTGATAGATTCCACATCCTCCTCCACCTGCCACCACCTTGCTGCTAAGAAAACTCCCTCTAAATTTCTCAATATTGCTCCAAACCCAAACAATATCCCTGTGTATCTCTTCAGCCATCCATATTAATCTTAAAGAAGCCTGGCTTTGGTCTTTACCATCTCGATTTTAACTCTCTATCTAGGGGGTGTTTGGCAATGACAAAAACTTTTCACCTAAAACTTTTCAATCTAAAACTTTTCATTCTCTACAACTCTTCTATTTTTTAATTATTTTTTTACATCTTCCAACACAAACCACCCTACTTTTCTATCATTTCTACACAATTACCTATACAACTAACCTATCTATTTTAACTTTATCCTCTTTATTCCTCATCATTACCCTTATCATATCACATCATTTGACAACTTTTATTCTCCAAAACTTTTCACCAAAAGTTTTATTCATTCCCAAACACACCCCTAGTGTACAAGACCCCCTCCTAGCTTGCCATTTTGTTGCTATCCATTTTTTATGCAGTGTACCTTGGACCTCACTATGCTAACACTATATATATTTATGTTAGCCATGTGGTCGTTCAAGTGGCAAACACTTATAATTCTTTGAGGCCAGGGCCAATTTGACCATTTTGAAAAAGAAACCTATAAAATTTTCTCCATGTGAAATTAAACCGATGCTGGGTTATGGTATGTGCATTAGAGGAATTAAGAGTAAAATGTCATGGATATAAGAGAAATTATTGACATGTTATGGGTACGAAATGAATAATAGACAAATATCGTGGGTATGAGAGAAATTTACCAATTCTTATTGTAACTCTTAGATCCCCAAATCAAGTATAAATTGTTAATTTGTCACTTAGATCAATCTTCTTACATGCCATTCTGCGATGGCCAAGGTTTGAAGCTCTTCCAATATTAGGTCTTTTTCATTAATTAGCTTTCGTGCACTCTAGGTTTACTCTAGCTTCGTCTTCCTTACTAGATTTTCTTCTTTTACTTTGAGAAAAAATATTTTTCCCCACCCCTCTCAGCACATGATAAATCGCCTCTCAAAGCTCGTTTGGTAAAGGACTTGCATTTTTGTTACTATTGATTTTTTAATACTTAAGATATGTTTGGTATTTTTTAGGGGTGCATTTTGGATAAAATGTTTTTGAATTAAGAAAAATGATGTGATATAATATGAGCGATGATGCTGAATAAATAAAATAATATTTAAACAGATAAGTTAGTTGTGTGGTATAAAAATGATTGAAAATTAGGATAACTGTATAGAAATATGTGAAAAATGATATAAAAAAAAGTAGTTGGGAAGAGTGAAAAATTTTAAATTGAAAATTTTTTATATTAAACAAAAATGACCTAAAATTAAAATGTTTCATCTAAAATATTTTTTCCAAAACTAACATATTTTTAGTCATTTCTTTATATCTTTCTCTACAACTATCATACTTTTCAATTATTTCTTTACAACTTTTCTTTCAACTACCATATTTATTTTAAGCTTATTCTCTTTTTCTCTAATTCAAATTTACAAAAAACTTTTCTTTCAAAAATTTTATCAAATACCTAAAACACCCTTAGCTTGAAAATTTAGCTTTAAATCCTAAATAATACCATATTAGGAATGTTAATACAATTTTTTATTTTATTCAAGTATCCAAGAGATCAATCTTCAACTAAAAAGTTAAATAAATGTATAAGCGTTGCTATAGAAGTAGAGGTTGAATTTTTTATTTTTATTGAAGAAGTAGAGGTTGAATTTGAAAGTGATTCCTTTGTACTTTCATTTTTAAATTACCAGCAGATGTATTTATGCATTTATGCGAACAGAATAGAGGAAGGATGACCTTCCTTCATATATTGCGTGGAAAAATCAGGATGCTCACTTGTTAGAATAATGAAAAACATAACCGTTGTTGGTAGGGGCACCCACCCGATTGTACTACCAATGTGCTTTGTAGTAATCTTGTGATTTCAATAAAGTAATTTTGAGTGCTCCTTTTTTCATGCTGTAAATCCCCTATTTTAAATTTGGAAGAAAATTTATATTATTGCAAATATGGTACATAAGAAATATTTTTTAAAATTTTTGTATGATAACGCATGTTTCAAATATTTGAATTTTACTATTAATATGTAAAATACATTCAAATATGTCATTAATATCAATTTGGGAATGTTTTGAAGCTAAGAAGGGTTATTTTTATATTTTACAATAAATTAGGTGTGAAATTGTAAATTTCAGCAACATGGGCATGTAAAATAAATAACAAGAAAGTGGTCCAAAATGTAAAAATGTAAAAGAAATTCCATCAATGCATAGGCCATTGATGTAAGCAAAGCCAAAGTCAAGACTCTCATCTAGAAGACTACACTGGGCTTGCAAATAACCAAGGTAACTAAATAATTAATTAAAACAAAAATTAAAGTATTAAGGTGGATGGTTGAGGTAGCCCGTTGCTGGAAATTGCTGGGGCTAATAAGTGGGAAGAGCTGGACATTTTAGATTAAGTAGAGAGTAGAGAGTAGAGAGAGAGAGATAGAGAGAGTGGTTATTATATATTTTATGTCTTTTTTTATATTAAGCAAGGATCAAGGTAGAAATCAATTTGGACAATTAAATTGGGAGAAAATTTTCGGATTTGAAGAGAGGAAACTATTGTCCATAGAAATCAGATTTGTTAAATCTTATGGAGGTCAATTTGAATATATGAATTGGGGATTTTTGGTACTTGAACATGGACATAGTCAGGGATTGCTATCTGGGCCCAAAATAGATCCTATACTATTGAACAACAAGAAGATGATCTTAGCCCTTCAAACCATGATTCCATGCATGTTCTAGATAATCCAAACCATTAGATGTGTGTAGATGAAATTTTACATTGGGAAATGATATTAGATCATGTGTAGACACCTTGATAGATGATTAGATTTGAGCATTTGTAAGTCTGTCACAATAATCCTTCTTTTAGTGGAAAATGTAACCAGTTGATCTAAACCATTAAAAGTTTAATTAAAAATATAATTTTATAATTTAAATAATCAAATTAAGGCTAAATAATTTATTTTCTATGATATATATGTTCAATATGTGATTAGATATGTGATTAGTGGTTTAAACTAAAAATTATAACTGTTATAACTTAAATTACACCACCCATGTAGTAAATCTAGAACTGAAAAGACAAATATAAAATAAATAGTAAATGAATTATTTTTAGTATGAAAATTTGTATGAGAACTAATAAAATTATCATTAAGGAATAACCAAAATTTCATTTTAAAAAGATTTGTAATTTGTAAATTAAAAATCTTGAAGATTGGCCTAAACAGGGTAGAATGGCTGTCAAGATCAGATGCACTAATTGATTTTTAATATTTTTTACACAAGGAATTTTCATCTAAAATTTTATATGATATAGAATATATTCTTCCTATCACTCAGTGAAAATAAAAATTAATTTTTGGATGATATAAATATGGGTAATAATTAACATGATTTGAACCATCCTTAAATTCATACCCTTGTCCAATAGAATAAAAATACATAATAAATATAAATAATTAATATTTTGTGCTGAAAATATTTATTTTGATTAATTAATGTATTTATTGATGTATGATAGAAATTTAGACTTAAATACCTTGATTTGATTATAAATCTAAATTTAGAGAAATTAGTGTGTTCGATTTCAATAAATATGGACAGATTGAGCAATAATCAAAGAAAAATTTGAAAATTAAATAATAATGATCCAAATTGATATGGTTAGTTAAAATATATGATTATTAACTTAATTCATGTGAAAATATTTTATAAAATATTTGAAGAATATTGAGAATTAAATTGGATATAAATAGACTATAGAAAGTCAATGTGATCAACAGAGGGCCCGCCTCTGATCATATTAAATTTGGAGCTCAAATAATTATTATTTAGTAATTAATAATGTAAAAATATTGTTTAAGAGATAAAATTTTATATGATATAGAAAACACAAATCGAAAGCTAAAGGAGTAGTTTGGTAATTCTATGAAGTGAGTTCCGATTTAAATTGATTTTATTAACTTGGAGCAAGTAATGTTTTAGTATTATTAAAATTTATTATAAATGGCAATTTTGGAATAATTTATACAAGGTACCGCATGTTGGTTAAATTATAGAAGTTAAGATATATAGAGGTATCCATACATCTTAAAATGGAATATCATGTTAAATTATGATTAAAAGAGTTAATTTGAGTTTAAAATTTAATGAAAGAATAATGTTCTTTTCTAGTGCGATGATTTGATGATTATAACAAAATATGATACAAGAATGGATTCGAGATTTACACTAGGTAAGTAGAGTTTTTTTTTTTTGATTTTAAGTTGTAATGCATGGTTCTGGGCATAGATGTTTTGGATGCCGTTGTTTTATAATTTTTGAGTGAATGAATATTATCGGTTATGATGATTTGTTGTGATGTTGAGTTTGGTTCTTTGTTCATGCTAGCATTATGTATTATGACATTGACATATGTTGCTGGGAATGCTGACATATTCATGAGTCATGGTTATAGTTGTTAATTTGTAAAGTGTTGTTGTTAGATCATCGATGACAACTGTTGGCACATCTTGACCGGGGACCGAGATGTGATAGCCTGGGTGACATTGATTTAGACTTACCTATCTGATTGGTGGGTTGCAGACTTGATTTGTCTGGCTCTTGTGATTTGGTTAATGTTTATTATGACCCAGTTTGTGGGACTGGTGGCCATTAACGTAATGGTTGAGGCCAGAGCCGTTCGCATAATGTGATGCGGCATGGCTGCAGCTGTGTGGTGAGCACAACAGGGTATTAGTTACGCCTTTAGTTTGGATAAAGGTGTTTCTTGATCTATCCATATTGTGCTCGGTTGGCTACTCGTGCTAGGATACAGTGATAGAAACCTAAGGTTGTGCAAGGGGTTGGATTATGGGAGTGAGATACCTAACTGTTGGTCCCGAGTTAATGGCAAAACCCAAGAGGGGAGGGGTGAATTGGGTATTTAAAAATTTGTAACTTAAACAGAAACTTAACCCCGGATTAATCCAGTCCTCTTAATGAAGAATGGAAATGGAAAGCAATATAATGTAGAGAGCAGATAAATAAATCAAACACACAAGATTTTTATAGTGGTTCGGGCAACCTCCCTACTCCACTCTTCCAAGCTCACACTCCTTGTGACTTGGGTTCCACTATTGTATTCTTTCAATACAATTAGAGTCACTGCTCTCTTCTAGATTCTAGCTCTAGGGGGCATATAACACACTGCTCAAGTAGGTGATGAGTCACACTCCAATCACACACTACTTAGCATACACTTGATCCTAGTTCCTCAAACTAGATCAAGTTCAATCACAAATAAATGAAACAACAAAGAAATCTACACTTTACAGATGTGTAGCAACAATTAGGCGCAGAGAAGAACTTGAAGAGTTGGCTTTGAAGATTCTGAAATGAAGCTCTTGCAGTTTGAAGTAGAGTTCTTCTTCTTTGAGTGGTTTGATCTCTTTTGAGCTCTTGAATGTAGTAGTTAAGCACACTTAATGATTCTCAGCTACTTCTCTCGTCCACCATGAATGCTATTTATAATTTTGGAGGGAATCCGAACGTTAGGGGGTAGGTGGCGCGCATTTAATGCGCCAACGTTCGAATAAATTCCGACCGTTGTGACCCAAGTCGCATATGGAGTCGACTTGGCCTGCGACTTGACTTTCAAGTCGCACCTGGAGTCGACCTCGTGTGCGACTCCAGTTCTTCAGATTTCCAAGTCTGAGTCTGGGTCAACTTGGCCTTCAGTCTTCAACTCAAGTCGATCCTGGAGTCGACTTGGGTTGCGACTTGGCTTGGTCTTTTGCAAAAACACCTTGATCCTCTTGAACTGGCTTGAACTTTGTAAAATTGGTCTTCATGACTTGGGCATTGCTTCATTTGGAATAAGCTTGAAGATTAGCTTTGGACTTGATAGACTTGATTTGAACTTTGAATATGAATCTTAGCTTTTGATCTTCAAGAAACTTCAGTTGCTTTTTGAGAATGAACTTTGCATCTTATTTGGATTTGATAAATTCCAAATGGATCCTCGAAATAAGCTTGAAACTTCAACCTTCAAGTCTGAACTCCTCAAGTCGAAGTTGGAGTCGACCTCGTCTGCGACTTCGCCCAAGTCGCACCTGGAGTCGACCTCGCCTGCGACTTCGTCATGTTCGTTTCCACTTTTTCAACTCTGGATGCTTGAAGTCGATGCTGGAGTCGACTTCGTCTGCGACTTGGTTTCCTAAGTCGCACCTGGAGTCGACTTGGCCTGCGACTTCACTTGCTTGTTTTCTATTTTCAATGCTATCCACCTTTTGCCATTTGAAGTCGCTTGTGAAGTCGACTTAGGTATCGACTTCACCCCAAGTCGAAGTCCAAGTCGACTTGGTAATCGACTTGACTTCTTTGTTTTCCTTAAACACTTGGCAAACTCATTAGTACACTTTATATACTCAAATTAGTCTTTGTTTAATCATCAAAACTTATGCTTTGGTCAATTTATTTTGTTTGGAACATTGTTTCCAACACTAACCTCCACATTGGATTTGAGACCGTGATGGATGGATTAGAGAACTGACATGCGTATGATCTATTGATGCATGCTTGGACATCAATATATATTTTATATGAATTTAAATCTGATTTGGATCTGTGGTTTAATCTATGTTTTGTTGACCCTATGCATATTGTTACTCAAGTTTTGGCAGTTACATTTACATGCTTTGCTTACTAAGTTTGCCTGGACTCATCGTATTTTGTTAACTTTTCTTTAGATAACAAGTATGCGGATGTACAAGATAAGGCTAGGACTTGATGAAACCAGATCTAGAATTTTTTATTTATTTTGATTTTTAGAGCAATATGATAAGGACGTGAAGTATGAAATTCACAAATTTGATTATTTGCATCTAGTTTAATTTGAAATTAGTGAAATATTTGGTTCGTGATAGTGTAAGAAATTTTATTATTGCACCTATATATGTTCTCCTATTATTATCGATCCTGTATTTTAGTAGCAACCATTGACTTTGTCGGCGGGACATTAACTTACATATTGTTCTACATCGAGACACTGGATATAAAACTGCATGACACTCAATCTTTTAATATAAAAAAGGACTATTACATGTAGTTTTTAATTTTTTTACTGTGTATTTTAAAAATTTTAAGTTTTCATATTTCTAGAATATTAGTGCTTTATTTAAATAAAAACAAATTGGGCCATTAAAAGCCTAAAAAAGGATTTCCAAAATTAACCAATTCCTAGGTATAATTATAAATTAGATACTCTGTGGAAAGAAACCATAAAATCGTAGGTTCAACTTAGAAGTGTTATTAAAATCATTTTTGGAGGTCACGCACTGTGTTTGGGGTTTAAATGAGTTAAGATAATTTAAATAATGAAAATCAAATTCCAACCTACAAATAATCATTTTTTTGATAAATACAAATAGTCGTGTTTAAATTGTTCCTAAGTACGCATTATTTTTTTTTGAAAAAAAAACAACTGTTCTTTTTAATTAGGCTTAGTAATTTCAGAAACATAATAACAAATCATTTTGAGAAATCATTTAAAACAACTGTTCAAGAACGGATCATTGGATTGGCCGGTCTTAACCATTGGAAAAAAAAAAATCTGCCAACTAAGAGCACATGTACGCGATATGTATCTATTTCGTTTCTACTTTTAAGTGGGAATGCTCCCGTAAAATCCCCCATTTCTATATAATTCCCTCTAATTTCAACATATAGATTGTTAATTAAAAATCTACTTCATATTATGTTTAGTGTCGCTTATATTATTATATAAATTGTTTTATTTGTCTAATAATAGTGTATATGAGCCCCATTTACAAATGTAGCTTATGTACAAATTGGATTTGGGTGAAACTTATCTCATCAAAAAAATATTAAATATAATGAATGTATTGAATTTTTCATCAGGCTTTAAAATCTAAAAATTTGAGAGGCTTATATGAAACCACTTTTATATAACCCATTTCTATAGAAACGGGACCGATTTTCAAGAAATAAAAAAGGTAAATTTTGATAATAAAAAATACTTACGAGGATGAAAATAAAAGCGGATTGTCCATCTCTGCTTCCTGCGTTCTGTGAACTCCACAGAATTAGTGTGTAATTTTATTATTATTATTTTTTTGTTCTTAGACAACACGATTCAAGATGATAGATTTATTTTTTGAGAAACTTCTGAGTTCTAATTTTTTTAAAAGAGATTGCAAATTGGAAATGTGACAAGTTTCTCATTTGTAAATTAAAAGTTCTTTCTCTCTTTTTATGCAACTAAACTATGTAGTCATTTGTGAGCCTAAGTAGTATAGCATACTATGTACATGGGACCGGCATCAAGTCCGAAGAGAAGCGTTGTCTTCTAATGCAATAAAAATATACATCAATATATAGTCTTTTTATCTTATGATATATATAACTTAGGAAAAGATTAAAATTTATGTCTAGGATTAAGATTTGAGATTTATTTTTGGATCCAAGGCATTACATGTAGATGGGTGATTAGGTGCGGTCGGGCATATGCATCTGGCCAAAAAAATTCATTTTTAATATTTTTTTAATAAACATACAGAGCTAAGTATATTTATCCTATAAACCAAAATTTATCCTTTTTGATGCTTTTAATTATTTTTTATTTTAAACGCAGTGACATTTTTCGTAATTTTTTATTTAAAAAATTACGAAAATTTCACTGTATTTAAAAATAAAAAATACTTAAAAACATCTAAAAATGATAAAACTTGGTTTATTGGTTAAATACACAAAACTCTAATGTTTATAGAAAAAATCAAGAAAAATATTTTTGGGGGATTCATGGACAGACGCACAAGGGTTCCGATGCATCCGACACCCGTCTTACATGTATGCTTGAAGACAACATAAATTTTTTTTGATGATGTGTAGTTGAAAATTAACAAAACTAGGGAGAATAATGAAAGGGGAATCGAATTTCCATCTCGGCCAGTACTAATTGCAATGCTTATTTGAAATTTTGGCTTCTTCTTCCGTTTAAATCACGTGAAGTTGTGCAAATGTTATGAGCATAGACAATCACATTCTAAGCATGACAGGCAAGAACCAAGTTGATAAGAGAACATCGAGTACTTGTTTTCCGAATTCCATCAAATACTGAAGCTTTATCGTATAAATTTATTTTTCTACACCTTTTCTGGATTCCAATTAAAGAATAAAGCTTTATCAAATATATTTACTTTGATATACTTACTTTAAATGAGAATAAGAGGAGGCATCATTTCGTTTGCAATTGACGCAAAATAATTTTACAATGCTATTTTCTAATGTAATTATAAGCTATCTAATCATCAAAGACTTTCATTACTTCCAATTTTGTTTAATTTATCTACATTTTTCATCTTTAATCATTAAGGGAAAAAATAACACATTGGATAGAAATAAATAAAAGAAGGTATAATTTATATATAGATTATATTTGTTGATTAGGGTTTTATTCTTTTAATAAGCTTCTTTAATTAACTGTCAATTTTAATTTTTATACACAGATAACACAAGTGATGATAACTAGGCTAAAAACTTGTAATGTTTATTGGGGCCTAATAAGATTAATTGAAAGGGTCAGATGACTGGAAGAATACACCCATCAAGCATTCGATGGGCATACCTTCCACATAGCCTGCAAGTATTCACCATTGTCCTATGGGTGCATTTGCCTCAGTAATATACTGTCTTTTCAACAGTATTATTTCATTCTTCTTCTTCTTTTCGGCTTTAGAATAGAAGACGTTAAAAAGTGGCATTTTAGCAGGAGAGAACAAATACCACCAACATGTTAGGAGGCCGATACACCTTTTTTTTTATTTTTTTGAATTTTTTTTTATAAAACTGTTAATATAAGTGTATTTAACATATTTATAAATTTTTACCATTTTGGGAGTATTTTAGATATTTATTTTTGATTTTTGAAAATCAGTGGCATTTTAGGTAATTTAAAATTACCTAAAATGTCACTGATTTTCAAAAATTAAAAATACTCCAAAAATGGTAAAAATTTATACACATATTAAATGCACATAGATTAATAATATTATAAAAAAAATTTTATAAAAAAAATAGGTATATGCGCCTAAGAGCATGCACCACTGCATGCTTCCGGGAGCATACGATCGCCATTCAACATATTACATGCGTGTGGAAGGAGGAATGACTCCCAAATTATTTTGGTTTATTATGAGGACCTATTTTTTCTTTTTTCTTTTTGCCTTTTTGTGGATCTAAGTGCCTGTGAATGGATACAATAAAAAGCGTTTGTATTTTTAGGTAAAACGTAAACGAGGGTATTTTGGTAATTTCATGCACTAAAACCATCTTTGTAGTTAATGAGTATGGGTAGGTGGATTCAATTATGGTAAATCATAGTGCAATTTTTTTATAGTATATCATATGCTTTTAATAAAATAATATAAATGATAAATGATTGAGAAGTTAAATGTGTAACATAATCATCATAATGATATTAGGCAATACATGTCTAAAATTTAAAACAATAAATCAGATTTATCAAAAAATATAGTTGAACCAATGAAATAATTTAACTCATTTTACTGATTTAACAGATTTTATTAATTTTACATTTTATATGCCATTATGGGGATGATGAGTTATATAAGTTATCTATTTTTGCTTTTTCTGTTAAATGTATTTCATAGGTTATTCAGTGTAGCGGAAAATGTGCATGCGTAATTGACGGTTTTCAGATGTTTTATGATTTTTATAAAATATATTGTTTTACTGTACAATCGTTTAATAACGTGGACAAGTTATATAGTTTTGACGAGGCTGGATAAAATAAAAGTGTTTTATTTTTGTTAAAGATGCAAACAGGGATAATATGGTCATTTCCTGCATGCGAGTATGATTGTAGGTAAAGTGTGAGTATGGGTAGGTGAGACAGCTCGTAGTAATTTGTGGTGCATTTTTTTTATAAGCAACCATCTGCTTTCAATAAAATTATATTAAACATGAATGATCTGAGACGTCTAATACGTAAAATAATTATCATAAATGATAATACAAAATTTATGCTCTAAAATAGTAAATTAGATTTATCAAAAAACATAACTGAATTGTCCAAGTAAATTAGTTTGTTTTATGGTTTTTACAGTTTTTATGGATTTTACCAATTTTATATACTATACAGATTTTACGAAAGATGAGTAGTATAGATTATCTATCTTCATTTTACCCTGAAAATAGGTTATTCAAATTAAACAGTTTATGAATTTTACACGGAAAAGGAGTGGTACAAAATATGTTATTTTGTTGTTTAGTCGTCTAATGATATTGACAATTTTTACAATTTTGACACCTTAAATTAAATTGATAAAATTATATTTTAACAAATTATATGGGCGATATAGATTTTACAATGATTCTAGAAAATCAAAAACTCATATCTTCATATTTTATGATTTTTACAAATTATTCAAATTCCCCTGAACTGATTCGATGGATTTTACAGATTATTCATATACTCTGTGTTGAACATATTATCTGTTAAATAATACTAAATTTTTTAAATTTTAAATAACACATTTTAAAAGCATATTAAAAATTGATTAATTTACCTTTTTGTTTGCATAGCCTGGTTAAGTTCTTAATGTATAATTTTAATTTAGTTTTTTATTTATTTGATAGGCATAAAATAAACATTATAATCTATAATTGTTTAGAATAAATACATACAAGTAATCTATCATTTTTGGAGAATAAATTGATGTGCACCTCTTTTTAAAAAATAATTGATGTGCAAAATTTTAAGTATTGGATACCAATAATGAGATGCATTTTGTGAATATTTTTCTCAGCCCTAGACTGCGAAATAATTTATACTCCTAAAAATTATATTATTCATCAAATAAATTATTTGTATAAATTGTATTAATATACAAAGTTAACAAGCACAAAATTACAAGATGAATCAAGTGTCGTGCACCTTTTTAAACATAGTTGATGGCGAAAATTTTAATCTTTAAACATCAATAACGGAGGTGCATTTTGCACTTTGTTCTTTTGCACTTTGTTCTTAGTCAGTCGTACGGGAGACCAAAAAATTATTTTTACTTTCTAAACTCCGCTTCTCATTCTCGAAGTTAATGTGATCAACGTTACGTATGTTAATCCTGGCTTATCGTCGTTGTCGTTTTGTTACTACTACCACCACCATATTATTATCATTATCATTTTCTGTTGCCAAAGTTAACAGTATTTTCCTAGGTTGGTGATCATTTACGGTCGGATCCAATTGGCACCAATTGAGTCAGGCCATGTTTTTTTAAGAAAATTTTTATTCACATGTGGGCCCCACATATATCTTCATCCCCGTAAAATTTTACAATATTTGAAATCTATTTAATATTTTTTAAATTTTGAAAATGTATAGAATGAGCATAGATAAATTCATGGCATTTTATCTATTTTTAAAAGTCAAATAAATTCCAATGTTGTAAAATGTTACATGGATAAAGACAGGTAAGGATCACATGTGTATTAAAAATTTTTCAAAAAAAAAAAAACTTTAATCTTTGAACACCAATAACAATGTGCATTTTGCACTTTTTTCTTTGTCAACCGTAATGAAGACCAAAAAATTATTTTTACTCCCTAAAATATCATAATATCCAAATGAGAGTTAATTAAATAATTTTTTTTTATTGATTTAAAGATTAATAAGCACCAAATAAATCACTAACATAAATTATATTTATTAATTGTCTTTTGCATTGAATGAATGAATGTGATCACATATTTTTTGCGGTCAGTGACTTGTAAACAATTTGAACCAAGATAAGTATAGTAATTATGTGAGAATATTAGAATGCTAATATTTTGGACCAAGTCGCAAAAAATAAAATTATATTGTAATAGAGTTAGGAATGAAATTGTTCAGAATCAAATAAATTACATGCACAAATTGTTATTTGATACCTAGAAAATTTACTCAAAATAATTATAATCAAGAAGAAAATACTCACATGAAAATATTATTTAACAAGCAATTTCATTTGTTTGTCGCAAAAGTAATTTTGTTATGAATGAGCTCGGCATCAAAGTTATGAAGCCCAGACAAAATATGTTCACAAATTTCATTTAGCATGCATAGCGGTGACCCAAAAATAAGTACATTTCATTATCAAAATTTGTTAAATTGGAATGCTTAGGCCTCAAACAATGTGCAAATTTTAACCATTCATTATTATACACATAAATTTATTTTTATTATGGGTGGCTTAAATATCATCTAAGATCACCAACTGCTGGCAGCGCAGTTGGTTAGAGCCGTGGGCGTGCATATTTGCTGCCCAGGTTTGAATGTTCAAGCTGCCAAGTGGGAGTTTGATCTCTCTTTATGTGCTGGCGTGGGAGCAGTTGTCTCCCTGATTCTTTAGTGGAGCTGTGTCTCCAGATTTCTTTGGCGGAGTTGTGTATTTCCGTATTTGTAAGAATGTCTCAAGAAGTACAATTTAATATGTGTTGAGATGTATGTAAATATAACCATCAAAAAAAATATATCATCTAAGATCAAATAAATTAGTTGCAAAAAAAATATTTGGCACCATAAATGGTTGATCGAAACAAATAATCAGTGTAATTATCACATGAGAATTCCAAACAATACTTCATTTTAAATAATTGGCATAAATTTTTATTCAAGACTTGGTATAATTTAATCAAAAATAATTAAAATGCAGAAGAAAATAATCACATGACGAAAAAAATACTCTTTAATAGGCAATTTTAATTATTTGTTACCAAAGTAATTTTGTTTTGAATAGGAATGACATCGCAGTTGTCAAGCTCAAATAAAATATGTTCACAAATTTTATTCAGCACACTTAGCGTTGACGAAAAAATAAGTATATTCTATTATCAAAATTTGTTAAACTAGAGCAACCGGACCTTAAGCAATGAATAATTTCAATTGTTCATTATGTACATGAATTTATTTTTATTAAGGGTAGCTTAAACATCATCAAAGATTAAATAAATCAGTTGCAAAAAAAATGTTTGGCACCGTATATCGTTAACCCAACATATTTGTCACAAAAGCAATTTTATTTTATTCGGCACCCGTGGCATCGACAAAAACATAAGTACATTCTGTTATCAAAATTCATTGAAAAGCAATGGATAATTTCAATTGTACATTATATTCAAAAATTTATTTTAAGGGTGACTTAAATATCATCAAAGATCAAATAAATTAGTTACAAAAAAATATTTTGCACTGTATATCCTTAACCCATAATATTTGTCACACCAAAATTTTAATTAATACTTTAATTTAAATATTTGTCACACCAAAATTTTAATTAATACTTTAATTTAAATATTTGTCACAAAAACAATTTTATTTTATTCGGTACCCGTGGTGGTGACAAAAAACAAGTACATTTTATTATCAAAATTTGTTAAAAAGCAACGGATAATTTCGATTGTTCATTATACATATAAATTTATTTTTATTAAGGGTGACTTAAATATCATCAAAGATCAAATAAATTAGTTACGAAAAAATATTTGGCACTGTATATCGTTAACCCATAATATTTGTCACACCAAAATTTTAATTAATACTTTAATTTAAATATTTGTCACAAAAACAATTTTATTTTATTCGGCACCCGTGGTGGTGACAAAAAAACAAGTACATTTTATTATCAAAATTTGTTCAAAAGCAATGGATAATTTCAATTATTCAGTATACATATAAATTTAATTTTGTTAAGGGTGGCCTCAATTGCTTAGAGATTCAGGGTAAGTTGCTTATTTGTGCAAAAGGGAAGGTCTAGCCGTCTAGGCACCTTTTGGACCCCAAAATGGGTTCCCGTAAGTATTGGTTGCATTTCCTTTCATTTAGGTAGATTTTCATTACATTTTGGTTGGTTTAAACAATTTCTAATGTGGCTGTAATCTGTAGAGGAAATTGCATTTTCATTTCAACAAATTGTACAAGTTCTATTTTCATATATGAACACATGCCATCACAAGGAAAAACTCTATTTCAACAGTTAGCATATAAGTTTCATCTCTATTTATACATGTGAGAATACATGATTTCATAAGGAAAATCCAATTTCAATAATACCTGTACAAAATTCGGCAATGCACCATACAATCTCCTTTTAACAAAATCTCCTCTATACACATAAGTAAAATCACAGATACCATACTCTGCCAATACATAATCCAAAGAAGAAATTCCAACATTTAAAACTATAACCACCATGCACAATCTACCACATTTTTGCTGCAATGGACTCAGACATTCACACATCCTCTTCTCCAAGTGAATCAAACCAATATAGACTCAAAGACACAAACAAAAACAATTACAGGTATTCTTTTTAAGATGCAAAGAAAGGAGCTGCAATTCACAATAATGGAACCGATAATCCTGATTTAATACACAATAGCACAACAAATTTATATTGCCAACAGATCAAAATAAAAATTAAGACAAAACCATAATGAGTCTGGTTCCAAATCAGCCCTGTACAAGTGCATGGAGACAACCAGAGAACAGATCTTAAACAAATAAAGAAATTCTGCTTGTTTTTTTAAGATCAATAAAGACAATCTTATTCCACACAGATTAGTTAAAGCCAAAAACTATGTTTTGCAAAGCCACATGATTCCGACACAATTGCAAACCAGAGAAGTTCATACCCAAGTTGGTGATATGTACTCAGTTTTTCTCATTCCATGCTTGAAGACATATGAGCAAAACAGAAATCATTCGAGAAAACAAAACGGGTTGCACAGGAACCAATTTAACCAAAACAAAAATAGATTCTGTAATCAGTCTAAACCGAAAACAGGAAAACTGAAATCCCGAGCCAAAGACCAACCTGAAAAATTCATGGAGAAAGCACTTAGGAGAGAACCAAACAGACAAAGCAGTATTTTCAGAACATAATCAACGCTGCAAGGAAATCGATCTCTCTCAAACCAAAACATTCACGACCGATGAGAAACCAAACATAACAGGAGAAACAAAAATCTAAGGAGAACAAAGAGATCTCTAATGTTTTATTATATATCAATGAAAACTAGTCTAATACACATATAAAAACGAAAGCAGGGCCATGTGACAAAATCCGAAATGGGTATAAAATGGAATGGAAGTCATTCAAAAAGTACAAAGTAATTGAAAACAGATAGTAAAATGGGATTAAAAGGCAACCAAACAAAGACTTTAATCAAAAGCAAACCACGATCTGCATAGCATGCCACTCGTTGATCAATGAGGATGAATCCAATCACCCCAATCCCTTCATGAGTATAAAATCAGGTAATGGATTATAAAATGAAAATAGATAACAGAGATGACATGCAAACAGACAACGCCAATGGAAAATGGTTTTATTCAATATTAAGAAAAATGAAATTCAATTCTAGGATTACATGGCTACTGTATGAATTAAAACAAGAAACAATCGGCAATTTATTATACCTGGCTTCTCCTCTTCTATCTCCCTTATCAGCTCCCTCCTCCTAGCCACTCTCTCTATCCCATTTCTGTAAATTTCCACGGCTCTTCTCGGCTTCTCCTCTTCTCCAGTGATGGTGCGATACGTAGCATGAAATGGACGGGCAGCTCATCCTCCTGGCTTCTCCTCTTCTATCTCCCGCATCGGTTCCTCCTCTCGGTCACTCTCTCTATCTCGTCAATGCAAAATCTAGCAACTCTTCCCGGCTTTTCCTCTTCTCTAGTGATGGTGGGACAAGTAGCTCCACCTTGTTTTGTCTCTTCTATCTTGTTCGTCGGCTCCCTCCTCTCAGTTGGTCTCTCCATCCCGTCGAAAGAGGCAACTTCTGAAGGAAGCTAATGAGCATCAGTAAGTCATACACGCGAACGTACACGCAACTGTGGAAACCTAGGGTGATTTTGTCAATTCATAGAAAATGTCAAAGTTAAAATTTTTCAATCTAAAACTTTTCGCTCTCCACAACTATCATATTTTTTAATTTTTTTTTCACATTTTCCTATACAACTACCTTACTTATTAATCATTTCTACACAATTATTTACACAACTAACTTATCTATTTTAACTTTATCCTCTTTACTACTCATCATTACCCATATCATATCACATCATTTGATAACTTTTACTCTTCAAAATTTTTCATCAAAAGTTTTATTCGTTACGAAACACATCCATACTTTTCAATTTTGCCGCATCAAATATGAACCACATGTTTGAAATGGACGGCAGATGTGGCATTTGCATATTCAGCGAGCGTGAAGACATTTTCATTGAAAGCGGTTGCTAGTTTTGAAACCTAATATAAGATGTATGATATTTTATTTTCACAAATTATATAGGCAATATAGATTTTACAATAATATTAGAAAATCACAAACTCATATATATATATATATATGTTTTATGACTATTACAAATTATTCAAATTCTAAGGAACTAGTTTGATGGATTTTATAGATTGTAATATAATCTATATTGAACGTATGGTCTACAGACGTGAAATGAAACTATAAAAAATATTAAATAATAAATTCTAGAAGCTTTTTAAAATTTTACTAAATTCTTATTTGAACACATAATTTAGTTAATATATTTAATGAACTCATTACTTTAATTTACATGATCAATTATTGAATAATTACAAAATAGTCTCTATACATTATAATTTTGTAGATTAAACTCTCATAGTTCATTTTTTATACTAATAAAGTTTATTTCACAAATAATTCAATATTATTTGTCTAAAAAATATTCAATAATGATAATCCTCTCCTATTATTTTATTTTTTAATATAATTAGTTTCAAAATTTTTAAGCATTGAATAAGACTAAAAATAATTATAATAAAGAAAAAATTGTGTTATATTCGCATGAGAATATTATTTAACAGACAATTTGAATGATTTGTTTGAGATATAATCATAGTTTTTAACAAGGCTGTTATCAAATTTGTATAATAATAATGCAAGAAGATTAATTTTTGGGTAATTTTTAAAAATTTATCCTACACTTGAGAATATTAATTAATGGGTAATATTAATTATTTTGTTTCAGAAATAATATTTTACTGGGTGGTACTAAAATTATTAACCACTAAATATCATAATTGTACAAATTTTATTCAGCCTCCTCCCATTGACCTCAAAATTAGTAATATCCAAAACAATTTGCATCTCATACGTACATAAGTCATTTTGGGGTTCTGATCAGGTGCACCCGGGAGCATTGAGCCTCAATGCTCCTGGGTGCATATACCTATTTTTTATTTTTTTAAAATTTTTTTTACACGAATGTTAATATGATTGTATTTAACATGTATATCAATTTTTATCATTTTTGGAAATTTTTAGATATTTGTTTCGGATTTTTAAAAATCAGTGGCATTTTAGTAAAATTCAAAATAAATATTTAAAAATCTCCAAAAATGGTAAAAAAATGACAAATATGTTAAATATACTTAGATTAACAAGTTCATGAAAAAAATTTGAAAAAATGTAAAAAATAGGTATATGCGCCCAGGAGCATTGAGGCTCAATGCTCCTGAGTGCACCTGATCAAAACTCGTCATTTTGCATTATTTTCGAAAATAACTACACATGCCTATAGGAATTAAATAGGCTAAAAATTAACTTTGAAATGTGTATAAGCCTATTAATATGAATCAAGCAATTTTATTGAATGGTTTAAATGGGTAAATCATAAACATATATATTATTATGAGTATATTTTAAAATATGGGTACAATGGATTATCATATATTTTGAGATAAATAAATTACTCTAGAGAAAAGCAAAAGTACATAAATGAAAAATAAGAGATTTTTTGCATTTTGGATTTTCTAAATTTGTGTATTTATTTTTTAAACCTCGAAGTTTACGTATTTGCCTTTTAAACTCTTTAAATTTCATTGTTCCACTTTTTCAACCCTATACTTTTCCAAAGTTAGATTGCTCATGTAACATGTCTTGAGTACCAGAAAATACCAAATTACCCTTCTACCAACACATCCCTTAAGAACTAAAATCATATAAGCGGATTTAACCATTCTTCATCTGGCCTGGCTTTGGGGTGTTGCATTTAACCAACAATATTTACTTTAAATGTAAGATAATGATAATTTGTTGGGGAACAAATTTTCCCGAATATATGAATTCTCTATAAAATTAGTTTAAAATTTGCATTTTTAAATTTATTATAGAAATATTCTCCATATAATTATTTTCAAATTTATATGTTAAATTTGAAATGCTGATCCATAGCAGCATTTCGGGAGCCACTGCCCAATCCCATTTTCTAATAGTCTATCGGCAACCAGTAGAGCTCTATTATTCTAGGTGTTGGATTAAAATAAGAAAAGCAATGAAAGTGTAAACTGAAAGGTTTGGAAAAAAATGATCTGCTTTCATTCATTCAAAACCAGTTATTTATACATAAAAAATAACAACCTGTTCCTACTTTGAATTCCCAAATTTGTGGACAGTTAAAACTTGAAAAATAATAAAAAAACAGAAAACAAATTTGATTTGATTTCCTGCTGATCTTCATGCTAACAGATTTTTATTATTGGAACTAAAATGTCAACTATTCAACACTCCTCCTTGGCATTTTTGAGACAAACACCAATCTTTTGCCTGAGAATTTCAAACCTTTCCTTAGGCAGAGCCTTAGTGAGTAAATCAGCAAGTTGATCTTCAGATGAACAATGCACCAGATTCACTTCATTGGATTGTTGAACTTCTCGAATGAAATAAAACTTTATTTTTATATGTTTTGTCCTACCATGAAATATTGGGTTCTTTGAAATTGATATTGCTGAAAGATTATCACATCTGATTTCAGTTGGACCATTTTGTTGACAACCAAGATCCATTAGAAGCTTCCTTAACCAAATAGCTTGATTTACAGCAGCAGTACCAGCAATGTATTCAGCTTCAACTGTGGATTATGCTATTGTTTCTTGCTTCTTTGAGCTCCATGTGAGGACACCAAAACCCAAAGAGAAGAGATTTTCAGAAGTGCTTTTAAAATCATCTAGACGACCTCCCAAATCACTGTCAGAGTATCCCAACAGCTTCAAATCTTCATTTCCTGCACTTTTAAACAAAACACGAAGATCTATGGTACCTTTTAAGTACCTGGGTATTCTTTTTGCTGCTGAAAAATGTTTTTCAAATGGATAATGCATATATCTGGATAAGATACTCACAGCAAACATAATATCTGGTCTTGTTGCTGTAAGATATAATAGGCTCCCTATAAGACTTCTGAACAAACCTTCATCAACTTTCTTTGAATTATCATCTTTACTTAGTTTTTCACTTGTTGGCATTGGAGTGTACATAGGCTTGCAATCTTCCATGCAAAATTTCTTCAAGATATCTGTTGCATATTTTTTCTGACATATGAAAATACCATTTTTGAATTGATTCACTTCCATACCCAGAAAATACTACATCACTCCTAGGTTTGTCATTTCAAAAACTTGATTCATTTCTGTTTTGAAAGACTGAATAAGACCGCAATCTTCCCTTGTTATTAACATGTCATCAACATATAGAGATGTCATTAGAATTTTGCTCCCTTCTCCTTTGATGTATAAGGTTGCTTCACTATCACTTTTCTTGAAACCAATTTGCGATAAATTACTATCAATTCTGTTGTACCAAGCTCTTGGAGCTTGTTTAAGGCCATAAAGAGCCTTCTTCAACAAATAAATATAATTCTCTTTTTCAGAAATTACAAAACCATCAGGCTGCTCAGCATAAATATTTTCATCAAGAAAGCCATTTAAAAATGCCAATTTAACATCTAGCTGATGAATTTGCCATTTTTTTAATGCAATAATGGCAATAATTAATCTGATAGTATCATACCTTGCAACTGGTGCAAATGTTTCTTGGTAATCCACTCCTTGTTGTTGTGCATATCCCTTCACCACAAGTCTTGCCTTGTATTTGCATATTGAGCTATTAGGATTGAGTTTGGTTTTGAATACCCATTTGAATCCAATCACTTTCTGCACTCAAGGTCTTTCAACTAATTGCCATGTTTCATTTTTGTTGATCATATCAATCTCTTCTTGCATTGCTTTTTTCCAAGCTGATGAAGTTTTTGCCTCAAGTAAGTTGCTAGGTTATGAGATAATAAGATTGCACCCCTAGTATACATCTTGCAAAGTTCTTGTACCTTTGATAGGTTCATCATCAAAAGTTTCATCATATGTTATAGTATGTGGCTGGTTTAGCTTGTCATTAAGAATTTCAGGTTGCATATCCTCAAGATTGTCCCAATTCCAAGCTGCCATTTCATTAAATTTAATATCTTCGCAGATCAAAATTTCATGAGTTTTCAAGGAATAAACTCTATATCCCTTTGTGACAAGACTATAACCAACAAAAATTCCCTTTTCTGCTCTTTTGTCAAGCTTGTCTCTTTTCTGATAAGGAATTTGATAAAAATAAATGCACCCAAATACTTTGAGATGATGTAGAGGTGGTTTCACACCATGCCAAGCCTCATATGGAGTTTTATTTTTGAGAGCTTTAGTAGGTATCCTGTTTAAAAAATACACCGAAGTGTTGACTACTTCAGCCTAAAAATGCTTTGGTAAATTTTTCTCAAACATTAAGCACCTAACCATCTCCATCACGGTCCTATTTTTTCTCTCACTTACACCATTTTGTTGAGGTGTGTAAGTGACAGTCAACTGGTGTTTAATTCCTTCATCACTACAAATTTTATCAAATTTGCTAGAGCTGTACTCACCGCTATTATCAAATCTCAACATTTTAATCTTCAAATTGCTTTGGTTTTCAACATAATTTTTGAAATTCTGAAACACAGCATAAACTTCACTTCTAGCTTTGAGAAAATAGACCCAACACATTTTAGAAAAATCATCAATGAAAAGAAAAAGTATCGATTACCATTCATTGATGTAACTGTCATGGGTTCACACACATCGGTGTGTATAAGTTGTAGCTTTTGAGAGGCCCTCCAAGCTTGGCCTTTTGGAAATGAAACTTTTACTTGTTTTCCTTACTGACAAGCATCACAATCATGGGGTTCATTTGTGATTTCAGCCATGTTTTCAACAAGTTTCTCCCTTTTGAGATTGATTAAACTCCCGTGGTTAAAGTGACCAAATCTTTTGTGCCACAAATCTGAGTCACTTAAGTATGCACCTGCATAAGCTTTATCCTCATTCCATTCCATAACAAAACTTTTCTTCTTCATTTTCACACAAAATAATTCGGTTCCATCATTATCAAAAATAGTGCAGTTATCATCTTTAAATTCAAGCAAATATCTTTTTTCCAAAATTTGCCCAACACTCAGTAAATTTTTACTAAGTTCAGGCACAAGTAACACATCAGTAATAAGTTTGATACTTGTAGACACATCAAGGAAGTCTCCGTTCCCAATTCTCACTATAGTTTTATAGCTTTCATCAAGATCTTTGAATATTGCTGCATTAAATGTCATATGATTTGTGCATCCACTGTCGATGAGCCAAGTGTTGCCGGCATCTATGTTGTGAAAACATAAGGAAACAAATAGTTGCTCCTCCTGAGCTTCTGACTTAGCTACTTGTGCTTGTTGGTTGCTTGGAGAACCCTTGCTTTTATATTTGCATACTTTGGTGACGTGCCCAGGTTGGTTGCAATTGCCACATATTGCATCAAGCCTCCACCAGCAGTATTTCTCCACGTGTGTGGTCTTTTTACAATACCTGCAAGGTGAGAATTTTTTTTTACTATCATAGCCTTCATCTTTGTCTTTCAACTTCTTGTTAAGTTGCTTCTTGCCTTTGTTTCCTTGCTGATTTAGTACACGAAAAGCTCTTTCAGTAATTTTTTCTTGCCTCAAAGCCCTCCTTTGCTCTTGTGCTTGAAGAGCACTGATTAGTTCGACAATTGAAATTTTGGTGAGATCCTTGGACTCTTCAAGGGAGGAAATTTTAGATTCAAACCTCTCAGGAAGCGTCACTAAGATTTTTTCCACAATCCATAAGTCAAAAAAATTCTCACCAAGCAACCGAATTTGGTTGACAATCAAAGAAATTCTATCGGAGTATTTGCTAAAGGACTCATCTTCTTTCATGCTTAGTGCTTCAAAATCTCTTTTAAGATTCAAAATCTTCATTTGCTTGGTTTTGTCGCTTCCCTGATACTCTATTTTCAGTTTGTCTCAAGCTTCTTTTGCAGTCTTGCATGCCATAATCCTGAGGAAGATTGAATCTCCCACAAAATTTTGAATAACAGTCTTGGCTCTAGCCTTTTTTGCATTTTCTTCAGAGTTGGCTTTGATTTGTACCAAAGTAGGATTTCTTGGTAGTGGAGGTACATGTTTGTCTTCAGCTACAATCTCCCAAAGATCAAAGGCTTCCAAGTAAGATTGCAACTTCACTGACCAGATTTGATAATTCTCGCCAGTGAAGGTTTGTGGAGCTAACAAGAAAATGTGATTATTGGTTGACATTGGGTTTGAAAATATAAGGCTCCTCTCTGTTTTTTTTCTCTCACAGATCCTCTAAGACCAACTGTGGCTCTGATACCACTTGTCGGATTAAAATAAGAAAAGCAATGAAAGTATAAACTGAAAGGTTTGAAAAAACTGATCTGCTTTCTTTTATTCAAAACTAGTTATTTATATGTAAAAAATAACAACCTTCTCCTACTTTGAATTCCCAAATTTGTGGACAGTTAAACTTGAAAAAATAACAAAAAAGCAAAAAACAAATCTTTTTTGATTTACTGCTGATCTTCATGTTAACGGATTTTTATTGTTGGAACTAAAATGTCAACTGTTCAACACTTACAGCTTCCATCATCCGAAACCCAATGATAGCTCGCGTCCTTCCCATCAAAAACTCAGTTGCTTGTCTCTTCCGAAAGCCCAGCCTCTTTTCCAATCAAAATTTTGTAGCAGAGTGGGCAGCGACTTCACCGACCAGATGCAGCAGCATCGATCGCACCCCTATAATTTACGACAAATCCTACCGCAAACTGATGACGGCCATGATTTTTATTCTTCCGGCCATCAGAAGATCGAAAAGACTGTCGTGGCTGTTTGTTTACCGTTAAATCTTTTTTACGGAGACCTTTCCAAATGCACATGCTCATGAGGTCCTGCGCAGCTAATCCGTGATTCTCGGATTCTAAAAAGTTCGTTAGGCAGTTAAAAAGCAGAAATTATCAATTTCTTGTGACGAAAAACGCCCTTACAGACTGCTTATGTGCGTTGTTCGCTGGCCCACCATCTTCATCTGATCGTCAGTAGTGCTTACTGCACGAACAAGCTGACACAATGTATCCCACCCACTCCAATCTATGAGCACGGCAATCCAAATAGCAGCTCCAGAAAAACTGCCGCCACCAAAAGCCATCATCTTCTCCGGCAAGAACAGACCCGCATCCAGAATTAAGGTGGACCACCATCTCCGTTGCGAAAGTTCCAGCAAAGAACTAGCAGCTATTCCCTCTCCTTTCTTCTCTCTCCGACTTCACTTCTCCCGTCTCCTTCTCTTTCTCCCGTTGTTTAGACAGGAAGCTTCCTCCAGAAGCAAATGAGCAACAGCAGCCCTCACATACATGCGTGTATGGATGGCATACATTATAATTTTTCCCCAAGAAATCGCAGCCACACGATTGAAATGAATGGCAGAGACAACATTTTCACGTTCAACTAGCGTGTAAACGTTTGCACAGAAACCGGTCCCGGGCTTCTTTTGCCTTGTTGATGTTTGAAACCACAAACACATGGCTCGCGTGGTTGGCATGGGATCAATGTTGAAAAAATTCAAGCCCCTCCTTCCCACGGTTTTCACTCAATTGGGCTACACATTCCTTTATATCTTTGCAGAAGCGTCTTTTAACCATGGCATGAATCCTCATGTCTATATAACATACAGGCACTTTGTAGCTGTTCTGTTCATGTTGCCCTTTGCCTATTTTCTTGAGAAGTGAGTTCTTTCTCTTTGCCCCTAACGGTGATCAAATAGCCGATTTGAAATATCGGAGCATATATGAACAATTTGGTTGAATGCTGAGCTTTGAGGATACTGATTTTTCATTTTTTGTGTCCAGGAGAGTAAGGCCAAAGCTAACAATTGTATTGTTTCTAGAGATCTTTGTGCTCTCCCTTCTTAGGTGAGCACTAAATAAAAGTAGAATGTTAATTATGTTTTGATTGAAATTGATTAATCACTGATTGGTTCTAGAATAAACAAACGAATCCCTTTAGGGACCCTCCCAAACGGCTCTGTTGCATGTTTTAAAAATTCCATTGCCAATCATGCATAGATCTCAGGCTCATCAACAAGCTCTCCTTTCAAGACATGCTCCAGTAATAACCTACTAAAATTTATGCTTTTATGTTTGTGAAAATTTTTATTCTTGTATGGCTTATTTGCAGCTCATTTCCAATAGGGTGAGACAAGACTAGGAATTTTTTTTTACTTCTAAACGCAGGGTCAGCATAACGCTAAACATGCATTTTGCAAGCTTAAGGTACACTTCTCTAAATTTCCTCATATCCATGGTCAATACGGTCCCTGCCTTGACATTTGTAATTGCAGTGATAATCAGGTGAGACCGTGAGAGGTTCCTTCTTATACTTGAAGACAAAATTGCAGATGATCTTCCACTGTTTGTAACTTCACTGTAAATCATAGTCATATGCAAATAATGAAAACTAATCCTATAAATAAACTTCTGATTACATCTGCTGTATATATATATTTTTAGGTTAGAAAGTCTGAATATCAGAAGCGCACGAGGCGCAGAAAAGATTGTTGGTACTCTATTTTCTTTAGCTGTAGTGACAACCATGACACTATACAAGGGATCAGCTGTAAAGAATTCATATTGAAAGAAGCTCTGCCATCCATGGAGATTGGATAAGAGGTTCTATCCTTGCCGTCTTAAGCTGTATTTCTTGGTCCATCTGTTACATCATGCAGGTCCTACTCTCTCTCTCTCTCACTTAGAGATTGTTAAAAGCTACATGAATGTGACTGATGCAAGAGATTATTCAAATCTAAATTAAACGGATATTTGCAAGCAGTTACATTGAAGAGGTATCCAGCACAACTTTCACTTACAACATGGATGAGCTTTGTTGGTGGAGCACAATCGGCTTTGTTCACAGTGTTTGTAGCTCACAAACCGAAGGCTTAGAGTATTAGATTCAACATTGACCTCTGGAATACCATCTATGCCGTAAGTTTGCTGAGATATATAATCTTACTCTTCCGCGAAATGGGTTCTAATTGACCAAAATGACAGAGAAAGGGACAAATCATGGGAAGCAAACATCTACGCTGTACCATTTTGTAATGACCATATTTTTAGGACTGCAAGCAATCTGAATCAAATGGATTCAAATTCAATTTAACCACTTTTTCATCAAAAAAAAAAATTTAACCACTTCAATCTGTTTATCTACTTAGGGTCTCGATTCCATGAAACTGGTTTTATAGAATTGAATTCAGGAAACATCCCCGAGACCTAGCTTGATGATGAAATAAAAACCTAATCCAGTCATTTTGCTTAATAGCATTTTTTTCACGACACCAGACATATTTCAATCATAATCTTGGGTGGACCATAACTGCTTAAAAATATATAATCATATATAGTATATGAAAATCACTAAGGTCCATTCAGAAATGCATTTCAATATTATAATAACTGATCAAATCAATTTATCTAGATAGCAGGAATATTGTAGACAGTATAGATGTTGCATTAAATTCAACCAGTGTTATCAGAACAGGACCGGACTGGCCGGTTCGACCGGTCGGACCGGCAACCGGTCCAGTTTCCGGTTCGATAATGCCCAGTTCGGTTCATTTATAAGAAACCGTCCGAACCGTCGAACCAGCGGTCGAACCGAGATATGCTGTCTAACCGGGTTCGACCGATCGGACGATTTAAAAAACAAAAAAAAAACGAAACGAAAACCCTCCCGCTGGCATCCCCCTCCCCTTCGTGTTTTGCCATTTCTGAAATCCACTGGCATCGTCTCCTCACAGCAGCGCCCGCCATCAACGACACTGCTCATCGGCCCTTGCAACACCCGCCGCCCGCAGCACCCATTGCCCACAGCTCCCATCATCCGCGTCGTCCTTGTCGCGTCCCTGTCCGCCGCGCCTTCCTCCCCGAATCCCTGTGCTGTCATCGCTCGCCACCCGTAGCTCCTGCCGTCTGCTCTGTCCTCATCACGTCCCCGCCCACCGCGCTCTCACGCGCAGCGCCCTCCGCGTTGTCCTGCCCGAGTCTGCGCCCCATCATCTCCTTCAGCGCCGTTGTTGCGTTCAGCGCCGTCCTCAAGTTGTCTTTTCAAATATCCAAACACGAATTTAAAAATATCACAGTGATTTCAGAGTGTTTGGATATAACTATATAAGTCGTTGATGTTATCTTCATAAATTTTGATTTGTTTTAGATAGATTAAAATTTTCTTAAATGTTACTCATTCAATATCAACGAAAATATCCTATAGTTAAACTAAATAGTAATTTAAACAATAAAAAATAAATTGGCAAGATATTATGCCATAAATAAAATTTATTTTTTTATGAAGAATAAAATTTATTTTGAAAATTGTATGAAAAATTAATTATCCACAGTATATTAGTTAGATGGGTTTCAAAAAAAAACTTATAAAGAAATATAAATGTTTTTTTACTTAACAAAATTTTATGTAAATCAATTATCTAATTCATTTGGTAAGATATTGAATAATTTTTATTCAAATCATATCTAAGATTAATTTATTTTCAAAATATCAATTGAGACAGATTTCATAAAAATATAAAAATTAAAATAATATAATATAATGATAAATATATCATTTATTTAAATCAATTAGTTAGTTCATTCGCAAGATGTTAGATATTGTGAACTAAAATTTATTTTACAATTTTTATTCAAATCGTATCTACAATTAATATCCTCAAAAAATTGGTCGCGTTGTTTTTCATAAAAATATATTCTCAAAATAAATATATTATAAAAATTTAATTTAATTAAATAATATTTTATTTAAATAAAATATATTCTTAAAATAAATATATAATAATATACATGTATAAATATCATTTAATTTTATATGTAATTCATTTGGTAAGGTTTTACATATTAAAGAATAAAATTTATTTTTAATTTTTATCTAAATTATATCTAGGATTAATAATTCTTAAAATATCAGTTAAGAACTTAAGATCTTTTCTTCAGCATAGCCGTTCGCCATCACCGGTCGCTGCTTGCAGCTTGCCGCCGTCTCACAAGTAGCTAATTTGTTTTATTTCTTATTTTTCAGGTATATTTATAACAATTCATTAAAGTACTGAGATAAACAGGAAGAATTTCAGAACTAACAACCAAGCAACAACGGTCGTAGCATATTATAATTTAAGTCTTTACGGTTGGTTAATGTAGTTAATTTTTCTAAAATTTATAATTAAAGATTTTTTAAAACTTGCTATTAATTTTTTCCTACATGTTTTATACTTATATTTTTGTTCTTGAAATTTAAGAGATATATTTAGGATTTATAAAAATATAATTTTATTAATATATTTATTTGAAATTTTAAAAAATTAATATTTATGACGTCATAATATGTCATGCTGACGTCATCGGTTCAAACCGGTTTAATTAACCGGTCGAACCGGTTCGAACCAGACCAGTTCCTTTACTGGTTCAATCACCGGTTCGGTTCTGACAACATTGAATTCAACAGCTTTGAAATTGGTAAATAAATCAACAATTTTACTATGGTGATTTTTCACTTTTATCAGATTGGTTGATATTTGCAAATACTTTGTTTGGATGATGCTTTCCTAAATAAATGCATAATTCAACAGTTGATGGGTGAAGTGGATTTCACATAGTCATTAAGGTAAGCCCGAGTTGAGAGGTTGATGTATCAAGCAAAACCAATATACTGAAATAAGTTGGACCAATTTAATAGCATCTTGTTACGAATATTGCAAAGAATTTAAATTTCTTAGTTAACTTTTACATTTGTTTGCAGGGCGTAGTTATATCTGGTTGGGTGGTGTTCATACAGTTATGGTGTACAAAAGAAAAAGGACGGTTTTTGTTACCATGTTTAATCCTCTTGGAACAGTTATGGTTGCTGTTTTGGCCTATTTTGTTCTCGGAGAAAAGCTTTATGTGAGAAGGTAAGCTTCTAAAAAGTTTATTCTGTTAGTATACATTTTCCTCAATAGGTTACACTTACCCTTGAATATGGCTAATAAGTAAATGTTCAAACATTCATTTATAGAATAAGGGTAGGAGCAGTAAGCTGTATGTTAGTATTTGTTCTTCACATAATTACAAATTGATCTTATTGATAAGTTCTCATAATTATTTTTTTGCATGTATTCAGCATTATTGGAGGCATTATAGTGATTTCTGGACTCTACCTACTGTTGTGGGGCAAAGAAGCGGATGTGGATTGTACCAGTGCTCAAGAACTCCCCAGCTTGTCCTGTCAACAAGCAACAGATGAAAGCCAAGAAAGGAGCAATGACTCGGGTAAGGCAAATGATTTGAGGAAACATCAGGAGGTCCGAATCCCAGGTCTTGAAGGATCAAGATGCTGAATTTGTTGCATAACCAACCTGTTCGGCATCACCAGAATGACTTGTTAATCAAACAACACCTTAACCATGCTAGTGATGGGCCTGATCATTGGTGAAGATTAAGACTCTTATCCACTAAAATAACAGACTCATGGTGTGATTGTATCAACTCATTCTTAATTGTGTGGATTCTACTGTGGGGCACGCTTAAAATGGTTTCAAGTGAAAAGTCAGCAACGAAAACAACATTTGTCTTGAAAAATCCCTATTAATCTCATTGCTGATTTAGATCATGAGAAAGGGGGAAATGCTTGTTCAAGTAATGTAGCTTGTGCGACAAAGGACTGTCTGTATTAGTTGCAGATGATGTTTGTAAAAATTTGCATTTAGCATTAGGGTGTCCTTTTTCTGCAATAAAATCGAGAGTGTGGTAACATCTCTATCACATGTATGTGGAGCAACTTGCTGCTTTAAATGACCACAATTACGGAATATTTTGTTTAAATTCCTTATGAGATCCTAGAAATTTATTTACAAAGTAATTGGTAAATAGAATTTTTTTTTTGACAAAGCAGAAACGTCGGCCAAGCTATGCATATACATCGGCTCCAATTGAAATCGACAAGTAGAGTTTGTGTCATTGGTTGAATAGTTTAAATTATAAAATGTTGGGTGTTTGCAGCCATGATATTTTCGCCCTTAAATTTCAAATTGCGCAGTCAAGAAACGGCTTTCGTAACTTCCATTTAAAAGTCTCTACAAGCTTTCTCTTTCTAGCATGCAGTTCTTCTTCGAGGCAACTTCTGTTCTCCATTACTGTTAAGGGAGAAAAGGCTATGTGTATATATTTACTCATAAAGTAAACGATCCAAGAACAATGGATTTTCAAGAAAACTGGGCAGGCATCGCCACCACATTAGATTTGCTGCAAATTCAACAGTATGATGAGCACACCAATTTCCAGAACAGAGGACATGTAGAAAATTTACATATCTAAATGCTGTTGAAGTAGACTAGATTTCTTGAACTTTGATGCCCACAATTGATAAAACAGGACATCATCATTGAGAAAACTTACAAGTACTAAGGAATCACTTTCTAACTCCAGATGTTGTAGATTCATCTCCCCATCTTATCCCAAAAGAACTACCATGGCTTTCATATTGATAGGCTCTTCTTCTGTTGATAACTGAAATCAGGTGGAATGCTTTTGCAGACCAAGTAATTGACAATGTCTCCATACCAGCGCATTGATGCTTCCTTGAGTGCAAGCAGGCACTCATCGAGAAAGTCCTTATTGATCTGCTTATCTTTCATCAGCTCAGATTCTTTAGTTAGTGGTAGTCTGGATAGATGATCAACTACCACATTTTCCACGCTTTCTTATTTCGAATTTCGATGTTGAATTCTTGTAATTATAGAATCCAGCAGATCAACCACAACTTAGCATCTTTCTTGGCGAGCAAGTAGCGAATGACTGCATGGTATGTGTAAATAATCACCTTTGACCCTACAAGATAGAAATGAAATTTATCAACAACAAATACAACAACTAGCAATTCCTTTTCAGTGGTTACATAGTTGACTTGAGCATCATCTAGAGTTTTCCTTGCATAGTAAATCACCATCGGTTTGTTATCTTTCCTTTGTCCTAGAACAGCTCTAATTGCATGGTCACTTGCATCACATATGATTTCAAATGGTAAACTTCAGTTAGGTAGTTGTATAATTGGGGTGGCGGTTAAGGCCTCTTCCAATCTGCAAAATAACTTTAGATAGTCGTCAGGAAAATCAAAGGGGATATCGTGGTTAAGTAGATTAGTAAGGAGTTTAGCAATTTTAGAGAAATCCTTAATAAATCGTCGATAAAAATTGGCGTGTCCAAGAAAGCTTCTGATTCCCTTGGTTGAGTTAGGTGGTGACATCTTTTCAATGACTTCAATTTTCACTTGGTCAACTTCTATGCCCCTGTTTGAAACTAAATGTCCCAAAACAATTTCCTCCTGTACCATAAAATGACATTTTTCCTAGTTTAAAACCAAATTGGTCTCTTCATACCTCTGTTAAACCTTAGGCAGGTTAGATAAGCATGATTCAAAATTAGTTCTATAGATAAAAAAATCATCCATAAAAACTTCCATAATATTTTCAATATAATAAGAGAATATTGACATCATGCATCGTTGAAAAATGACAGGTGCATTACAGAGCTCAAATGACATACGTCAATATTCAAAAGTACCATAGGGACAAGTAAAAGTCATTTTCTCTTGGTCCTAGGGGTGAATGAGAATTTGAAAATAATCAGAATGCCCATATAAATAGCAAAAGGAGTAGTTTGTGAATCATTCAAGCATTTGATCGATGAAAGGTAGGGAAAAGTGATCCTTTTTGGTGGCCATGTTAAGGTTGTGGTAATCGATGCACATTCGCCAACCTGTGGCTGTCCTAGTTGGTATCAGTCCATTTTTGTTATTTTTCACAATAGTTACACATCCTTTCTTTGGTAGCACATGTACTAGGCTTACCCAGCTACTATCTTAGATAGGGTATATGATTCCGGCATTGAACAGTTTTAAGATTTTTTTTTCACCGCTTCTTTCATATTTGGATTTAGACGCCTTTGGGAAGCAATGCTCATTTTGCAATTGCCTTCCATGTATATTCTATGCATGCATAAAGAAGGGATTATGCTAGGTAAATCATTAATGTAGTAACCAATGACCTTCCTACATTGTCTTAATTCAGTTAAAAGAGCATTAGATTGGGATTCAGAGAGATTAGCATTAATTATGATTGGATAAGTAGAATTGGGGCCAAGAAACTTATATCTGAGGTTTTTAGGAAGACGTTTGAGTTGTACCTTTGGTGCTTCTTCCTTTGGTTGCATCAAGTTCATAGATTTGGCATTAGTGTCCCATTTTTCATAAATAGTGGTGGCAGATGAAATAAGTGGGCTTTTGTCCAAGAGCGTTGCACAAGCAGAAAGTTCAGGATTAGAATTTTTCACGATTGCACCTTGAATGATACATACCTCCATTGAGTCGCCTTTTTCGATAATCGGCATAGGGTGAATGATGTCGACTCACAGGTAAGAATTGTCAATTGACGGATGCTTTGTGGCTTTAGAAAAGTTGAACTCCACTTTTTCATCTCCAACTGTCAGAGACAGTTGACCATTCTTGATGTCTATGATAGAGATTTGGCAGTCTTCCTCCATATCAAGGACTATAAAGTCAACGGGAATGAACAGTTTTCCAACTTTTAGAGGTAAGTCTTTAACAATGCCGACTGAAAATTTAATTAATCGATCAGCGAGTTAGAGTGACATAGAGGTGGGTTTTGGATCTCCCATGTTCAACTTTTTACAAATTGAGAAAGTGATCAGACTTATACTGGCTTTGAGATCACATAGCCTTGTTGATTTGAACATTCCCAAGAACACAAGGAATTGAGAAACTCTCGATATCTTTAAGCTTTTCAAGTAGCTTATTTTGTAGGATGGCACTACCCTTCTCAGTAAGTATAATGGTTCTATGGTTCTCGAGTTTTCTTTTGTTGGAAATATCTCTTTTAAAAATTTTGCATAAGTTTTCATCTGAGAGATCATGTCAGTGAATGATATAGTGATTGATAGGTTCTTGAGTGTTGAAATAAATTTCTCGAACTACTTTTGAAATTTTGCCTGTCTTTGCCTCTGAGGGAAGGGAGGAAGAGGTTGATAAGGAGGTGACGAGACGTATGGCATCTCCACTACTGGCTTAGGTTGTGGCTCCTCTTCTTGCTCTTGTATCAGTTCGACATTCTTTTTAGTGTCAATTTGAGATGGTTGAGGTGAATTGAGCTGCTTTCCACTCTGCCAAGTGACTGCTTGCACCTATTCTCTAAGGTTTACTTCAGACTGGTTAGGGAGTATGCCCTGTTCTCTATGGGATGAGGTGGTGGCTTGTTGGGCAATTTAGTTTTAAAATAAATTAATGTAGGTTTGCATTTGGTCCAATCTTTCAAATAATTTATCAATCAAAGGATTAGAGAATTGTGTTGAAGGTGGTGCGGGTAAATCAGATTGAGTTTGATATGATAGTGGGTTGAGAGGTTTTTTTAGAAAACCAAGTGACTTATGATTTCGAACATAGTTTTGGGTATTTAACCGATTTGTCCAAGAGAAATTAGGGTGGTTTCTCCATCTAGGGTTGTAGGTATTTGAGTAAGGGTTACCATAAGTGCGAGTATCATACTGGTTGTTAATTGCATTAGCCTACTCACTTATGGTGTCCTGGATGGTAAAACTACATTTAGACGTGTAGTGTGAAGCTCCATAGATCTCATATGAAATTTGCTGAGAAGAAGATGCACCTTGGTCTATGGATTTCTGCTTCTTTTGCTGCAATAACTGGTCAAGTTTAGCATTAAGAAAATTCATGAATTTGATATCATATACATTACCTCACTAAGAGGGTCCTCGAATATCTCTGTATTGAGAGTCATAAAGAGTCAAATCATCGAGAAGTTCGAGAGCCTCCTCGTCAGTAAGTCGCATGAATCGGCCTCCAGCAGCTGAATTAACGGCACTTCGAGTCGGTCCGTCGAGTCCATTGAAGAAATTTTTTATGATATCACCTTGAGGAATATTGTGATGCGGGCACTTACGTTGTAGGTCTTTCATTGTTTCCCACGCATCAAAGAGGGTATCGCCGTCTTTTTGGACGAATTGATTAATTTCATCACTGATCTTCTTGGTCTTAGTGGGTGGAATGAATTTTCTCTAGGAAGGCAGTGGAGAGAGCTTATCCCATGTATTAAAGGTGTCGAGTGACATAGAAAAGAACCACTTGCTAGTAGGGGTGTTAATGGTCATGGTCAACCTGTTAACCTGCTCGTCCAACCCGTTAATAAATGGGTTTGGGTTGAAATTTTTGAATAAATGAGTTATGATCCGCCAACCCGTTTAACCATTTAATTAAATAAATGGATTAGGGCTGAGACTTTGCAACCCGTCAACCCGTCCAACCCGTATTACCCATTTATAATATATTATATATAATTACATATATATATATATATATATTTAGTCGATTCCCAGCTTCCCGCTCTCGGCACTCTATCTCGCCCAGCACCCGCGCATTATGTTAACTTCTGCAGTCGCAGCCGAGACTGAGATTTGAAGTTCTCTTGAATTTTTCGCCGCACGTATAGCCATATTTCATAGCTGGGACCCCTTCTACAAAAGCACCAATTGCTTTTGACTCCCCCGCTCAATGACCCATGATAACTGCGTTGCACTGTGCTATCAACAAAGACACATACAAATAAATGAATCACATTTAATGCTGCAGTTACATCAATTAGAGCATTCTTCAAGGGCATAGAGTGTCTCTCTCGCCCACTCCTTTTCTCCCTTTTCTCTCCTGCTCGCTTCGGTTCTCGCTCCTCGCTTGTCCTCGATTTGTGGACTACGCTGGCTCTCTTCGTCGTCCATTCTCTCTTCTCTTACTCGCCACTGGAAAGGCTAGCTCGCCTCCTCCTCTTGCGATTGTGTACCTCTCCAATCCGTTGAGTCGTCGAAGGTCTTGCCTGCAAACTGCAAAGGAACAGACATCATATTCAGCACTCGGCAGATGTCGGCAATCGGCACTTGCTACGACTTTTGATCTGTCGTCGCATGCATGAAGACTCAGCAGACGTTAGCACGTTGTGACCTTCATATCTGCGGCGCCGCATGCACAAAAACTCGACAGATCGGGTATATTACTTTGAGTTATTTAATTTATTTAATTTTACAAACTTTATTGAAATTTTTAGCATTAAAATTAGTAACAAACACAACCCGTTAACAACCCGTTACCCCATTTATTAAATGGGTTGTAAATGGATTAAGGTTGAAGTTTTTTTAAATGGATTAGGATTAGGATTAGACTCCAACTCGTTCAACCTGATCCGTTAACACCCCTACTCGCTAGCCCTGTCATGAAGAAAAAATGGGAAGAGTTGGAGACGGATTACCTCACGTAAAATTCCTTAGACCTTTATTGTATTGCTCAACTGCAGGAACTTAGTGATGTGTACATTGGGGTTTTTAGATGGTAATCCTGCAAATTGATCTTGTTGGACAATTTAGATAAGTCCTGATTTGAGTTCAAAGTTTCTTGCATCAATTTCTGGTTCTACTATACATGATTAAAATTCTCGAGGGTTTACATAGTTCCACTCATTAAGAGTTACCCTTCTTGGAGGAGTGTTGTTCTCAGCATGGCATTCCTCCTGCTCTTGTTGTGGTGGGACTTGATTGGTATGGTCCGTTATGGTTTATTACGAAGATTGCTGCTTTTTGTACTCACGAACTCTTCTCCTAAAAGAATGTTCAATCTCATGGTTAGGAGCAAAGAGATGTTCAGCTTGTTGTTTTGCAAGGCTTAGAGTACATGGGTGCATAAAAAGATTAACTAGCTAGTTCAGAAAAAATAAAACAAATAAGAATGGGGGAAAATAAAAATAAGAGAATAGATAGAGACAAGAAAAAAAAAGTAGAAAGAGAAAAAGAATAGAGAAAAAACCAATAGAGAAAGAAAAGAACAAAAAAATATCTAGAAATAAAATTTAAAGTAACATCGAATTCCTCGATAATGGCACCAAAATACTTATTTGCAATCTCACTACAAGTGCACGGGTGTTGAGTCATTTTTATAATATATATTTTGAATATTAATTGAGAAGAATTTGAGTGTTTAAGATATTTAAATCATATTTTGATTGATTTAGCTTTATGTAGGATAAAACAATCACGATTGACTAATTTGTGTAAATTATGATGAATACGTGCAATTTTGGTATACAACATAGACAAATTGACAAGCTTTGAAGAAAGCGGGAGTAAAATGAAAATTCAAAAATCATATGTGAAGCAAAACTACGTTTAAAGCAAGGCACTATACATATGCACACGCACACTATTTGTGGACTGTTCATGCACACTATTTACTCACTGTTCATGCGTATTATTCATGTTACTATTCACACACACTATTCACCTTGATATAAACATTTGTGGGGAATATCTTAAGGTATCGTAGAACATCCTGGGAGCTTGGGTTGAGATCCGGAGAGCGAGAGAAGACGTAGAGCACGAGGAGAGAGGAGAGGCGGCAAGTTGCTTGAGGCGGTCGAGACACCATCAGGGCATCCAATTAATAAACTTTCCTTTTCTTCTTCTATTTTGATTTAATTGTCTTATTTGTGATCGACTATGAATACAATATTATTTTGTATTTGATTTTTATTATAAACATGCTAGGCTAAATCCTTAATCTAGGATTTGGATGTAGCATATGTATAATGTAGCGGATATTATGGTTTAATTTATTTATGATTGATATTGCGTGTTAATTTAATATCTTGCGATTTAATGCTTACTTAGTGTGAAGACCTATACTTTGGTAATGATTCTCATATATTATGTGATAGAAGTGAGAGGTGGAAGTCTAATATACGAAATTCAATATATTAAACCTGAAAATTTAAAAACATGAGAATAGACATGATGACTTTGAGGAATTGCATGAACTTTCCCAGAATTTAATGGATTCTAACTGACTTAATCCAATAGAAATATGTGGTTAAAAATATTAGGGTATACCTTGTAGGTTTCGAGAGAAGGTACAAGGATAATTTAAGGATAGTTCTTCTTTAATACATAATATCTGGATGAAATAAACACTCTATGTATCCATTGCATAAGACGTATGTGAAATCCTAGATCCTAAGTGCTCTCAACCTTGTGATTTCTAATTCACGTTCTACGTTCTACAGATCAACTTTTTTTTCTTATTCTTTCTTCTCCTTATCTTATTTGGTTAGAAAGTGTTTAGATCCAACATCTTAAGTTCCGAATTCTTTATGGATCAATATTTATATACTACAATTTACGACCCGTGCACTTGCAGTGAGATTGGAATAATCATTTTGGTGTCGTTGCTGGGGAATTCAGCGTTATTTAGGACTTTATATTTAAATAATTTTCTTTTCTTTCTGCTTCTATTTTTCTATTCTCTATTTCTATATCTTTTTTTATATGATTTTTTCTTTTATTTTTCTAAAAGGTTGTTTGATGACATATTATAATCAATTGTATGATGATAGAATGAGTAATAAATATTTTCATGATGATAGAGTGACTGCTAATAAATTTTATGAGAATTGTAAAGTAGTGGACCAGTATAATTCATATGGAGAGGGGACTTCCAATATAAACAACAAAATTCTCGTAACCATGACAACCTACACTTTGTTAAAAACCCTTGCTCAAATACTTACTATGATAATGGGCCTATGCATTTGAACTTTCCTTGGTCCGACAATCTTTCCTTTCAATCTAAATAAAATTGTTTTCCACCTCAAACCCATAGATTTTATTACGAAAACTTGTTAGAATTTTTTTCCCTCCATTCCACTTGCAATTGCATCACAGCCCAAAGAATCTGCTAAAGACAAAATTTTAAAACTACTTCATCAAAAACTTGATCAAATGCAGGAGCAGTTTCTGAGTTTAGGAAAACAAGTTACAGAACAAGTCATTCATCTAAATGAGAAACCTGATGAACCTCCTAGTCAATCATGCATGGACTCTATAAATTTTTCTAGGGATTATTGTGAAACCATCTTGAGTGATATGGATCAAGTAGAGGATGAGATGCATATAGTTGAACAAGTGCAGATTCCAAACCAGACATATCATGAAGATGTTCTAAATGATGAGAATCAAGAGGAGGGCGAGGTGTAGGATGAGGACATAGAGCAAATTCAAGACCAATCAAATTCTGATAAAACTCAAGATGAAAGCAATGAGAAAATTTAAAAAACTAGCCTATTCAAAGAAACAAGGATCAAGGAGTCATCTATACCATCAGATCTATACACGCCATCATTTATTTTTGTACAAAGAGCAATTGAACAGTGCAAAGATCCTAAAAAGAGCAGTTAAACAAGGATCAAGGAGTCATCTATACCATCAGAGCTATACACGCCATCATTTATTTTTCCATAGAAAGGAGCTAAACAATGCATAGATCTTAAAGAGATGCATATTGATGATTATAACCTTAGAAAAATTTCTCTCTCATTTTATTTTGATATTTCTTTAGATAGTAACAACATTTGCGATTTTATAGGAAATCACGATAAGATGATGCTGCGAAAGGAGATATTGGATATCACATTTGGTGATAGTCCGAGTTTCACAAGAGTGCAGAATGTACTACAAGAAAAATTAGAAAAAGACCCACATGAACTTGTATTTGAAAGGTTGGGGGTTGGTTGATGCAATCTGAAGTTAGGCTGATGACTTTAAACTGAGTGCTTCTTGGGAGGCAACTAAAAATTTTTTTTCCTTTCAAGGGAATTTTAGTTTTTATTTCAGTTTCTTTTGTTTTTTAGAATGTTGATACTTTTTAAATTTTGAGCTTTATTGGTTATGTCGCAGAGCCTACCTAGATAGGAAGCACCAAAAGATGAAGAGTCGATTCAACTCGCCAAAACAAGGAAGTCAACATCTCACACTCCTTAAAACCACTTAATTTGGATTTATTATTTTTTTGGCATGATTTGTATTGAGGGCAATGTTAGTTTCCAGCGTGGAGGTGAATGTATTAAGTCATTTTCTCTAAATATTTTTTTCACTACCCTGATGATTACATTTAGTAAATTCTCATTACATTTTGAAAATTCTTGGCAATTCTTGCATAAATTTTGACATTAGACTGATTGAGACCCCACTTTAAACTATTGCAAGTCTTTTAAGCAGTATATGCAATTTCAAAATCTTTGAGTTAGGCAAATAACCGAACCCTAATGAGATGTTAAATTTATTTTTGAACATGTAATTGTTAAAAATATTTAGATTTTTGTCCTGAATTACTTGATGAAACTAATATACCAAGGAACCAATTTTGCTTTCTTACAAAAATCAGAGTAATCCTCTTTAATTTGTCAAAGGCAATTTCTAATGCACACAATTGACTATTTTGAAAGGTAATTTTTCTCATATACATGAAAATTTTATTCTTATTAAAGAATTTTCAAAGCTAAAACTAAATTTGACCTGCTTATGGACATAATGAAGGCATTCCTTTTTTTGATGAGCTTATCTTTGAGAGCATAGTTGTTATTTACCCCATCGAGCATGAATTTAATTTTTTTTCTCTAAACTTCAATTTCCACTTAATTGAACCAACATTGAAATTGAATTTTGAGTTGAAAAGTAAAACAAGAATAAGGTTTTACCACTTAGCTTGTGCTAATAATGAAAATGACTTCCTACATACCGGAAATATTGTGAGGGGAATTATTTGTAAAAAAGAAAAGAAAAAAGAGAGTTTCCTAGATACCCTGAAATATGGTAAGGGGAATTATTGCTAGACTTGGTTTAAAAAAATTTCTAAATAAAAAAATTGTTAAACCATGGGTAAGAACAAACTTTAAGAAAAAGAATGAAAGCACTAAGTTTGAGGGTGACATTATTTCTGTAACGTCTCATTTCTAGATATTCTCAATAACTAGTCAATGGGTACTATACAATCTAAGAAAAATTCGGCAGCATCTCCCCATAATATATAAGGGGTGGTATGGAATACACGACCTGTTATTCATAAGCATTTCAATTTCATTCCAAAATGTGACATTCAATTCTACATTTATATACTTATATATCTTTATATAATGAGGACATTTACATAGAAGAAAAATCATTGAAATTTATCTTTACACGACAAGCAAACCAAATGATCATACATATGCATCCACATAGATTATAATTCAATTCAAAATACTAAATATAATATGTTTGTCAAAGTTGAATCTGACTCAGTAATCGTCTACATATACTAATATCAAAAGAGCATAAATTCTAAAATAACTGTAATTAGAAATGTTATTCTAATAGTTTCCAAGGTTTAGTCTTCCACTTGTCTCATCTTGATGTTCCCCACCTAGCCTGTGATTTAAAGGCAAAATAACAAACCATATGAGTCTAAATAGACTCAGTAAGTAAATAATGGTTAGCACAAAGTAAAAATAAGTAACATTCTGAATGCGCGTGTCATGATCAATATAAGACATATGGGTCTACTCCCAAGATTGTACGCATATAACTACGTATAAATAGAAAGACACGAACAATCCTCTACTCACGTCAATCAAGGGTCATGAAAACCCTCTCCTCATGTCAATCAAGGACCATGAACAACCCTTTTACAACCAACCATCTTAAATAACACATCATACATAACAGATAAGAATAAACGGCACAAACCACATACACAACATCAACAAAGTTTGCTTTAAATTCAATATATAAAACTATCACACAAGCATTTTACCAAATACATGGTAGGTACAAAAAAGGAACCTCTAGTTCATACTCTTGTTTGAGCCAAATCAACTAACATCACATTTTAATTATATAAAAACTGCTAACAAGTACTTTACTTCATAAAAATCGCACATTCATAGCAAATTCCTCATAAACCCTACTTACCCTAACTGTTACGAACCCTACGCCCCATACCATGAAGTTGTTAAACATTATACATTCCCACCATCCTTATATCATGTTTAACATGAGATTTTATCACTAAATCAAGAAAGGGCGACATCTACTTATTTTGATCGTGATTTCTGTCAAAAACAGTAACCCTAGACTTGAATTGTTGAGATTTTGAGCTTCCTTGATGCAAATCAATGATCTTCAAGATAGTTGGTAGAGTTTTTGAAGAGATCTAGGGCTAGATCGAACTGAATAGAAGAGGAAAAGAAATAAGAAGCAAAAAACAGGAAGAGAAGAAGAGGGAAAGATAGTCAGGTGCAAAAAAAGATGAAGTCCTAATGTGCACGAGCTCTCCTTTAAACTGAACCCCTATCAAGTCGGGTTGGGCCGGAGCATGGGCCGGGTATGATCGAAATTAGTAATTTTCTTTCCCACTCTTACAACTTAATAATTAAAAATTTCTCTAGGGGTGCTGCCCCCTTCACCATTGCGACATGACCAGACAGGTTAAACCCTGTACCTACTCTATGAGATGGAAAATAGTCATAGCACTTAATAATGACACGCTAATCATACACCATTAAATCTATACCCAATGTGCTAAGATCATAGTACATGCATATATGCACTATCCGTCCCTTAGATGTCATGTCCATATATGTTATGTATTCATTAACATCATAAATTTCTAGTAGCATGTTCGTAAATTAACTCATAAATAGGGAAGAGTTATAATGAAAATGAAAATAAAATAAAATACCCGGTCCTCACAATTTCCTGTTACAAAATGAGACTCAAGTCAATATGGAGATAGTTCAATTTTTAAAATTTTATTTCTTATACTAAACCTAATCGTTGTCCCACCAAGTCCTTATGATTCATGAATTGGTTGATTGAGTTGGTAGATAAAATTTAGATGCAAGACTTTGATGAGATGTATATGAGGTAATTTGACTGATATTTTTCTGCATCACTACCATTATTTGAATTGTTGAAAGTGTGAATTAAATAACCAGATAAAAGGGGAGGATATTTGATAATTAACAGTTTATATTGCGAATATTTTTGAACTCTTAGTGATTAGAAGCAAAAATGTTAATAGGGTGTACAGTATTAATCTAATGAAAAAGCAATTTTTTATTAAGATTTTGACAAGTGCTCTATTTCAAAGTCTTTTATTCAACATCCTCACTAGTTTTGATGATCATTTACATTTGATTTTTTACCAAAGTTCATGAAAGGCTAATTCTTGAAATTATGTGATTTGATTATTTTGTATTTGCTTGAGGACAAGAAAAGGTTCAAGTGTGGAAGTATTTGTAATATATATTTTGAATATTAATTGAGAAGAGTTTGAGTATTTAAGATATTCTTAATCATATTTTGATTGATTTAGCTTTATATAGGATAAAACATTCACAATTGACTAATTTGTGTAAAACAAGATGAATACGTACAATTTTGGTATACAACATGGACAAATTGACAAGCCTTGATGAAAACGGGAATAAAATGCAAATTCAAAACTCATATCTGAAGCAAGCAAAACTACATTTAAAGTAAGACACTATACATATGTAATTACTGTTCATGTGCGGACCGTTCATGCACACTATTTGCGCACTATCATGCACACTATTCACGTTACTAATCACACACACTATTCACCTCTATACAAACACTTGTGAGGAATATCCCAAGGCATCGGAGAACATCCTGGGAGCTTGGGTTGAGGTCCGGACAACGAGAGAAGATGTAGAGCACGAAGCAAGAGGAGAGGTGGCGAGTTGTTTGAAGCGGTTGAGACACCATCGGGGATTCCAATCAATAAACTTTTCTTTTCTTCTTCTATTTTGATTTAGTTGTCTAGTTTGTGATGGACTTTGAATACAATATTATTTCGTATTTGATTTTTATTATAAACATGCTAGGCTAAACCTTTAATCTAAGGTTTAGGATGTAGCATACAAATAATGTAGCGGATATTGTGGTTTGATTTATTTATGATTAATATTGCATGTTAATTTAATATCTTGTGATTTAATGTTTTCTTGGTGTAAAGGCCTATACTTTGGCAATGATTCACATATATTGGGCGATGGAAGTGAGAGGTGAAAGTCTAATATACGAAAATCACGATATTAAACCTGAAAATTTAAGACGATGAGAATAGACATAATGACCTTGAGAAATTCCATAAACTTTCACAGAACTTAATGGATTCTAACTGACTTAATCCAATGGGAATAGGTGGTTAAAAAGATTAGAGTACGCCTTGTAGATTTCGAGAGAATGGACAAGGATAATGATAGTTCTCCGTTAATACATAATATTTGGATTAAATAAACACTCCATGTATCTATTGCATAAGACATATATGAAACCCTAGATCCTAAGTGCTCTTAATTTTGTGATTTCTAATCTCTGTTCTACGTTCTACAAATCAATTTTTTTTCCTATTCTTTCTTATCCTTATCTTATTTGGTTAGAAAATGTTTAAATCTAACGTCTTAGGTCCCGAATTCCCTATGGATCGATATTTATATATTACAATCTATAACATGTGCACTTACGGTAAGATTACAAACAAGTATTTTGGCGCTGTTGTCGGAGAATTATGCGTTAGAATGTTGTATTTAAATAATTTTCTTTTCTTTCTTCTTCTATTTTTCTATTCTCTATTTCTATATCTTTTGTAGGATTTTTTCTTTTATTTTTCTAAAAAGTTGTTTGATGACATACTATAATCAATGATATGATGATAGAATAAGTGATAGTAAGTGTTGAAGTGATCTATTACAACTCATTCCACATGTTCTTCTCAGTGGTAAAATTGTTTCTACACATAAGTAAAGTGTAGTTTTATATTTTTGTTCATTACTTATTTGTGATTTCGCTTGGTTTGGTGTTGGAGACTAAAACCAAGTGAAGGCAAGTAGTGTGTCGTTGGAGTGTGACTCGTCACCTACTCGTGTGGATACTGTAAACACTCCCTAGAACTAGAATCTAGAAGAGAGCAAGGGCTCTTAGTGTAATTATATTAAATTAGTGGAACCCAAGACACATTGGTGTGTCCTTAGAGGAGTGGAGTTGGAAGTGTTGTCCCGAACTACTATAATCTTTTGTGATTATTTTTTCTTCTTTATTTAGATTCTATTCTCCATTATTTTGTTCAAGAGGACTCAATCTATAGGGGGTTATATTTAATATACCAAAGAAATATTTAAAGAACACAATTCACTCTACCTTCTTGGGTTTTGCAATAAATTTGGAACTAACAAATGGTATTAGAATATGCTAAACGGCAAAGAGATCTTAGTTAAATGGCATCCCAATCAACTTCCACACCTGCCTTTGCTAGTGTACTTAATTAATTTGGAGAAAAATTCTATTAAATAATTTTAATTAATATATTTAATGTATAATTGATCTTATAAGGAGCCTAGGAACATATTATCGGTGTCAAATTAGGATTATTATATTAATTTTAAAAATTAGATGTTGTTAGATGTTGTTAGACATTGTTAGACATTATTGGGTATGATTTGACGTTGTTAGATCTTGTTAAACATTTTTAGATGCTGTTAGATATTGTTAGATTTAGATAGACATACAAAATCCTATTAACTAAGGTCTAAAGCATATAACAAAGGAATAAATAACCTTATAAAGAGTAAAATAGCATATTATGAGTGTTAAATTATAGCACATATATAAAATGAAAGTTAGATGTAGTTAGATATTGCTAGATTTTATTAGATGCTATTAGATGCTATTAGATATTGTTAAAAATCGTTAGATTCTGTTAAATCTCGTTAGATATTGTTAGATTTGGTGATATTTCAGAAATTTTAAAAAATTAATAAATTTTAAATTTTGAAAAAATAAATATAGAAAATGTTATTCCAGAGAATAGCTTGTTACATAGACTTTAAATAACATATATATTTATATAAATTATTTTCTCAATTTTATCAATTATAATGAAATATTAATAAAATATAATATTTTCAACATAAATATTTTTTAAAAAAATCAAAAATTGAAAAATTATATGCATATAGCTAGGGGTGTAACTTGGGCCGGGTTCAGCCCGAACTCGGCCCGCCGAACCCGAAAAAATGCAGTACTGAAACTCTAAGCTTTTCAACCTGAGCCCGAGCCCGAATTCAAATAGGGCTCGGGTTCGGGCAAGCCCGAACCCGAATTTGCATTTATATAAAATATATAATTTATATTATAATAATAACATATTACTCATGGATGAATGATGGACAACAGGAGTACGGCATGGCAGGCATGGACAGCTCATCGCCGAGACAATCTAACATCTTAAGTGATTTCAACAAAATATCTATTCTCAATTTACATTACGATATAGGTCCAACAGTTTTTTTTTTAAAAAATTACTCTTCACGCCTTTTCTATTGAAGCCTTTTGACCAACGAAATCCTGTGATACTAAATATTAAATTTTTTTGAGATCTTTTTTTTCAACAGAAAAATTTATAAGAACTTTAAAATTATAGTTGTAAAATAAGCTTAAAACAATAGAGGAGTAAAAAAATACAATTAATGATTAATAATACAATTTTATTGACAACGTTTACACATAATCCATATTCTACTTGATACAAAGAGAATGCTCAAAACAAGTTTCTTTCTTTCTACTCTTAAGCGGTATTTGAATTTTTCTTAATTTTATACAATAAATTATTTTTTAAACTTTTTTATATAATAGATTTGTGATAAAAAATTATATATAAGATGAGTAACAAAGACATATTAATAGAAGATGTCAACCCGAAACTCAATCCGAGCCCGAATTTCAAAAATAGGGTTAGGGTTGAGGTTTACAAATAGGGTTAGGGTTAGGGTTAGGGTTGAAGTTTTACAAATAGGGTTAGGGTTAGGGTTGAGGTGAACCCGAGTTTCATGAGCCCGAGTTGCACCCCTACATATAGCCTTTAGTGGTTGATCTATCAATTGAATGGAAAAGATTGAGTTTTCGCACGTATTTAACATAAATTTTAAAAAAATCAAATGCACTCACATTTTAAAGCAAACATACTCACAATGTAAAATGATCATAATGCTCTTACTTTCATTTTTTCTCCTTTGAAGTGCTTTCCTTGAATTGGGCCCTTTGATAAGTTTAGATATTAATGCCGACAACACACTCATCATTAAACTGGGATTTCCAAGAGGGAACCTGATTTGTTGCACCCTTGTACACTTAGTTTTGGTGCACCCAGGTGCAAATATTTTTTTTTTTGAAAATTTTTACATAAATGTTAATCTAAGTGTATTTAATATGTATATCAATTTTACTATTTTTGGATATTTTTAAATCTTTTTTTTTTGAATTTTTAAAAATCATTGTCATTTTAATAATTTAAAAATTACTAAAATGCCACTGATTTTTAAACATCCATAAACAAAAAAAATGTCCAAAAATGATAAAAATTGATACACATGTAAAATAAATTTAGATTAACACTTTTATTAAAAAATTTCAAAAAAATAAAAATAAGTTAAATGCGCCCAGGTTTATTAAGCCTAAGTGCAATCAAGTACAACAAATCAGGTTCCTTCAAAGAGCACTAGGCTCTTTCCCTACAATTTTTTATGGTAAAAATTTCCCATTGACAAGAATTACAATATTTTATGATCCAATGTGGATCATAGAATGTAATAATTGTTGGACCCGAGTTAATGGCAAAATCCAAGAGGGAATAGGTGAATTGAGTTCTTATAAAATTCTTCGGTAAATTAAAACTTAACCCCTTGAAAGCTTAATCCCCTTGATTGAAACAAATAGAGAGCAATGAAATAGTGAAAGCAATAAGGTAAGCAGTAGGCAAGATTTATAGTGGTTCGGGCAACCTCTCCCTACTCCACTCTTTCAAGCTCACACACTGTTGTGACTTGGGTTCCACTATGTATTCCGCGAATACACTTAGATTCTCCGCTCTCTTATAGATTCTAGCTCTATGGGGCATACACAATCAGATCTTATGCTCTCTTCTAGATTCTAGCTCTAGGGGGGTTATACACTTGATACAAGTAAGTGATGAGTTCAACTCCAATCACAACTCTACTTGCAACGTCTTGGTTTGTTACAACAAACTCAAACCAAGACCAATAACAAAGAGTAATAAACATAAGGAAGATCTACACTTTACAGAGTTGTGTAGGCAAAATTGAGCTCGAGGAAGAATTTGTAGATGCAACCGGTTGGATGTCGTTGAAGCTACTTGCAACTTGAAGCTCGTTCTTCCTTTGAAAGTGTATAGATCACTCAAATTTAGAGAAAAGCAAATGGGAGCTCTTGTTTGCACTTCTTTTCTCTCTTTAGACAATGTAGTGTGTATATTCTAGTTTGCTTGAGTGTCTATTTATAGAATGGGGAAGATTTGAACGTTATAGAAGTGGTTGGTGCGCAATAAATGTTCCAATGTTCAAAAATTCGAACGTTCCTTCCCCGAGTCGCGGGTGGAGTCGACTTCGTCTGCGACTTGGCTTCCCAAGTCACAACTGGAGTCGACTTCGTGTGCGACTTCAGTTCCGCATTTCTCAAGTCTGAGTCTGGGTCGACTTGGTTTCAGACTTGACCTCAAGTCGACTTGGGTTGCGACTTGACTCGTTCTTGTGCCGAAAACAGTTTGACCCTTTTCCTTTAGCTTGCTTGGCTTCTTTCTTTGATCATTTTCATTCTGGAATGGCTTCATATATTTGTAGTCTTTGTGAATCTTGAAGAACTTGTCTTTGATTCACTAGTCTTCATGACTTGAGTTTCTTCATCTTTAAATATGTTGGAGGCTGTGCTTTGGACTTGAGAAACTTAAGTTGTCAGTGAGCTTGTATCCTTGGTTTCTTCATATCTTGAAATACACTTGGAGCTTTGCCTTGGACTTGAGAAGCTTAAGTTGATCTTTGAAGTGAGTCTTGAATCTGCATTTTGAACTTTGAAAACCTCAAGTTGATCTTGGGTTCGACTTCGTCTGCGACTTCACCCAAGTCGCAACTGGAGTCGACTTCGTCTGCGTCTTCGGTATTTTTGTGCCCCAAAATCAACTCTGGAGTGTTTTTGCCATCTCAAGTCGATGCTGGAGTCGACTTCGTTTGCGACTTGGCTTCCCAAGTCGCAAGTGGAGTCGACTTGGCCTGCGACTTCACCTGCTTTTCCTTCCATTTTGAATTTGGTTGTGAGGTTCACTTTGGAGTGGAGGATGGAGTCGACTTTGGGATCGACTTCACCCTAAGTCGAAGCCCAAGTCGACTTGGAGATCGACTTGGCTATTTCCTTTCCTTAAACCATTCAACATAAACATTAGTATTCATATTATACTCAAATTTAACTTTGTTAATCATCAAAACTCATGCTTTGGTCAAATTTGTTTTGTTTTAAACATTGTTTCCAACAATAATGACGTGAACCACTTTTTGATTGTCAAATGAAACATCCAAAACATATATTGGTTATCTTTCTTATATTAAAATAAGCATATGAAAAATCAAATGTATTAGATATGCATATAATTCGTTGTAACTACCATCCAAAAATGCGATGTAAAACATTAAATGCAGATTTTTTATAACATTAATTACTAATTTTTCAAATCAGATCCACACATAAAGTTTAAACTAAAAAAATACTTACAAAAAAATGAGGATAATATAGTATTATAGAGCTAAGATCAATTCAAAAATAAATATTTTAATAATCTTGATTCTTAAAAACTCATGTCTATCATTAAAATTTTATATTGTAGTATTAAGTTTAACTAAAAATATAAATAATGCTTTAGGCACCAGTGGGAGAGCACGTGAAAATATTCTCTTTCATCAGATCATTATGATAATCATACTTCCACAATGCTTATGTGGAATGCATTTTTTTTATCATAGTCATACTTCCAGGTGGAATGCTTATGTGGAATGCATTTGATAAGTATATATTTCGAGCATGTATTCAACGTGCTCCAATGGTATCAATAAAAATTTGTGTCGGAATTTGATCATTTCAGACCAGTCTAATGAGGCTGGCCTAAAACACATCCTTTTTTTGTTGTTTTTTAAAGATTTTATAACAAAAGTGTTATTCTAGTTATGTTAATTTATAAACTAATTTTTACTAATTTTGGAGATGTGTATTTTAAACATAGGAGTATTTTAGTCATTTTAAATTGTTGGAATATGACTAAAATACCCCTATGTTTAAAATAAAAAATAAATATATATACATCTCCAAAATGGTAAAAATTAGTTTATAGATTAAATATAACTAAATTAACCTTTTTGCAAAAAAATTAATTTTTTTAAAAAAGTATACTTTTTTACCAGTCTCAAATGATGATTATTTTGCTATAAACCATGGCGTTAAATTGTAGGTTTCTTTTTGCCTAATTTGTGTTGGGTTGTCGTTCTTTTCTTAAACAATCAAATGTAGCTCAAGTTACTTTTGAAGAACAAAGCAGTTTCATTCTCCGAAGACTCATTACAGATAATATGCTAATAGTTTTCGAAACAGTGCATGTATTAAAGAACAGAAGGGAGGAAAGAAGGAAGAGATGGTAACAAAGCTTGATATGACGAAAGCCTATGATCGAGTAGAGTGGAACTTCATGCTAAAAATCATGAGGAAAAAAGGATTTTGTTAAAGATGGATTCAATGGATGAGAGGGTGTATGGCTTTGGTGTCCTTCAAAATAGCTATTAATGGGTCTCTAACCAATTGTTTCACATGGAGAAGGGGTTTAAAAAAAGGGAATCCCCTTTCACAGTACTCATTCCTATTTTGCACTGAAGGGCTTTCATCATTGATTAGGAAACCCCACTTAGAAGGAAATTTACATGGCATGAAAGTTTACAAAGAAGGCGCAAGACTGACACACCTCTTCTTTACTGACGATGCTTTACTTGTCATACAAGCCAATCGAAGAGAGACCAGGCATTTACGAGCATTTTAGAGGATTACGAGGTGGTTTCAGGACAAAAAGTGAACAAAGAGAAAACATCAATTTTTTCAGCAAAAATACAAGAAGGGAGGTGAGAAAGGTAGTAGCAAGAGCATTTGGAGCGGACTCCAATCAGATGGATAGATATCTATAACTGCCAATATGGTTTGGGAAAAACAAATCAAAGGTATTCCAAGGAATCAAAGAAAAAATGTAGTAGAAAATGAAGGGCTGGAAAAACAAGCTTACCTCAAGTAGTGGTAGAGAGGTGTTACTTAAAGCTATGACACAAGCCATCCTAAGCTATGCCATGAATCCGTTCTTCATTCGAAAGAAGATTCACCAAGAATTAAACTCACAAATGAGCAAATTTTGGTAGGGTGATAGTTGGATAGCTTGGAAAAAATTGTGTTTAGCAAAAGACAAAGGGGGAATGAGATTTAGAAAACTGTCAACCATCAACAAAGTTCTAATTACAAAACAGGCTTGGAGGTTGATGAAAAAAATAGACACATTAAGCCACAAAATTTTCAAAGAAAAAATACTTCAAGTCTGAAAATTTGTGGGAAGGCAGAGTGCATAAGGGTTTTTCATATATTTGGAGAAACATTATGAGTGTACTGCCTCTAATGCAAAAAGGGAAGAAATGGAGGATGAGCGATACAAGAAGGATAAGTTTTTTTTAATGACTTATGGGCTGCGAAACAGATTAAAAGAATTAGTCCACTTCCATTAAACATTGATGAAAATAAAAAAGTGGCTTTCTTTATGGATGAAGAAAAACGGGAGTGGAAGGAAAATGGGATTTTAAGGGCTGTAGAGAAGATGGGTGAGAAATTGTTAAGAATGTACTTATTCCAAATAGGGGAACTAGTGACAGTATCTATTGGAGCCTGGAAAATGATGGAAAGTTTAGTGTGAAATCTGCCCACAAGTTGGCCCAAATGGAAATGATAGTGAAGATGATTCTCAGGGGAATACGCGCAAGGGGGGGCGACGACGGAATAATAGAAAGGATTGTCATGAGGATTTGGCAGATGAAGGCACTAAAGTACAAATTTTTGGATGGAGAATTTTTTTTGGATGCATTGCCAACAAGGGAAAATCTTCAAAGAAGAGGAATACAAGTTGTTATACATTGTCCTATATGTCTAAACAGAGAAGAAAAGGAAAATTGCTTACACTTGTTTTAACAATGTCAAAAGGTAAAACTTTTGTTTAATATTCCCACCTTCAAACAAATTGTAAATAAAAGCTTTACAGACTTAAAGGAGGTTCTAGATGCAATGTGCTAAGTACGGATCTCAATCTATTAACCCTTTATGTTACCTGTTGTTGGAGTATTTGGTTTTTAAGAAACAAAGCGATGACAAATTGCAAGGAGGCAAATCTTCAAGAGATAATCCAATGGAGTAGAGCTTATATCTATCAATATTAATCCTCAATGTGCTATGTGCAGAGGGTTTAATGGCACAATTCATCCCCACAAGATGGGAGCGACCAGCTAGGGGAATTTATAGGTTGAATGTGGATGCAACCATTAAAGAGGAGGGCAGAGTGATGGGGATTGGTGTTGTAATTAGAGATTCGAATGTAGCATGTACAGCGGTAAGAAATGTGGAAGGAAAGAGGATCACCAAACCAATAGAATAGGAAGTAAAAGCAATCCTCCTTGGTGTGAAATGGCTATTGGAATGGAATTTGATAGCAGCTAAAGTTGAGTTTGACTCCCAAGTTGCAATTACATGATTGGAAAATGAGATTGAGGTTAGATCTTGCTATGGGATTATGTTTGAAGAGATTAGATATCTAAGATCTCAATTCCAGAAGATTAGTTCCACCATATTCTAAGGGAAGGAAACTAAGTGGCCCACTTCATTGCAAAAATGGCAGCAGAATCAAAGGGAGATAGCATATTACAGGGGAACCAAATCCCAAACAACATACAATAGTAGATTTTTATAAACAATCTGGTAACTTTTTAGTTTTGGTTTTTTAGTCATTTTTTGGGTGGCTTTCCTCCATTCACCTTCTGTACATAATGTTTGAGGTGATGACGGTTTGGTCGCCATGAAGGATTGATCTGTGCTACTCAAAAAAGAAAAAAAAATTTCAAAGGAGGACTGGTTATTAATGAGTCATTCAAATTACTACAAAAAAAGGAAACCATTTCAAAAATGAAAACTTTATTCATAACTTTTTTGCACCTTTTCTTTACATAACTATTCTAGTTTACAAATATTTTTTTACATATGTATATACAATTATTTTATCTATTTTTTAATTCTTACATCAATTTTTTTCAACATTTCTTTCTAATTTACCAAACCTTTGTGGTAGAATTTTGAACTGGGGAAGCTTTTTTGAAATCATAAACCATACTAAGCGTGACAAGTCTTAATTAAAGACCCATAAAATGCTATACTAAGATTCTGTTAAACAAATCTATTAAATCTTGTCAAATACTGTCAAAATCAATCCAGCGTTTGGGAACTTTTCCTTTCACTTTTTCATATATTTTTATATAACTATCCTATCTAATCAACTTTATTTATTCTATTCTTAATTATTACTTCTATAATATCATATCATTACCATATCATCTTCAAAAAAATTTCGCTAAAATTTCTTCCTTTTTTTTAGTACTTCTAAACGCAAACATCTTTTTGTGGCTACGTATATAGTAAATTTAGTTATACACTCTGTACTTGGGTAACATTTTTGGATTCGTCAATTATAAAATTTATGCAACATATATATGTTGGAATCAATGGCAAATTAAGCAAAATCTATGTTTTGATGATTGACAACTCAATTTGAGTAAGTATTGGATACTAATATGTTTTGTGAAAATGTTTAAAGGCTAGAAAAATGAAAATCAGAATCTGATAGATCAAGTTGCAAAACCAAGTCGACTTAGTCAAGTCGATGCCCAAGTAGACCTCAGGATCGACTTGGAAAGAAGCAAAACATTCTAGAGCTAAATTTTGATCCAAGACAAATGAAGTCGCAAAGCCAAGTTGACTCCATCTGCAACTTGGGTGAAGTCGTAGACCCAAGTCGACTCCACCATTGACTTCAAGAACTCAAACCTTTCAGCGTTGAACCTTGGATCCAAGACAGGCGAAGTCGCAAAGTCAAGTTGACTCCAATTGCGACTTGGGTGAAGTCGCATACCCAAGTCGACTCTACAATTGACTTCAGGGGTTCAAAACTTCCAGCGTTGAAACTGGGAATCCAGGATAGGTGAAGTCGCAACCGAAGTCGACTTCATGTGCAGTTATGACTTGAGTGAAGTCGCATTCCTAAGTCGACTCCACATGCGACTTGAGGTGAAGTAGATTCCCAAGTTGACCCAAATATCCGACTTGAGTTAGATTGAAAATGAATATAGTCCAAATGAGCAAGATTACATAAGAAGATATTCTACTCAAGGAAAATCATTGACTATTTTTAAGGACTGCAAAATCAAGAATATCAAAGCATTCTAAATCCAAGGCATGAAGACAAAGTCCTCAAGAGTAATTGAACATAACAAAGGTTCAAGATTGAGTATTCAGTGGAAGAACAAATACAAGATAAATAACAAGCAAGCAAGCTCCAGAAGAAAATCAAGTTCATCAAGTGAATACAGAAAGTGAAGTCACACTCGAAGTCGACTTCACCTGCGACTTGGGTCAAGTTCAGGACCAAGTCGACCTGAAGAAGAACTCGAGGTAACTGCTGGGAACCGAAGTCGCACCTCAAGTCGACTCCAGTATGCGACTTGGGTGAAGTTGCACCCGAGGTCGACTTCATCTGCTACTTGGGTCGCAATGGTCAAAAAAAATTCGAACGCTGGCGTATTAAATGCGTGCCACCTACTTCCAAGGGTTCGAATTTACTCCACCATTATAAATATGCATTCAAGTGAATGTGCTAGAGGTTAGAAAAAGCATTAACTAAGATTTAACTACTATCCTCTCAAGCATTAAGTGATCAACACAAGTTTCAAGTGAAGAACTACACCTCAACTTACTGCATTCTTTAAAGTTGATCAAACCATCTCTTCTACGAGTTCTTCCACGAGCTGAAAACTGCCTACACAATCTGTAAAGTGTAGATTTCTTTATTTGATTCATTATTTATATTTGATACTTGGTTTGATATTGGTGCTTTGAACCAAGTGATAGCAAAATAGCGTTGTGACTTGAGTGGGACTCGTTACCTACTTGTGCTGTGAATTGTGTACGCCCCCTAGAGCTGAAATCTAGAAGAGAGCTGTTGCTTTAGTTGTATTTGATAATACATAGTGGAACCCAAGTTACAAAGGGTGTGAGCTTGAAAGAGTGGAGTAGTGGAGGTTGCCCGAACCACTATAAAAACCCTTATCTACTATTGTAGTTTGTATTTCTGATTTTATTGCATTATTACTCTCTATATTATTCATTTGTTTCATTAAGGAAATTAAATTAAAAATGGAAAAATTTTACCTAATTCACCCCTCCCCTCTTGGATAATAGCCATAAACTCGAGATCAACAATATATGGGGGTTTGCATCAACCCAACCAACCAGATTTTTCCTACAATTTCTCAGAGATTTCTGAGATCAAGGTAAAAATTTTAAGGTTCTACCTAAGTACCTTATCTCCCTATTTCACCATGGAATTGGTTAGGCTGAACTTTATTTCAATGATTTGCATAGTAAATTTCATGATATTATACCCATAGATATAAGTACAATTAATTTTCAATATTTTCAAATTTTTTAATCATCCAAATTTTAAATAAGTCCTTCAATGAATTATTTTCAATATTTTAAAATTTTTAAAAATCTAAAATTTAAAACAATTTGTTAAATCACCTATGACTAGTGTAAGTGGTCCGAGACAATGCTTTTGTTAAAAATTGTAATATGATATTATAATATTTAGGTGGTATCAAATCTGGATTTTCACGATTTGAGAACTTAAAATTGTAAGAATTGTCTTAGAGCTTCATTGTAATATGGGTTGAGATGTGACATAAATATACATTTATTAGAAAATAATTTGTTAAAAATCTTATTTATTCAATAACAGATGGTCTAGAGTATTCACTATTCAGTCATGATGGATAGTCTTCATAATAAAAAAGAAAAAACTTATATGCTAGAAATTTGACACCTTTTAACAGTAAATGCAAAACTATTAAAATTAAAAATAAGGACATGAGAAAATTTTTTAATATATACGATTTGTGGTATAAAAACAAGCACACTTTGGTTTGGACCTCTTTCAAAAAATCATTTTTAAATAAAAAATAAAGGGTTGCATGGATATAGGTTGTATCAGCTTATAACCTAGTTATAACTACATACTACCACCAATATATTTGGGGAGCTCTCACCATTTTGGCCGACATTAACAATGATAAAAATTCACCCCATTCATTATGTTTAGAATAATTTAATTAACAATAAATCGAGTTTCATTCAAATCATAGATCCGCATAGGTCCATTGAAGATGTGTCAAATCCCAAATTCAACATCTAAATCCTCTTCAAACACTTTTTCATATAGATGAATGATTTTAGGCATGGGTCTATCCAAGGCATGTGTAAAATCATAAATTCAATGTCTAAATCTTCTAAACATTTTTTTAATATAGATGAACAATTACATTTACACATAAATATATATATATAGGTATCATATGTTAAGTCATCTCAATTGGTACTATAATCTGGTCCTAAGGCATTCTCATAACTTTCTAATAAGATTTTACAAACATCTTGCCAACATTTCAATTTTTCTTAGTGGCATATTTCTAAACATCCCAATTGACGCTCTCATGGAAATTATAAGGAGAAAGATGCCACCATTGTACTATGAGAAATTTAAAGCAATCACGCTTTGATCCATTGTCCCCCAGTTAACAAGCCAAACAACATACCACTATTAGAGCAAGAATGGTGAAGGTACATAGAGATAGGGTAGTTAAACATGAAATTGTTGGAAACATGAGGAAAACTAGCTAAATCTATATTTTGATGATTAACAAATCAATTTGAGTATGTCTTGGCTACTAACAAGTTTGTGAAATGTTTAAGGAATATACATTTGAAGAAAATCAAGTTAGGAAGGCCAAGTCGATCCCCAAGTCGACTCCAAGATCGACTTCAAACATGCAGAACGTCCAGAGCTGAAATGGGAAGAAGACCAAGTGAAGTCGCGGGTCAAGTCGACTCCACATGCGACTTGGATAGCCAAGTCGCAGACGAAGTCGACCTCGCTATCGACTTCAGTCGTGCAATTTCTTCCAGAGTTGAAATTTGGGACACGGAGCTGCCAAGTCGCAGCCCAAGTCGACTCTATGTGCAACTTGGGTGAAGTTGCGAACGAAGTCGACCCCGAAGTGCGACTTGAAGAATTCAAGGCTCAAGGATGGGAAAGCTAGCTTCTTTCCATGATCAAAGATGCAAGTTCAAAACTTGGTTTCAAGTTTAAATGCAAACCAAGATCAAATCAAGTTTAGAGAAAATCCAAATAAGTTGCAAAGTTCAAGATGAATCAAAGTCAAAGCTTCCAAAGGTTCCAAATCATTCAAAGGACTTCTTCACTCTAGGCTTAAGAGCTTCAAGCATGATCAAGATCAAAACAAGCCTATCAAAGTTCAAGGATTCAAGATCTAGAACAAATCAAAGGCAAAGACATCAAGCATGCTTCAAACAGTCAAGTCTTCAAGAACAAACTCCAAAACAAGCAGGCTCTTCAAAGATTCAAGCTAAACTAAGATTAAAGCCAAGCAAGCAGAAGAGAAGACATTAATCCAAAAGGAAAATGAAGAATTCCAAGTTCCAAATTCAGAAAATCAACTGCCGAGGTGAAGTCGCACCCCAAGTCGACTCCACCTGCGACTTGGGTCAAGTCTGAAGCCAAGTCGACCCGACCTGGAACTTGAAGTCGCTACAGGAAGCGAAGTCGCGAAGCCAAGTCGACTCCAGACTGCGACTTGGGTGAAGTCGCAAAACCAAGTCGACTTCATGATCGACTTCAATCGAGGAAAAACTTTCAGCGTTGAAAACTGAAGACCGGAGTCTGCGAAGTCGCACCCGAAGTCGACTCCGTCAGCGACTTGGGTGAAGTCGCACCCGAAGTCGACTCCACCTGCGACTTGGGTCGCAACGGTCGGATTTATTTTCGAACGTTGGCGCATTAAATGCACGCCACCAACCTTCTAACGTTCGGATTCCCTCCAAACTTATAAATACAACCCATTGTGAACGAAGGAGAAATAGAAGAGGATCATTAAGTGAGCATAACTCATATCCATAAGAGCTTCAAAGAGATCAAATCACTCAAGGAGGAAGAATTGTGTTTCAAGTTGCAAGAGCTACATTCAGAAACTTCAAAGCCATCATCTACAAGTTCTTCCCTGCGCTAAATCGTTTCTACACACCTGTAAAGTGTAGTTTACTTTTATTGTTTACTTGTTTGTGTTGAACTTGATTTAGCTTGCGTAGCTAAGATCAAGTGGTAGCAAAGTAGTGTGTGATTGGAGTGTGACTCATCACCTACTTGTGCTAGTTGTTGATGCCCCCTAGAGCTGGAATCTAGAAGAGAGCAAGAGGCTCTAGTTGTTGATGCCCCCTAGAGCTAGAATCTAGAAGAGAGCAAGAGGCTCTAGTTGTTGATGCCCCCTAGAGCTGGAATCTAGAAGAGAGCAAGAGGCTCTAGTTGTTGATGCCCCCTAGAGCTAGAATCTAGAAGAGAGCAAGAGGCTCTGGTTGTATATGCCCCCTAGAGCTAGAATCTAGAAGAGAGCAAGAGGCTCTAGTTGTATTCGCGGAATACAATAGTGGAACCCAAGTCACAAGGAGTGTGAGCTTGGAAGAGTGGAGTAGGGAGGTTTCCCGAACCACTATAAAATCCTTGTCTACTTGCTTTTATTTCTGCTCTCTTTATTACTTTGCTTTCCATTCAGTTTCTTCATTCAAGGGGATTAATTCTACAAGGGGTTAAGTTTTTAAGTTACCAAAGAAATTTTTAAGAACCCAATTCACCCCTCCCCTCTTGGGTTTTGCCATCTATTCGGGACCCAACAAGTGGTATCAGAGCAGGTCTTTGAATTGAACCAAAGAGATCCAACCTTATGGCATCCCAATCCACTTCCGTTCCCGCTTTTGCTGAAGGCCAATCATTCACAAGGCCACCCTTGTTTGATGGGAACAACTTTGGCTATTGGAAGCTTCGTATGAAGCAACTCATCATGGCTACCGATATGGATTCTTGGATTGCTATCCAAGATGGTGTGATTTTGCCTACCGATGACAAAGCTTCCAAATGGACCGAAGAGGAAGTTAGAACCGTCAAGAGCAATGCCAAGGCAATGAATTCTTTATTTTGTGCTCTTACGGCTTCGGAGTATGATAGAGTATCTTCTTGTTTGACTGCAAAAGAGATATGGGATACTCTAATATCTATTTATGAAGGAACCTCCCAAGTCCAAGGGACTAGGAGAAACATTTTGATTGGAGAGTTTGAAAATTTCAGAATGCTAGATACTGAAAATATTTCTGAAATGTTTGCGAGATTTTCTAAAATTACTAATGCTCTAAAGGGTCTTGGAAAAGCTATTTCTGAATCCGAGCAGGTTATGAAGATATTGAGAGCTCTACCGGATTCATGGACTCCAAAGATAACGGCAATTGAAGAAGCCAAAGACCTCAACACATTGAAGCTTGAAAATCTTATTAGCTCACTCATGTCACATGAGCTAATTAAGAAAAGGAATGAGGATCAACACAAAGGCAAAAGAGCAATTGCCTTAAAAGCTACACAAGACACGGATGACACCTCATCCTCTCAAAACGATGACGAGATGGCCCTACTCACAAAACGATTCAGAAAATTTGTGAGAAAAGGCGGAAATTTCAGAAATTTCAAAGACAGAAATTTCAGAGAGAAAAAGGAAGAACCAATCAAATGCTATAGATGCGGGGGCGTAGGACATATGCAAACCCAATGTCCTACACCGGAAGAAAGGTCAAAGGGAAGAGGCATGTACGTCAATGAGGAGACGTCATCAACATGCAGCTCTTCAACCGATGACAACGGTGCGGCCAACTGTGCAAGAATATGCTGCATAGCACAAATCGAACAAGAAGAAGAACTGCTATGCTTGAACACGACGGAAGTTTTGGAAGATCAATCTACCTCAACAAAATACACAGAAAGTGAAGAGGTAACTTCCAAACCTTATTCTCAATCAAGTTATTCTTCTTTTCATGATTGCCTCAAATGTGCCGAATTAGATGAACTACAAATTGCATATGATTCATTGTATGGGGAAATCAAAAAGCTAGGAAACAAGTTGTCCTCAAAGAAACAACAATGCAACTTTGCTATTATTGAAAATGGAAAACTGGCTGAAAAATCAACAAAACTGAAAGAAGAAAATGAATCATTGTTGAAAGAAGTAGAGAAGCTGAAAAAGGAGAACAAATCCTTAAATGAATCATTAGCAAAGTTCTCTAATCCAGGAGAAAGTGTAAAGATGTTTCTAAACATGACTGCTCAAACAAACAAAAGAGGTCTTGGTTACAATACATTTGAGCAAGGAGAAAGTGGCAAATCAAATGTGCCTACACTTGGGAAATATCAAACCAAAATTGCACCTATATACAAGCCACAAAGGATAAATGTTATGTGGACTAAAAGACCAACATTTGAACCAAAATATACTTGGAGGCCTACTCCTAGATTACCAATGGCTTGCAACTTTTGCAACAAAATGGGTCATAAAGCCTACAAATGTAATTTTAAGAAATTGTATGACCATGGTGCTAAATTAGTTTGGGTTCCAAGAAACACAAGATTTGGGCTTTCTAAGATAGAGCAACAAAGGTTGAATAATATTACTAACCCAAATGGACCCATAAAATGGGTACCAAAAAGATGAGAATTATTTGTCTATTTTTTTAGATTTGTTTAAAGGCAAATGCAAACAATGCATGGTTCATGTATAGCGGTTGTTCAAGGCACATGACTGGAGAAAGAAATTTGTTTCACAAACTTAAGCCTTGCAACGACGGAACGGTTGCCTTTGGTAATAATGAGAAAGGTAAAATCAAAGGTAAAGAAAATATTTACAGTAGCTCAAATGCATGCATGGAGGATGTTTTGTTTGTTGAAGGACTCAAGCATAACTTAATGAGCATTAGCCAATTATGTGATAAAGGATATAAGGTTGTGTTTGAATCATCTGTATGCAATGTATTTGATTATGAGCATATCATGTTTAGTGGAAGAAGACATGGAAATGTATATTTGGTTTCACTTGATGAACTAGATGGTCAATGTCTAATGGCCATTGAAAATGATCCATGGGTTTGGCATAAAAGACTTGGACATGTGAATATGTCAAACATAAAGACCCTATGGAAAAATAGTTTGGTAGAAGGCTTGCCTAAGTTGAAATATGACAAAAATAAATTATGTAAGGCATGTCAATTATCTAAACAACCAAAGATGTCTTTTTCTACCAAAAAGGAGATTTCCACCACTAGGCCACTTGAATTGCTACACATGGATCTATATGGGCCATCCGACATCTTAACCATTGGTGGAAAGAAATATGTATTTGTGATTGTTGATGACTTTTCAAGATTTACATGAGTAATTCTCTTAGCTAGCAAAGATGAAGCTTTCTCTATGTTTTCAACTTTTGTAAACTTGGTGGAAAATGAAAAACAGAATACCATTTTGTGTATAAGGAGTGACCATGGTGGTGAATTTGAGAACAAACGATTCACAGAATTATGTAATGAAAAAGGAATTCATCACACATTTTCTGCACCAAGGACTCCACAACAAAATGGAGTAGTTGAAAGAAAAAACAGAACTATACAAGAGATGGCTAGAACATTGCTAAATGAGAGCAAATTATCTAAGAAATTTTGGGGTGAAGCTGTAAGCACAGCTTGTCATGTTTTAAACCGAGTTACCATTAGAGCAATCTTGAAAAAGACCCCATATGAGCTATGGAAAGGAAGGAAACCAAACATATCTTATTTTCATGTTTTTGGATGCACATGTTATGTTCTGAACAATGGAAAAACCAACTTGGGAAAACTTGATGCTAAAAGTGATGTAGCAATATTCCTTGGTTATTCATCAAATAGCAAAGCATATAGAGTTTTCAATAAACGAAACCAAGTTGTAGAAGAATCCATACATGTTATTTTCGATGAAACTAATACATGCTTTAAAAGAAAAGATGATCTAAGTGATGCAGATGACATAACAAGCAATCTTGAAAAATTGCATATGGAAAAGCAAGAAGAATCCATGGAGGAAAGGGTAAGTGAAGGTAACAATTCCTATAAACCTCCAACTGATTTAAAATTCAATCATGCACATCCAATTGAGCAAGTTATAGGAAATGTGTATGAAGGTGTAAAAACTAGAAGGTCAAAGCAAAATGTGTGTGGACAATATGCTTTTGTATCCAAGATTGAACCTTCTAATATTGAACAAGCTCTTGATGATGAAAACTGGATTATAGCAATGCAAGAAGAGCTAAATCAATTTGAAAGAAATCAAGTTTGGCACCTTGTTCCTAGACCAAATGATCATACTGTTATTGGCACCAAGTGGGTCTTTAGGAATAAATTAGATGAAAGTGGACTTGTTGTAAGAAACAAAGCTAGACTTGTGGCAAAAGGATACTCACAAGAAGAAGGAATAGATTTTGAAGAATCCTATGCCCCGGTTGCTAGATTAGAGGCAATTCGCATCTTACTAGCTTTTGCATCTCACATGAACTTTAAACTGTTTCAAATGGATGTCAAAAGTGCATTTCTGAATGGTTATATAAATGAAGAGGTGTATGTAGAACAACCACCTGGATTTGAGGAAAAAGATCAATCTAAATTTGTATACAAGCTAACCAAAGCATTATATAGATTAAAACAAGCTCCAAGAGCTTGGTATGATAGACTAAGCAAATTTCTGATTGATCATGATTTTCAAAAAGGAAATGTAGACACCACTTTGTTTATCAAGTACAATGGAAAGGATATATTGATCATTCAGATTTATGTAGATGATATTATTTTTGGTGCTACTAATGAAACTCTTTGCCAAGAATTTTCTGAGCTTATGCAGAAAGAGTTTGAGATGAGCATGATGGGAGAGATCAATTTCTTCCTTGGACTGCAAATCAAGCAACTAAATGAAGGAATCTTCATAAACCAGTCCAAATACATCAAGGAGATGCTCAAGAAGTTTGGCATGGAGAATAGCAAAGGAGCAAACACGCCCATGAGCTCCACAATCAAAATGGACAAAGATGAGAAGGGAAAATTAGTTGATTTAAAATTGTATAGAAGCATGATAGGTTCCTTATTGTATTTAACTGCTTCTAGGCCAGATATTTTGTTTAGTGTGTGTATGTGCTCTAGATTTCAATCATGCCCAAAAGAATCACACTTGGTAGCTGTGAAAAGAATTTTTAGATACCTAGTAGACACTACCAATTTAGGACTATGGTATCCAAAGGGTTCTAATTTTGATCTAATCGGCTACTCGGATGCGGATTTTGCTGGTTACAAATTAGATAGAAAAAGCACTAGTGGAACATGTCAGTTTCTTGGGAACATGATGGTTTCATGGTTTTCAAGAAAACAAACTGGTGTTGCTCTATCTACGGCGGAAGCCGAATACATTGCCGCCGGGAGCTGTTGTGCCCAATTACTTTGGATGAAACAGCAACTTAGGGACTAAGGCATGGATTTTAAAGATATATCTATCAAATGTGATAATACCAGTGCCATTTGTCTAAACAAGAATCCTGTATTGCATTCTAGGACCAAACATATAGATCTTAGACACCATTTCATTAGAGAACATGTAGAAAATCATGACATATGTTTGGAATTTGATAGAACTGAGGATCAAGTTGCAGATATTTTTACTAAACCCCTAGCAAGAGAAGCATTCTATAAAATTAGAAATAACATGGGAATGATTGAGCTCACCTAAGTAACAAAACAACAAATGCTACAACAAGTGGTATAACAAGTGGTATCAGCTGGTAAATCAAGTGGTATAAAATCTAACAAGTAATAACATTTGGTATCATGCCCAACAAGTAGTATCTAAAATTAGGATAAGCATAAACTCAGGGGGAGCACCCATTTAGGGGGAGCTAACCCACCTATCTCTTTGATTACCCTCTAATCTTTTTGATATATTGACAAAAAGGGGGAGAGAGATTTAAGGAGAAGAAGAGTATTTGAGTTGAAAAATTGAGTATAAGTCTTAATGATTTAAAAAGGGGAGAGAGATGATTAAAAGGGAGAGAGATGATTAAAGGGGAGAGAGATGTAAGAAGAGAAGATTAAGAATGGGGAGGAGAGTAGGATATGCTTACATGATATTTATATGTGAATGTTCTGTTTGCATGAGCATAAGCATGATTTTAAAATGCAATATGAGCATATTATTTTTAATGAAAGGTATCCACTCAAATCGGTTTTGTCAATCATCAAAAAGGGGGAGATTGTTGGAAACATGAGGAAAACTAGCTAAATCTATATTTTGATGATTAACAAATCAATTTGAGTATGTCTTGGCTACTAACAAGTTTGTGAAATGTTTAAGGAATATACATTTGAAGAAAATCAAGTTAGGAAGGCCAAGTCGATCCCCAAGTCGACTCCAAGATCGACTTCAAACATGCAGAACGTCCAGAGCTGAAATGGGAAGAAGACCAAGTGAAGTCGCGGGTCAAGTCGACTCCACATGCGACTTGGATAGCCAAGTCGCAGACGAAGTCGACCTCGCTATCGACTTCAGTCGTGCAATTTCTTCCAGAGTTGAAATTTGGGACACGGAGCTGCCAAGTCGCAGCCCAAGTCGACTCTATGTGCAACTTGGGTGAAGTTGCGAACGAAGTCGACCCCGAAGTGCGACTTGAAGAATTCAAGGCTCAAGGATGGGAAAGCTAGCTTCTTTCCATGATCAAAGATGCAAGTTCAAAACTTGGTTTCAAGTTTAAATGCAAACCAAGATCAAATCAAGTTTAGAGAAAATCCAAATAAGTTGCAAAGTTCAAGATGAATCAAAGTCAAAGCTTCCAAAGGTTCCAAATCATTCAAAGGACTTCTTCACTCTAGGCTTAAGAGCTTCAAGCATGATCAAGATCAAAACAAGCCTATCAAAGTTCAAGGATTCAAGATCTAGAACAAATCAAAGGCAAAGACATCAAGCATGCTTCAAACAGTCAAGTCTTCAAGAACAAACTCCAAAACAAGCAGGCTCTTCAAAGATTCAAGCTAAACTAAGATTAAAGCCAAGCAAGCAGAAGAGAAGACATTAATCCAAAAGGAAAATGAAGAATTCCAAGTTCCAAATTCAGAAAATCAACTGCCGAGGTGAAGTCGCACCCCAAGTCGACTCCACCTGCGACTTGGGTCAAGTCTGAAGCCAAGTCGACCCGACCTGGAACTTGAAGTCGCTACAGGAAGCGAAGTCGCGAAGCCAAGTCGACTCCAGACTGCGACTTGGGTGAAGTCGCAAAACCAAGTCGACTTCATGATCGACTTCAATCGAGGAAAAACTTTCAGCGTTGAAAACTGAAGACCGGAGTCTGCGAAGTCGCACCCGAAGTCGACTCCGTCAGCGACTTGGGTGAAGTCGCACCCGAAGTCGACTCCACCTGCGACTTGGGTCGCAACGGTCGGATTTATTTTCGAACGTTGGCGCATTAAATGCACGCCACCAACCTTCTAACGTTCGGATTCCCTCCAAACTTATAAATACAACCCATTGTGAACGAAGGAGAAATAGAAGAGGATCATTAAGTGAGCATAACTCATATCCATAAGAGCTTCAAAGAGATCAAATCACTCAAGGAGGAAGAATTGTGTTTCAAGTTGCAAGAGCTACATTCAGAAACTTCAAAGCCATCATCTACAAGTTCTTCCCTGCGCTAAATCGTTTCTACACACCTGTAAAGTGTAGTTTACTTTTATTGTTTACTTGTTTGTGTTGAACTTGATTTAGCTTGCGTAGCTAAGATCAAGTGGTAGCAAAGTAGTGTGTGATTGGAGTGTGACTCATCACCTACTTGTGCTAGTTGTTGATGCCCCCTAGAGCTGGAATCTAGAAGAGAGCAAGAGGCTCTAGTTGTTGATGCCCCCTAGAGCTAGAATCTAGAAGAGAGCAAGAGGCTCTAGTTGTTGATGCCCCCTAGAGCTGGAATCTAGAAGAGAGCAAGAGGCTCTAGTTGTTGATGCCCCCTAGAGCTAGAATCTAGAAGAGAGCAAGAGGCTCTGGTTGTATATGCCCCCTAGAGCTAGAATCTAGAAGAGAGCAAGAGGCTCTAGTTGTATTCGCGGAATACAATAGTGGAACCCAAGTCACAAGGAGTGTGAGCTTGGAAGAGTGGAGTAGGGAGGTTGCCCGAACCACTATAAAATCCTTGTCTACTTGCTTTTATTTCTGCTCTCTTTATTACTTTGCTTTCCATTCAGTTTCTTCATTCAAGGGGATTAATTCTACAAGGGGTTAAGTTTTTAAGTTACCAAAGAAATTTTTAAGAACCCAATTCACCCCTCCCCTCTTGGGTTTTGCCATCTATTCGGGACCCAACAGAAATCTCTACAAAATTTTTAATTAACATGAGCTAGTGTTACATTATTCATTTAACTTGTATCTTATCATGTATGTTGTTGTAAATTTTTTTAAAAATAGATGGTTGATAGAGGTAAGGTCCCTATGATTGTAGAGATGTTGGAGAGAGATAGAAGGATGGTAGAGAGGCGACGTCTCCAGGAGGAGAGGATACAAATGGTTTAGGGGATTAGAAGCCTTAGACCCAGCAACCCAAGAAGAACCCCCTATGGAGGTACTAGAAGGAGAGGAGCCTATGTTTTTAGCATAATATCATATTTCCCGTCGTCAAAGACCCTTCCTCATTTCGTAATGAACTTCACCCATCGCACATGAGAGATTTATGGGAGTCTATGTCAGTACCCGAGAGCCCCGAAAGAGGACCATCAAGTTTAAAGATGGGTTATACAGGTTTAGATATGGGGCTATGACAGGAGAAATCCTCTATTTTGAGGGGAAATTAGCCGAGTGAATAGAGGAGATACATGCCTGGGGAGAATTATATCAGCCACCCGAGGATGATGGGGAGTCAAAGGTCCTTACCTTAGTTAACACCTATGAGGACGAAGTGGAAGACCTAGTGGAGGTACCAAACGGGGACAACAATGAGGATGACCCTGAAGAGGGTGAGCCTATTATAGATGACCCATTACAGGATCCCGATGAGGGTCTTGAAGATGAACCCGAAGAGCTAGAGGAGGAAGACCCATCCAATTGCCTCATTGTGGAGCCAGAGCAGGTGGCAATTGGAAAATGGACTTTGTGGGATACGTGAGGAGCCACTTCACAAAAAAAAATTTGTGGGGGTAACCTTTTATGTTTTGGAAAATAGGAGTATAAGGGTTTCCTTTTTCTTTTTAGTATAATGATATGGGGAATTAAAATGATCAAATGTAAATTTTTTGTATTAAACATGTATGTAATTTGGTTTTAAGTCTGGAACATAAGTACACATGATATGCATGTTTATGTTAGCAAGATCTAAATATTTCAAGATAATGAATGAATGAATGAAACTACTTAGTTCTCATGAAGTTTTGTCAATTTTTTCTAATGATAAACTTAAAATATACTTGTAATTATACTTGTAGGTGGTGATTATGAATTAGTTAATCTCAGTTTTAGATAATGAGAGCTATTTAAATACATTTGCCATTAATTGGGATTGTCCATGTATAGATACCAATCAAAAATTGGTAGGAGAGAAAAAGTGTGGATGCCCCAGGAAGTAACAAAGTATGGGAATTGTAATAACAGAACAAGTGAGGCTAGAAAATGAACCTTTACTAGACAACCCTCCGACTTAGGAAGAACTTATATTGTCATTAGATGAAGACATGATGGAAGTAATGGAAAAAAGATTCAAGTTGTGGTGGAACGAGCCATGGATGCTATGTAACAAAGGTGTTTGTATGAACAATGGAAATTGTGAAGAATTACATGCACCTCATCGAGAGATAGAAAACTAATTGAAAACTAATGCGGGAACTAGAGGGATTTGAACCACCAAGGTTCATAGCAAGGGTCAATGTAGATATTACAGGTGAGATGGTAATCAAGGTCTTCAAGGTTAGGTTATACCTAGGACCGTTGATAGGAATAAAAAAATAGATCAACAAGAGGCAGGGCTTAGAAGGGTGGAGCTGACAAAAAGAGAGGAGTTAGAAGTTGATAAGAAATAAATTTCTACTTTCTTGGCTCAACACCCACCGACATTTGTAGGAAAGACAGACCCGACAAAGGCTAAACATTGGTAAAAACAAATGGATAAGCTATTTAGAATTTCTCCTTGCAAGGAAAATGAAAGTAATATGCGCTATTCACTTATTAACATATGAAGCTGAAGAATGGTGGACAACAAGCCAATTCGTGGAGGAATTCAATAAAGAGTATTTTCCCAATACTCTTGAGGACAAGAAAATTTCAAATTTTGAAAAACTATACCAAGAAAAAATGAGTGTTGTTGAATATGTAGGAAAATTTAATTCTCTTGTAAGGTATGTGCATAGGATTTCAAACTCTCCAACACAAAAGGAACAAAGGTTCCAAGATGAATTACAAACTCATTTAAGGGAAGGTCTAGCCCCCTTTTGATAAGGGACTATCCGGCAGCATTAGAAAGAGCAAGAGCATTGGAAGTTGTAGAGCAAAAAACTAAAAAACTACAATAGAAGTGTAAGCAAACGGATCTGAATCTGAAAGGTAAAGATACTAAAGAAAAGAAGTTCAAGAAATTTAGATCTAAGATAGATAAGAAGGGAAGGAAGAAGGAAAATAATGACAATCCTTTTATTCTAAGTGTGAGAAGGCACAAGGGAGAGTGTCTAAGAGGTACTAGTTAGTGCTATAAATGTGGCCAATCTAGTCATATAGCAAAATAGTGTAAGGCCAATATGGAGATAGAATTGAAATGTCACCTTTGTAACAAAACTAGTCACAAGGCGTCAGAATGTACCAGTAGTATAGTACTGAATACAAGAGGAAGACTGACTCAGTAGAAGGCCACGCCAACCTCAAACAAGCAAGGAATGCATACGCAAGTTCATGCACTGACGCAAATTGAGTCTGTGTGTGATGCCCCATTGCCTAAACATCTTTAATGACTAGTCAACGGGTGTCATATAATTTAAGAAAAATTCAGCAGTATCTCCCCATAATATATAAGGGGGTAGTACGAAATATAAGACTTGTTATTTATAAACATCTCAATTTCATCCTGTAATATCATATTCCATTTTACATTTATATATTTGTATTTTCATACCATAGAGACATTCATATAATAAGTAGATTATTGTAATTCATCATTTGCAACAAGCGGTCAAAAAGATCATTTACATATGTGTCAATATAGATTGTAATCTAGTCCAAAATACCCAAGTACAAAATATTTTGTCATAGTTGGATTTGACTAAGTAAGTGTCCATAGGCATTAGTATAAAAAAGAAATATAAAGTCCAAAATAACTAGGAATAGAAATGTTAATCTAATGCTCTTCAACATTGTGTTCTCCCCCTGCACTATTTTGAGGCTCCTCACCTGGCCTGCTATCTAAAAATAAAATAATAAATCGTGTGAGTCTAAATAGACTCAGTCAGTAGATAACAGTTAGCACAATATGAAAATGAGTAAGACTTTGGATGCACATATGTTTGCAATCTCATCGTAAGTGTATGAGTCGTAGATTGTAGTATATAAATTATCAATTCTCAAGAAATTCAGGACTATAAATATTGCTTTTAAATGTTTTCATGTCGAATATAAAGAGAATAAAGTAAATAAAATAGAATAAAAAGTAGAAAACTGAAAAATTGAAAACTAGAATGGGTAGTAGAAGACAAGGATGCGAGTACCTAGGGTCTAGGGTTTTCCATGGGTCTTTTGTAATAGGTAGTGGTATAATTCTTTAATTCGGATATTATTTATTAAAGGAGAATAAACTCTAATTTATCCCTGCATCTTCTCTTGAAACCTATAAGGCGTATCCTAATTTTCTTAACTACCTATTCTCATGGGATAAGTTAATTATAATCCATTAAGTTCTATGGTTTATCTATGGAATTTCTCAAGGTCATTATGCCTATTCTCATGGTCTTCCGGTTTAATATCTTGATTATCGTATTTTAGATTTCTACTTCTCGGTTTCATCAACTAATATATAAAATCACGCCAAAGTAAAAGCCCATATATTAAACAAGCATTAAAATCACAAGATATTAAATTAGCAATAACATTCATCATAAATAAATTAGAACCACACACAACGCTACATTGTATGCATGCAATATTCTAAACCTTAGATTTAGGGCTTAGCCAAGCATGTTTAAGTTCAAAATAAAAATAAAATTCAAACTCATCTTAAACAAGACAATTAAAATTAAAAGGAAAAAGGAAAAAGGATAGAAAAACTTATTAATTAGTAAGTCTCAATGGTATGTCGACCGCTCCACATAACTCGCTGCTCTGCCTCTTGCCCATGGTCTCCTCCTTGCTGCTCCTCTCTCTCTCATCTCTCCTTTCTCTCTCAATTTTCTCTCCTCAAATCTGTCGAGCACCTCCTTTTATAAGCTAGATTTTTTTGCGTTAAAACGAGGAATACGCAGATTGCCGCGTTGTTGAGTTGTTGCGGACTCTTTTTTGCACGATTCAGATTACGTGCTGCATGAGTGTGCGGTGGCAGCTTGGACGGTTAGGATTGATCTTTGATAAGTGGTGGATTAATTCAACATCTCCGGACAGTCAGTCTGCTTTTTGAACGGTGTGGATTTGCTTGGTTTAGCTGAGCAGTGCTGATTGACTTGGGCGTCAGTCTTTGGACGTTGCAGCATTGATGATCATCTGATGATTTTTCAGATGATTTAGACGATCCAGATGCTTTGGAAGCTGCTTGACGGTGGAGATCTCAGGCTGTGCATATCTGATGACGTGTTGGATGCTTGAGCTTTGCTAGAATTTTATTGCCAGCTGGATCAACGCATCGATTAATCTGGACGTTGAAATGAATGGCTGAATTTTTATTTTGGAATGGACGGCTTGCATTAATCAGATGGATTCTAGTCATTAATCTCGGTGAAAAATATATGCAGATTGGATGGCCTGGATGGATTGATCTAGGCAGTTTGAACATGATCTTGTGGTGCCCATTGCTTGGGCGGTGATTGCAAACCTGCATAAAAAAATATTTAAATTATTAATTCATCAATTTAATAAACAGATGGTTAATATATTAAAATTTTTTAAAACCCAATTATTGCAACAATTATTTTAATATCAAACGTCTTTGATTTCATAGCAACAAATAAAAATATAATTTCAAGTCAAAAAAATCACAAAAATTATTTAAATAACTTGAAATTAATATTTAGTACCCAAATGTTTCAAATACACATTTTAAATCAAATTTCACAATAAACTTAATTAATTACCCACCGAATTAATATAAAATACTCAAAAAATATATTATAATTTTCCAATTATCAACATGTCATGACGATGTTGTAGAAATATGATTCTTGAATAACCATACAAGACATATGGGTCCAATACCTGCACCCAAGAATTTATGCATAAAATCATACATAAATAGAAAGATCACAAACAATCCTCTTCTCATATCAACTAAGGGTCATGAACAACTCTTTCCTTATGTCAACCAAGGGTCATGAACAACCATTTACAATCATCTATCGTGAATAATACATCATTGATAACAATAATGCATCATCCATAACATAAAAGAACAAACACCACCCACAATGCATACAATATTAGCAAAGTTAATAAGATTTACTCTAAATTTAACATACTCACTATCACATAAACTTTTAATCGAACACATGATAGATACCAAAGGTGGGACTTATACTTCCTCCTCTTGGTCTACCCCACTGAAGTAAGATCATATTCTAATGACATAAAACTGCTAATCGGTTATCTATTTTACAAAAGTCACATAGCAACATCCGTTTTCCCTTAAACCCTACTAATCATAAACTACCATGAACCCTAACTCCCAAAACATGAGATCATTGAATTACCGCCTCTTCCCACTAGCCTATTTCATGTTTAAGACGAGATTTCATCACTAATTTGAGAAGAGACGACATCTACTTATCTCGATCGCGATTATCTCCTAAGAACAGTGACCCTAAACTTGAATCTCCAGGATTTTGAGCTTCTTTGAGATGAATAGATGATCTACAAAGAAGTTGGAAGAGCTTTTAACATAGTTTAGGGCTAGATCAACATTAGAAAGAAGAGGAAAAGGAAAGAGGAAGAAACAGCGTAGTAGGAGAAGAGAAAAAGAAGGGAGTGCACGAATGAAACCCTAATGGGTTAGTTCTTGTTTTAACTAGCCCTCGTTGAAACGGGTCGCATTCGAGCATGGGTCAAGCTCAAACACAATTTGCAACTTGCTTTTTTCACCTATACAACATAGTAAATTAAAATTTTCTCCAGGGGCGCTGCCCCCTTCAACCCCGCAACTTGACCGGGCAAGTCGAACCCCATACCTATTTTGCAAGGTGAAAATAATCATAATGCCCCAAATGGTGTATCAATTACCTAAATCAAATACCCAACAAGCATATCATACACAGGTGGTGCAACTACAGAAACATGCCAATGCCACAACTCATACTTGTGTTCAACATGCTTATGAACGGTCTCTTATACAACCCGACATGTCAAAACATTATTCATGCTTAGTAACATATTTGTAAATTATCTCATGCTCAGGAATAAATTGTAATAGTAGTAGTAGTAATAATAACAATAATAAAATAATTGATCCTCATACTGTGCAACAAGAGGAGAAGGTTGCGACAGGTACAATTCACATCTATGAATTCCCAACTTTAGCTTTTTTAATACAGGAGTTACACATTCATTCATTTCATGTCACTTCGTTACCTCCCATAAACTACCTGTAAATAAAACCGACATAATCATTCATTTGGAGTCACCTGTATATAGACTAGCAAGTGTCAATCAAGAGTGTAGATCTTTTCCTATCAGAATAGGAACATATGTCCTAGAGGGGGATTTGATATTATTACCCATGACTAAATTTGATGTAATATTAGGAATGAATTGGTTGAGCAGATGGGGCGCAACCATAAATTGTAAATGAAGAAAAATTTCTTTCTCGACAAACCTTAAGGAAGGAATCAGCACCAACAGGCTCGGTGAATTAAATGGTTCTGTGAAATCAATCTCTGCCATGAAGACAACTAAATTGGCACGTCAGCAATGTACAACATTCTTAGTTGCAATTTAGTTAGAGGAGGGAATTCAAGAAGAGATAGAACATATTCCAATAATTCATGATTTTCAATTGTATTTTCGAATGAACGGCCCGAGTTACTTCCAAAAAGAGAAATGAACATGATGATTGAAGTTGTGCCAGGTACTACACCAACCTCTAAAGCACAATACAGAATGGCTCTAGTAGAAATGATAGAATTGAAAGTACAATTACAAGAGTTACTCGATAAGGGATTTATATGCCCAAGTGTATCTCCGTGGGGAGCTACAGTACTTTTGTTGGAAAAAAGGATGACAGTTTTAGATTGTGTATCAATTACCAAGAATTGAACAAAGTAACGATAAAGAATAAGTACCCATTGCCCAGAATAGATGATCTATTTGATCAGTTGAGAGGAGTAGCTGTGTTTTTCAAAATCGACCTACAGTTAGGATACCATCAACTCTGAGCCTATCCACAAGACATACCGAAGACAACATTTCAAACAAGATATGATATTATGAATTTTTAGTAATTTCATTTGGACTAAATAATGCTCCCATAGTTTTTATGGATCTGATGAATTGAATTTTCAGGGAATATTTAGATAAAATTGTAGTTCTGTTTATTGATGACATCCTAATTTACTCCAAAACAGAGCAAGAGCATTGTAAACATCTAAGAATTATGTTAAGTCAGCTAAGAACTGAAAGGTTATATGCTAAATTGAAGAAGTGCAACTTTTAGTTGAAATAAGTTAATTTTCTTAGGCACATTATATTAGCCAATGGGAATAAAGTGGATCCTCAGAAAGTAAAAGCAATCATGAAATGGCCAAGACCAATGACCATGACAAAGATCTGTAGTTTCTTTTGGTTGGCGGGCTATTATAGAATATTTGTGAAAGAATTTTCTTGCTTATCAGCCCTGCTTACCAAGTTAACAAGGAAAGGAATGAAATACACATGGACAAGTGAATGTGAGGACAGTTTTCAGGAACTCAAGCAAAAATTAGTTCAAGCTCCTACATTGACAGTCCTTGATAATAAAGGGAACTTTGTCAACTATAACGATGCATCCTGACATGGCTTAGGTTGTGTATTAATGTAAAATGGTAAAGTTATTGCTTATGCTTCTAGGCAGTTGAAGCCCAATGAGCCGAATTACCCCAGTCATGACCTAGGATTTGCGGCAGTAGTCTTTACAGTCAAGATATGGAGACATTATCTATGTGGAGAAAAATGTGAAACTTATACTGGTCACAAGAGTTTGAAATATTTCGCACCACACGAGTTGAATATAAGAAAGAGAAGGTGGTTAGAGTTGTTGAAAGATTATAATGTAACAATTCATTACCATCTAGGAAAGGCAAATGTTGTAGCGGAAGCCCTAACTTGTAATATAAGTCTAGCATATTTGTTGACGACTGAAGAGGGGTTGCCATGAGAAATGATACAACTAGAGTTAATAGTTAGTGCGCCAGGGTTATCAGCATGACTGACTTTGTTATAGCTACAATCCACCTTATTTGAACAAATTAAAAGTGAGTAATATAAAGACACGAGATTGCAGGAAATAATGAGTCACATGATAAGGAAGGGGAAGGCTCACTTTTTCAAGGATGAGCAAGGGATTTTTTAACATGAAGGGCACATATGTATGCCAAATTCCATGGAAGTAATGGATTTCGTATTGAAAGAGGCACACTTTTCACCATTCTCGATGCTTTTAGAGAGTATGAAAATGTATAGAGACGTCAAATAAAGTTACTGGCGGAATAATATAAAGAAAGAAACTGCATAATATATATCGAAGCGCCTAACCTACCAGAAAGTTATGGTGGACCACCAAGAGATAACATGAAGAATGCAACAACTTTAAATACCAGAATCGAAATGAGACAACATTACCATGAATTTTATTGAAGGACTACCTAGAACTCAACTGAGGTATAACTCTACATGGGTGATTGTCAACCAACTCTCAAAGGTAGCTCATTTTCTGCCAATTTAATCAAGTTTCATGGCAGAAAGATTAGCCAAAGTTAATATAAAGAAATAGTTCAGTTGTATGGAATGCCCAAAATAATTTTATCAAATCAGGATTCCACATTTGCATCCAAATTTTGGAAGAGCCTACATCAAATGCTAGGCACAACATTAAAATTTAGCACATCTTTCCATCCGCAAACAGATGGCCAGATGAACAGAGTAAATCAAATAGTGGAGGATATGTTAAGGGAGTGCATGTTAGAATTTGGAGGAACGTGGGACGAGTACTCATTGATAGCAAAATTTACATATAATAACAGTTATCAAGCTAGCATTTAGATGACTCCATTTGAAGCGCTATATGGGAGAAGATGTTAAACACCACTAAACTAGGATGAAGTTGGTATAAGAAGACTAGCACTAGACTTATCCCAGAAAATCACAGCAAAAGTATAAGTTGTCCGCCAATGCATGAAAATTGCATAAAGCCAATAGAAAAGTTATATAGATTGCAAGAGAAAAGACCTAAATATTCAGATGGACGATCACGTTTTCATCAAGGTGACACTGATGAAAGGAGTTACTACTAGATTTGGCGAAAGAAGAAAATTAAACCCACAATATATTGGTTCATTCGAAGTGCTAGAGAGGATTGGGAATTTGGCATATAAAATTACATTACCGCTGACATTAGCTTTGATTCATAATGTGTTTCATGTATCGATGTTGCGCAAGTATGTAGCAAACCCTACCCTTATATTAGTGGCAAAAACTCTAGTTATTCAAGATTATCTAAACTACGGGGAAAAGCCTTTAAGAATAATGGACTTCAAGCAACAAAATTGAGGAGTCAAACGGTATACTGTGTAAAAATTCAATGGAATCAGTATTCAGATAAGGAAGCCACTCGCGAGTTATAAGAAGAAATGTAACGCAAGTACCCTCAATTATTTATGAACGTTTAATCGGTTTTGGGATGAAAACTCTTGTAAGTAGGGGGTGAAATGTAAAGCTCGCAAGTAAAGCTGTAAAAAAAATGTGTTAGGTTCGGTTGCACGTGAGAACCCACACATGCCAACCAACCCTTCTTTTAAAAACCCAATAGTATAGAATTTTCTCCCCCATTTACGCGTCTGTGAGAGAGAGAGAGAACCAGGTCTAGAAAAAGGAGAGCAGGAAGAAGAAGGCTGATATTGCTGCCTCCCTGCGCTCGCTGCTGCCACCACCGGGTAGTACGTTAGAAAAATTTTCCCCCAAAATTTTCTAGATTCCTCCTTTCCTCTTGATGCATGGTAGCAGATCTACTTATTTGGTTCTTAGGAAACTATTAAAGAGTCTAGGATTTTTTTTTTTTCTTTAAAAAAGTCCAAGTGCTGAAGCCTCCACCACCCGAGTCCATGGCTGTTGGCCTTAAGCAGTAGGAAGGTGTAAAAAATAATAATAAAAATAATAAAAAAAAGAAAAAAACTTAGGACGTTTTCCATTTTACAGGTTTGCATGTCAAAGATTCTTTCATATTTCAAGTTTAGGATGCTAAGGACATGAAACAAATTGGGTGGCCATGAAGCTTGATGGGTCGGACACACATCTCACATTGTCACGACGAACAACTCTCTCTAAAAGATTTAGGCGTGAGGATTTCTATTACAGTACTTGCAAGTCCAAATAACAAGTCTGCGCCGGAATCGCCTTAGTAATTACGCCGTAATTCATGAGAACGAGTTGATGAATGAGAAAAAATGTAAAATCAGTGTAATAAGATGAGATTTCACTCTATTAATTCAACCTGCATGCTAAGGGGCTCACCCATATTTTTTGTAGATGATTTGTTATGTGTTAAAGATAATATGGTTCTTAAGATTTTGTTAAGACCAAGCCTGCATATTAAGATTTTCAAATAACATATATAATAATGATAAAACGCATATTAAAGCTTCATGAATTTTCATGGAAGTTGCCGATGTAAACTTTAATTCAGATAATACTCATGTGATTTACGTATTTTTCACCTTATTTAATATTCAGGGATTTTGAATGGGCTGAAAACGGAGCTATTATTTTACAGGGCTCTTAAGAGTTTTAAGTTTCATGGGTTGTCCAAATAATTAAGTTATCCCAAACCTGACTAATAGGGAATTTTAAAATAATAATAATATATTATGAAGCCTTAGATTCTGAGCTTGAAACGAAACTAACAGCCCTATGAAGGCTTAAATTTCAAGTCTATTGCAGGGATAGTGTAATACACATGATTTATGATGATATCCCCACATTAGAGTATATATACAGGTATATATGTATATATAAAATAGAAGATAGAGAGAGATCTTCTTCATTCATTCCCCATTAAATAATCCTCAACTCAAAACAGAGTTGGACAAAAAAAAAAATTCCTCTAGAATATTATTGCTAAAAGGAACCCGTTGGTCAAGGATTTATAAGATATGTATACAAATTATGATTTATACAAGTTTTTGTACAAGTAGTGCAGAGTAAATAACTACAAAGAATTAATTTTATGAGTTGGGAGTTGAAATAGACTTTTTACTCACACATACTGCACTAACAGTAGTTGTGTTGCTATCACCTACATTTTGGAGTTGGAAATAAGAAATTCAAATTCATGAAAATGATTATCAAGGTTTAATATTGCAGAAAGGTGGAAATGCTAGACCTAAATGATTGATTTCAACCTTCGTGATGTAATGTAACATGGCATGAGCTATGATCAAGCATGTTGCTTGGGTAATTCCAACACGAATGTCCAAAAATGTTAAACCGATGTCTTGAAGGTTTATTGAGAAGTTGAATCTTATTGCATGTACCAAAGTACTTATAAAATGAACAAAGAAGAATTTGTAAAATGTGGCTCAAGTAAAAAATAATAAATAAAATAAAAATAAATCCAAAGAAGTGGGGTTGAGTTCCCTACCCAAATTAAGCATTAAGAAAAGCATGTGGTTTAAGCATGGAAAGCATCTAAATAAACATGGATAAGTATTTTGTGTATACGCTTAGAAGTATTTTTTTTCTCATGATAGAAAAAGGAAAAGAGAAGATAGAGGAAGAGTTGAGTAAAATAGGTAAGCAAGCTACAAGTCCCAAGTAAATCATATGAGAGGCCATGAGGTGACCAAGGTTTCTTTTTGTTTCAGTGTTTTGATTGATGATATTCATGTGGCTGGAATGTTTTGGTTTGATGAGATCTTGAATTATATCTCTTTGTTATTAATTACATGTGTAAATGTTTCATGAATGTATGTCTTAGTTACAAATGCTAGAAAGTAATTATTCATGGGTCGAAATGACCTTTTTGAAAATGGGTTGTTGAAATATTTTCTTTATGTATAAAACTTATTATCATTACATATAGGATGAACTCATGTCATGATATCAAACTCATGTATTCACGAAACCAAGAGAACATGCAAAATCAAGTTCAGGATTCATGTGGGTGTCCGATGAGGTTGTCAAGTAGGACTGTTGTTCTTCCTCAAGGGTGCCAAGTCGCAAGGAATCGAGATGATTCACACGCCTTACTTTTGCAAGATTGGAATGATGATTACTTCATAAATGTCATCCACCCCATACGCCACAAATTACAAGTTACATATTACAAGTTTCAAGCTTCACAAACAAGACACATAAATGCATGTACTGTATTGTTAACATGTTTGATTGGGTGAATCTACTGCACGCTTCATTTTTGTGCTAGTTTACTGAGTATTTCATACTCATGGTGTTTTATATCCTAGTGATTGCAGGTGATACCAACCCAAATGGAGAATTTTCACTGCCTGGGAAGCAGTAAAGGCACGATTGAATTAACAAAATTTCTATCTAATGTTGATGAATTTTCTTTTGGTATTGTAAACGCCTCTCTTATGAAGATACTATGTAATGGTTCCGTAATGAATTGAGAACTTAGAACTCACAGGAAGAATTTAGGCAGCTAAAAACTGATCTTAGAATGAATATTTATGTTCCCATCTATATTGGTTGCCTTATACTACGTTTACCAGGTCCCTAAGAAGGGCGGTACTTATTGATAGTACCGCAATTATATTTAAAACTCTTTGGTTATAGACAACATCCTGTCGAAATTTTACAAAAAAAGTGCGCTTCCTATGTAGTTGCATATCTAATTTCTTTCACAGGATGTTAACTTCATAATTTAGAAAAGTCCTAGAATCATGTCTATGCCATCTTCCATTTGTTGAGAAATGCATAGGTCAAGGTGTTACAACCACGGAGGCGTTTCTTCAATGGCATATATTTTTAAGTAGGTATACTGGCCTAAGATTTTGATTGAATTAATTTTGGCCACATAATAAAATTAATGATGTTAAACAAATATGACTTGTTAGATTCCAATATAAAAATCAAAATATGCCTATCTAAATCGGTTGGCAAAAAGTCTTCACTTAACGCATGAAGTCCACGCTTTGATTCTTAACATGGAGAGTTTATCTTTCATTTTTCGAGGTAATGTCTCCATAGTTATCCTGTTAATAACATTGTTAGATTTACATATCTAGAGTTAAAAAGATTGAAAAATATGTACTTGAATTGAGTTGTAAATACTGGAAATCAAAAAATATATTCCTATCCAAGAGGTTCCTATTGACATTTCGTAGGAACATTGGTTTAACTAGAGAGGAACCCTTTATAACTTATCTCGATAATAAAGCTATTGATAATCATATATTTGTAAAATTATAATAATGTCTTAGAATTCATTAATTTAAATTTATTGAAATTGTCGACTTGGAAGCCCTCCCAATTTCTGTAGGGTTATTATCATGACGATATTTAAAAAATAGCTTTGTGGTTGATTTGGAGTTTTGACAATGATTTGGCTTAGGTTGTGCATGATATAAATGGTAGAGATCTTAAATTATAAGAGGTAATCAGCGCTAATATAGTTTAATCATAATTGCATATATACTTATTTAATTTTAGAAATTGTAAATAACCTTAACCTAATTTGATCATAAATGAAAATATATTCAGACCATTATGACACCATCAGAACATCATCCCAACATCGATATATTTTCAAATACATGAAAATTACGTGAGTGTATTTTTAAACATTATAAAAAGGATAAATTACAAATATACTCATATATTTTGCACATATATATATATATGTAACAACATAATTATCGTGATAGTACCGTATTTGCAATTATGGTAAAATTATGTTAGGATTATTTGCAATTTTGAAACTAAATAAATATATATAGGGATTTATTCAGGTGCATTCGGACTGCACTCGAATTCCCCTGCAGACACCCCATCCGGCCGTCCATTTCAGCGGGCGAAATCTGCGCCGCTTCTTCCATCGTGTGTGTACGTGTAAAGGGAGATGGCGAGCCGAATGAGACTGCGCATACACATGCTCAAAACTTCAGAGAATGCATTTTCCCGCTCATCCCTCCCATTTTGAAAACGGAGACGACAACGTTGCTGCTGTCGCCGCCGCTCTCGAATCTCCTTCTCTGTCGATTTCTCCTTCTCCGTCGAGCTGTTGCTGCCGCTGCTGCTCTCGAATCTCTTTCTCCGTCGATTTCTCCTTCTCCGTCGAGCTGTTGCCGCCGCTGCTCTTGAATCTCCTTCTCCGTCGAGATTTTGAAGATCTCCGTCGAGATTTCGAAGTTCTTCGTCGATTTTGAAGTTCTGCGTCGACGGAAGGGGTCGTCTTCTCTTTGACGTGAAAATCTGCATGCGAATTCTGAATCTGCATGTGAAAAACAACACTGATGGGAGGTACGTTTGCTGCGGATTCAGAATCTACATATGGATTTTTGCGTCAAAGAAATGCAGATGTGAGTACTTTTGTTGCGCAGTTATAATCCGCATGCGAATTTTCGGAGAAGACGATCCGCGCGGATGGGAGTACGGGCTGGTGCCTGGGAAGGAGGACGAGCTGGCGCTTGGGAAGGAAGACGGGCTGGCGCCTGGGAAGATGATCTCGTCCACCGCCGACCAGACGAGACGATCTGATACGGGCTTGGAAGATGACCAGGCTGGGAAGGAAGACGATGGAAGAAGACCAGGAGGAGAGAAGACGATCGGGAGCCCTTGAAGCAGGCCTGCTGCGCGATTTGGGGATTGGGGGCGATTTCGGTCGGTCGGGACTTGGAGATTAGGGCGCGGGTGGGATTGAGGAGGGAAGTGAGAGAGGAGGAGGAGGCGCGGGCGGGATGAGTTTTTTCTTTTTTTGCTACCGAGCGGGAAAAGGCATCCTCCGCGTGTATGTGTAGTCTCGTTTGGCTTCTTAACACGCAGAATCGAAGAAGCGGCGCAGATTTCGCCCGCTGAAATGAACGGCCGGATGGAGCGTCTGCAGGGGAATTCGGGTGCAGTCCGAATGCACCTGAATAAATCTCATATATATATATGTGCAATTGTGGTTAAATAATGTAGGTATATGTTGCAAGTTACCCAAATATAAGTCTACCGTTACTCCTTTTCATCCATGAATTATTAATGAAGTGCTGTAGTGGTTACTCCTTTTCATCCATGAATTATTAATGAAGTGCTGTAGTGGTGCCTGGATTCCTGGGAGCACTTTACCTAAGGGATGTCGCTTTCTTTTTCCTTTTTTAAATGGAGCACTTTCCCTAAGGAATGTCGCTTGATTAAAGAGCTGTGAGGTAGGAAAAACCAGGAAAGGGGAAAAAGAAGCTGAATGAGAATAAGGAGATTGAATGATAGATGGGATGATGGGTTCAGTGCAATCATCAGGGATAGTGCTGGGTGGGTTGTTGCTGCCAACTGTTGGTCTCGAATGGGAATGATGGAAGTGATGCGAATGGAGGTCATCGCATTAATTTTTGTATTGAAGTGGATTAATATGATGTGAGTAACGAATGTGGTTCTGGAGGTGACTCTTCGGTGCTGGTAACAGGTTATACGATCCAATGTAGAGATATTAATATGAAAAATAAAATCCCTATCATCAAAATTATCGAGGCCGGTGCTCACTCATGTTGGGTTTTTTTTAATTAATTGTTCTAACGAGGAAACTTTGCACGTTCGATGCCAACCGAGCTACACACGACTGATTAATGGTACTTACTCAAGTTCTTAGTAGCCCATTGACCATTGTTTAATGAATTATGCAGATGAACATTTCGGTAATCAAATGATATGGATTTATAAACTACTTGGGTGTATCAACCAACATCTATATAATGACATTTTATTTAATGAAATATAGATGCACAGTTTTCCATTTCATCTTATTCTACCTAAATGGGATGAAATGGCTTTTTTAATGAGACATCTACTTTCAACATCAAAAAATGATTAAGGAAGTTTATAGAAACATCATAGTGCCTATTTGTTATTATTATTGTCAAGATGACTAGAGTGTTTGAGCATATAAAATGCTTGAACTTCGAACCTAAATTAGGGCATCAGCTTCCATCTAAACAAAAAAAAAAAAAATGTTAGTGTTTGTAATCAAATTTAAACAGCTGTATTAATATTATTTTTAGCTGCATTTGATGTAAATTTAATTAAATGTTGTCATTCCTAACTTGCTAGCAATTAATATTTGCAATAAAAAAGCAATCCATTTACGTGTAGCCAAATTTATGCTATTTTTTCTGTTGCAATTAATGTAATGTTTTATGTGAATGGAGACTTACTCCAACCCAAAATCAAAATTAGAATTCCATTTACGCACAAATTAACTCGTAAGTCGTTAGCAATCAAGTATTTGCAATAAAAAATGATCCATTTAGGTGCAACAAAATTAAGCTACATACCCTACTTGGGCAGGGGCCCAACAGTAAGCAACATGGTTTATGTCATTGGAATGTGGGTTTGAATCCCGTCCTCCCATGTATGGAAGCATTTTTTTATCTCTTCTTTATGTATTTAGGAGCATGTTGTCTCCCTTTTAAATATGTAGGAGCATGTGACCTCATTTTTAGATATTTGGGAACATATGGTATCTCTCTTAAAAATTCTTAAGCTTGATTGTAATATCATAATTAAGATATGATGTGAATATACGAAGAAAAATATGATACACGCAGTCCAAAAATAAATTGCATTCAAATATTTTTGTTGTTTGTTCTATTTTGGCTTTTAAATCGATGTTGAAGTGTATAATTTAAGTAAGAGGAGATATATACCTGAGGAGTTTTGTTCTTTTAAGACCAGGCGTGACAAAAATAAATTGCATTCAACTATTTTAGTTGTTTGTTCTATTTTGACTTTTAAATTCATATTGAAGTGTGGAATTTAAGGGTGTGTTTGTTTGGAGCAAAAAATTGTTAATCAAAATTTTTCAATATAAAATTTTTTACTCTTCATAACTACTCTATTTTTTAATTATTTTTTACATTTTCCTATATGAAGTACTCTTCTTTTCAATCATTTCTACACAACTATTCATACAATTAACCTATGTATTTTAACTTTATTTTTTTATTCTTCATCATTACCTCTATTATATTACATCATTTTTTATCTATTTGACAACTTCTGTTATAGCAACTTTTCATCGAAAATTTTACCACCAACCAAACACATCCTAAGTAAGAGGGGAAATATACTTGAGGAGTTTTGTTCTTTTATAATCGGGCCTAAAAGACCAGCATTTCCGATCGCACTTATGTGCCGTCGAATCCTAACGAATCCAACTCACTCGTCGATTTGAAATTTTAGTTTAGTTGCTGTCATATCTGAGAGCATGCATTTGTGGGTGGGAGTACTATAGCACCTATGATCCATGTCTTTGTACATATAAGAATTTAATTGCCTTCTTTTTCCTGGTGGATGAATGTAGGTTTGAAGCAATAACCATTACATGGTTTGCAGCTGCGAGTGGGATGGGTGCCATAATATTTTGTACCAAGTTCAAGCCTCACTTTTTCATGGTTTTGGTTCAAGTCGCCTTCGCGTTCCATTTCTTCTTCGCAAAAGCCTCTTTCAACCATGGCATGAATCCTTGCATCTACACCACGTACAGACATTTTGTAGGGGGTGTCTTCATGCTGCCTTTTGCTTATTTTCTTGAGAAGTGATCTCTCTCTCTCTCTTCATGCTGCCTTTCGCTTATTTTTTTTCTTCCCCCAACAACACAGAGGTGTGTGTTATCAAGTCAAATGTACGCCACCTATTTTTTTTATGCACATACATATATGTTCAATGATTGAATACAACCAAGTTGCACGGACACTTCGAGCAGAACTTTTTCTTTCCAAATTTAAATGATTTATTTTCTTTAACACAACTTGTTTTATCATGCTACTAAAAAAAATTTTTGTTGGAAGCTTTTTCTTATAAAAAAATTTAGCATCTTTCAGGAAAGCGAATGTTTAACTATTCATTTTTTTTTAATAAAATATATCTAACATCCATATAGAATTTAAGAGTTTTAAATACATATATATATATATGATGTTTGGAATAATAAATAAATCCATGTGGATAAACCTAATAAACAATTTATATGTGGAAAAATATTTTTAAAAACAAAAGATTAATGGGCTGCAATTATGCAACGACAGACATGCAAAACAATAAAAATTTTATGTGACATGCATATAAAATCGTTTACATACGGATTATTTACAATATAGGAGAATAAGCAAATATTTGGTTCTCGGTATTACTATTAATTCCAGCATCCCATCCACTACTTTTAATAATATTACTGTTTTGCAATTTTGGTATGCAGGAAAATAAGGCCAAAGCTGACGACTGCATTGTTTGTAGAGATTTTCGTGCTCTCTCTTATCTGGTAAGCATTAAATAGGTAAATCTAATTGTATATTTAATTGAAATCAACCACTGGTTGTTCCGGAATAAATGAGTGTTTTTTGGTGACCTTTCCTCGGCTTTTTTCTAATTAAGCAACCTTTATTCATTTGTTCAAAATTCTAGCGGCAATCATATATGCACAACTCAGTGCTTTGGTGCTGCTCAAACTCAGCTGAAGAGAAGATATAAAATGAGAAAGCTTATAGGCGATCTTTGAAATATAATAATTTGACCAATATGCCAATATTCGGACTATGTCCATTTGTTCACCAAATTCGTAAGTATGCTACGTAACTCAACACAACTTAAAATATATCCAAGTTGCCATCTGCGACCACCGGCGAGGGGCTTTGCCCCTTTAGCCGCTAATCCCCCGTTCGAAATTGGGTAGGGGCCGTGTCCATTGATTTTAATGGTGGGGTGGTGTCCATCTTATTATTTTTTAAGAGTCGTGTATTCCTTGCTAGGGAGTTTGTTTCGCTCGTGTACGCATTAAGCTAGATAAGATATATAAATTGTAATAGGTTGAGTTTGTACAAGATACATGTAAGATATATATACGATCCCACTTTTACATAATCATATCTATATCTAAAATCTTGATTATTGATAGAAAATCATTTCATCCATTATATTTAGCATCATTTATATTATCTTTAGAATAATTTTAAATGTCTAATGTCACTGTGTATGGGTCCCATTGAAAATCAACGTAATAAAATAATTTAACACTAAATATCAATTTTAAAATTATATTTTCAACATCTAAACAGTTTAAAATATCATTTCTATATGGATAAATGATTTTATAAAATATTATTATATTCTAATATATGTGTAGATGAATTTAAATATTTTTCATAATTTACATATAAATATATATTTTTTGACAAATATGGCCCATCACCATACTTGATAAGGATAAAACTTAGTCTTCTAGATAAACCAATTATTGTAAATAGAATTAATAGATTGAATTTTTCATCTAAGATTAAAATCTTAAAAATTAAGGGGGTTATATCGCTTCACTTCTATGTAACTTGATTACTTAGAAGTGGAGCCTATATATATATATATATATATAAGAGTTGTTCTGGTGCAGTGTTGCTGCACTAGAACAGCCGTGCAGTTGCCTAAAAAATGGGCCCCACACATATTAAACTGCAATGAAACTTTATACAATTATTTATCCATATATAAATCATACTTTAGATGGTTTAGATGTTGAAAAAACAACTTTAAAGTTGTTATTTATGTGAAAATATTTTATTACGTTGAATTTTTACCATTTTCAAATGTTATCCATACACATATTCGATTGGGATGAAAATTGATATGGTAATAGAATATATTATTCTAAATACAATTGGCGGAGTGGATTATAATTTGATCATTATGTGGGGCCCGCATTGCACTCGAATATAACTATATATATATAGAGAGAGCAATTCCAGTGCAACGTAACTGCACCGAAACAGCGGTACATTTGCCAAAAAAGGGTCCCACACACATTAGAATGCAATGAAACTTTATATAATCATTTATCGATATGTAAATTTTATAGCAAATGGTTTACATGTTGAAAAAATCACTTTAAAGTTATTATTTACATCAAACTATTTTATTACGTTGAATTTGTACCATTTTCAAATGGGGTTCATACACATATCTGATTGGAATGAAAATTTGTATAGTAATAGAATACATGGTTCTAAATAAAATGAGTAGAGAAAATTATAATTCTATAATCATGTAGAGCCCACTTTGAGATAATTGCATCTTAATTGTGGTGTAGTGAAACTGAACCTTAATATCTCACTTTCTCTATCTCTCTCTCTCTCTCTATATATATATATATAAGAAATGTTCATGGGCAGCTTTACTGTACCACAATTACATTATAGTTACTTCAACATGGGCCTCACATGATCATAAAATTATAATTTACTCTACTCATTGTATTTAGAATTATGTATTCTATTACCATACTAATTTTTATCTCAAATGGATATGTGTATTGACCAGGGTTGTAAGAGCCGGTCCAACCGGAAATCGGTCCAGTTTCCAGTATGATTGCATGTGGTTTGTTTCAGATATATAAAACCGATCAAACCGTCGAACCGGGATGAACGGTCGAACCGAATTCGCCCAGTCGAACCTAATATATATTTTAAAAAAAAAACCTAAAAACCCACTGCTCTGACTGCCCGTTCGCCCACTCGACTTCATTTTCACCCTTTCGACAAATCACAGTTCGCAGCCCTAAACCCTACCAATCTCCTCACTAGCCGTTTGTGAATAATCGATCCATCGTCGGTGAAACTGTCACGACGGCAATGTTGCAACAACAGCCCCCGTCCCTACTCTGCTCATTGCCATTTTCTTCTTCTCCTCTGGTCGTTCTGTTTCTGTCCCTGTTGCTCCGTTCGCCGGTGAAATTGTCAACAACAGCCTCACATAGCCACTCACCCGTCCCTGCTACTCCCATCCTTGCTCTGCTCGCTGCCATTTTATTCTTCTCCTCTAGTTGTTCTGTTCCCATCCCTGCCGCTCCGTTCATCAGCAAAATTGTCACGGGCAACAGCAGCTGCACATAGCCACTCGCTCATCCTTGCTGCTGCCTTCTCTTTGTCCGGCATTTGCTCTAGCAGATGCTATCGGATAGCGTGGTCTCTTTCTTGTCTCCCCATCCAACCGCATCTAGTGCTTCAGTAGCCTTTCTTCATTCTTTCGTCAGGCCATCCTCCCTACAACAGTAAAATTTTAAAATCACCACCAGGTTTTCCAAAGCTATGATACTATGTGAAATTTTATTTATTATGGTTTTTTATGATGTGATATTCATATTCTGTAAAATTTTTTGATATTGATCTTCTATGAAGTTTGCTTGTTGTTGTTTTTTATTATGTGATATTCGTATTCTGTGAAGTCACTGCCAGCTTTGTGATATTCCATGAAATCGCTACTGCATGGAGTTTTTATTATACTATAGTAGTGGATAGCTATTTATTGCAATGTTTGTTATTTAATTATCTATTTGAGAAAATATTTTTAGTTGCATAATTTATAATTTTTCATTATACAATTTTAGATTGTTATTTGATCATCATGTTATCATCAAACCCATCTAGAAGTATTATGATATGTTTGTAAACTTTTTAAATTTTATGTCTTATAAGGATGATGCATTTGTAGACTTCTAGACTTTCATTTTTGTTAGCCTCAAGAGTTGTTCTTATTTTTTATATTATTATAAATATTTATTTGTTCAACCTTTCAACAATGATTGATTTGTTTTATTTTTTATTGTGTTAGATTATCTACAAAAGTGTAATTCATAAACACACCTAGATAAATAGGAATAATTCATGAGTTAAGCCAACATTCAAGGCTCATTACAAATTTAAGGTTAGTTAATGTGTTAATTTTTTTCTAATTTACTATGTTTTATTTATGTTTACTTAATGGTTCTTGAAAATTTTTTATTAATTTTTTCTATATATTTTGTTGTGGAGCTTAGAGTATAATATACAGATTTTTGAATTATAGATATTTAATAATTAAAAATATTTAAACATTTATGACAACATAAATATGTCATTTTGACATAACCGGTTCAAACCGGTTTGCTTAACCGGTCGAATCGGTTTAAACCAAACTAGTTCCTTTACCAGTTCGGTTCTGACAACATTGGTATTGACCCCATCTAAAAATGGTGCAAATTCAACGTAATAAAATAGTTTGATGTAAATAACAACTTTAAAATAAATTTTCAATATGTAAACCATTTGCTATAAAATTTATGCACGGATTAATGATTGTATAAATTATTAATATATTTAAGTACATGTGGGGCTCATTTTAGACCAAATCATCATTAATTATGATACAACTTCACTACATAGGAAAGGTTCTTATATATATAAGTTGGTATATTATGTCCAATAAGTCTAGTTGATGGTATTAAAACCATATTAGGCCTCCTGAAGATATGATATAAAAATAAAAAAGTTTATAAGATTTTGCAAATATGACAACATGCTGATATGACAACATAGTTTGACTAATATTGGAACTAGTTCCAATTAGTCCAATATTAGTCTCCAAATTTCAAAATGCTACATAATTCAACACGCCTTACAAATACATCGATGAGCTTGTTTTGAATGCATTATTTCTAGCCAAAGTTATAGTATTTTATAGAAATTGATATTATTAGTGAATATTTTCATATTTGTGGAAACTACTAGTTTGTTGATTCCTTCAACAAATGAACTAGGGTTAGCATTTTGTTGTCTAGAAATGCTAGGCTAAATGGACACTAACTTGTTAGGGATATGCCTAATTCTTCTTTTCCTTTCATCATGTTACCTCCTCGGTTGACTAGGCATTTGACAAAGAATAACTTCATGGGAAGGATAAATGTGGCAAGTGCTTTAATCGAACTCCAAACATTACACACTCTTATACACATGTATACTCACATCAGCCACTTGTTGTCCAATTATATTTGATGTTATTAAAACTGGATTAGATTGGCTTGTACTATGAGTTGCTTGTATTTTTAGTTAACGGATCCGAATTAATTAAACTAGAAAAATTGGTCCATTAAACCAGCATAAATAGGAAATCGACCAACCAATTGGTTGGAAAAAAATCTGGTTTGCTTTTCACTGATTATTTTAAGAAATGTAGTTTTCAAATTACAGATAAACTCATGGTGTTTAAGTTTTCCGAATTATACTCTTAATGATCAAAATGTATTTATATATATATATGTTCCAATGCAGTTATATGCATATGATGCACTTGACTCAAAATGGGTCCTACATGCATTTAAATGTATTAATACTTTATTTATTTATCTATGTATAAATTATATCTTGGATACTTTATATATTAAAAAATAACTTTAAAATTGGTATTTATGTGAAACTTTTTTATGAAATTGATTTTGTACCATTTTTGAATAAATCACATACATATATTTAATTGGGATGAAAATTGGTATGCTAAGAAAAAATAATTCTAAGAACAATATGTGGACTAGATGTACTTTTATGATCATATGAGACCCAGTTTAAGATGAACGCACCATAACTACAACAGATTTACATGCATTGAAATATTTTTCATATATATGTGAAGAAAGATCCTATTAGCCTGTGCTAAGCAAGTGTCCCATTTAGCATACTTCAAAAAATCCATTTAAAAATATTTTTTTACTTTTTTCTTCATACACTTGTTTATTTAAATTCATTTTAACATATGAACTAAGTTTTACTATTTTTGAATATGTGTATATATATATATATTAAGATTTTTAAACATCGGGGTATTTTAAATGCATATATACACCTTGATATGTAGAATTCTCAAACAAATATATACATGTATCGAAGAATGTAAAACTTGGTTTATAAGTTAAATACACATAGATAAATGAGTGTACAAAAAAAAACGCAAAAAAATATTTTCAAAATGATTTTTTAACATGGGTTAAGTGGAACATTTGCTTGACTCGGACTAACATAATATATGATCACTTCTTGCTTTATGAGTAAATGGATTGTACCATAATTATGGTATAGTTTGCTGTAAAATAGACCTTACATGTTTTAAAAATATAATAATACATTATATAATCATTTATCTATATAAAAATCATATGTAGATTGTTTATATGTTGAAAATATAATTTTAAAATTGATATTTTTGTCAAACTATTTCTTGCATTTATTTCATACCTTTTTAAGATGGGCCTCATACACATTCATTTTACAGAAAATTGATATGTTATTAAAGTAAATAATTCTAAATACAATAGATGAGGTATACGTTAATTTCATGATAAGGTGAACTTCGTTTTGTGGCAAACTACACTATAACTATAGTAAAGTCAGGCTAGATTTGAATAGTTTCCATTTATTTAGGAATTCACTTCTATAAAGCACTTCTTCTGTATAACCTCCTTCAATTTTAATGTTTTGATGACTTGTGAAAAATCCAATCCATCTATTATTTTCAAAATCATTTATATTATCATGTAGACTCTCTCATTTATTTAGTATTACTATGTATGAGCCCTTCTATAAATGTGTAAAATCAACATAATAAAATAGTTTTAACGTAATATTTTCAATATTTAAATTGTCTAAAAATATAACTTCTACATGGATGAATAATTCAATAAATTATTATTATATTTTAATATATATGCGAATGAACCTAGATATATTTCCTAATTTACACATGAACATATTCATTTTTAAGCAAATGTGGCCCATGTACAAATTTGATTCAAATGAAATTTGGTATTCTGTGTAAACAAATAATATTAAATATAAGGGAAAATTCCACGTATATCTATGAATTTTATTCCTAATTCTACTTATATTCATGAATTTTTAAAAATTCCACATATACTTATGTATTTTTTCTAAAATTTCACTTATACCCATACGGATAGGAATCCATTAAATGGGCCATTAGCAACCCTATAAAATGATAAATATGTCCAAGCCCTAATATAATTTGAGATTAGTTTGCTCAAAACTAAAAAATTATATTCAAATAATAGTGATTTTATGGTTATAAAATGTTAAAAATTCATTTGACTATAAATTTTAATAATAAAATCATATAGAGGAATGGACATTTTTATTATTTTATAGAAGTGCTAATAGTCCCTTTAACTTACCTTTAATGGTGTGAGTATAAGTAAAATTTTAAACAAAATATATGGGTGTAAGTGGACTTTTTAAAAATTCCTAAGTATAAGTTGAATTAGGGGTAAAATTGTAGGCATATATGATATTTTCCCCTCAATATAATAAATAGATTGGATTTTGCATCAATCCTCAACATCTTAAAAATGCCAAAGGTTATACCAACACTTTTTTATAACTCGGTTACAAAGAAATATATAACAAGATTTATTCAAATGCATTCAGATTGCATTATAATTATAATACATTTTATTGCACATGGGCTTCACGTGCATATAAAATTAACATCTATCATACTGATTGTATTTAGAATTTTTTAATTTAGTAGCATATCAATTTTCATCCAAATCAAACTTGTGTATGAGTCCTATCTTAAAATGATATAAAATCAACATAATAAAATAATTTGATATAAATATTAATTTTAAAGTTGTACTTTCAACATTTCAATCATCAAAAATATATTTTATATAGATAAATAATTGTAAAAATTATTATCACATTTTAATACATGTAAGGCTCATTTTCCAGTGCATTTAGACTGCACCATGTAGTTTATGCACTGTAAAACCTACTTGATCATGATTAAGAAATCTACTCTGCTCGTTGTATTTAAAATTATTCATTTTATTAGTATACTGATTTTTATTCCAAGTGGATATGTGTTTGGGCCCATCAGAAAATGACACAAAATTAATATAATAAAATAGTTTGATGTAAATAATAATTTTGTAGTTATTTTTTCAACATCTAAATCGTCTAATATATGTCTTTATATGGATAAATAATTGTATAAAGTAGCATAGCATTCTAATATATGTGACGCTCATTCTGTAGTGTAGTCTGTCTACACATGAATAGTTCTCTTCTAAATATGTACACACACACATTGTTGAACAACATTTTTATTATGGTGCAGACTATTGTAATATGAGCCCCCAGACATATTAGAATGTAATAAAATTTTATATATAATTTATCCATATAATAATAATGTTTTAGATGATTTATAAGTTGAAAATACAACTTTAAAATTGATATTTATATTAAATTATTTTGTAACATTGATTTTGTACCTTCTTAAGATGGGCCCATACACATGTTTGATTTGGAAAAAAATTTGTACGATTAAAGTAAATGATCTTGAATATAATAAGCAATGTAGATATTAATTTCATGATAAAGCGGGCCCATTTTGCAGCAAATTGCGATATAATGATTGTGTAGTCTAAATGCACTTGGATATTTTTGTATATATATCAAGGATAATTTTATGAAACTTATTTTCTATATAATTCTCTATATTTTCAATATCTTGATGGTCGATAAAAAATTTACTCAATCTATTTTATTTCAGATCATCCTTTTATTTATTTTTTATGAAACATCCTTTTATTTGTTTAGCATCACTATATGTAGGTCCGTCTATAAATGTGATAATTTTATATAATAAAGTGATTTAATACTAAATATCAAATTTTAGGTAGTATTTAAAACATCTAAATAATCTAAAATATGACTAATATGTAGATAAATAATTGTATAAAATATTATTATTTTTTAATATATACACGAATGATCTAAGAATTTTCTTTAATTGACAAATGAATATACCTATTTTTAGATAAATATGTGTAACGTCCTGCCAATAAAGTCAATGGTCGCTACTAAAGTATAGGATCTATGATAATGGAAAACCATGCATATATGCAATAATAAAATTCATTAGGTCATCATCAACTAGATATTTCACTAATTTCAAATTAAACTAGATCCAAATATTATCCTTACTACATTGCTTTAAAAAAATCAAAATAAATAATTCTAAAATCTAGATTCATTAAATCTTAGCTTCATCGATACACCAACCACATGTTGGTCTCTAGCCACATACCTATTATCTAATAATAATAATAATAATAATAATAATAATAATAATAATAATAATAATAGGATGAGTCTGGACAAACTTAGTAAGTAGAGCATATGAATATAAAATAGTAAAACTTGAGTAAATAATATGCATGCGATTTGACAAAACATCGATTATACCATAGATCCAAATCAGATTTAAATTCATATGAAAAATATGTTAATGCACTAGTCTGCATCACTACATCAAACATATGTCATTTCTCCAACAAAGGTATCAAATTCAATGGGTAATCTAACCCGCTGCACAACCTAGGTTACCATTACTGTATTTCAGCGTGAGTGACCAACCTTAAACAATATAGATAAATCAAGAAATAACTTTATCCAAACTAGAGGTGTAATTGAAATCTTGTTGCGCTCTCAATACGACTGCAGTCATGCTGCACCACATTATGTAGATGGCTCTGGCTTCAATTGTTAAGTTGCACCAATCCCATGGACTGGATTACAATATATATTGTTCAAATCACAAAGGCCAAACAAACCAGGTCTGCAATCTACCAAATCCATACTAGTCAGATAAGTAGGTCTGATTAGATGTCATCTAGGCTATCACATCTTGATCCCCTATCAAGATGTGCTAATGGTTATCACTGATGGTCTAGCATCAACACTTCACAAATTTACAACTTCAATCATGACTCATGAATATACCATTATACCAAACAACATATGTCAATGTCATAATGCATAATGCTACCAAGAATAAAGACCAACCTCACCATCATAATAGATTATCATATGTGATAGAATTTATTCACTCAAATTTAGAAAATAACGGTATCCAAAACATCTATGCCCTTAAGTATACATTACAACACAAAATCAAAAAGAAAGGAAAAGAACTCTACTTACCTTGTATAAATCTCAGATCCATTCTTGTACCATATTTTGCTATAATTCTCAAACCATCGTACTGAAAATTAACACTTTTCATTCATTAATATTTTAACTCAAATAACTCTTTTAATAATGGTCTAGCGTAATATACTATACTAAGATGCACAAATATCTCTATGTATCCTAACTTTTATAATTTAGCTAACACGTGGTTCTTTGTATAGATTAAATTATCCCAAAATTATCATTTATAATAAATTTCATTTAAATCAATTTAAATCGGAGCTTATTTCATAGAATTACTAAATTACTCTTCTACCTTTTAATTTGTATTTTCTACATTGTATTCAATCTTATCTTATAAATATTTAATTTTATTTATTAAACATCAGTCTCATATTATTAATTACTAACTAAGAATCATTTGAGCTTCAAAACTCAATATAATTACATGCAGTCCTCTCTTCATCTATTAACTTTCGGCAGTCTATTTGTATCAAATTTAACTTCCAGTATTCTTCAAATATTTTACGAAACTTTTTCACACGAATGAACTTAATAATCATATATTTTAACTTACCATATTAATTTGGATATTATTATTTTAGTTTAAACTTTCATTTTGATTTTTCCTCAATTTGCCCATACTTGACATTGAATTCTCTTGATTTCTGTTTCTAATCAACTCTGGGATTTTAAATTTGAAAATTTTCTCATACATCAATAACTTTATTTATTAACTAAATTAAATAGTTTCAACGTAAAATATTAATGATTTATATTTATTTTGTATTTTTATTTTGCTGGACTGGGTTATGAGTTTAGGGCCAATCGTGTTAATTTTTATCCATATTTATATCATCCAAAATTTTATTTTTAGTTTTGCTAGCTTATATTCAGAATATATTCTATATCATATAAAATGTTTAGCCTTAATAAAATTATGCAAAATCAATCAATGTAGCTGGTTTTGACAGCCGTTCTACCTTGTTTAGACTAATTTTTTAGGATTTTTAATTTACAATTTGCTAAACATCTTAAGATTAAAATTTGGTCATTCCTTAACGATAATATTGTGAGTAACTATAAAACATTTCATACCAAAAATCATTCGTTTACTATTTCTTATACATTTTTCCTTTCGATTCTAGATTTACTGTATGGGTATGTAAATTAAGTTATAAACAATTATAATTGCTAGTATAAACTACTAATTCTAATGATAGTTTTAACAAATATATAATGTAAAATAAGTTATGTAGTCTTAATCTAATGATTTAGATCATGGAATTATATTTTTAATTAATCGTTTTAGTGGTCTACATCAATTGGTTACATTTCCACTAATACAAATATATTTGAGTAAAGGTTGCGAATTCTAATAGTCTAGATTGATCTCTACCCTTGATCTTTTCTTAATTTAAAAAGAAATGCATAAAATAAATAGTAAATAACTTGGATGATGATGGTTGATGGTTGATAATTGACATCAACTTGATCAAAGCTCCACATCTCTCTCTCTCTATTCTCTACTCTTGATTTCCATTTAAGATAGCCCACATCCCTTATTTATAAGTTCTTCCAACAAAAGAGATAGATAACAAGCAACCTCATTTATCTAATTTCTATTTTTTATTAATTAATTAATTAATTTGGCTAATAAGAAGTCATTTGCCCCATTTTAGAAAATCATATTTAGCTTTTGACATGATTAACTCCACATGGCCTGTGCATTGCTGGATATTTTTATTTTATAGTTTACGCCCTTTTATTATTATTTATTATATAATCTAATTTATTGAAATTTCCAATTTCACACCCAATTTGTTGTAAAATATCAAAATACTTTTTTGCTTAAAAATTTTCCCAAATCGATAATAATGACATACTTGAATATATTCTGCACATTAATATTAAAATTAAAATATTTGAAACATGCATTACTATACAAAAATTTTAAGAAATGTTTATTATGTACACATATTTGTAAAAATATACATTTTCTTCCAAATTTCAAACAGATGGTTTACATTCCACTCCACCATATAAAAATTCCATCCTCAAAATCAACTAAACTATAGTATATAGGTATTTCATCCTGATACTAGTAAAATGCCAATAAATCTCATTAGAAATCTATATGAAATAAGTTGATTGATTCAGAATGATTTGAACCATCGCTTGTTTAATAGTCACCATTTCATAAGTATCAAAGATAAATTGAATGATATTTTCTTAAAATCTAAATAAATAACTTAAAATACTATAAATGACTCTCTTTTTACAATCTTTAACCTTTTATACAAAGAGAGCAATATAAATTTTCTTCCAAATTTAAAATAGGAGGTTTACAATATGCCCTATATGCATGTTTGATTTGAATAGGACTTGATTTCTTAGCTAAACAAATGATGTTAAATAAATGAATAAATTAGATTTTGTATCAAACATTAATTTTTAAAAAACTGAAGGGGTTACGTGAAAATGTTTTTATGTGACCCTGTCATGGTCAGAACTTTTCTCGACGATAACATGTGTATTTAGTGGAGTTCAATAGAATTTAACCTAGAGTCACTAATGCTAATTAAATATATGCAGGGCCGGCTTAGCAACAAACATGTGTTTTGCAAGCATAAGATACACATCCCCAACTTTCGTTTCATGCCTGACAAACACCATCGCTTCCATGACGTTTTTAATTGCAGTGATGCTCAGGTGAGATCTCAGATCTTCCTTCTTATGACTACTGAGAAACGAAATCTTCGATGAAATCAAATGCACTTATCCACTTGAATTTGACTGAATATTTCCTTTTTGAATGCGAGGGCTATCCCATCATATGCACTAAACAGGAGTTGTTATTATAAATTTGTATGGTTTTATTATTAATGGTCAAAATAATACTTTAAATTTAATGTATGATTTGATTTTTAAAAATGAACAGAAATACGATTTTTACTGGAGTTCCCAGTGAGTGCTTATTTGGGAATGTAGAATGGGAAAAAATTGTGGGATGTGGTAAAATGGGAAAAATGAATGTTTTGAAAATTATGTGATTGATAGGAAATAATAGGAGTAAAGTTGGAATAAATAGGTATAATGGATGATAGTTGATAGGAAAATTGATTAGAATATATGGTTAAAAGAAAAAATATAATTATTATTTAAGTGATGATTCATGCGGAAATCCATGTTCTAAAAAATTCCCTACTTTTCCACATTTTACTATTGTCGAGTGTCCCGTGAGTTTCCACTGACAAGTTCACACGGAAGCCTCTCTCATAATTTGAGACATTTTTCCATCATACTCTCAGACCTATTTTTTTATTTTTCTTTAAATTTTTTATCCATATGCGGCCCCACTTATATCTTTTTCTTTGTGAAATTTGAAATATTTTAAATTTTATTTATTGAATATTTTATTTTACATTTTAAAAAATAATAAAATGGATAGATATAACTAAACCGAACAACTATCAATTTTTTTTGCAACCAAACGCAAATAAGTCACAGTTAATAAAATATATATTTTATTGATTTGGATGGAGGCCGATGCCCCAATTTAGGTTGGAAAACCTGAATGTTTTGCACACAGACAAGTAATATGATATTTTTCGAAAAAAGTAATATGATTTTTCATTGCGAGTAATAAAAAATAATGGCCACGTCTGTCCGCATTCCACCATCCTTATACAGCCAAATATTTATGGCCAGGTTAATATATACTGAATCAATTTTAATTTATATAACCAAAAAGATGGCTACGTTTTATTAGCATTTGTTATAATGATGATTAATTGAATTACGTTTCGTACGTAGGTGGCAAAAGTTCTTAATTAGTGGCTTTAATTCGAAAACTGTGCATAGTACTGTGTGGAAATCAAACTATTATTTATGAATTTTCATCCATGGCATGTTTTTCCAGATTAGAAAGTCTGGATATTAGAACCACCAGAGGCTTGGCAAAAATTGTTGGGACGCTAGTTTCATTGGCTGGCTTGACAACTATGACCCTTTACAAGGGATCAGCTATAAAGAGCATAGGAGGTGCTCTCATTCATATACCAAAAAGCAACGGTGCTCATCAAGACTGGATAAAGGGTTCGATTCTTACAGTATTATGCTGCATATTTTACTCCTTGTGGTACATAATGCAGGTTTCTCTCCTTCTCCCTCTCATGATTGTTGAACAGTAAATGGGAGTGAATGTTCAAGGGATTATATTATCTAACATTTAATTAAGGGATGGTATTATTTAATTTGCAGGCACTGACATTGAAGAGATATCCAGCGAAATTGTCACTAACCGCATGGATGAACTTTATTGGTAGTGCACAATCAGCTGTTTTCTCTGCATTTGTAGCGCACAAACCCAAGGCTTGGAGTATTGGTTTCAACATTGACCTCTGGAGTACCCTCTATTCGGTGAGTTTAATTCACTCATTATAAGGGTGCGTTCAGTAAGATGTTAAAAAAAAAAAAGAAAAAAGAAAAGGGAAAAACTGAAAGAGTCATATAATATCGCAGGATTAATGATTGAGAGTAAAGAAAATAAAAATAAATAATTATGATAATTGTAGGAAGAGATGTGAAAATTGATTGAAATTATGTGGAAGGTATATATGTACGTAGCAAGGGATGGAATTTTTATTGTTATTTTATTCTTTTTTACATTAAAAAAGATGAGTTAAGTTCATATGTACCCATGCCATGGTTTAGGCCAGTATAACCGAACTTTGCATCTCTGATTTCATAAGTTCTCATGATGTTTCCCCTAGCATTACACCTCATGAGGGGTCGTTTGCAAACTAAATAGTTATAAAATATAAATTACAAAATCAAAAACTTGGTGCTCTTTTTCAAAATTCATCAAATATATAACCAAGAAATACTTCCGGCCTTTGAAATATGATGGTATTGACTCACTTGAGACCTAAAAAAATAAACATTCTGGAGCCTAAATATGAAAATAATATAATGGTAAACATAGAACTTAAAGGCATCGGTATAATGAAAATAGACGAAATAATAGAAACTATACCATTGTGAATCTTATGGTCAGTTTGGTAAGACGTCAAAAAAGAAACACTTTTAATTATGGCACACGTTTTGATATGATTCTAAGTTTTAACTTCTAAATACCTTAATTTTTATATTATCATATTTACTATTTACCCGGTTATACTTTCACATTTTCCATATAATTAATCTGTATATTTGTTAAAAATAAAAATCATTATATTTATTTTATCCACTTTATTCTTAATTATTATCCCTGTCATACGACATCCCTGTTCTCTTTTTAAAAATTTTACTACTTTCTTATAATCTAGTTCCTGGCCGCCCTACAACAAATTTGGGCCACTGCAATGGAGGTAAATCGTTGCTATTGACCCCTTTTTCATTTTTGGTTGCAAATTATTATTGAAGGAGATGATTTTCCTCCAGTCACCTGCCGGTTACAATTAATCATTGGCAACATTTTATGGATACCCAATCTAACAACTTCAATATCATATGTAATTCATAATTTACTTAGTTGAATTGGGCTAATTAAACCACAATGTGCTATGTCGTTCATGTAAAGGGAAGATAAATTAATTCAATTATCTCAATCCCAAATCATATTATTAACAAACCATAAAAAGAATATGATTTCTTGGCTAATTTTTTCATTTGTTTGCAGGGTATTGTTGTGACGGGTTTGACGGTATTTTTAATGTTGTCTTGTGCAAAAGCAAAGGGACCAGTTTTTGTTTCAATGTTTAATCCCCTCTCAACAATTCTGGTTGTAGTTTCAGCCTATTTTGTTCTGGGACAAAAACTCCACGTAGGAAAGTAAGTTCTCTAAAAAATTACTGCATACATCTATACTTATAATGGATGTAAATTAGTCCCTTTAGTTAGCGCAATTTGCACTTTTGACTGTTAAATTCTATACTTATAATAGATAGCTTTAAATTTTAGAAATGCACAATTTTGGTCCATCTAAATATCTGAAACTCTAACACTGTTAACTCTTTTGCATGAAATGAAAAAAATGCCATTCTAATTTCCTAACAAAATACGTAAAATTATCCTAATTAAAATTTAAAATATATTTTTTTGTAGCAAATGCATAAAAGTGGCTAAAAAAGACTTAACGTCGTGCAACACATTGAAGATTTAAAATATTACAATAGTACTTTTGTAATTTCATGTCAAAAAGTTTTCTTATGTGAATTTCATTGAAAAAGTAAACAGGGTCATGTCCGGGCTTCATGTAAGCAGAAAGACCAACATTGCATATTTTTCAAACTCGAGTGGTGTCTGGGCTAATAGGATCATTCTTATTTTTAAAACTGGGGTCGTTTGCTGCAAGTATGGAACATAACGTCAAATGTACAAATTTACAAACATAAGGGACCAAAAATTCCGCATATGATTCATTAGGTAAATACATTTTAAAAAATTGGCTATTGAATAAGAGTGCTGTGGGTTATATTCTCCACTCACAAGGTTTGATCGTTTTTCAATCTTTTCTTGGTATATTTTCAGCATTGTTGGAGGCGTTGTGGTCATTATTGGACTGTATCTACTGTTGTGGGGAAAGGAAGCAGATGTTGTTTGTTGCATTAACTCTCAAAAACTCTCTACCTTATCTTGTAATGAAGAAAAGGAAGGAAGACAAGGAAACAACGAGGCAAATGAATTGGTGGCCATGAAGATGCAACAGGTCTAAACTCAAGGTTCTAGGTCTAATTAAATCTTAAAGTAATGTCCACGTACCTATTTTATTGGTAATATTTTATAGAAGGGTGATTGAGTGCAGCCGGGCATATGGCTGCCCCCATGAGTTCCCTAAAAAATATATTTTTTTATTTTTTGATTTTTTATAAACATGTAGAGCTATATGTATTTAACCTATAAACCGAAATTTATCATTTTTGGATGCTTTTAAGTATTTTTATTTTTAAACATAATTCGTTATTTCTGAGTCAGAAAATTACTAAAATGTCACTGTATTTAAAAATAAAAAACTGACAAGCATCCAAAAATGACAAAACTTAGTTTATAGTTTAAATACACTTAGCTCTATATGTTTATAAAAAAATTAAAAAAATAAAAAAAATGGATTTTTTGCCCATAAGCCCGGCCGCATAAAATCATCCCTCTATTTTATATTTATGCATTTGGAGGTAGAATTGTAATATGTACTTTTGTTAAGCTGTAAATACAAATAATTAAAAAAAAAATCCTTCGGATCCCGTCACATTTATACAAGGGACACTCTTTAGAGGTCCAACGACCCCCTGAATTTTGAAAATTGAAAAATGCTCCGTGAAATTTTTGGAAAATTTTTTAACTGTCTGTAATTTTGAATTGGTTGCCTTCAGACTCTGTCGATCGATATCGTGCAACCTTTATGTGAATTATCATTATCATTATTATTTTTTATTCCTTTTTTTTCTCTTATTTTTTTCTTGTCAACTTTGTCGTGAACGAGAGGTTTTCTACATAGGCCGCTGTTATTCGGAGCTCTATCATCAGCTTGCGATTAGACTGGCCTACAAGTCTGTGCCCACGCGTTAATAGGTTCGATATGGACCATGGGCCACTCGGCAACGTGCAATATCGACAAAAGACAATTTCACTCAGGGCTCAGTTTCCATTTAAGGGTGCTACATGATTCGGGTTGTACCCGATTTTTAACTTTAATTTTAAAATTATGAGATTTAGGTGAACTTTATTCCTATTCTTAATTTTAGAATTTCAGATTGAGTTGACGTTAATTTCAGTCTTAGTTTTGGGTTTAAATTTAGATTACTTTTTGAAAAAAATTAGCAAAATACTAACGTAACCTACATTATCTAGCTCCAAAATTTGCAAAGAAAGGAGACTAGTGGTACATTTGGGTAGGGAGTACTAAGCTGCATTATTAGCCGCACATATATTTTTAGAAGTATAAGAAGTGTTTTTTTTTATCCCAAATATTAACATTTAGTTGTTAAACCAAGAACTCCAAAGAACTTCAAGTGGATCGTTAAGTTATTATATATATATAAGATATATTCAGGTGCAGCGGCTCTAAAATGAGTCACACATGATAATCAAATTATAATCTACTCCATCCATTATATTTAAAATAATATTTTTTTATTATCATATCAGTTTTCATCGCAATTGGATATGTGTATGAATCCCGTCTGAAAATAATACAAATTTAATGTAATAAAATAGTTTGATATAAATAACAACTTTAAAGTGATTTTTTCAACATCTAAACCATCTAAAGTATGATTTATATATAGATAAATGATTGTATAAAGTTTCATTGCATTTTAATATGTGTAGAGCCCATTTTTAGACAATTGCACACGCTGCACCAGAACAGCCCTCTCTATTTGTATATATATACGGAATATATTTAAGTGTAGCAAAGCAGCACCCGAATTCCTGTGCAGGTGCGAAATCTTGCCACTCATTTGGGCAGGTTGAATCTCAGCCATTGACAATGACCGTGTATTTAGAATGGACCAATGGTGCGTGTAGCTGTCGTGGGGGGAATGAGCACCGAATCAAATTTTGGGTGGGTTTTTCACCAATTTCTCTTTCACCTTTCAATTTTTGTACTGGTGATGAAGCCCCCTTCCTTCCGTTTTTTGCAGCAGCGACGGGATCCTTCTTCAATTTAATTTTTGTTGCAGGAAATGAAATCCTCATTTCAAGTAAGCTCCTACTGGTCATGATATTTTTGCTTCCTATTCCTAGTATGAGAAAATGTCTATTTTTAATGTTTACTATTGATTTAGTCTTTAAGCCTTTCGATTCAATGGAAGTTGATGTTAGGACATTGCAAGCAAACACCCGCGCATAGATATAAAATGTAGATTATTTTTAAATTTTCATTTCGTCTCTCTGGCGTTTGGTTGAAAAAAGTGAGGCAATTTTTTCGGATGTCTGCCATTCCTTAGTTTGCCATCACCGTTGGATGCCGAAAACAAAGGAGGGATTTTGTTGCTTGTTTTGCCGTCCCTTGCTGCTTGAGTTGTCGTTCCTATTTGTGTCGTTACTTGATTTGCCATTACCGCTGCCATTTCCACCATTGCCTTCTCCAATAGCTAGGTAAGGAAGAATCTTGCTGAATACTTTTGGGATTTTGTTGCCTACATATTACAGATTCATTTTGTTTTTCGATTCCTAGTAAGCTTCCACCCGAACTGGGATCCTTGACATCCTCTTACAATCTTGCCTTTGATGTTGGGAATAAAAAACACATGAAAAATTCCAAATCTAAGATTACAGTAAAGACGCATGAAATTTTAGATTTCCATTCATAATAACATGAAGATAATCAAGAAATTTGGGAAAATCAAACAACAAAAAATAAAATTAAAACAAGCTCGTTCAGGAATTGGGCATTTTGGTTAATCGTGGAAGATAATGGGTGTTGTAGGCAAGAAAAAGAATCGTAAATGTATCTAATTTAAAAACTTGAAATACCAAAAAAAATCATAAGTATAAATAATTTAGAAATCAACATGCTTAGCATCCAGACAACATGCTATTTTGAAAGATAATGTGTATAGGGAAAATTTTAGCTATTTGTTTCTGAATTTCAGCATGCTTACTATCCACACAACATGCTATTAAGAAAGATTATTTAAAATTTTTAAGCCTTTGTATAACAATATATTATATGTTGATTTAACATGTTATGTTAAGTCAAAAAATTATTTAAGGACTTTACAACTTTTGTGCATATGAATATCAACATACTATTTGTTAAATGAGCATTCTATATTGAATAAAAAATGTTATAAAAATTGTACATGTGAATATTAGCACGCTACATACTGAATAAACATGTTCGGTTCATTCACAAATTTATCTAAGAACTTTACACCATTTGTACATGTTGGTATCAATATGCCATATGTTGAACGAGCATATTATGTTAAATGAAAAAGGTGTTCAACGACTTTACAGCTTTTATATTTATGAATATCAGTTTGCAACATGTTGAATGAACATGCTATGTTAAATAACAAATGTGAATATCACACTATTTAGTTAATTTGGTTGTTATTGATGTTAGAGTCTTAGTCTTTTTAGTGCATTGCTCATTTTCATTCCAAACACATAAGACATTATCGAGAAGAGAAGAAATAACGTAGTTGAAGATCTATAAACATGTTGTATGAATGCACTACATTGGCTTGTGTAATCTAACTATGAACCAGGAAGAAATAATCTAGAATGCAATATAAGTTGTTGTTGATCCTTTATGATTTTCAATCATAGAAGTCAACATTTTTAATTAGTGTAATGTATGTGTACAAATGAGATTCTATGATGATTCTATTTTAGAGGCAGCACGTACTAGCTAGCTTCAAAAGTGAAGATCGCCATGGGGAAAAGAGAAGACATCAAGCTATGGGTGCAGAGAGTTTATAATAGTACTTGTTGCTCATCAGGATGTGTTCTTGTCATAGAAAAACTTGTTATTTTATACTTATTTTATTTGTTATATGATATTACAGCTTCTAGTATTCAATGAATTATAACAAACTTTGTTTATATTTATATAGTTTTTATGTATGAATTGACTTTGTTGATAGGAAAATGTCAACAGGAAATCTTTGTTTTTTTTATGAATGTTAGTTTATGAATGAGGATGCTATATTGAGAGTTAGCGTGTACAGGGCAATTGCAAGTTATATACTTCTAAATAGTTGCATCTTTACTATTCAATCAACCTGCTACATTGAGAGTCGGTGTGCTTAGAAAAACTGCAGGTTATCTTTTTCTGAAAATTAGAATGCTTACTGTCCAGTCAGTGTCTTGTTATTGGAAGTAAGTGTGTACAGGAAAATTTTTATCTATTTATTTCTAAAAATTAGCATGCTTACTGTCTAATCAGCATGTTATAATGGAAGTAAGTAGGTGTATAGAGAAATTTCTAGCTATCTGTTTCTAAAAATCAGTATGCTTACTGTCAAATTAGCATGCTATATTAAAAAGAGTGTATGTTTAGGGAAATTTCTAGTCCTATTTCTAAAAAATAGAATGCTTATTGTCCACTCGGTATGATATATTGACAGATAATGTGCATAAGAAAATTTTCGGCTATCTTTTAACGAAAATTAGCATGCTTGGTATCTAGTCAACATGCTATATTGGAGGACAGTGTGTGCATAATAATTTCCGTGTAGGCGCGCCATTCGTCTGTCCAATTCTGTGGCTTTAATCTAGGCCTTTCAATCGCATATGCATGTAGGGAAGAGCTATTCAAAATGTTCGTGTATGTATGAATGAGAAGTCTATGCATTTCACTCCAAAAAGCCCATAGAACGATGTCCCACCTAAACCTTGGTGCCAAAAAATTCGATGAGAAAAAGATCAAACGCTGAAGATGGCGCCCAAAAAGTCAATGAGAGAAAAAATCACAGCTCAAACTTCATGAAAAAAACCATGGCTCAAAAGAGGAAATTTTGATTGATCATCCACCTAAAAAAATCAATGCTTACATCTAAAGTTGTATGTCTGCTATAAATTTTCTAAGCATAAAAGAAGAAAGGTAATGTTCATACTCACTTGTAAATTAAAAAATTTTAAAATTTTAAATCAAATGATCAAATAATAATTTTGGAGAAGTCAAATAATGTAAAACAATCTTAACTTGTTTATTGAACCATTTCCTAAAAAAATTACGAACTCCGCTTCCTATGTGATGTCTTGTTTTGAATTATTTATAATCTTTATCTAAACTTTATTGTAAAGTAGGTATTATTGCATATATATTCATAAATTGACATTCCTCTGTAGGTTAATACTACCATGTGCACCATTTGCTCTCACTTATAGTGATTGATAATTTACTAAAAGTAATTTACTATTATATCAGTTGAAACATCATAACATGCTCATTCAATACTTAGCATACTGATATCCATGAGCAGATAACCAAAAATTTCCTTAATAATAATATTTCAGTGTACTATGCTAATTGGACAGTCAGCATGTTGATATGAATGAGCACATAACTGAATTGCATGCTGATTGTATTAAGTTTTTAAAAACTATTCATAAATTGCAAATGGATGACACAACATGCTGATTAATGCATTTTATAGCTGCTGCTTCATATTTTATAAGTGTACTGTCAATATCACCAACCACCATTCTAACATTGATTGATTCATATTTTGCAATTTGATAAAACAACTATTTAAGATGTATTGCTATTATATTAGAGAACCAACACAACATGTTGATATTCAAAGTTGTCTGTTGAGATAATATTCTCATTTATCAGTCAGCATGTTGATATTTGTGAACTAATAGCAGAATTTTTTTCGTATACGCTGTTATTCAATATAGCACGCTGATTGGTCAATAAGCATGCTAATATTCACAAACAGATACTCTGGAATTTCCCCGAACATATTGACTTTCAATATAACATGATGATTGAACAGTAAGAATGCTAATTTTCACCAACAGACAGCCTGAAATTTCCTTGTACACACTGATTTTCAATATAGCTTGTCGATATTCACAAATAGATAATTTGCAATTTTTGTAGACACACTAACTTTCAATATAGCATGATATTCACAAACAAAATCTCAAATCTTCCTAAACAGTCTATCAATATAGCATCCTCATTCAATAGTCAACATACTAACATTAACAAATAAAAAATAAAGTTTCTTATTAACACTTCTCTTTCAACATAGCATGCTCATACATACATAGTATACAAATATAACAAAGTTCGTTATAGCTCTTTCAATATAAGAAGCTGCAACATTACATAACAAATAAATGACAAGTCTGCAATAGCAGGTTTTCTATAACAAAAATACAACTTGATGAACAAGAAGTACTATTATAAACTCTCTACATCAATAGCTTCATGCCTTTACTTTTCCTCATGGTAGTCTTGTTATAGCACATTCTTAACAATTTCAAGTCACTTGTCATTCCTATTCACATGCTAAACTGTTTTAGCAAGACGTGCAATGTCTTCATTTATGCTGATTATGGATAAAACAAAACATGAAAATCCCAGCATACTAGATTAGAAAATATTTCAATTCCATTAGAAAATTCAAATAAGCAAGTAAAACTAATATTAAAGAACAATAATAGAACAATTAGCTAATCATAGAATAAAAAAGAGATAGAATTCATTTGTCCAAGCAAACATGTAAAAGCACACATGTGCATCTTCTCTCTATGATTCAAGAGTTAAAGGAATCAAGCACCATATGCTCCAAATGTTTACAACATTAATCAACAAGCCAAATGCAAAAATTAACATGTTAATATCATATAAAACTCTACCACTATTTGGAATCTATTTTTTTGATATTAGCATGCTCATTACCAAATTTAGCATAATAATATATCTAGAAAAATTCCATTCAAATTTTCTAAAATGAATTCGGAAGATGTTAGCATGCTAAATGTTAAAGTTCGTATGCTTATCTCGAAAAAAACTTTACTATTATTTGGAATTCGTTTGGTTGATATAAGAAGAGAAGTAAATTGAATGCATTTACTTAACAATTCTATCATGTAGAACCTATCAAAGTCAGCTCAGAAAATGAAGTTTGCTAGCAAATCCATTAATTCCAATCAACTACAACAGAACAAAAATAGAAGAAGATTATTTTGCACAGATATTTAACTTCATAATCACTATGGCATATATGTATATATTCTTCAATTTGGTTTTATTAAAGGGTCCACCAATTAAAGCAACTGAGAACTTGGTCTTGGTACAAAGCAGTCATATTTAACGCATTGACTTTGAATTTGTTGGAATGTCTTAAGATACAGAACAATTAAACTATACTCAGTTGATGTGCATGATCTATACTAAAACAATGCCTTTAGGAAGCTTTCCATCCACAATTTATAGCCCCAACATATGTAAAACCCATAGCTACCAACAAATATGGAAACTAACTTCAACTCTTTTCATAAGAAAAACTAGAAGATGATTAAAATAGGAAGTGTGCATATTATCTAATTGTGTGTTACAATTCTTACCTCCAAATAAAACTATATAACATAGAAGAGTACAATAAAAATCATAATAAGAAACCAATTGATTCAACCAAAGAAGGAATTTTTGCAAATCAAATTAAAAGATAAATAAAATTGGTGCAAGAATAAAAACTTTGAAAAGTATAAATAGGGGATGCTCTGAGGAATAAAAGAAGTATAGATCTAATTTCAATACGATCTAAATTTAAGTACTTACCCATATTAGCATGCTCAGTCCCTAATAATTGTTTCAATAATGATGTCTAAAAATATTAATTAGTTGATGTTGTCATAAAATTGATAATATTTGTTATTAGCACCCTAATTGCCCCTAATTTATCTTCATCACTGGTGATTTTCTCTCATCCATAAGAAATTGCTGATCAATGGCTCAATATCTCAAAAATAAAAATAACAATAATTGTAAAGACAACAATAAGAAAATACTGCAAATAAGTAGTTGAACTGTTCAGAAAATATCAAGTTTACTTTAAAACTTTTATAGAAAATAAATAAGAATTTCAAAAATTAAAGGGGGAGGGACATTTGAATTATTATAATAGATTGATGATAATCTATAGTACCTAATTGAAAGACATTGAAATAACATTCAAATAATTGAAAATTTTAAAATTCTTTCTAGTGAGAGCAAGCTAAAAAGCATTTAGCACATTCATACAAAATAAAATATCACTTTTGATTAAGAATTTCTTAGCTAGCATATACAAGAAAAAGAAGTACAAAATGACATTATAATTGGAGCATATAAAAAAGAAGCATAAAACAAAAGAAGTAGGTCACTAATCTAGTGTGTGATTGGCTATAAGAGCAATGGTAGAGGTATAATTCACAATATAAGTTAATGTTGAGGTGTCCAAAAGGTATCTCACTAGCCTTTCATAATTGAGAAGATATCGCCAATGAATTGGTTGTGCGATTTCAAATATTTCAAAAATATTAGTTTATTCCAACGTGTTTCGTGTATGTGGCGGTTAATTAGATTTTGTAGAAGATGCATTAGCTTGCAATTTGCAATGAGAATAATATTCATTTTCGTCCATAATGATCCACGTCAAACTCAAAAGTTATCCCATCAATGCATCATAAACTATTACCCCTTTTTCACTTAAATGTAGCCCTAATTAAGAATTAAAAACAAAAATAATGTAGCTCAAGAAAAATATAAATATAATAATTAAAACTATATATTTGGATAATCAAACTCAGCTCCTATTATCTTTTTCCAATCAAAGCCCCAAAACAAATATGATTGATTTAACGACAAATAAGATGGCAGCTTGCATAAAAGCACCTCATCCCTTCTATTTCTTTAAAATAGATGTCGATATATCTATTCTTTATTTTTATTTTATTTTTTTATTATTTTATTTTTTTTATAAAAGAATTACTCTAACCCGACCCCCTTTCTAAGTGAAATAGGTTCGGAGAAGAGTAATCCACACAATTCATTGCCAAAAAATTGTCTGTACAAATTTTACCAGTAATGGCTTGATTTCACTAGAAAAGATGCAGAAGGAAAAAGCTATCATGGACATTAAAGGTAGAGTGCAAGAAAGCATATATACTTAGATCAATTGCAGAAAAGTGAAACAGAGAGAGAATAATTTATGGGAGAGGCGTAAATCACAACAAGGCCAAATATAGGGCTTATGCACGTGTTTGAGAGAGAACAAAAGAATGTTGTTGAAAGATATTTTACCTGACTGTATTTCTGAGCAAATCATCAAATTTATAGCGAGGACTAAGATGGGTAAGAGCAACCTTCTCCTCCCTTGGCCCCAAAAAAATCCCCTCTCTCTTCTTACTGGTGGAGGAGAGGGAAAAGAAATGATGTTAGATCTAAAGTAGGAATGGAGAAGAGCATAATTTGAAGCAAGGCGGTAGGAGGGAATCCAAAAAAATCGCCTCTCTTTTTTCTACCAAACGCGAGGCAGACGAAATGAAAATTTAAAAATAATCTGCATTTCATATCTATGCGCCGGTGTTTGCTCGCAATGTCCTAACATCAACTTCCAGTGAATCAAAAGGCCTGAAGACTAAATCAATAGTAAACATTAAAAATAGACATTTTCTCATACTAGGAATAAGAAGCAAAATATCATGACCAGCAGGAGCTTACTTGAAATGTGGATTTCGTTTCCTACTACAAAAATTAAATTGAAGAAGGATCCCGTTGCTGCTGCAGAAAATGGAAGGAGGGAAGGAAGAGGGCTTTGTCACCAGTACAAAAATTGAAAGGGAAAAGAGAAATTGGTGAAAAACCTGCCCAAATTTTGATTCGGTGCTCACTCCCTCCACGACAGCTACACGCACCATTAGTTTGTTCTAAACGCACGGTCACTATCAATGGCTGAGATTCAACCCGCCCAAATGAGTGGCAAGATTTTGCACCTGCACGGGAATTCGGGTGCAGTTTTGCTGCACCTGAATACATGGCCTAAAATGATCATTTCTCCAACTTATTTTGGTGTAGATGATTTTATAATTTTTTTGACAGTCTGTCTTAATAATTTGTCAGTATTCTGTCCTATCAAAGATAATTCTAGTCATGTTTGGGTTTCTGCAACTTTTTAATTTCAACGTGAGAGAAAAATGGCAATGTATATTTCATTCAAACACATCAAAGTGCGATACTAACCCCAACTGCTCTTTCATGTTAAATTTTGGTGAAGCCCAAGTTGTTTAACATCATCTTTTAGTCAATAAGATTCTACCAAATGCATTATATTGAGTAAATAAAGATGCGTTTCAAATGAATTCTTTTTTTTTTGATGAAAGGGAATAACTCTACCCCGACCCCTCCCCATTTTGGAAAGGGTTCGGGACAGAGTAATCCGCATGGTTCATTGCCAAAAAATTGTCTGCACAAATTTTCACAACAATATCTTGTGGGTGGTTACCCCACCAGGACACCTCATCCAATACAGAGGCAGAAGTACGATCAGCGAAAGCATGAGCCACAGTGTTACCCTGCCTGAGAACATGGTGAACCGAGATGTTGGTATTGGCACTAAGAGCCGATCTGATTTCTTCAATTAGATGACCCGCTGGGGAGTAGATGTGACTGGCATTTGCAAATAATTGCACAGGAGAAGAGAGTTCGACTCGATCTGGACCAGACGAAGCTTTAGATGCAGGGCTCTTTGGATACCGAAGAGAAAAGCTTTTGCTTCCAACAAAAGAGGAGACCCCCTTCCTCCCAGCCATTTCCGACCCCAAGCCGCGATGAAGTGGCCGCGAGAGTCCCTAACCACGGCTGAGATACTGGAAACTCCCCTACCCGCAACACACCTGGCATCAACATTAATCTTGAAGGATCCCTTAGGTGGTTTAGTCCATCTAGGCACAAGCGGAGTATCCAAGTTGAATGACTGATGGAGAAGCTTAACACGCCTCAGTTGTTCCACGAACTCCAGACACCAGGTAAGAATGTCGTTAAACATAGGATGGACTCCTTCAGTTCTCAGTTTGTTTCGCATGAACCAGACTCGCCAGTAGAAACAATAAAAAGGGACAACGTTTCGCCCCCGCCCTTTGAAGATAGGGAACACATAAAATCCTACACCGAGGTCGCGGACTGGCAAGCCGGCAAAAACCTCCTGATAAGACCCTCAATACATGCACACCGCAGGAATAGATGGTTAGCGTCCTCAATCTCCCCCGCGCAAAAGAGGCACATAAGGTTCACCTCAATACCCCTCCGGGAGAGATTACATAGGGTTGGAAGAGAATCCCTGAAAAGGCGCCACCCAAAAATCATGACCTTGCTCGGCAACCCAGACTTCCAAATAGCCTTAAAACATTCCGAGGGACCCGTTCTACCAAGCGCTGCCATAAACCAACGATGTGCCGATCTAACCGAGAACTGGCCTTTCGCCTCAAATTTCCAAAAAATGTTGTCCCCAACCGGATTTCGGGGAAGGGGGACCCGACTTACCGCTGACCATCCGTCCTCACCTGCTGCCGACAAGACCCGTTCCATATTCAAAGCATTAGTCCTTTTGTCAATAAAATAACATACCGGAATATCATCAGGAATGGAGCTTGGCAGTGGCCCCGCCTTGCATATCCTTTCGTCCAACCAGTCGTCCAAAAAGAAACGAACCCTTCTCCCATCTCCAATCCTCCACCTGCATCCCTCCTGAATCCTGTTACGCGCCTTAAGAATGCCTTTCCAGGTGAACGAGTCGGACTGCCTTGGCATGCAATCCCAGATGTCATAATGAGGGAAGTATTTAGCCTTCAGTACCTTGGAGCAGAAGGAATCCGGTGTCGTTGATAATCTCCATACTTGCTTGGCAAGAAGGGCATAATTGAAGGCTTGGAGATCCCTGAACCCCAGCCCCCCTGCGCATTTGGACACACACATGTCCTTCCATGCCACCCAGCACATCTTCTGCTTCTCCTCATTTTCACCCCACCAAAAATTTCTCAACATCCCATTAATATCCTGGCAGATCGACTGAGGTAGTAAAAAGATACTCATTGCATAGGATGGGATAGCTTGAGCGACAGCTTTAATGAGAACCTCTTTCCCCCCCAGGACAAAAGGCGCCCCTTCCATCCTTGAATTTTGTGCCAGATGCGATCCTTAATGGCCTTGAACATCGAGCGCTTAGTTTTCCCCAACCACACCGGGAGACCAAGATAGTTTTGAACTTCGTAGCCCTGGGACCCGAGTTTGGAAGACCATGCTTCCCTTTCCCAATGAATTCTAATTGCTCTTTCACATCAAATTTCAACAAAGGCCAATCTATGAACATCATATTTCATATGATACGATAATATCGAATGAATAAGATATAATTGAAATGCATTCCCTCCCTACAACAAATGTTTCTCATCCTTTCACATTCTTATTATAATGGAAAAAATAATTCCCACTATTTTATATTCTCATTCATTTACATTCTCATTACAGTGGAAAAAACTACAACAAAATGAGAAAACAATTAGTGGACAGTAGCTTGTTTCCCCATTTCATTGGCATCTTGTCCAAACTCGTTTCCATCACAAAACTGAATTAAAAAGCAAACGAACCTGCTGAAGTGAAGAACAGATCACATTTGACACCACCATTTACTATAATTTTCCTTTAAGTGATCAAATGTGACAGCAGCAAATACGAAAACAGTTCATTGCCTCATAAACGAATAAAACTTATACATGGAATAACATTCTAGGAAAATAAATTGTGTAAAATACATTGAATAATACATACATATATACGGTCTATCAAATAATAATTCATTCTAATAAATAACTTCACAAGTTGTCTGACGTCTTCATCAATTTTGTTATCCTTTATTCATTCTTTGGGAGGTATTCAAAACTTCATAAACTCTAAGCAAATCCAGGGAATGAGAAAGATCCATCTGTCAACGTGCACAAAATAAAGTAGGTCCGCATTCTTCACAAATTCAATTTCTTCACTACTTTTAAAGTCCTTTAGCTGCATCACAAATCCAATACTAAAAGTAGAAGTTCAGTGCAACAAACAACCTAAATTAGATAATTCAAAGAATCCAAAAGAATCAACATATAGCGACTAACAAACCAAGAAATAAATTTGATACAATCTGAATTTGGTACAATGTTTTAGTTTGCAAGACTTGCTTGAATTTCGACAAGCTCCCCTAAAAAAATAGCATATGGATGAGCAAAAATAAAGGAATCTCCATTAATCAACATTGACCTCTGGAATACCACCTATGCCGTAAGGTTGCTGAGATACATAATCCGGCTCTTTCCTGAAATGAGTTCCAATTCGCCAACATTATAGAAGAGAAAGGGCGCAAATCATGGGAAGCAAACATCTATGCTGTACCATTTTCTAATGACCATATTTTTAGGACTTGAGGGCAATCTGATTCAATTGGGTTCAAATTCAATTTAACCACTTCAATCTATTTATCTACTTAGGGTCTCGATTCCACTAAACCGGTTTTGAATTCATGAAACCTCCCCGACGAGGCCTATCTTGAGGGTTTTGCTACATAACTAACTTGTTTAGGCATCACCAGCATGACTTATTAATCAAACAATACCTTAACCACAATGTTAGTGATGGGCCTGATCATCGGTGGAGATTAAGACTCTTATCGGCAGAAACAACAGGCTCATGATGTGATTGGATAAACTCATTCTCAATCCTATGGATCTCTGCTCTGGAGCACACTTCAAATGGCTTCAAGTGAAAAGTTTACAACAAAAAAACATTTGTCTTGAAAGATCCTTATTAATCTCATTAATGATTTAGATCATGAGCTCTAGTTGGAAACACAATAGAAGGGGGGAAACGCTTGTTCATGTAATGTAGCTCCTGCAGCAAAGGACTGTGTGTATTTTTTTCTTAGATGCAGACTGTCTGTATTAGTTGTAGATGATGTTTGCTGAACCAAGAATCAAAATTTGCATTTAGCATTAGGATATCCTTTTACTGCGATAAAATTGATACTGTGGAAACATCTCTGTCACATGTATGTGGAGCAACTTGCTGCTTTAAATGACCACAATTGCGGAATATTCTGTTTAAGTTCCTTACGAGATCCTAGATATTTAGAAATTTACAAAGTAATTGGTAATGGAAATTTTTTTGTTAACAAAGTAAAAATGTCAACCGCAAACTATGCATATATGTCGGAACCAATTGAAATGTACAAGTAGCGTTTGTGTCATTGGTCGAGTAGTTTAAATTATAAAATGTTGGTTGTTTGCAGCCACGATATTCCCGCCCTTAAATTTCAAATTGCATAGTTAGGAAACAGCTTTTGTAACTTCCATTTAAAAGTCTCAGCAAGCTTTCTCTTTCTAGCATGCAATTCTTCTTTAAGGCAACTTCTATTCTCAGTTATTGTTCAGAGAGAAAAGGCTGCGTGTATATATTTACTCATAAAGTAAACGGTCCAAGAAAAATGGATTTTCAAGAAAACTGGGTAGGCATCCCCACCACATCAGATTTGCTGCAAATTCAATGGTATGATATGAACACCAATTTCAAGAATAGAGGACATAGAAAATTTACAGATCTAAATGATATTGAAGTAGAATAGATTTCTTGAACTATGATGCCTACAATTGACAAAACAGGACATTGATCGTTAAGAAAACTTACCAGTACTAAGGAATCACTTTCCAACTCCAGATGTCGTAGATTCACCTCAATTCCCAATCTTATCCCAAAAGAGTTGTCATAGCTTTCACATTGATAGTCTCAACATCCCTCTCCACCTGCCACCGCCTTGCTGCTAAGAAAACTCTCTCTGAATTTCTTTATATTGCTCTAAATAATTCCCTGTGTATTTCTTTGGCCATCCATGTCAATCTTAAATAAGCCTGGCTTTGGTCTTTTCCATCTAGGTTTTAACTCTCTATCCAGCGCACACAGACTCCCCCTCCAAGCTTGCCGTTTTGTTGCTATCTCATAAGCTTTACACCTATTATCAAAATTTTGTGGTATTTCCATCTCCCTCAACTGGTTAGTAGGTACCATATTTTCCAGCAAAACAGTATGAGGTGGGCCACCTTATCTTCTCCATGTGCTCAAGCGAATTAATAGAAGATACACTTGATAGCATCTGCTCGAGTCCAAATGTTCCTATCTACTATTAGCATTCTCCTAGTAAGTAGATCGCTTGGGCTACTGCTTTAACTAGAACTTCCTTTTGTTGGTCCCGAGTTTATAACTATTACCCAAGAGGGGAGAAGTGAATTAGGTATTTTGAAATTTTCACATAAACAGAAATTTTCATCTTGTTTAATTTAATCCCCTTGATGAAACAAATGAATAACATGGAGAGAAATAAAGCAATAAAAGCATAAATGCAAATCATAACAGGAGGCAAAGATTTTATAGTGGTTCGAGCAACCTTCCCTACTCCACTCTTCCATGCTCATACCCTTTGTGACTTAGGTTCCACTATTATATTATCAAATACAGCTAGAGCAGCAGCTCTCTTCTAGATTCCAGCTCTAGGGGGACGTATACACACAAGTAGGTGACAAGTCACACTCAAGTCACAACGCTACTTTGCTTTCACTTGGTTCAAAACACCAATATCGAACCAAGTATCAGATACAAGTATTGAATCAAATAAAGAAAACTATACTTTACAGATTGTGTAGGCAGATTTTAGCTCATGGAAGAACTTGTAAAAGAAATGATTTGATCAGCGTTGGAGCTTGCAGCAAGTTGGAGCTTAGTTCTTCACTTGAAACTTGTGTTGATCACTTAATGATTGGAGAGGATGGTAGTTGGATCTCAGTAATTTCTTTCTCTAATCTCTAGCATGTTCACTTGAATGCTTATTTATAATGGTGGAGTAAATTCGAACGTTTGGAGGTAGGCGGCGTGCATTTAATGCGCCAACATTCAAATTTTTCTGACCGTTGCAACCCAAGTTGCATATTGGAGTCGACTTGGGGTGCGACTTCAATCTCCAGCAAAAACTTCAAGTTCCACTTCAGCTCAACTTGGTCCTTGACTTGACCCAAGTTGCAGGTGAAGTTGACTTCAAGTGTGACTTCACTTTCTATATGCACTTGTTGGAACTTGGATTTCTTGAAAGTGATATTGTATCTTGATATTCATGACATCTTGTTCTTCCACTGATATTCTTGATCTTGAAAGTTTGTTCTTTGGAACTCAACATGATCATCTTTTCTTCAAGATTTGTCTTCATGTCTCGTGCTTAGAATAATTTGATCTTGGAGTTCATAGATGTAGCTCAATGATTATCTCTTGAGAAATATACTATCTTGAATGATTAAATTAGGCACATTTGCATGTCTGGACTACATATTTCTTCATTCTGACTCAAGTCGAATATCTGGGTCGACTTGGATTCCAACTCACTTCAAGTCGCATGTGGAGTCAACCTGGAAATGCTCCACATGTGACTTCACTCAAGTCGCAACCGACTCAAGTCGCACATGGAGTCGACTTCGGTTGCGACTTCGCCTATCTTGGTTCCCAAATTCAACGCTGGAAGGTCTAAGCATCTGAAGTCGATGGTGAAGTCGACTTGGGTCTGCGACTTCACCCAAGTCGCAGTTGGAGTCGACTTGGACTACGACTTCACCTGTCTTGATTCCAAATTCTAGCGCTGGAAGTTTTTGCTCTTTCCAAGTCGATCCTAAGGTCAACTTGGGTATCGAATTCACTCAAGTCGATGGCTGAGTCAACTTGGCTTTGCGACTTGGTCTGTCAGGTTCTGAATTTTAACTTTCTAGCATTTAAATAATTTCAACGAGTTATATTAGTACCCAAAACATTCTCAAATTGAGTTGTTAATTATCAAAACATGGATTGTGCTTAATTTGTCATTGATTTCAACAATATCCTCCTTTTTCATGATTAACAAAACCAATTTGAGTTATACCTTTCATTTACTTAAAACAATAACATTTTGTTTTGGTATTTTAGAACGTACATATATCATTTGCATTGCATTTTAGAGTTAATGAAATCAACATACATATATCATTTTCAACCATTGCATACATATATCATACAAAGCACAATTTGTAGTCATTCAACCATTGCAATTCATCCAAAACAGATTATTTTCATATAATACCAAACATTTTGTCCAATATGAAGTAATAAAATGCAAAATGTCCTATATGAGTGCAAATGACCCATCCCATGAAAGAAAACTATCCTAAAAACTCAAAACTCTCTCCCCCTTTTTGTCAAGGAATCAAAAAGGAGATAGAGAAATCGGGATTTAGTGAACTGAAAGACAGAGATTAGATAGAATAATTGATGAGCAGGTGGGGTAGGCCTGATGTGGGCAGAGGAATAAAAGGATGATAAAGGCTGAGCGGTGGGTGCAGCTCGCACATATTTGCTAACAAATGGATCCATATCAGGCATTGGGCGAACCCGATTGCTCCCCGATGCAAGCCGATACTTGATATTCCTCAGTTTGTGATCCATTTGGTCCTGTCGAGAATGCATTTCCATGATTGCAGTGTGGAGTCTCGCTAACTGTGATGTAATCCTATCTTCCATCTGCTCCAAATGCTCTCGGATGACATTAACTGAGGTGTCCCAAGTGGTCGAATGTGGACGCGGATTGGGGATCTATGGGCCTCAAAGAGAGCATGACCCATGTGATTAGGGCGATGTGGGCTCTGTAGGCACAACAGGTTGTGGAGACGGGGCTGCCTGCTGCTGTGGAGATGGAGGCGGCTACTCCCCCTCAAGATATGCACCTCTCGCTTCTTCTTGAGCTGGTTGTCCCATTCTTTCCCGAATCCTTTCAGCTCGAAAATCCTCCACATTGATTTTCATTCTTTGCAAGAGTGCCTTGTTTATTGCATTGGTTGGATTTAGAATTTCAAACGGCTCGCCGTCGAGATCAATACCCATGTAGTGCATTATTCTTGTGATCCAAGTTCCATATGGGAGCACGCCTCGTGGTTTGTCTTTTTTTAGGCCAAGGCTTCTAGCAACAACGCAGGCAAGCTGACTTTGACTCGGTTGTCGATTTTCCATAGAATTTTAGCCTCCTGTGGATCTAGTTGGTTCCGGCCTCCTCCTTTAGGGTATATGCAATGGGCGATCAACAACCTTAGAACCCTCGATCTTGGAGACAGATTCATATAATGAAGAAATTTTATCCCAGGGTGATACTTATTTCTCTTAGTTACCTGATTGTACATCTATGGGATGATTAACCTTTCGGGAATATTCTCCTATGCTTCTGGAACATCCAACATATGTGTAATCATTCAGATTGCATTTTTCCTGTGACTGCCAGTTCCAATTCCCAAGTTTATATCTTTTCCCTTTATAAAAGTCAGGTAGTACTCCTGATCCCAAAGATAGTAGAGTACTCGGGTCAGATTAGGGTATACCCTGTCATCAGCTTTCAGAAGCCCAGTCCATCCCTGAAAGTTGAGTAGCTCCTCTATACCAAACTCATAATCGTGCAGGAATTTAAAATCAATAATCTCGAGTACAAATATCTTACACTTGTAAAAGTGCTTGTAAAACCTGCTGTATTGCCACTCTATTATGAAATAAGTAGTTGGCATTTTGAGGACCTATGCCTTCTGAGTTGGGGTGCCTTGTCTATTTGCAACCGATAGTGTCTCGCTACTAGACCCAAATTCAGAGCTGTCATGTCGGGGTGCCGACGAGGATGGATTGGCCTCACGAAAATGCACACGGCGTCCCGCAGATGCGGAGGCTTCCTCCCGAACCCATTTGGATGGGGTTCGTTGCCGTCGGGGTATTCCCTCGCCTGTGTTTGATCTGGATGGCCTGGATATGGCCAGTTTGGAGGGCTTTGCGACTGCTTTGGGTGCCATGGATTTATCTTGAAATGGGTTTTAAGATGGATTTGCAAATGAGAATTTGGGAGAACTAAGTGACTACTATAAATGCGAGCAAATGCAAGAGAGAATCTGAGCAAATGTAGTGCCTATTAGGAAGCAACAAGGATGGCAAAAATGTGTATCACAACTGGAGATAGAAATCGAGAGTGATCTATGAGACCGATTGAGAGAGAGAGAGAAATCGAGAAAGAACTGTGCAGGGAGAAGAGAAAAAGAAATGGAGAATGACAAAGTTGGGAGAAATCAAGAGAGAACTGTGAGACAGATTGAGAGAAGGAAATAGGTGGTGATAGAGCTGAAAGAGAAGAGGAATCAAAGCTGGAAAATGAGGAAGAAAAGAGAAGAGAGGAAGAAGACGGCGCACGAAAGCAAAACGTCGCTCGCTGGAGTGGACTTGCCCTAACCGAAGTCAACTTCGTCCCATGCGGAGTTGACTTCGCCCCATCTGAAGTCGACTTCGGCGAAGTTGACTTGGGCTGACTTAGCTCTCCAAACTTGGTTTTTCTAAAATTCTCTCCCTATCATATTAAGCTTTTAATCAAACTTAATCATACCCATATCATTCCTAATTTTATAAAATGATTCTTTTGCTAAAGGTTTGGTAAAAATATCTGCAATTTGGTCATCTAATTTCACATATTCTAAATAAATATCATAATTTTCAACATGTTCACGAATACAATGATGTCTTACATCTATATGCTTTGTTCTAGAATGCAACACAAGATTTTTGTTCAAATAGATTGCACTAGTATTATCACATCTAATTGGAATATCATCATAATTAACACCATAATCCTTAAGTTGTTGTTTCAACCAAAGTAATTGGACACAACAGCTCTCGGTAGCTATATATTTGGCTTCCGCGGTAGATAGAGCAACACTAGTCTGCTTTCATGAAAACCATGAAACCAACATATTTTGAAGAAATTGACATGTTCCACTAGTGCTTTTTCTATGTACTTTGTAACCGGCAAAATCCATATCTGAGTAGCCAATTAGATCAAATGTTGACTCCTTTGGATACCATAGTCCTAGTTTAGTGGTATTTATCAAATATCTGAAAATTCTTTTTACAGCTATTAAATGTGATTCTTTAGGACATAATTGAAATCTAAAACACATGCAAACACTAAATAAAATATCTGATCTAGAAGCAGTTAAATATAATAAAGACCCTATCATGCTTGTATATAATTTTTGTTCGACAGATTTGTCATTTTCATCTTTGTCAATCTTGATGGTTGAACTCATTGGTGTGTTTGTGCCTTTGTTATTCTGCATTCCGAACTTCTTTAACATTTTCTTGATATACTTGGATTGATTTATGAAAATCTCTTCGGCTTATTGCTTAATTTGCAGCCCAAGGAAGAAGTTCAATTCTCCCATTATGCTAATTTCAAGTTCACTCTGCATAATCTCAGAAATTTCTTGGCATAGAGTTTCATTAGTAGCACCAAATATTATATCATCTACATAAATTTGAACAATTAAAATATTTTTATCCTTATACTTGATGAACAATGTTGTATCAACCTTTCCTATTTGAAATTCATGATCAATCAAAAAATTGCTTAACCTTTCATACCAAGCTCGTGGAGCTTGTTTTAGTCCGTATAGTGCTTTGATTAATTTGAAAACATATTTTGATTGATCCTTTTCTTCAAATCCCGGAGGTTGTTCAACATAAACTTCTTCATTCAAGTAATTATTCAAAAATGCATTTTATATATATATATTTGAAACAATTTAAAATTCATGTGAGAAGTAAATGCTAGTAAGATAGGTATAACTTCTAATCTAGCCACAGAAGTATATGATTCTTCAAAATCTATTCCTTCTTCTTGGGAATATCCTTTGGCTACTAATCTGGCTTTGTTTCACACCATAAGTCCACTTTCATCTAATTTGTTCTTAAATACCCATTTAGTACCAATAATTATGCAATCTTTGGGTCTAGGAACTAGATGTCATACATTGTTTATTTCAAATTGATTTAGCTCTTCTTGCATTGCGGTGATCCAATTTTCATCACAAAGAGCTTGATCAATGGTTATTTGTTCAATTTTTGACATAAAAGCGAATTCTCCACAAATATTGTGTCTTGATGTTCTAGTTTTCACTCTTTCATAGAGATTACCAATGACTTGCTCAATTAGATGGTCATTTTTGAATTTTAAATCAGTTGGAGGTTTGTAAGAATTATTACCTTCACTTACTCTTTCTTTCATGGAATTTTCCTGTTTTGCCTCGGCTTCTCCTTGGGAGGCCTTTGGGTTCTTTGATACCTCATCTGCATCACTTACCTCATCCTTCTTTCTTGGAGTTTGGTTAAATTCATAAAAAATAACATGTATTCATTCTTCTGCTATTTGATTTTTCTTATTAAAGACTCTATATGCTTTGTTATTTGATAAATAATCAAGGAAAATTGTTTCATCATTTCTAGCATCTAATTTTCTAAGTTGGTCTTTCCATTATTTAGCACATAGCAAGTGCATCCAAAGGCATGGAAATATGATATGTTTGGTTTTTTACCTTTCCAAAGTTTATATGAGGTCTTTTTCAAGATTTTTTTGATGGTAACTCGGTTTAATACATGACAAGTTGTACTTACAGCTTCACCCCAAAATCTTTTGGACAATTTACTCTCATTTAGCATAGTTCTAGCCATTTCTTATATTGTCCTGTTTTTCTTTTCAACAACCCCATTTTGTTGGGGGTTATTGGTGCAGAAAATATATGGTGAATTCTTTTATCATTGCATAACTCTATGAATCGTTTATTTTCAAATTCACCACCATGATCACTTCTAATAGAAATAATTGTATTTTATTTTTTTATTTTGCATCAAATTTGAAAACATGACAAACATAGAAAATGCTTCATCTTTGCTAGCTAAGAGTATTACCTACGTGAATCTTGAAAAATCATCAAGAATTACAAATACATGCTTTTTCCCACCAAGGGTTAAAATGTCTGATGGCTCATAAAGATCCATATGTAATAATTCAAGTGGCCTAGTCGTTGAAATTTCCTTTTTGGTGAAAAATGACATCTTGGGTTGCTTGGATAATTGACAAGCCTTACAAATCTTATCCTTGCCATATTTAAGCTTTGGTAACCCATGCACTAGGCTCTTTTCCCACAAAGTTTTAATATTTGACATATTAATGTGTCCAAGCCTTTTATGCCATATCCGTTGATAATTTTCTATGGCTATTAGACATTTTCCATCAAGTTCATATAGGCAAACCAAATATACATTTCCATATCTTTTGCCACTAAAGACTATGTGATCATTATCAAATACATTGCATATAGAAGATTCAAATACAACTTCATAACCTTTATCACATAATTGGCTAATACTCATTAAGTTGTGTTTAAGTCCTTCAATAAATAGTACATCCTCAATACATGCATTTGAGATTCCATAAACATTTCCTTTACCTTTAATTACACTTTTTTCATTGTTCCCAAAAGCAATCGTTCCTTCACTACACGGTTTGATCCTATGGAACAATCTTTTTTCTCTCGTCATGTGTCTTGAGCACCACTATCCATAAACCACATATTATTGGCATTTTCTCTAAGACAAATCTGCAAAAATAAAGTCAAGTGGAGTTTATTTTTTGGTACCCATTTTATGGGTCCATTTGGATTAGTTAACCATTGAAATCTACGTTGGTCTACCCTTGAAGGCATAAATCCAATGTTCTTAGGTACTCAAACTAATTTTTCACCAAGGTCATGTAATTTTCTCATTTTACATTGATATACCTTGTGCCCCATCTTATTGCAAAAGTTACAAGCTTCCGGGAGTCTTGGAGTGGGAATCCCTATAGTAGTAGGTTCCCAAGTTGGTCTTTTGGTTTAACATGGATGAGTTTTGCTTAGTTTTTGTAAGTCCTTGGAGCATTTAACTTGCTACTTTCTCCCTTCTCAAATGTGGAATATCTAAGTCCTCTCTTGTTATTTTGGCCAGTCATATTCAAAAATATTTTGACGCTTTTCCCTGAATTAGAGAACTTAGCAAGTGATTCATTTAATGATTCATTTTTCTTTTTAAGTTTTTCCATCTCTCTTATCAAGGTGCTCTTTTTGTTTGTCAAATGATCAACCTTTTCGGCAAATTTTCCATTCACAATAATTACTGCATGACATTATTTTTTTTCATTGTGAACTTGTCTCCCAATTTCTTTATTTCCTCACATAATGAATCATAGGTTTGTTGTAGTTTTTCCAATTCAGCACATTTGAAACAATCATTTGTGGAAGAGAAAATAGAAATAGATTTTGGTTTAGAGGTTACTTCTTCACTACTCGTGGAGTCTGTTGAAGTGGTTTGATCCTCTAAAATTTCCGTTGCTGTAAGGCATAGGTTGAAATCTTCTTCCAGCGTAGCCATGCAACAAATCCTTGCATAATTTGCAGCCTCATTTTCTTCATTCGAAGAGCTGCATGTTGTAAACGTCTCCTCGTTGACGTACATGTCTTTTCCTTTAGCCTTTTAAAATTTTCTATTTTCACTTCAATCTTTCTTTTCTCTTCATTCCTTTGACTTGGTTTCTTCGGGCGTTGGGCATTGGGCTTGCATATACCCCATACCGCCACACCAGAAGCACTTTGTAGTCTCCTTCTTTTTCTCCTTTGAATTTCTTTCTTTAAAACTCTTAAAATTCTTTCCTTTCCTTACAAATTTTCTAAAACATCTTGTAAGTAAGACAATCTCTTCATTGTCGTTTTGAGAAAATGAGGTGGAGTCGTCTGAAACTTGTGTGGCTTTTAACGTAATAGCTCTTTTGCCTTTGTGTTGCTCCTCATTTCTCCTCTTAATTAACTCATGTGACATGAGTGAGCTTATGAAATCTTCTAGCTGTAGTGTGTTGAGGTTCTTTGCGTCCTCAATGGCCGTGATATTTGGAGTCAAAGATTCAGGTAGCGCTCTTAAGATTTTCATTATCTGCTCAGATTCAGAAATAACTTTTCCAAGACCTTTCAAAGCATTTGTAATCTTAAAAAATCTAGCAAACATTTCTGAAAGATTTTTAGTTTCAAGCATTTTAAAGCTTTCTAACTCTCCAATCAAAATATTTCTTCTTGTCCATTGGACTTGAGAAGTTCCCTCATAGAAAGAAGTAAGAGTATCGCATATCTCTTTGGCGGTTTGGCATGAAGATACCCTATCGTATTTGGATGCCGTTAATGCACAAAAGAGGGAATTCATGGCTTTTGCATTGCTTCTAACGGTTCTAACTTCCTCCTTGGACCATGTGGAGACTCTTTCATCAATAGGCAATATAACACTATCTTGGATAACAATCCAAAAATCTATATCCGTAGCCATGATTAATTGTTTCATTCTCAACTTCCAATAACCGAAGTTACTTCCATCAAATAGTGGTGGCCTTGTGAAAGATTGGTCCTCGGCAAATGCAAGGGTGGAAGTTTGTTGGGATACCATATCTGAGATCTCTTTGATTTAAACTCAAAGACCCGCTCTGATACCACTCGTTGGTCCCGAGTTTATGACTATTACCCAAGAGGGGAGGGGTGAATTGGGTATTTTGAAATTTTCACTTAAACATAAATTTATCCCTGTTTAATTTAATCCCCTTGATGAAACAAACGAATAATATAGAGAGAAATAAAGCAATAAAAGCAGAAATGCAAATCACAGCAGTAGGTAAAGATTTTATAGTGGTTCGGGTAACCTCCCCTACTCCACTTTTTCAAGCTCACACCCTTTGTGATTTGGGTTCCACTATTGTATTATCAAATACAGCTAGAGCAGTAGCTCTCTTCTAGATTCCAGCTCTAAGAGGCGTGTACAAATCATAGCATAAGTAGGTGACGAGTCATACTCAAGTCACAACGCTACTTTGCTTTCACTTGGTTCAAAACACTAATATCGAACCAAGTATCAAATACAAGTATTGAATCAAATAAAGAAAACTACACTTTACAGATTATGTAGGCAGATTTCAACTCGTAGAAGAATTTGTAAAAGAAATGATTTGATCAGCGTTGGAGCTTGCAGCAAGTTGGAGCTTAGTTCTTCACTTGAAACTTGTGTTGATCACTTAATGTTTGGAGAAGATGGTAGTTGGATCTCAGTAATTGCTTTCTCTAACCTCTAGCACGTTCACTTGAATGCTTATTTGTAATGGTGGAGTAAATTTGAACGTTTGGAAGTAGGTGGCCCGCATTTAATGCACTAACGTTCAAATTTTTCCGACCGTTGCGACCTAAGTCGCATGTAAAGTCGACTTCGGGTGCGACTTCACCCAAGTCGCTACTGGAGCCGACTTGGGCATCAACTTCGGTCTCCAGCAAAAACTTCACGTTCCACTTCAAGTCGATTTGGTCCTAGACTTGACCCAAGTCACAGGTGAAGTCGACTTCGGGTGCGACTTTACTTTTTGTATACACTTGTTGGAACTTAGATTTCTTGAAAGTGATCTTGGTATCTTGATATTCATAACATCTTGTTCTTCTACTGATATTCTTGATCTTGAAAGTTTGTTCTTTGGAACTCAACTTGATCATCTTTTCTTGAAGATTTGTCTTTATGTCTTGTACTTAGAATAATTTGATCTTAGAGTTTATAGATGTAGCCCAATGATTATCCCTTGAGAAATATATTGTCTTGAATGATTAAATTAGGCATATTTGCATGTCTGGACTACATATTTCTTCATTCTGACTTAAGTCGAATATCTGGGTCGACTTGGGTTCCAACTCACTTCAAGTCACATGTGGAATTGACCTGAGAATGAGACTTCACCCAAGTCGTGTATGGAATCGACTTCAGTTGCGACTTTGCCTGTCTTGGTTGCCAAATTTAGCGCTGGATGGTTTGAACATTTGAAGTCGATGGTGAAGTCGACTTGGATCTGTGACTTCACCTAAGTCGCAATTGGAGTCGACTTGGACTACGACTTCACCTGTCTTGATTTCAAATTTCAGCGCTAAAAGTTTTTGCTCTTTCCAAGTCGATCCTAAGGTCGACTTAGGTATCGACTTCACTCAAGTCGATGGCTGAGTCAACTTGGTTTTGCGACTTGGTCTGTCAGGTTCTAAATTTTAACTTTCTAGCCTTTAAACAATTTCAACAAGTTATATTAGTACCGAAAATATTCTTAATTGAGTTGTTAATTATTAAAACATAAATTGTGCTTAATTTTCCATTGATTCCAACACCTTTCCCCCATGTGGTAACACCTTCTCTCTTCCCCCTTGAAGCTTTCACATAAATTCTTTCCTTGAAGGTCTTTGGAAACATCTTTTTTAGATCTCCCCATCTAGGCTGATAGTACCATATAAGAAGTGATTCTCATCTCTTTTGATGCCCACTATCCTTAGATTTCACCTTTGTAGTCTATCCCAATATTTACACTAAAGAAAGCCACAATTTTGTCAATATTCAGCGTTTCGCCCTAATGCTCACTATAAACTCTAAGCACCTTCAGTAGAGTCATGATTTCCTATTGGTTGCCCTTTAGGGACAATAGTGTGTCGTTTGCGAAGAATAAATGGGTTAGGATAGGACCTTTAAGTGCAATTTTAAGACCAGAGATTATTTGTTTCTCATTCCTGTAAGTAATAAAAAGGATTGTCATTCCAAACAAATCAAGAACAGATAAGGTAACATGGGATCTCCCTATTGAATGCCTCTTCTCGGATATATCATCTCCACCTTAAACTCATTCACTACCACCCAGTATCTTACCAAACCAATACACCCCATTAACCGACTAATCCACACATCACAAACATTAATTCTGCGCATCACCTCTTTTTGAAAATTCCATTTCACATGCTTTGGACATATCCATCTTAACTGCTATATCTTTAAGGAAAACTCATTATCTAACTTGATTGTTATAGATCCATTTTGTATGTATCAGAATATAATAATAATTTATAGAATCATTTATCAATGTTTTAGTGATATTTTAGATAGTTTAGATACTAAAAATTTACCTATAAAATTAATATTTAGTATTAACTTGTTTTCGTTAAAAAAGCATATTCATAGATGGGTCTCATGCATCGTGATATTAGACAAAATAAAAAGATACCTATAATAATATAAATTACGTTACATACAATAAATGGAATAGAATTTTTATAAAGCATCAAAATATTAAAAATAATAAGAATTTCATAAAAACAAAAGCTTATCAATGCATATGTATACATTATTATCAATAATTTAGATTTCGAGATAACAAAAAGAAGATACAAAAAGCAACTAGTTATTTTGATTATTTAAAATAGCATTGCCCATACTTATAAGGTTGTTTACATTTTAAACCTCTAGCTTTAGATATTTACATTCTAAAAACCTTGTTATTTGCATATCTATGTTTTAAAAATAGCGAATTGCTCCTCCATTCATGAATTTCACCTCTAATTCTACTTGTACTTAAGAATTTTTAAATATGTCTCTTATATTTACGAATTTTTGTCCTAATTTTATATATACCCATGCCGTTAGGGATCTACTAAAGAAGTCATTAATCTCATGTGAAATAACGAACATGTTCATCCTTATGATTTTATAGCTGAAACTCATATTATAATGAGTTTTATTCTAATTCTACAACTATAAAATAATATATTATTTGAATAAGAATCTTTAACTTTGAGCAAAAAAACTTCAAATAATATTAAGACTTGGTCATATTTATCATTTTACAAGGAGGCTAATGGTTCGTTTAGTAAAATCTTAACAACATGGTATATGTGAAATTAAGATGAAAATTCATAAGTATAAAAAACATTTTTGAAATTTCAGAGGTATAGTAAGAGTAAAATTCGTGGATATATATGGAATTTGTTCTTTTAACGCCTGAAACTTTTGATTTTATTGCATTTTAGCCCTCGAGCAATAGTGTGAAAAATCAAGTGAATCCGTCCATGTGCACGTGTATATTTGTTAAAATGACAAACATAACCTTTATTCATGTTGTCTTCTCATTTCCCGTGGCCCTAATGTTTGGGTATTGAGCATTCTTTGGCGACATCTCCTAAAATCTTCTCCATCCATAGGCACACATATACTCATTGAAATGACAAAAATAGTCTTGTATTCATGTTGTCTTCCCATTCAGTGTTGCCCCAACGCTTGAGCATCAAGTGTTCTCGAGCGACAGCTCCCATTGTAATGCTTCTCCTTCGTCCTCTAAGGCCAAGAGCACCATCCAGTTTCTCGCTTGTTCGATTTCGATGTTTGGGTCTCCTGCCCTAATGTAGGAAATTTGTGTCATGAACCCTATAATGTTGCATCTCTTTATTTTGGATCCCAATGTTTGCATATTAGTATATTAGACCCTATGAGAGTTTTTGCATTTTAAACCCTTATCCTAATGGCATTAAAAAATATCATTAAACTCACGTGTAATGTCAAAAATACCCTTACATTTGTATAAAAGTAAGACAATCATGCCAAAAAACCGACATCATCTTCCTAAACATCATCACTTCCTCAGGATCGTATAGCTCTATAACACAGAAGTTGTTGATTTTTTGTCATGACTGCCTTGCTTTTTGTATAGATAAAAGGGTATTTTTATCATTACACAAGAGTTTAGCGGTATTTTTAGTGTTGTTAGGTGTGAGGGTTTAAAATGCAAAGACCAAAACTTCATAGGATTTAATACGCTAATACACAAACTTCAAAGTCAAAATTGTTAATTGAAAAGTTAGAGAGTTTATAGTGCAACCTAATGCCTCCCCTTCTTCCTCCAAGAGAGCACCGCTTGACTCCTCGCCAACATCAAGCTCCTCCTTTGGTGCCGGAAGTCGCCCCATGATGCCTGCCTACACTCCGAGGCCATCAGCATGGAAGTCGGCAACGATTAAGACGTTAATAGCATGGATTATCAAAAAACCCACCCCATCTACATGCATATGTGGCAAGGATTACCAAGAATAGCTTGGACCTCAGAACAAAAAATAACTGCTCCATCTGGTGCTCTATGGTGTACGAAAATCTGTGTGCATGCCGTTATTTTGATTCGTTCAAATATTTCTGTAATTTTCAATCGAATTATTTTAATAGGATAAAAAATATATCTAAATTATTTTTGAGCCTATTTTTCATTTTTATATGTTTAATTTTAATTTATTTGAAAATTAATGAAACATATTATCTTATATCTCAGAAAATAATACATGATAGTCTACTTTATACTGCCTATTTAAAAATGCCCATCTGAACGTTTAGAGCTCAAGGAATTTCGCATAAATATTTATTTAATTGGAGAATTTTTTGTTTAAAAAGTAAAATTAAATGAAAATATTAAGGTGTGTTTCAAAAAAATGTTTTTATCATAAAAAAATTGTTTCCTTCCACAACCTTTTTATTTTCCAATCATTTCTTCAGATCTTTATACACAAGTGTATTAATTTTTAATTACTTCTTCACAACTTTTCCCTTATCCATTTTTATTTATTTTATTTATTCTTTATCATTATCTTTGTTATGTTATATCACTTTTTCAATTTTAAAAAAAATTTCACTCATAACTTTTTCCTCAAAAATTTTATCAAAAATTTTGGGAAACGATTTGCCTTTTGGCGAACAGAAGACATTGATCAATTGCTTTGACCGTTAGTATTCGAATGGTTCAGTTATACGGTTTTCGTAATAAATTTCAGAGAACTTTTTAGACAATTCACACAGCGAAAATATTTGGGTTTCAGAATTCAAAACGCAAACATGGAAAGGTATAAAGATTTTTTCTAAAAAGTTAAAGAGAAACGATCCTATTAGTATAGGTTAAACAAATGTCTTAGCTTACTTCAAAAAATTCATTTATAGTATTTTTTATTTTTTCTTTATATACTTATTTATCTAAGTATATTTATTTTCGAGGTAAAGTAATTAAAACATTTGCTTAGGCCAGTCTATCAGGATCACTTCTCAAGATCAAAAGTATTTAAATGAAGAAAACCCCACGCTTCTGTTATGCCTCTAGAAGACTGAACGGTATGTCATGGGAATGCAGTGGTTCCCGTTCCGATAAGGTTAGAGATTGATGCTGACAACGCACTGATCATTAAACTGGGATTTCAAAGAGCACTAGGCTCTTTGATTTCCCGGGATGAATAGCTTTTAACACCTACATTTTTTATGGTAAACAATCCCCACCGGCAACAATTGCAATATTTTATGATCCAATGTGGATCATAGAATGTAATAATGACGTGGGCCACCCTTTTTTATTGTCTAATGAAACATCCTAAATATTTATTGGTTATCTTTCTTATATTAAAATAAGTATCTGAAAAATCAAATGTATTAGATAGGCATATAATCCGTTATAATTACCATCCAAAAATGAGATTTAGACCGTTAAATGCATATTTTTATAATAATATTAATTACTAATGGAAATTAGATCCATACATTATGTTTAAACGAATAAAAAATACTTGCAGAAAAATTAGGATAGTATAATATTACAGAGCTAATATCGATTCAAAAATAAATATTTTAATAAACTTAATTCTTTTTTGAATGAGATAATAATAATAATTCTTAAAACTCATATCAATAATTAAAATTTTATATTATAGTATTAATTTTAACTAAAATATGTATAATGCTTTAGATACCGGTGGGACAGAGCACATGAATGCTCTCTTTCGAGAGATCATTGTCATAGTCACACTTCCAAAACGCTTACGTGGAATGCATTTGATAAATATATATTTCGTGCATGTATGCAACGTGCTTCAATGGCCTCAAAAGTATAATTGTCCGAATATAAACCGTGGTGTTAAATATTAGTATTTCTTTTCACCTAATTTGTGTTGGGTTGTCGTTCTTTTCTTCTTTTGATTGGTATAGTTTTTTACATTACATCTCAGTCGGTATAACATATTTTAACTCTTGGTTTCCAAATATCAGAATGAGACAATAATCTTCCAAATATGAACAGAGGAGACTGCATATTCCTAAATATCAACAGGGAAACAAAGCTCTCAGAACAACTTAACCTGAATTCAAACCCAACCGCCAGTGCTAGCCATTGGTGATTGTTATTCTTTTCTTAAACAAGCGAATGTAGCATCAACTTTTCTTTTGAGAGGTGCAATGGTTATTGATGAATCATATCCAAATTGAGGGCCAACCCATGGGAAGCACTTCCCATGAGAAAAAAAAGGAAGCAGGGGCAATTTGGTAATTTTCCATCTTGAGTATGTTTGATTAAAAACGTGAGTATGTTTGGTTTTTTGATAAATTTTATATTATATACATACAAAATCTCAATCTATTCCATTCATTTGATAGATCAATTAGTAAAACGTATGTAAACATAATTTTTCATTATTTGACAATTTTTAAAAATATTAGTGTACAAAAAATGATTTTTTAATAAGATTTCATCATAATTGGTAAAGTTGAAAAATATAATTTTTATTAGAAATTATTTTATATTATTTAAAGTTAATGTAATTAAGGTACTCTCAAGAATAACAATTTCTTATATTTTTCTTGAATTTTTGAAAATTTATTAATATTTTTTATTTTCTGAATATAATAGAATCTAACCGTGTCTAACCGCGTCTAACCGTGTCTAACCGTGTCTAATTTTTGAAATTAATAATTTAATCATAATTTAACACCTCTAATATGATCCTAGGGCCTTTATAAAGCCATTTATATCTTAAAAACCAAATTTGGAACCCAAATAATATGATTTATAAAAATCACCATAATCTAACCGTGTCTAACCGCGTCTAACCGTGTCTAACCGTGTCTAATTTTTGAAATTAATAATTTAATCATAATTTAACACCTGTAATATGATCCTAGGGCCCTTATAAGGCCATATATATCTTAAAAACTAAATTTGGAACTCAAATAATATGATTTATAAAAATCACCATAATCTAACCGTGTCTAATCCTGTCTAACCGCGTCTAACCCTGTCTAACCGTGTCTAATTTTTGAAATTAATAATTTAATCCTAATTTAACACATGTAATATGATCCTAGGGCCCTTATAAGGCCAAATATATCTTAAAAACCAAATTTGGAACCCAAATAATATGATTTACTAAGGGTGCATTTGTTTGGCACAAAAAAATATCAACAAAAACTTTTCAATCCAAAACTTTTCACTCTCCATAACTACTCTATTTTTTAATTATTTTTTCACATTTTCCTATACAAACTACCCTACTTTTCAATCATTTCTACACAACTACCCATACAACTAACCTATCTATTTTAACTTTATTCTCTTTACTCCTCATCATTACTCCTATTATATCACATTATTTTCTATCAATTTGACAACTTCTACTTCAAAAACTTTTCATCAAAAGTTTTACTCCTAACCAAACACACCCTAAAATCACCATTAATCTAACCGTGTCTAACCCTGTCTAACCGTGTCTAACCCTGTCTAACTCTGTCTAACCGTGTCTAATTTTTTAAATTAATAATTTAATCCTAATTTAACACCTGTAATATGATCCTAGGGCCCTTATAAGATCATATATGTCTTCAAAACCAAATTTGGAACCCAAATAATATGATTTATTAAAATCACCATAATCTAACCGTGTCTAACTCTGTCTAACTCTGTCTAACCCTGTCTAACCGCGTCTAACCCTGTCTAATCGTGTCTAACCGTGTCTAACTGAATCTAATTTTTTAAATAATTTATAAATATTTTACCTAATCTATGTATTTTGCAAAATGTATACACTTTAATATTCATTCGAGGACTAAATAATTTTGGAACTAAATAAATATATAAAGTTATAATTAAAAATATTAACACCACTTGATTAAATGAAATAAAAATTTATATAAAAAAATAAAATAGTAAAAAATATTATATATATTTTGGACGCCCGCGGGACACATATATATTTTTATAAAACAAAATATTCATTTTTGGACGCCCGCGGGACACATATATATTTTTATAAAACAAAATATTCATTTTTGGACGCCCGCGGGACACATATATATTTTTATAAAAATAAAATATACATTTTTTGAGGCCCGTGGGACATTTATATATTTTAAAAAACAAAACGTTCATTTTTGGAGGCCCGTGGGACACATATATATTTTTATAAAACATTATATTCATTTTTGGACGCCCGCGGGACACGTATATATTTTTATAAAAACAAAATATTCATTTTTTGAGGCCCGTGGGACATTTATATATTTTAAAAAACAAAACATTCAGTTTTGGAGGCCCGTGGGACACATATATATTTTTATAAGATATTATATTCATTTTTGGACGCCCGCGGGACACGTATATATTTTTATAAAAACAAAATATTCATTCTTTGAGGCCCGCAGGACACATATATATTTTTAGAAAATAAAATATTCATTTTTGGACGCCCGCGGGACACGTATATATTTTTATAAAAATAAAATATTCATTTTTTGAGGCCCGTGGGACATTTATATATTTTAAATTAACAAAACATTCATTTTTGGAGGCCCGCGGGACACATATATATTTTTAGAAAACAAAATATTCATTTTTGGACGTCCGCGGGACACATATATATTTTTATAAAAACAAAATATACATTTTTTGAGGCCCGTGGGACATTTATATATTTTAAAAAATAAAAAATTCATTTTTGGAGGCCCGTGGGACACACATATATTTTTATAAAACATTATATTCATTTTTGGAGGCCCGCGGGACACGTATATATTTTTATAAAAACAAAATATTCATTTTTTGAGGCCCGTGGGACACATATATATTTCAAATTAACAAAACATTCACTTTTGGAGGCCCGCGGGACATATTTATTTTTAGAAAACAAAATATTCATTTTTTGACGCCCGCGGGACACGTATATATTTTTATAAAAATAAAATATTCATTTTTTGAGGCCCGTGGGACACATATATATTGTAAATTAACAAAACATTCATTTTTGGGCGCCTGCGGGACACATATATATTTTTATAAAAATAAAATATACATTTTTTGAGGCCCGTGGGACATTTATATATTTAAAAAAACAAAACATTCATTTTTGGAGGCCCGTGGGACACATATATATTTTTATAAAACATTATATTCATTTTTGGACGCCCGCAGGACACGTATATATTTTTATTAAAACAAAATATTCATTTTTTGAGGCCCGTGGGACACATATATATATTTTAAATTAACAAAACATTCATTTTTGGAGGCCCGCGGGACACATGTATATTTTTAGAAAACAAAATATTCATTTTTAGACGCCCGCAGGACACGTATATATTTTTATAAAAATAAAATATTCATTTTTGAGGCCCGTGGGACACATATATATTTTAAATTAATAAAACATTCATTTTTGGAGGCCCGCAGGACATATATATATTTTTAGAAAACAAAACATTCATTTTTGGAGGCCCACGGGACACATATATATGTTTAGAAAACAAAATATTTATTTTTGGAGGCCTGCGGGACAAAATATATATATTTTAGAAAACAAAATATTAGTTTTTGGAGGCCCGCAGGACAAATATATATATTTAGAAAACAAATATTCATTTATGGAGGCCCGCGGGACACATATATATTTTAGAAAATAAAATATTCATTTTTGGAGGCATGTGAGACACATATATATATTTTAGAAAACAACATATTCAATTTTAGAAAACAACATATTCAACTTCTTTTATAAATTAAATATAGTTAATAAATATAAGTACATTTTTAAAGATGATAAACTTTTTTTATAAATTAGATACACTTATATTAACTATTGTATTTAAAATTATTTAAAAAATATGTTTTTGTGGAGCAAATGGTCACATTCCTTTTTTTTATATGTTTTGAATTAGTAACAATCAACTATAAAAAGGATATCAAATTAATGGGAGTAGGTATATAGTATCCGCTAGTAAAACCATAAAAACATTCTCATTGTCGATAATACATAAGCTGTTGCGTTCCAACCTACAATATTTTGAAACCCACCACGTTATTTTAAGACCGTTTATGTATTTTTAAAGGTGTAGATCATCCAAAGTAGATTGGCTGCGCAGGACAAGAAGCTACTTCGCTGGAGCACCAAGCACCATCTCAGTGCTCCATCACTATCGTCACAGCACGACGAGAGGTAGGCATGGCTGATGTTGGGTTTTCAGATTCTCATCGCCAACAATGTCAAATCGGATAATCGGGACCGCCTAATAGAGTGACAATATTAGAAGGATGCCCCTATCATCTTCCTCATTTCCGGCCATCCGCAAATAGCCATGGTCCAAGCACAGTCCCACAGCCACCATCTGTTTCAAATCATTGCTTCAATCATTCCAATCACATGGCTACTTCTAGCTACGCACAACGGTAGTATCTACCGACCATTTCTTTTTTGTCAGCACCCGTAGACATTAACCTAAAAATTCCCAAAAAATTCTAGCAAAAATCGGCAACATCAAACTAGCATAAGAGCACCTTCATCCAAAAGCAGATTATCCGCCGCTCCAAGAAATTCAGTCCTCCTTGAATACGGCCATGAAAAATGTTGATTATAAAATCCCGAATCCAAAAAAAAAGGCAGCGGAAACGAACACAATCACAGATTGGAAATCCTAGTCTAGCATTCCAGTCTCTTGATAATCAAGGCATCGCACAACCCTCTGTTCTCTCTGATTTTCCAAGCAAGTTATCCGGCCGATTCCAACCCATCTGCCTTCCGCCCTTTCGTGCACAGAGAGCACCTGTTCAAAGGCGAGGAGACGCGAGTCTGTGAGCCGCGAGTGCCGACGCTGACCAATGCCTGCCTCGAATTTTCACTTACCAAAAATGCCCCATTCGATCTCAGCCATCAACGCAAAATGGACGGCAGATATGGCGCTTCCCCTGGAAAAAGCACGGGAAACGCTTCCCCTGGGTTGGGCCTCATCCAAATTACTATAAAAAGGGAAAACCCGACACAACTTCGGGGTGTGTTTGGTAATCACCACTACAAAAAATGAAAACTTTATTCACAACTTTCCACGCCTTTGTTCATGCAACTGTTCTAGTTTACAAATATTATTTTTATATCTTTATACACAATTATTTATTTATTTTTAATTTTATTTACTTTACTCATAATTATTATCTCTATCAACTTACGTAATGATTACTTTATCTATTTAAAAAAATTACATCAACTTTTTTCAACATTTTTTCTAATTTACCAAACCCTTGTGGTAGAATTTTGAATCGGGGAAGCTTTTTTGAAATCATAAACCATACTAAGCGTGGCAGTTCTTAATTAAAGACCCATAAAATGCTATATTAAAATTCGGTGAAACAAATCTATCAAATCCGGTCAAATACTATCAAAATCTGCCCAATGCGTTTAGGAACTTTTCCTTTTACTTTTCAAATAATTTTGTATAGCTATCCTATCTATTCAACTCTATTCATTGTATTCTTAATTATTACATCTATAATATCATATAATTACCTTATCATTTTTAAAAAAAAATTCCGCTAAAATTTCTCCTTTTTTTTGACTTCTTAAACGCTAACATCTTTTTGTGGCTACATATAAAGTAAATTTTGCTATATACTCTCCACCTTGGTAACATTGTGGGCTTCGTCAATTAAAAAATTTATGTAATTTATCTACGGATATAAATTAGGTTTGCATCAACCCAACCACACCAACCAGATTTTTCTTAAGATTTCCTAGAGATCTCTAAGATTAGGGTAAAAATTTTAAGGCTCAACCTAAGTACCTCATCTCCCTATTTCACCGTGGAATTGGTTAGGTTGAACTTTTATTTCAAGTGGAATTTGCGCCATACCCCTTCTAAGTTTGCGTATTAGCAGTTTAGACTCCGACATTTGAGTATTAACATATTAGACCCTAATAAGTTTCATCATTTGCATTTTAAACCTTCCACCCTAGCGTCGTCTGTCATGCACCATCTGGTCATGTGTAATGACGAAAATACTCCTTAAGAAAACAAAATCACAGCAACTAGCCTATTTTCTTTACAAAAAAAAACAAAAAAACAAAAAAAGTCGAAAAGCAACCACCTTTCGCTTTCCCATTAGAATCTGTGCATGCAAAAAAATGAAACCCCCCCCCCTTAAAAAAAGCAAAAAGCTACAAATTACCAAATCTTCCTACGTGGGATAAGAAGCCTTCCTCTCTAGTATCTCCATCATCTTCCACCTTCGTTTTTAAATCCCACACCAGCTGCGGCTACTCCACACCATCAATGATCATCCAATGATGCTGCCGCCACCGCATCAACATCCAAAGATTCAGGAATCAACGCCCAGGATAACCCAATCCCCCAAGAAACTTGTTATAGGCATCTTCTCCTCAATGTCAGTGGTAGCCCACGTCGACGACGAAGATGACGGCGAGGAAGATGACCACACTGCTAGCAGCAAATGCAATGTGCGTGGGGGCAATTGCACGCTATTGAACGATGATTTCTACATTGGCGAGTGGGTCGGCAGCGTCCCGCACGGTGCCAAAAAGTACCTCTGGACGGACGGCTGCATGTACGAGAGGGAGTGGGCCAGCGGTGAGATAACGGGGCGGGGCAAGTTCTCGTGGCCGTCGGGCGCTACCTACAAGGGAAAATTCAAGTGCGGGTTCATGCACGGGATTGGCACGTACACAGGCCTCGCCGGAGACACCTACAGCGAGCGGCGGGCGATGAATAGGAAGCACGGAGAAGGGCGGAAGGAGTACGCGAACGGGGATTGCTACAAGAGGGAGTGGAGGTAGGGCTCGCAGGATGGGCGTTGGAAGTACGTTTAAAAGAACGAGAATGAGTACGAAGGGGAGTGGAAGAAGGGAAGAATTTTGGGCAAGGGATTAATGGTTTGGGCGAACAGCAATCGCTATGGAGGGTTTTGGGAGGATGGCTGCCCAATGGAGAAGGCAAGTTTGAATGGGCGGACAAGAACTTCTACGTCGGGAATTGGAGCAAGGACGATCAGAGCACCACGTATTATCCTTCTGTAGGAAAATCTGGTGTTGGGTATTCTGATTTGAACCGGAAGGAGGTTTTCTCAGTGGATTTGGATGGCTTCAACGTTTGCACAAAGAAATAGATTGCCACAGTTGATTGGACGGAGAAGTGCATAAAAAGGGGGAGGAGATTGAACCCCCCTACTGCTTTGTCGCCGCAAGTCTTGTCCTTGGGTTTGGATTCCTGTGGGATGTGGCAGAAGGTAGGGGGAGAGAGAGAGAGAGAGAGAGAGAGAGAGAGAGAGAGAGAGTCGAAAAGGAAGAAAGGTTAGTGGCAGAGGTACAGAGGCGGTGGGGAGCCGAGGAAGGGAAGAAAGTCAGCTCATGTTGTAAAGAGAATGGGCTAGCTGCTGTGATTTTGTTTTATTAAGGGGTATTTTCGTCATTGCACACGACCAGATGGTGCATGACAGACGGCGTTAGGGCGGAGGGTTTAAAATACAAATGATGAAACTTATTAAGGTCTAATATGCTATTACGCAATCGTCGGGATCTAAAATGCTAATACGCAAACTTAGAGGGGGTATGATGCAAATTTCCCTTTATTTCAAGGATTTTCACATTGAATTTCATAATATTGTACACATAGATATAAGTACAATTAATTTTCAATATTTTTATAAATTTTTAATCATTCAAATTTTAAATAAGTCCTTCGAAAAATTATTTTCAATATTTTTAAATTTTCAAAATATCAAAAATTTTAATAATTTGTTAAAAATATTATTTATGCAATAACGTGTAGTCTTAATGTAGAGTATTCATTTATGATGGATAGTCTTCATAATTAATAGGTATTCCTTTAACCAATAAAAAAACGGTTATTCCTTTAGGATGTCAGTAGATTACTTTGATTGAAAACTTATAGGCTTTAGGAATTTGACACATTTTGAGAGTAAATAGACAACTATTAAAATTTAAAATAAAGACATGAGAAGAAGGATTTTAATATACGAGATTTTTGCTATAAAAAACAAGCACACATGGGCGAATATTACAAATGCTCTGGATCTCTTTCAAAAAATCATTTTTAAATAAAAATGTAAAGGGTTGCATGGATATTGCTGGCATTAGCTTATAACCCATTTATAACTGGGTATTACTGTGGGAACTTTCACCATTTTGGCCGACCTTGACCATGAGACAAAATTCACCCCTCATTATGTTTATAATAATTTATTTAACTAAGAAACCGACTTTCATCATGTAACAAAAAAGAAAAAAAGAAAAAAAGAAAAGAAGAGAAACCGAGTTTCATCCAAATCATAAATTTGCATCGGTCTCATCTAAGATCTGTAGAATCGTAAATTCAACATCTAAATCGTCTGAAACATTCTTTTAACATATATGAATGATTTTACAATTTGTTATACCATTTTAATGCATCTGTAAATAGATTTAAATATTTTTGTAATTTACACATAATTATATTTTTTAAGTGAGTATACTTACCTAAGATTTTAATTTTTCGCAATATAATAAAATAAATGATGTTAAACAGGCGTGACTTGTTAGATTCTGATATAAAAATCAAAGTACGCTCATCTATTGCGGCTGACAAAGAGTTCATACATAGAGAGTTTCTCCCATTTGGAGTCAAAAAGATTGAATATATATATACACACACACTTAAATCGAGTTGTGAAGACAAGAAATCAAAAAAAACTATGCCATCCAAGAGGCTCCTATCTACGTTTCATATATAGGAACATCAGTTTAACCAAAGATGAACCCTTTATAATGTATCTTGATAATAAAGCTATTGATAATCATATATTTATAAAATTATAAAAATATCTTAGAATTCACTTGGATTTTTATTAACTTAAATTTATTGAAATTGTCAACTTGGAAGCCATCCAATTTTATGGGCTTATTGTCATGATGATATTTTCAAAAATAGCTTTGAGGTTGATTTTTAAAAAAGAGTTTTCACAGGTGTTCGGACCGGGTCAGGTTACCCATGGTATAAGTGGTAGAGATATTAGAATTGAAGAGATAATTAGCAAATACCCACCCTACTTGCATATATACCTATTTAGTTTCAGTAATTATAAATAACCTTTGCATAATTTGATCATAGTTGCAAATATATCAACGTTATCATGGAACCATTAGAACATCATCCCAGCATGGATATATTTCCAAATATATGAAAACTATGTATTTATATGTTTAAAAATTATAAAACAGGACAACTTATAAACATCCTCATATATTTGCAAATACATAGACATCATGACATCACTATGACGTCGAGAATATCTTTGCTATTATGGTAAAATTATGTTGGGGTTATTTGCAATTCCTGAAACTAAGTAAATATATATACATGAAATTATGGTCAAATTATATGGGTATATTTGTAAATTACTCAAATACAGTTCTACTATTACTAGGGGTGTTAACGGATCGGGTTGGACGGGTTGGAGTCTAATCCTAATCTTAACCCATTTAAAATATTTCAACTTTAATCCGTTTATTAACTCATTTAAAAAACATCAGCCCTAACCCATTTACAACCCATTTAATAAATGGGTTGGTGGGTTGTTAGCAGGTTGTATAGCAAATAACCTAAAAGTCTAGATTCTAGTAAATAATGATCTCGCGGGGAGAGACAAGATGAAATTTTTAGCATAAGGGAAATGAAAATAGGGCAATAATAAGAAAATGGAATTAGGGCAGCAGTAGAAAAATAAAAATTAGGTGACTAGAGGAAGACTTAGAAAGGAAAAATAACCAAAGAGTTTACATGTATATATATAAAACTTTAATAAGTTAAGTGAGTTAAATGTGTTGAACGAATTAAATGGGTCGAACAAGTTATATGAGTTAAATAGGTTACTAAACGGGTTGACAAGTTATAAAATCTCAACCCTAATCTATTTATTTAACTAAATGGTTAAACGGGTTGAAGGATCATAACCCATTTATTCAAAAATCCCAACCTAAACTCATTTATAAATGAGTTGGACGAGCGGGTTGAAAAGTTGACCATGACCATTAACACCCCTAACTATTACTTGCCACAACGCCCTGGCTGCACATGGGAACGGCTGACATTCGAATCCCCTTTCCTTCATGGAAAGAGTTTTACAAAAGAGTTCTCCTGAATTGGAGGTTTTACAATTTTTTTCTTGAGATGAGAGTTTATAGAAAATTTTCTTTCAGATGTGTGGATATGAATATAATATTACATTTTATAAAAATATTAAGAAAAAGTCTAAGGATGCTTTTTTTCATCCGTAAATTATTAATGAAGTGCTGGAGTGGTGTTTGGATTATTGGAGCACTTTACCTAAGGGATGTCGCTTTATTAAAGATCTGTAAGATAGGAAAAACCCGAAAGAAGGAAAAAGAAGACTGAATGATAGTGCTGGGCTGTTTGTTGCTGCCAGCTGTTGGTCTGGAATGGGAATGACGGAAGTGGTGCGAATGCAGGTCATGGCATTAATTTTGGTATTGATGTGGATTAGTATGATCGGAATAACGAATGTGGTTCTGGAGGTTGACTCATTGGTGCCTGTAAGTTTTGTCCATAACGATCAGGTAATCCGATCCAATGTAGGGATATTGATAAGATAAATAAAATCCCTATCATCAAAACTATTGAGGCTGGTACTCGCTCATGTTTTTCAATAATATATATATATATATATAACAAAAATATTCAGGTGCAACATTGCTGAAATAGGCCCTACATGATCATAAAATCATAATCAACTTCACCCATTATATTTAGAATAATGTATTCTAATACCATACTAATTTTAATCCCAATCAGATATGTATGTGGGCCCCATCTGAAAATGGTACAAATTCAATGTAATAAAATAGTTTGATGTAAATAACAACTTTAAAGTAGTTTTTTCAACATGTAAACTATTTGCTATAAAATCTATATATGGATAAATGATTGTATAAAATTTTATTGCATTCTAATATGTGTGGGGCACACTTTTGATCAAATATACCATTGTTCTGTTGCAGTTGCGCTGCACCGGACCGGAACAATAGATATATTCAGGTGCAACAATGCTGCACCTGAATTCTCGTGCAGGCACGCTACTCGGTCAATCTAGGCCGTCTGCCTAGGCGCGTGCAATCCTGGCCATTCTTTCCCTCCCGCGAGTAGGCCGCAGGTACGGGGCATGCTGAGTATGCGTGTATGGGAGAGTGCCTTCAGGCGGCGCGCTGCAAAAAGCTGCACCCCTGTTGCGCATTCAATGTTGGCAGCAAGCATGCACTCATCATGTTTTCCCTTCTTGCCGTCGCGCCCAATTGTAGAGCATGCTGTTTCTGCTGCAGCTGGCCAACAAAGAAGAAGTGGAAGGAAGCATTTGCCAGGAAAATGTGGTGGAAAAATTGTGAGACAGGAAATCAACGCAAACAGATGATATGTCGTGCCGATTAATCTGGTCTGACGGAGGCAAAAACAATTGCAGATTTTGTGTGAATCTCCACGGATAAAAAAAAGGCTGATTTTCTTTCACAAATTTCCCAGGTGTAAAATCATAGAAGAAGGTAGTCTTTGTGTTCATTGTGGATTAAAAAAAATTTTATGCTTCAAAATTTAAAAACTAATTAAAATGATATGTAAATGTATCCATAAGTTAAGTACGTATTCCTGGAAAAATTTTGTAAACTTAACTATTATGTGATTTAATTGTTATTGCTGATTTTTTAAAATTAATTTATAACAGAAAATTACAAATGGGCACCCTCAGTAGTAATGAAACTATCAAAAAATTCAGTGGGATGAATGAAAATAGATATGGAAAAAATATATTGGAAATAAAAATAAATTTAGGTTTTGATTAATTCTTTACCTAAAAAGAAGGTTGATTTTTTGCTATGACATTCATGTAATGCAATTGTAAAATCATAATTTTTTGATCTAACTTTTACATATTTACAAAAAAAGGATTGTAAATAACTTTCAGCATTCCAAACACGTTAAATAAAATTTACTTTCTATAATAGTAGCGCATAGCATGCTCAACAACTATCATTTCCTTAACTGTAAATATATTGATTGGTTTTCTAAAGATTCAAATATTTAATGATATCATTATTTAGCACTAAAATTGTTATCAAATGAAATTGTGACACTGATTATGAATTATTTTTGGTATTGACATGCTTAACATGGTAATTAGAAAAGGATAAATGAGATTAAGCTGGAATTAGTGAGCTGTTTTTGTAAATTTATTTAAATTTCCAATCTCTTCATGTTTATTTATGTTTCCAATCCAATCCCCTTTATGTTAATGTGCAATATATTACATATTAGCATCTAAACTAATTTGAACTCTATTGTAGTATAATTGCACATTAATTTCAGCTATAAATTACTAATTTGCACTCTAATATAGCAGAATTAGAAATAACAGTTGTATATTTGCATGATCAATGATTTATAGTATGTCAAATCGGGATTTCGAATAGTAAACAATGATGTCCTTACCATCGATAGCCTTCTCTTTCCTTTGCTCTGGCGAATTCTCTTACCGTCTTCCTCTTCTTTGGTGACTGCCTGGCAGCGTTAGTGCCGACAACAACGCTTTCGGTAGCGTTCGTCCTTGCAATGGGGGCACCGTTCGCCCTTCCTCTCTTTTCCGATCGCCGTTCTCTCCCCCTCTCTGTCGAAGTTTTCCAAATGCCCATGTCAAACCCTCACCATCCCCTCTCCCTTTCATGCCGTTTCGCTCACCATTCCTAGCAATGGTGGCTTTGGCAGCGTTGGCCCAAGCGATGGTGGATCTAGCAGCGTTCGTACGATTCCAGGCGCGAATCTCCCTTCCTCTCTTTTGTAGCCGTTCTCTCCCTCCTCCCTCTCTCGGACCGCGCCCTTCCCTCTACCTCAACTGCAGCACGTCGAATCTAGCTGAATCCAGCACTCAGCATGTCTTCAGCACGTCTTCTCCTGCCTTGGAAATCATTCAACATAAAAAATCACAGCTCCAACTGCTACTCTCCCATACTCACATACTCAGCACGCCCGGTACCTGCGGCCTACTCGCAGGAGGGAGAGAACGGTCAGGATTGCACGCGCCCCGGCAGACGGCCTGGATTGACCAGGCAGCACGCCTGCACGGGAATTCGGGTGTCGCATTGCTACACCTGAATATATCCCATATATATATTAGTGAAAAAACTTCTCACAACTGGTGCCAAATGAGATACACGCGGTTCACATTACTCACTTAGGTTCTCATTAGCTGCCCATTGTTTAGCTAAGTTAAACATTTTGGTGAACAAATGATAGGGATTCATGAACCACTAGGGTGTGTCAACAAACATCTATGTAATGGCATTTTATCATTTAACGAAATATAGATTCACTTTTTTTTTCATTTCGTCCTATTCTACCTAAATGGGATGAAATGGTTTTTTAATGAGGCACCTACTTTTAATATAAAAAAATGATTAAGGAAGTTAATAGAAACATCCTAGTGCCTATTTTATTATTATTATTTTAGAAAATAGTTTCTTTTGAATCTTTTCTTCGACTACAACAAAATTTCTTATATGTTGTTACCTTATTGCAACCAAATTTAAATTTGGCTGCATTTAAAGTTGATATTTACTTGCATCCAAATTCTGTTAATGTCTCATACAAAATTGTTAATGTCAAGATGACTAGAGTGTTTGCATGTGTAAAAATTAAGTTTGACCTTCAAACCCAGTCTGGAGCATTAGCCTCCATCTAACAAAGAAAAAAAACTTTGTTAATGTTTGTAACCAAATTTAAACAACTGTATTAAAATCAATTTTTTCTGCATTCGATGTAATTTTAATCAAATATTGTCATTTTATTAGCAATTAAGTAGTTTGCAGTCAAAAAATAATCCATATACATGCAGCCAAATTTATTCTGTTATTTTTGTTGCAGTTCATGTAATTTTTTTATGTGAATGGAGGTTGGCTGCAACCCAAAATGAAATTAGAATTTTACTTACACACACGTTAATATCAAACTCCTTGCTCGTAAGTTGTTAGCAATCAAGTATTTGCAGTCGAAAATGATACATTCACATGCAACAAAATTATGCTACGCACGCCACTTGGGTAGCAGCTTTATGGGAAGCAATGTGGTTTACATCGTGAGAGCGTGGGTTTGAATCTTGTCCTTGTGTAAACTATTTTTATCTCTCCTTTAGATATTTGGGAGTATATGGCCTCCAATTTAAATATTTGGGAGCATGTGATTTCCTCTTTAGATATTTGGGAATGTGTGATCTCCTTCTTAGAAATTCTTAAGCTTGATTCTAATATCATAATTGACATATAATGTAAATATCCCAATAAAAATTATGCTACACGGGGCCAAAAAAAAGTTGCATTCAACTATTTTTTATTGTTTGTTCTATTTTGGTTTTTTGGTGGGCATTCATATATTATGATCATCTTAATTGATGTTATAAGTAAGCCATGAGACATTCTTATAATTTTTCCTAATAATAATTTTACAAATATCGCCAACATCTCAACTTGATGGACAATGGCAAATGTTCACACAAATAGCTATGAAATAACATCACCATACACAGTGTCACCTATGCAGTGCACCTGCTGTATCATGCATAAAATGCATGGCGTAAAATTCGAACCGAAGACATGCATGCTATTGCCCTTTAGCTTGTCTTAGCATTCTATTTTGGCTTTTAAATCCATGTTGAAGTGCGGAATTTAAGTAAGAGGAGATATATACCTGACAACATGCATTTGTGGGTGTAGTGCTATTGCCCTTAGCTTGTCTTAGCATTCTATTTTGGCTTTTAAATCCATGTTGAAGTGCGGAATTTAAGTAAGAGGAGATATATACCTGACAACATGCATTTGTGGGCGTAGGGGTACTATAACACCTATAATCCTTGTCTGTTGTATATATAAGCGTTTAGTGGCCTTCTTTTTCCTTCTGGATGCATGTAGGTTTGGAGCAACAAACATTACATGGTTTGTAGCTCCGGGTGGGATGGGTGCCATAATATTTTGTAGGAAGTTCAAGCCTCACTTTTTCATGGTTTTGATTCAAGTCGGCTTCACGTTCCAATTCTTCTTAGCAAAAGCCTCTTTCAACCATGGCATGAATCCTTTCGTCTACACCACGTACAGACATTTTGTAGGGGGTGTCTTCATGCTGCCTTTTGCTTATTTTCTTGAGAAGTGCTCTCTCTCTCTCTCTCTCTCTCTCTCTGGGGTGTCTTCATGCTTCCTTTTGCTTATTTTCTCTCTGGGGTGTCTTCATGCTTCCTTTTGCTTATTTTCTCTCTGGGGTGTCTTCATGCTTCCTTTTGCTTATTTTCTTAAGAAGCGATCTCTCTTACAACATACAGACTACAGAGTGTGTTTATCAAGTCAAATGTACTCCAACTATTTTTTATACATATATATATATAAATATAATGTTCAATGATTCAGTAAAGCCAGGTTGCAAGGAGACTTCAAGTAGAACTTTTCCTTTCCAAATTTAAATTATTTATTTTCTTCAACACAACTTGTTTTATCATGCTACTAAAAAATTTTCATTGGAAACTTATTCTTTAAAAAAAACTTACCATCTTTTCTGAAAGTGAATCTTTAACTATTAATTTTTGAATAAAAGATATCTAACATTTATATGGAATTTAAGAGTTTTAGTGTATATATATATATGTGTGTATATATATGATGTTTGGAATAATAAATAAAAACTGTTCTATGGATAAACCTCATAAATAATTTATATGTGGAAAAATACTTTTAAAAACAAAAGATCATACATATACATTCATAAAAAAAAAAAAGGTCATACATATACACGGACATTTTTTTTTTTTTTTTTTTTGAAGATTCATATACACGGGCATTGAACATATGTGGAACATGCATCGAGAGTATTATAAAATATTTTGTGCAATTATGGCAATGACAGACATATGTAAAACAATAAAAATTTTATGTGACATGCATATAAAATCGTATATTGTAGAGATTATTTAGAACATAGGAGAATAAGCAACTATTTGGCTCTCGGTATTATTATTACTCCTAGCGTCTATTCACAACTTCCTAACAACATTACTGTCTTGCGATTTATGGATGCAGGAAAAAAAGGCCAAAGCTTACGATTGCACTGTTTCTAGAGATTTTCTTGCTCTCCCTTATCTGGTAAGCATTAAATCGGCAAATCTAATTATATATTTAATTGAAATAAACCACTAGTTGTTCCGGAAAAAAACAAGTGTTTTTTGGTGACCTTTCCTTGGCTACACTGCTAATTAAGAAACTCTTATTCATTTGTGCAAAATTCTAGCAGCAACCATATATGCATCACTCAGTACTTTTTTCCAAAAAAAGAAAAAACTCAGTATATATATATTGACGAAACATAACTCAGTACTGCTCAAACTCAGCTGAAGAGATGATATAAAAATGAGAAAGTTTATAGGAGATTTTTTTTTATGCTGCTTATAGGCGATTTTTTTTTTCTCGAAAGAATCTTATAGGCGATTTTTGAAATACTATAATTTAACCAATATTCGGACTATGTCCATTAGTTCGCCAAATTGTAAAAATGCTACGTAATCCTACACAACTTAAAAAATATATCCAAGTCGTTGAATTATGCCCAATAAGTCTATATGCTGGAATTAAAACCGGATCAGGCCTCCCGAAGATATGATATAAAATCAGAAAGTTTATAAGGGTTTTGCCAATATGACGACATAATTTGACTAATATTGGAACTGGGTCCAATTACTTTGCCAAATTTCAAAGATGCTACGTAATTCTACACAACAAATACATGAAAGAGCTTGTTCTATGCATTATCTCTAGCCGAAATTACAGTATTTTATAGAAAACTGGTATTAATAGTGAATATTTTCATATTCGTGGGAAGCTCGTGGTTTGTTGATGCCTTCTGCAAAGGAGTTGGGGCTAACATTTTGCTACTTAGAAACTCTAGGGTAGGTCGTTGGGTATATGCCCAATTCTTATTTTACTTTTATCATGTTATCTCTTTGCTACTTAGAAACCCTGGCAAGTGCTTCTACTAAATTTCGAATCTTAGACATTCAATCTTATACACCCTTACACACACCTATACTCGCATCAACCACTTGCTGTCCAATTTTATTTGATGTTATTAAAACCGGATTAGACTGGCTAGTACTGTCAGGGGCTGCTTGTGTTTATTTTAGTTAACTAATGTGAACTAATTAAACTAGAAAAATGGGTCAATTAGACCAACATAAACAGGAATCGACCAGCCAGTTGGTTGGAAAACCAATCCGGTTTGCATTTCACTGATTTTATTTAAAAATTTTTAATTTTCAATTTATGAATAAGCTTATGGTGTTAGAGTTTTCCGAATTAGACTCACAATGATCAAAATGTATTCATGCATATAGAAAACTTCATTCGGAGGCAGATTGCTCCTTAATTATGGTGCAAATCGTTGCAAAATAGGCCTCACTTGCATTAAAATATAATAATACATTATATAATCATTTATTTATACAAAATTATATTTTAGACGGTTTAGACGTTGAAAATATAAATTTAAAATTGATATTTACATTATACTATTTTATTATATTTATTTCATATCATTTTAAGATGAGGCTCATACACACGATTGATTTTGAAGAAAATTAGTATGTTATTAAAGTAAATAATACTAAATATAATAAATAAGGTATACGTTAATTTCATGATCAAGAAAGCCTCGTTTTGCAGCAGATTGCACTATAATTATGGTTTAGTCTGATTGCATTTGAATATTGTCCATATATTTAGGGATTTACTTCTACGAAACCATTCTTCTATGCAACTTCCTTCATTTTTAATATTTCGATGATTTACAAAAAATCCACTATATCTATTATATTTAACATCATATGTATATTATCATGGAGACTCTCTCGTTTGTTTAGTATCACTATATACAAGCCCCATCTATAAATGTGTAAAATTAATACAACAAAATAATTTTCAATTAATATTTTTCAACATCTTAACCATCTAAAAGCACAACTACTATATGGATAAATGATTTACAAAATATTATTACATTATAAATATATACAAATAGATCTAAACATTTTCTTAATTTACATATAAATATATCTATTTAAAAGCAAATGTGGCTTATACACATATTTGATTTAGATGACATTTGGTCTCTTAACTAAATAAATGATAATGAATATAATAAAGGGATTGGATTTCGCATCAATCATTAACATCTTAAAAATAGTAAGTATTACATGAATCACTTCTTTGTACCTCGTTACATAAAAGCAGATATATATGTGTATGTGTGTGTGTGTGTGTGTGTATATATATATATCAGAACTCATCCAATGTAGTTAGATAGCATCAAAATTATGGTGTAATCTGTAGCAAAAAAGCACCACATGTATTAGAATACAATAATATTGCATATAATCATTTCTCCATATAGTAATAATATTTTAGATGGTTTAGATGTTAAAAATACGATTTTAAAGTTGATATTTTTTATTAATATTATACTAGGGGTGCAACTTGGTCCGGGTAGGACTAGATAGTGGTGAAACCTACCCTTACCTTATTTTAGATAAACTCTACCCTACCCTATTTTAAGTCGAGTCGGTTCCTACCTTATTTTTTCAAGCCCGGGTCAGTTCCGGTTCCTGTTCCAAATCGGTTCCCAAAAATCACACATTTTCTACCTAATCAGTAGCTGTATTTTGATAATTTTCTCCATGTAAATTGTAGCAAAGTATATTATGTGCAATCTATAATAGATTGCAATTGCATATCTGCAATATATAACCTGTCCTACAAATATACAACCAGTATTTGCATGCAATATGTTGCACCGGTGCAACCTGATTCATGCGATGCATTGCAATTTATACAATTAACAACCTCTTTATAACCTTTAACATGTGATAATTTCAAATCTGAAATCAAAGTTTAGCCTTAATTCACTATAGCAATCTATAATATGCAGCAATATGTTGCAATAGAAGTCTGAAAAATCTGACAATAATCAATAAAATTACAATTTAGAAGATCACAAGTTTGAAAATCCTAGTTCAACCTCATAGTTATGCAAACAAATACAACTCAAATCAGATTACAAATTTAATGAATTCAAATGAAAGTTCAAACATCAATAAAATTAAAATTCAAAAAGATCTTCTTATCTATCAACTTTCATCCTTCATGTAGAATATATTTTCCCTGAAAATATAAAATGTAGAATTCAATAAGAATCATTTGAGCTTTTAAATACAAAGGACTAAAGAATTAGAAATAATTATTAACAAAACCTTATTAGGAATGGTGACAACATCGACAACACTTGAATAAACACTTGTATTTTCTATAAAACAATTAAAAAATAGGTATTAAAGATAATTTATCATACAAACTTTGTTATTGAACTTATTACCTTTGAGATATATTTAACATATGAAAAAAGAAAAGAAAGAAATGTAAAATATTACCTAATGTTACAATATTCAAACTGTTACTGGAGCTACATGGGAAAATTCTTCAAACACTTCTTCAATGTCAGATGGTTTGGGGCTTGATCTTAGCTAATCTTGAGAACATATTAATGATTCTACAGTTTTTGCAGATAGAGAATTTCTATACGCATCAAGAACTCGTCTACCAATACTAGAAGCAGATTCAGATGTCATAATAGAAACAAGAATAGTAAATATGCCACTGGCAACCAAAGACTGCTTTAAATCTGGATTGATTAACTGATCACCACTCTAAAACATCAATAATCCAGGTTCTTGAAGATACATATCAAGTTCTGTTTTTGACCATTGTTCATCATTCTCTTCACAAAATTCAAAAAAACTTGAAGCTACACTCTCCTACCACATTTGAAGCTGTAGTTGGAGTAGAACAGGATTCATAAAACTTGAACATTTTATGCAATTCAGATGTGACCATTTGAGTGGCTTCAATAAATTTACTTTTATCAAACAACTTTGCACAGAAGTAGCTTATAAATCTAAGCTTGTACCATGGATCTAAAGCATTTGCTATTAACAAGATGGTATTAATTTTTTTTTAAACTTCCCCAATATTTATTGAATTTGTCTCTCATTCTTTTACTTATGTCTTGAAGGAGAAAATTATCTGATGTTAAACTTATGAGTAAAAGTTCTTCAATCTCATATAACTAAAGTAAAAGCATCGAGGAAGTCACAGAGGATGTAACAAACAAAATCTTTGTAATCTCATAAAATTTATTAAAAAATACACACAGCACTTTTGCATTATCCCAATCAAACAGTGTTGGAGGTCTTTCCTTAACAACAACTTCATCTTTTTCATCCAATTTATCAAATGCAGCTCTAAATTTTAAATCACTAGCGAACATGAAATATGTCAAATTCCATCTAGTGGGAACATCTAAGCACAAACCACCCTTTTCTTTGATTCCCACTTTTTGACAATACTTCTCAAATATATCTTTTCTAGCATATAAAGTCCTTACATGTTTAATCACATTTCTAATATGGTTGATGGAGTTTTGAACCTCATCTATTCCATCTCGCACAATTAGGTTAAGAATATGCATTGCATACCTAACATGAAATGTGGATCCATCCCCACTAAGTAAACCCTTTTTCCTTAAACTTTCTTTCAATTTTCTAGCAGCAATATCATTAATAGATGCATTGTCCCTGGTTATAGTACAAATTCCATTGAGGTTCCATTTCATCAAGCAATCAAAAACAACATTAGTTATGCATTCACCAATGTGTGGAGGTGGGCACAAACAGAAGTTAATAACTTTCTTATTTAACTTACATTTGTTATCTATAAAATGTGCAGTGAGACATAAGTAGCCTTCATTAGTAATGGATGTTCACATATATTTAGTTAAACACACTTTATGCACTTGGTCATGAAAAAAACTCATTAACTTAGTTTTTCAAATTCACCAAAGCTATTGTTATTCTTTAGCTAGTGTTCTTCTTGACACAAATTTCACAAGCGGTAGAATTTTAGTAATATATCTGCGAAAACCCTCACACCCAACCAACTTAAACGACAGGTCATCAATTATTATCATTTCAACAAAGCCTCTTCTATTTGCATTTTGGTCAAACTACCATGCAACTAAGCTACCATCTTAGGTGCTTAAAGTGTCTGTAGGAGATGATAGACTTAACAATTTTTGCTTCTTTTCACCCCACCCGCGATTATAACTTGTGCATTTATCTGAATGTTTTCTCATTGAGCTAGTGTCATTTTTACTTGAATAGGCCAAGACCTTTTTGCAATGATTATATATTACTTCCTGTTTCTCCTCTTTCTTATCATTCTTTGTAATTTGCTTAATTGTTTTAGTGAAGCTTTGTCATACACTAGAAGAAACCTTATATTCAACTTTGCATTTTACAATAGCATTTGTAGTTTTCTCATCCTTTAAAGATTTCTCATTCACACCTACTTCTCCCATTGCATCCCTCTTTACCACATTCTTATCCTCATTCTTAACCTCTAAGTTGTCTATTACATTAATTGTGTTGTTCATATTATCATCCATATCTATACCAACACAATTATTCACACCACTACTATCTTCCATACCTAATATTATACAGCCAATCCTAAAATAGCAAATCATAACATTAATTAAAACATATAACCATTTACATCTACAAATGTATCATGCAAAATGAATTTAGCATTCACAAAAATTTCTAATACAAGTAGTAATTTTTTTACCTCAAAAAGAAAAAAGAAATAGGTCCCTTGGCCTGATTGCTAATCTACAATAGTCCCTTCAATGCCTGTAAAAAAAGCACGAAATTGTCACTAAGCACCATCCTATATACTCGTCAACAATAGCCAAGGCAGAGATAAAAATAATAAAAATAGGGGAAAACCAAGGCTTATATTTCTCACCTTGACGTAGCTCGAAGAGGCAAATGGGGAAGATGAAGCTTTGAGGTTGCGAGCCTGCAACATAGGTCGATTCGAAGAAGACAGTGCGAGGTGGAGGAAATCGAAAGGATGAGATGCGGTCTTGTAAAAAGAAGATCAAGAAGCCAAGAGAGGGGAGGAACATGGTGTTACCTTGAAGCGAATAGCTCAAAGAGGCAAAGCTTGGTTGTAGACGAAGTGCAAAGATCAAGGATAGAGGTAGCTTGAGAAAAAAATTAAAGAGAGAGAGAAAAAGAGCTTGAGAAAGAGATCAATTCTGGAGTCGGAAATCAAGAATGGAAGATGTTTAAGAAGAAAAACGAAGAGAGAGAGAGAGAGCGCTTATGGGAGAGAGGCAGAAAGTGACACCAAAATTGATTAGAAGGAAAAGATGGGGAGAGACTGAGAGAGGGATCGAGAATGACTGGTTACCGATTGACTGGTGAAGTGTCGCTGCCGGAAGGGGAGAGGGAGAGATGAAGGCCGGATGCCGTGGCGTGACCCTGAGTCTGGGGTTATGGTTTTGACTTTGAGAGAGAGGGATCGAGAGAGCAGGAGCATTTTGGGCATTTTGGGGGATTTGGGCAATTTAGCTCTGATATGATAAGGGCGAGCAAAACGATAAGCTATATGATCAGCTATGTAAAAAATAACTTGATAGGTTCTATAAAATGGAATAGGCTATCTGAAATCCGGGTCGATTCCGGGTACCCGAACCCTCAAACCGACCCTACCCAAATTTCGAACGGATATTTTGTGAGTGGAACCAAACAAACCCTACGGGTAGGTTCTTAAGAACCAAAACCTACCCTAATTATGGTTCCCAGTGGGTCTACCCATAGGTGCCCGGACGGAATTGCTACCCTGTAGTATACATCGTGACATCTTATACACATATCAAACTCATTTACCCTAAGGCTACAAGCTCCACCTATTTCAAGGGAGACAACAAGTTCCCATCTATTCATCAAGGGTGACTAACTGCTCCTATCTCATTAAGAAAGATAGTAGCTTCCATCTAAAAACCGATATTTATGTTAAATTATTTTATCATATTAATTTTGTACCATTTTAAGATGTGCCTATACACATGTTTGATTTGAATGAAAAATGATATAATATTAAAGTAAATAATTTTAAATACAATAAATGGGGTAGACATTAATTTCATGATCAAATGTACCCCATTTTGCAGTGGACTGCACCATAATTATGGTGTTGTCTGAATGCGGTTGAATATTTTCTTATATATATCAGATATACTTTTATGAAATTATCTTTTATGTAACTCCTTTTGTTTTCAATATCTTAATAGTCAATAAAAATTCCCTCCATCTATTTTATTTAACATTACTCTTTTATTTGTTTAATATTATATATATAGTCCCATCTATAAATGTGTACAATCAACATAATAAAATAATTTATTACGAAATATTTTTAGATTGTATTCTCAACATCTGAACCGTCTAAAATATCACTACTATATACATAAATTATTTTATAAAATATTATTGTAATTAATACATATATGAATGACTCTAAGCATTTTTCCTAATTTACACATGAAAATACTTATTTTTGAACAAATATGGCCTATACATATATTTGATTTGGATGAAACTTGATTTTCTAGTTAAACAAATGATGTTAAATACAATGAATAAATTAAATTTTGCGTTGAACATCAACTTAAAAATTTACGAATAACCCTGTCATAGTAAGAGCTTATCTCCACGATCACATGTGTACCTAATGGAGTTCAATAGAATTTAACATATAATCTTGGTAATGCTAATATAATATCTGCAGGGTCAGCTTAGCAACAAACATGTATTTTGCGAGCATAAGATACACATCCCCAACTTTCGTTTCATGCCTGGCAAACACCATCGCTTCCATGACGTTTCTAATTGCAGTGATGCTCAGGTGAGATCTCAGATCTTCCTTCTTATGACTATTGAGAAACGAAATCTTCGATGAAATCAAATGCACTTATCCATTTGGATTCGACTGAAAATTTCCTTTTTGAATGCGAAGGCTATGCCATGATACGCACTACGCAGGCGTTGTTATTATATTTGAAGTTGCCTTTTCGCCGCCAAATTTCAATTTTACTTGCATTTGACTGAAAGAAGTCAAATGTCAATATCATACAAGAAGCTGATAATTTGCGAGAGAGGCTTCAGTGGTAACTTGGAACTCCTCCGAAAAATATGTGTTTTGAAAAATAAACCATACGTTAGGTTTAAAATATAATTTTAACTGTAATGCAAATCATAAAAATCATCTTATATTAATTAATAAAATGAATTGAAGAATTTCAATGGTAGTTGAAGTTTTAGATATAAATAGCACGTATAAAATAATGAGAAATGATCATATTAGTCCCACCTCAAAAATACTCATTTAAAACTCTTTTTTTTTTAACTTTTTTGTTCATTTACTTGTTTATCTAAGTATATTTAATGTATAAACTAAGTTTTATCATTTTTGGATATATGTATAAATATATATATTTTTGACATTTTAGATATACATATGTATATACATGTATTTGAAATATACTTCCAATTAAAAATATAAAAAATATATATAGACACAAATCCAAAAATAGTAAAACTCTATTTATATGTTAAATACATTTAGATAAATAAGTGTACGAAAAAAAAAATAAAAAAAAAGCGTTTTAATGAATTGTTTGAAGTGGACTAAGTAAGACATTTACTTCGTCTAGATTAACAGGATCATTTATCTAATATAATTTATATAATCTGAAACATTATATATATATATATTGATGAACTAAATATTATATATTTATTTTAACTAGATAAGTGTAAAAAAGTTTGTAGATGCTACTAGAATTATTTAATGTCTTTTTTTATTGGATAAATATATATTCTTTATAGTTTTTACTTATTTAATATCATTTTATTACCTGATTTGTATGAATTTTATTATTAATGGTCTAAATAATACTTTAAATTTAATGTATGATTTTATGTTAAAAAATTCAACTGAAAATATAATTTTTGGAGGAGTTCCGGAGTTCCCACTAAGGTTCCAATGAGGAGTTGGAAGCCTCTCTCTCTCAAGTTGCGGCCTTCTTTAAATTTTTCATCCTACTCTCAAACCCATTTTTTATTTTTTCTTTAACTTTTTTATCCATATGTGGCCCACTCATATCTTTTTCTTCGTGAAATTCGAAAATTTTTTAAAATTCAATTACTAAGTATTTTAGTTTGAATTTTAAAAAAAGAACAAAATGGGAAAAGAAAACCAAACGAGACAACTGCAATTTTTTGTAACCAAATGAAAATTGGTCGCAAATAATATGATACATATTTTTTTTAATTTGGATGGAGGTTATTGCCCCAATTTAGGTTGGAAATCCTGAACCTTTTGCACAATCTCACACACAAGTAATATGATATATTTCAAAAAAAAAAAAAAAAAAAAAGTAATATGATTTTTGATTGCAAGTAATATAAGAATTGGCCAAATCTGTCCTCATGCCACCATCCTTATACAGTTAAGTATTTAAGACCAAATTAATATATACTTAATCAATTTTAATTTAACCAAAAAAATGGCTACATTTATTAACATTTGTTATAATGATGAGTAATAGCATCATATTTCAATCCATAGGTGGCAAAAGTTCTTAATTAGTGGCTTTAATTTGAAAACTATGCATAGTACTTTGTGGAAGTCGAAATATTATTTATGAATTTTCATCCATGGCATGTTTTTTCAGATTAGAAAGTCTGGATATTAGAACCGCACGAGGCTTGGCAAAGATTGTTGGGACTCTAGTTTCATTGGCTGGCTTGACAACCATGACACTGTACAAGGGAACAGCTATAAAGAGCATAGGACGTGCTCTCATTCATATACCAAAAAGTAACGGTGCCCATGAAGACTGGATAAAGGGTTCTATTCTTACAGTATTATGCTGCATATTTTTCTCCTTGTGGTACATAATGCAGGTTCTCTCTCCTTCTCCCTCTCATGATTGTTGAATAGTAAATCAGAGTGAATGGTCAAGGGATTATATTATCTAAAACTTAATTAAGGGATGGTATTAATTAATTTGCAGGCACTGACATTGAAGAGGTATCCAGCACAACTGTCACTAACCACATGGATGAACTTTATTGGTAGCGCACAATCAGCTGTTTTCTCCGCATCTGTAGCACACAAACCCAAGGCTTGGAGTATTAGTTTCAATATTGACCTCTGGAGTACCCTCTATTCGGTGAGCTTAATTTACTCATTATAAATGGGCTCTCAATAAGATGTGAAAAAAAAACTTGTTCTAAAAATTTTAGAAAAACTAAAAGAGGGACATAATATCATAGGGTAATGGTTGAGAGTAAAAATAATAAAGATAAATAAATATAATAATTGTAGGAAAAGACGTGAAAAATGATTGAAATTGAAATTATTTCGAAGGTAAATATGTACCTAGCAAGGGATGGATTTTTATTTATTTATTTATTTACATTCAAAAGATAAGTTAAAGTTCATATGTACCCATGCCATGGTTTAGCCCTGTATAACTGAACTTTGCAGCTCTAATTTCATACGTACTCATGATGTTTGGCCTAGCATCGCACCTCATGAAGGGTCATTTGCAAATAGCGTTTTTGCAAAATAAATAGTTAGACGGGGATACTTATATGAAATCCTTTGCATTGTGATTGTATTGATAATTGATAAAAAAAAAAAAAAACAAATTACTCCATTCAATCTATTGCATTTAGCATTATTTATAGTATTTTATAAACCCTTTTACTTGTCTAATATCATTCTACACAGGACTCATCTACCAATGTATAAAATAAATATAATAAAAAGATTTAATATTAAATATCATCTTTAAATTATATTTTTTAACATTTAAACCATTTAAAATATCATTTCTATGTTGATAAATGATTCTATAAAGTATTATTACATTCTAATATATAAATGAATTGATCTAATCATATTTCCCAATTTACACATGAATATACCTATTTTTGAGCAAATGTGGCCCGTATACATATTTGATTTGGACGAAACTCGGCCTTCTAAATAAACAAATAATGATGCTAAATATAATGAATTAATTAGATTTTTCATCAAATATAAAAAACTTAAAATTTAAAGTGGTTACATAGGGCCGCTTTTATGTTATCCATGTGCATAGAGCTTGGATGCACTTATTTGCAAAAACTTTTTTTTTATAATTTTTTGAAATTTTTTATAAAAATTGTTAATCTAAATATATTTAACATAGGTATTAGCTTTTACTCTTTTTGAAGATTTATATATTTTTAATATTTAAAAATAAAGGTATTTTAATTGTTTAAAATTGACTTTAAAATGTGATTTTAAAAAATAAAAAATATACAAATCCCAAACAATGGTAAAACTTGGCCTATAGATTAAATGCACTTAAGTTAGTAGTTTTGTAAAAGATTTTCAAAAAAATAAAAAATAATTTTATGGCACCGGAGTATACGGAAGCTCCATGCACCAAGTGCATAGGATTAGAAACAAAAAAAAAAAATCCACTTTTTACAGCACACCTTTTGATATGATTCTTAGTTTTAACTTCTAAATACCCTAATTTTTATATTATTGCACTTATATTCCAATTGTACTTTCACATTTCTATACAATTAATCTGCATATTTTATTTTTATTCTTTTTATTCTTAATTATTACCCTTGTCATATGACATCGCTGTACTTTCACATCTCTATATAATTAATCTGTATATTTTATTTTTATTCTTTTATTCTTAATTATTTCCCTTGTCATATGACATCAGTGTACTTTCACATTTCTATATAATTAATCTGTATATTTTATTTTTATTCTTTTTATTCTTAATTATTACCCTTGTCATGTGACATCACTGCACTTTCACATTTCTATATAATTAATCTGTATATTTTATTTTTATTCTTTTTATTCTTAATTATTATCATTGTCATATGAAATCACTGTTCAATTTTAAAAAAACATTACCACCTTTTTTAAAAGCTGGTACGAGGCCGCCCTACAAGGCTACGACAAATCTGGGCTATTGCAATGGAGGTAAATCGTTGCTATTGATCCTTTTTAATTTTTCGATTGTAAATTATTATTGAAGAAGACAATTTTCCTCCGATAACCTGCCGGTGAGAATCATTGGCAACATTCTGTGGATGTAGGACTTAGACCCAATCTAACGAGTGCAATATCATATGTAAGTCATAATCTACTTTGTTGTATTGGGCTAATTAGACGACGATATGTGCTAATTAAGTTGTCACTAAAGTAAACGGCGGATAAGTTAATTCAATTATCTCAATCCTTGATCATATTATTAGCAATCATAAAAGGAATCTGATTTCTTGGCTAAATTTGTTCATTTGTTTGCAGGGTATTGTTGTCACGGGTTTGACGGTATTTATAATGTTGTGGTGTGCAAAAGCAAAGGGGCCAGTTTTTATTTCAATGTTCAGTCCCCTCACAACAATATTCGTTGTAGTTTCAGCCTATTTTGTTCTGGGAGAAAAACTCCATGTCGGAAAGTAAGTTCTCTAAAAAAAAGTTAAAACATATATGCTTTTTTTGATTGAGCGTGTATATTACTTCTCATCATATATATTTTAATCAAACTAAAGAGATACAACAAGTTCTCATCTATCTCCGGGAGAGAACGAAATCACATACTATCCATTAGGGAGGCACCAATATGAAAAAGTAAACAGTGTCATGTCGGGGCTTCACGTTATAACTGGAAAGACCAATATTGCATATTTTTAAAACTCTTGAGTAGTTTGCTGCAAGTACGGAACATAACGTCAAATGTGCAAATTTATAAACGTATGGGACCTATATGCAAAAAATTCACCATACGATTCATTAGCTAAATTCATTTTAAAAAATTGGCTATTAAATAAGAGTATGGCAGGTTATATTCTCCACCAATAAGGATTGATCCTTTTTTGAATCTTTTCTTGGTATATTTTCAGCATTATTGGAGGCGTTGTGGTCATTATTGGACTGTACCTACTGTTGTGGGGAAAGGAAGCAGATGTTGTTTGTTGCATTAACTCTCAAAAACTCTCCACCATATTGTGTAATGAAGAAAAGGAAGGAAGACAAGGAAACAACCAGGCAAATGAATTGGCGCCCATGAAGATGCAACAGGTCTAAATTCAAGGTTTTGGGTCTAATTAAATCTTAGCATGGACTGGGAAGATGGTGATTAGATGATCTTTTTTTAATCCTTTGGACCTCGTCCCCGCTACGCAACTAGTATGACTAGCAAAGAGTCTTTTCTAGGGTGCGGAGGTCTAGGTTTTAAGTCTTGTAGGAGAAGTTTATCTTCTATTTTCCAAAACAATGCCTCTGTACCTACTTAATTAGTAATATTTTTATATTTGGAGCTAGAATTGCAATATATACTTAGGTTAAGTTGTAAATATAAAGAACTAAAAGAAAATCCTTTGGATCCCGTCATATTTATACAAGGGGCACTCTTTAGAGGTCTAACGACCCCCCAAATTTTGAAAATGGAAAAATGCTTCGTGAATTTTTTTTAAAAATTTTAAATGTCGGTAATTTTGAATCGGTTGCCTTCAGGCCCTGTCAATTAAGATCGTGCAACCTTTATGTGAATTATCATCATTATTATTATTCTCTCTTATTCTTTTTTTTCTTGTCAATTATATCGTGCGCGAGAAGTTTTGGTGGGTCCTTTTGGGCGGGGCCTTCTTAGGCCTGTGTTATTTGGAGCTCTATCATCGGGTTGCGATTAGGCTGGCCTACAAGTGTGTGCCCATCATTAACAGGTTCGATATGGCCCATGGGCTACTGGGCAACATGCAAATTTTAGAATCCATTTAAGGGTGCAACATGAGTTAGAGGTTACACTCGATTTTGGCAAATCATAATTTTAAGCTCATGAAATTTAGGTGAACTTTATCCATATCCTTAATTTTAGAATCTAATTTCAGTTAATTTCAGTCTTGGTTTTGAGTTTAAATTTAGATTACTTTTTGACAAAAACTAGCAAAATACTAACATAACCTACATTTTTTCGGTTCAAAATTTCAAAGAAATGAGATGACTATATTTGGGTTGAGAGTACAAAGCTGCATTATTAGCTATACCATAATTATAGTGTAGTCCGTCTATACATGATATGTTAACCTTTCTTGTGCATTTGCCTATAACATAATTAACAGTGCATTTGGCCTACAATGGGCCTTATATGTACTTAAATGTATCGATACTTTATACAATTATTTATCCATATATAAATTTTATAGAAAATAATTACATGTTGAAAAAACAACTTTAAAGTTATTATTTACATCAAACTATTTTATTACTTTGAATTTGTACCATTTTTAGATAAAGTTCATACACATATTCGATTGGAATGAAGATTGGTATGGTAATAGAATATATAATGCTAAATACAATGGGTGAAGTAGATTATAATTTTATGATCATGTGGGCCCCTTTTGAGGTAATTGCACTGTAATTTTGGTGCAGTAAAGCTGCACCTGAATATTTCTCTATGGGTGTGTTTGGTTGGAGATAAAACTTTTGATGAAAAGTTTTTGGAGTAGAAGTTGTCAAATCAATAGAAAGTGATGTGATATAATAGGAGTAATGATGAGGAGTAAAGAGAATAAAGTTAAAATAGATAGGTTAGTTGTATGGGTAGTTGTGTAGAAATGATTGAAAAGTAAGGTAGTTTGTATAGAAAAATGTGAAAAAATAATTAAAAAATAGAGTAATTATGGAGAGTGAAAAGTTTTAGATTGAAAAGTTTTAGTTGACACTTTTTTACCCTAAACAAACACACCCTATATATGTATATATCAAAGCTAACTTAATACTTCTCATCCTATCAAAGTAAATTGTTAAAATGATCCAGGACCATATGATTGATAAAAAATCTTGATTCACTAATATATTTAATACTACTCCTTTTTTAAAAAATACAAAAAATCATGTTAATATAAGTTACATTGTACATCATTATTTTTTAAAGATGTATAACACATTTATAAATTTAGAAAATCACTTGGTTGTATTTTTTGTTTAAAAAGGTTTCATGATATTATGAAATTATATAAAATCATTATTTTACTATAAAGCATATAGGGCTAGGAGAAAAAATTACATATTATTATTTATATGGGAGCAATTGGGTGGATTTTGGTATCTGGTTGATGTAGGTCTAATTTTCCTTAAAAATGGAACAAAAAGCTGGTTTTTCCTCTGGGTTAGGTTGAGCAACTTTGGCCTTTGTACCAACCTGGTACCAAGTTGCACCCCTACATCCTTTTGCTTTACCTTAGCCTTTTAGTGGGAATTGGGGCGGGTCGACCCATGACTCAGCCTTGACTCCACTCATTTTTGATTGGGTAAAACTAGGGCTGCAACTCGGTTTGGGTTGGGCCCGAACCCGAGTTGCAACAGTGTTAAAAATTGTCATTCTTTCAGCCCGAACCTGAGACCAATTTTAGACCTATTTGGTTTCAAGTTAGGGGGATCCCGAGAACTGTGAGCCCAAACTTGATTTTCATATTTAAATATAATATTATACCCCATATAAAACACTTCTTTGCCAGCAACCCTAGCCTCATTTTGTCTTTGTCCTCCTTAACACATGATGTCTTTTTGCCTGGAGTTGTTTGTCGTCCCTCTTCGTCTGTCTATTTGTCCCTTGCCGTTGTTTGTCCCCTCTCCGTTCGTTCGTTTATCCCCTCTCCGCCTGTCTGTTTGTCCTCCCTAACCTTTCTCCCTTGTCACTATTTGTTGAAATTGTTGACTTATACTATTTTGATGATAGACAAGTTAAGAATTTAATGCTAGAAAGGTGCTGCTTGTATTTGATTCGTGATGAATGGTTGTAACAAGTTAGCATTGAATTGTGTTATGAATCTGTCAAGGTTTTGCTATAAAACTTCAGCAGTTTTGGTTTGCAACTTCAACTGATTTAGTTTGAAACTTCAACTATTTTGGGTTGAAACTTTAACAGTTTATTTCACATGATCAATGGATAGGTGATTGGATAATGACGTGGCTAGTTTGAGGAGTTGTCCTGGGTTGTTACAGGTTATTGAGAAAAATTTGATTGGTTGTGGATTTTGTGGAGAAAATCTCTCTTGGCGGATTTTGTTTGTTAAGTTGTTACAGGTTGTTAATAAAAATTTGAATGGTTGCGGATTTGGTGGAGAAAATCTCTCATGGAGATTTCAGTTTATTATGTTGTTACAAGTTGTTGAGAAAAATCTGATTGGTTGCGATATGGTAGAGAAAATCTCTCTTAGTTATTGGAAGTTAAAAGCTATAAATAGACAATGAATTTCAACTGGAAATTTAATTTAGAGAGAATATTTTCAAAAGTATAGATCTGTCTCAAGGAGTTCTCTGTGATCCTCTGTCCATCTGTCAGAAGCAATATATTGAGGATCGTCGTGACCATCCTACTAAAAGTTTCATCTCCGTACTTCTATGCTATTAAATTGGTTGTAAGCTTTATTTCATTTTTATTTATTTTACCTTGATTTAAAGGTTGTCTGATTCAAGAGGAAAGCTTTCATTGTGATTTGTGGAAAGCTTCACGTGCCACCTGGAGCCGTTTGTGTAATCCAGAAGACGATTGAGATCGTACCACTGTAACTTGAGTTTTAAGTTGACTAGTAGAAACCCGAGTCAAGGTGTTGACTTAGAGAGTGAAGTAGGTGTGTTAACCGAACCACTACAATTTACAGTGTCTTCTTCGGATTATTTTTGTGGTGTGTGAAATTTATCATATTCCTTCTTAGATCACTCTTTGTGCTATTATTCTTTTATTTTATCAGTTTCATACGGGCCTAACAAAAACCCTAGTGCTAGCAGCTGCTGATCCATTCGACAACACACTACTGCTCCCTCTAGTAACAAGGGCATCAACATTGAGCTTAGCTTCCTTCGGCATATCTTCTTCTCCAACTTAGGCGACAAGTGCGATAGGTGCATCCGCTTTTGTCTTCTTCTCTCGCTCTGGCATATCTTCGAGATGTTTTATCCTTTTTAATCCATGCAAATGCTTTCTTTTGCCGACAACGCATTAGCATAGTAGGAAGCCCGCAACAACCCTCCAATCCTTCCTGTTATTAGGATTTCTGTCGAGGTAATAGTCATCCCATTTATTCATTTGATGCTTGATTGCTTGCAATTTCAAAAATCTATGCGATACTACCAAATTGATGTGATGCGAGTAGAACTATTGGGATTCACGTAGACAATCTATGATTGTGTTTGTATTTTTCAAGATATGTACATATACATGCTCCTTACACATAGACAGTCTATAATTATATTTATATTTTTTAAGATATATACATATACGTACTCCTTAACTTCAATTATATAATATAAATCGTATTTTTGCATTTTCTTTTAGGCAAAAAGAATTTGGCTCGGTGCATGGGAATAACACAAGATAAGAAGAATGAGGACTACGTTAGGAAATTGGAATGTTTTATTTTATTGTGTTGTAACTTAAGGATCTTAGTTATATATTCTAATTGGTTGTTCGAACTTGAAACTTGTGTTGTAGACTTGGACCTAAGTTGGATCTTGTGATTTGGAGTTGGATGCTTCAACTTTTTGTAATATTATTTCACTAGGTATTATTATAGTTGTTAGATGATTTTCTTTTATTGTGATTGAAATTATAAATTTTCTTTTATGGTTGGATGCTAATATATATGAAATATGGTTGTGATATTGATGTTAACTCGCAGAATTGAAAAAGCTTGTACTTCTTCATTTTCCACAATAAGGCTACTATTCTATTTAATGCAAAGAGAAAGTTTAAATCAGATTTCATTCTCTCTACTCTTAATTGATCTTTGAATTTTTCTTGTTGTCCTGTAATGAATTGTCATTTGAAACTTTTAAGTGATAGATTTATGATTAAATAAATATAGAATGAATAACAAATACATATTGATAGGAGAATATCAACCAAAAACTTAACTTGATCCCGAACTGAGAAAATAGGATTAGGATTAGGGTTGATATTTTAGAAATAGAGTTAAAGTTGATATAAACTCAAGTTTCATGAGCTCAAATTACACTCCTAAACACAGCCCATATGCAAGCATATATGGTAAGGATTATCAAGAGTAGCTTGGATCTCAGAAAAATAATTGCTCCATGTGGTGCTTTCTGTTGTATGAAAACCTATATGCATTTCGTTATTTTGATTCATTCAAATAAGAGCCTATATTGACATTTTTGTGTGTTTAATTTTATTTTATTTGAAAATCAATGAATCATATTATTCTATATCTCTGAAAATAATACGTGATAGTCTATTTTATACCATCTATTAAAAAATGTCCACTGAATGTTTAGAGCTCAAGGAATTTCACATGAAATCACATGACATATTTATTTAATTGGAGAATTTGTATTTAAAAAGTAAAAGTATACGAAAATATCAGGGTGTGTTTCGTATTCACTAAAAATGTCTATATCATAAAAAAAATTATTTCCTTTTTCAATTGCCTTATTTTTCAATTATTTCTTTACATCTTTACACATTATTATATTAATTTTTAATTATTTTCTTCGCAACTTTTACCTTATCTATTCTAGTTTTATTTTCTTTATTCTTTGTCATTACATTTATCAAATTATATCACTTTTTTGAATTAAAAAAATTCAACAAAAACTTTTCCTTCCAAAATTCTTATCAAATACCAATTCAAAGTAGGAAAACTATTTGCCTTTTGGCAGACAGAAGCCATTGATCAATTGCTTTGATCATTAGTCTTCGAATGGTTCAGTTACGTTTTTCACAAATATCAGAGAAATTTTTAGACAATTCACATTGCTAAAAAATTTCGTTTCAGAATTCAAAATGCAAACGTGCTGAAGAATGTAAATATGCAAAGTTAAAAGGTTTAAAAATGAAAAAGCCTCACACTTCTTTAATGCCGCTAGAAGACAGATTATAATAAGGTCGGATACTGATGCCGACAACCCGCACATCGTTAAACCGGGATTTCAAAGAGCACTAGGCTCCCACCGGGGGAGTGCCCTGTTGTTACGTGTCAAAGTAAAATCGAGCTCCGTTGGGCGCAGGTGAGTTATTGCAATTTTCTCCGGTTGTGAAGGTTTTGTAGATTGTGGATCATAGATGTAATATTGACGTGGGCCACCCTTTTTTTGTTTAATGAAACATCCATTTATTGGTTGTCTTTTTTATATTAAAATAAGCATATGAAAAATTAAATATATTAGATATGCGTATAATCCGTTACAATTACCATGCAAAAATAAATTTTAAACCGTTAAATGCATATTTTTTATAATATTAATTACTAATTGTTCCACAGATCCATGATGTTTAAACTAATAAAAAACGCTTGCGGAAAAATTAGGATAATATAATATTAGATAATTTGCAAACATACCCACCTAGTTTGACCATAATTGCAAATATACTCACATAGTTTCCAGAATTTGAAATATCTCCCATATAGTTTGTCCATAATTACAAATATATCAATACTTTTTGGGGCCGTTACTGTACTATTACAGGTCAGTATATTTGCAAATATACGCAAACTATTTAACTATTTTTTTGCAATTTAAAAATTAAGTGTATGTATTTAGTTTTTACAAATATACTTATATAGTTTGCATATGTTTACAAATATACCCACACTGTATCGGTGCAGTAATGACACCATAATGGGTTATAATAGTATGAATATATGTGTAATTATGGTAAAATTTTGTAAGATTTTTTGTGATTTTTGAAACTATGCGGATATACTTACAATTATGGTCAAACTAAATGGATATATATATATATGCAAATTACCACATAATATTATAAAGTTAATGTCACTTCAAAAACAAATATTTTTATAAACTTAATTCTTAAAATTCATGTTAATAATTAAAATTTTATATTACAGTATTAATTATAACTAAAATATAAATAATGCTTTAGACACTGGTGGGAGAGAGCACATGAATGCTTCTTCGTCAGAACATTGTCGTATGTAGTCATAATTCCACAATGCTTACGTGGAATGCATATGAAAAATATCTATTTCATGCACGTATTCGACGGGCTCCAACGGCTCCAATAAAATTTATGTTGTAATATAAACCGCGGTGTTAAATATTAGTATGTCTTTTTACCTAAATCGTGTCGGGTTGTTGTTCTTTTTTTAAACAACCAAATGTAGCTCCGCTCATTATTGCATGGAAGCTCTGTCTCCTTGCTATATCGTGGAAACTTCTCTCTTATATACCCCTTGAATTAGATGACATATATGTAGATATTGTAATGGATTGAGTTTGTAGAATACATGTACCACAAAAGAAACACGGCTTGGTGGTGTATTTGGTAATCGCTGCAAAAATGAAATCTTTATTCACAAATTCTCCACACCTTTTTTCATGCAACTGTTCTAGTCTACAATTAATTTTATTTACTTTATCTCTAAATGTTATCTCTATCATCTCTTTATCTATTCGAAAATTTTTTACTCAACTCTTGTTTAGACATTTTTTTTTTTTCTAATCTACAAGCACTTAGTGGTAGAGTTCCGAATAGGGAAAGCTTTTTTGAAATCATAAATGATGCTAAGCGAAATGTTGTCTTTAAATTTGGTTAAACAAAACTATTAAATCCGGTCAAGTACTGTCAAAATCTGTCCAATGCGTTTGCAAACTTTTCCCTTTAATCTCTCGTACATTTTCATAGGTAATTTGCAAATATACTCACTTAGTTTGATCAAAATTATAAATATACCCATATAGTTTTGAAAATTGTAATAACCCCACGTGGTTTAACATAAATGTAAATAACCTCATGCGTTGTAACATTATTACCATATCATGTTTGCAATTATATTTAAATTATGTGAGGTTATTTGCAAAAAATAAATATATCACTTAATTTCTGAAAAATACACCCACATAGTTTGCATATTTTTACAAATATACCCACACCATGACAGTGTTATAATGATGTGAAAACTATTTGAAATTATGGTTAAACTATATGGGATTCTTTATAATTTCTGAAACTACATGAGTATATTTTCAATTTCGATCAAACTAGTATATTTGCCAATTACACTATTTACATATCTATCCTATCTATTTCAACTTTATTTCCTAATTCTTAATTATTACTTCTATCATATTATATCATTACCATATCATTTTCAAATATTTTCCCACTAAAATTTCTCCAATTTTTTCCGACTTCTCAAATGCAAACATATTTTTTAAAAAATGACAATACACGCAAGCATCTTTTTTGTGGCTGCATGTAAAGTAAATTTAGCTCTATATATGTATGTGTGTGCGTCAGCTAGATGCATATTTATCTCTGTTCTTCGCCTTCTGTCCACATTGGTAACATTTTGGCTTCGTCTATTGTAAAATTTATACAATACAATACGGTTATAAATTAGGTTTGCATGAACCCAACTATGAAAACCAACCAGATTTTCTTAGGATTTCCTGGAGATCTCCGAGATAAGGGTAAAAATTTTAAGGTTCAACCTAAGTACCTCTTCTCCCCATTTCACCGTGTATTTGGTTAGGTTGAGCTTTATTTCAACGATTGGCACTGTACATTTCATAATATTGTAATAGATATAATTAAATTAATTTTCAACATTTTAATAAAATTTTTAAACATTCAAATTTTAGATAAGTCCTTCAACAAATTATTTTCAATATTTTAAAATTTTTTTAAAATCCAAATTTTAAAATAATTAATTTGTTAAAAAACTTATCTATTCAATGACAGATAGTCTAGAGTATTCATTTATGATGGATAATCTTCATAATAAATAATAAATAATCATTCCTTTAGGACGTCAAAAATAGCTTTGATTGAAAACTTACATGCTTTAGACATTTGAAACTTTTTGAGAGTAAATACATAACTATTAAAATTAAAAATAAAGACATGAGAATTTTTTTTTTAAATACATGATTTTGGTATAAAAAACAAGCACACATGAGTGAATATTACAAGTGGCTTGGATCTCTTTCAGAAAACTATTTTTAAATGAAAAAAAGTAAAGTTTTGCATGGATATAGGTTGCTGTTGACAAAATAGGCATGTCTTGCAAAATTAGGCAAATTGGTGCATGATTTAATTTATGTAAATTTTGTAAACAACTGTAAATAATGGAACTCGGTAACCCTAAAAGTATGACTAAATAGCGATTAATACCATGGAGTAGTTTAACCCGAATCACGTAAATATGAGTCTCTTTTACTTTCATTTGTTGAAAATAACCTTTTTTCTAACCACGAGATTAAATTTAGGGGAAGAATACTAAGAGGGAATTTGTCCCTAGACCATTGCCATTAACAGTTAATGAAACTAATCATAAAGGGCCTCTTCAAAAGTCATCAGAGCCAATTGCAAAAGAAGAAGAATATCCTAAAGACCTCATGACTCTTCTTTGTAGGTCTTCACGAATTTCAAGACCACTTTCAAGACTACATGATTTTTATACTTATCATGCTACTGCATTTTCTATTCAAGATTATTTAAGCTATGATAATATTTCAGCCACTCACTCTGCTTTCTTAACTAGCATTGATTCTCAGAAGGAGCCGACAAGTTTTTGAGAAACTATTCATATGTCAAAATGAAAAATTTCTATGGAAGAAGAACTTAAAAGCCCTTGATAAAAAATCGTACGTGAAATATTGTGGAACTACCAAAGGAAAAAAGACTAATGGGTTATAAATGGGTTTATAGAATTAAATATAAAAAAGATGGATTTGTAAAAAGATATAAAGTCTGACTTGTGGCTAAAGAATTAACTTAAACATATAGCATTGACTATAAAGATATTTTTGCACTAGTTGCTAAGATGAATACTTTCAGAATCCTAATGTCTGTAACTATAAATTGTGGATGGTCTTTGTTTCGTATGGAGGTCAAAAATTCCTTTTTGTAGGGATATCTAAAAGAAGATATATGTAGGAAGCTTCCTCCTGGACACAAGATAGAAAAAAGAAATCATTTGGTATGCAAATTAAATAAAGTGATATATGGTTTGAAGTAGTCTCCCAGAGTAGGTTACGGTAAACTCAGCATTGCACTTATTAAGTTTGGTCTTGTTGAATGTACTTCAGATGCTTCAATATTTGTGAAAAGAAATAATCTTGGAATTGTGATTGTGTTAATTCATCTTGATGACATAATTATTGCAAGAAATGACAATGTTGGAATTTAAGATCTCAAAAGATATTTCAGCAAAAAATTCGACATGAAGGATTTGGATAAGCTTAAACATTTTTTTGAAAATTGAAATTACTTACTCTAAGAAAGGTCTATTCCTGTGTCAAAGAAAATACACTCTAGATCTTGTGAAGGAAACTGGAAAACTGTGAGGGCAAAACTAATTGATACTCCAATGGATTATACTGCTAAATTTGCCAAAGCAAGTATGCCTTTAGAAAATCCTGAGAGATTTAAAAGACTTATGGGAAAACTAATATGTGTTACTGTCACTACAACAGATATTTTCCATGTAGTGAGTTTTGTTGGTTAGTTTATACATTCTCCAACTACAGAACACATGAGGATGGTGGATCGCATTCTTTGTTATTTGAAATCTTGTCCAAGTAAAGGAATATAGATGAAACTACATGGTCATACTAATATTTCTCTTCATATGGAAATTCTTGAAAATACAGATGCAGATTGGACAAGAAATCCAAATGATAGAAAATCAACCACATTACATCACACTTTTGTTGATGGAAATCTTGTAACATGGAGAAGTAAAAAACAAAGTGTTATGCAAGATCAAGGGCTAAGGCAAAGTGTAGGGTCATCTACAATAAGTAAACTAATTTGGTTAAAATCTATTTTACAGGAACTAGGCTTCAAGACATAAAAGACAATGAAATTATTTTGTGATAATCAAGTAGCAATACATATAGTATCAAATTTAATTTTTCACGAAAGAGTGAAATATATAGAAGTTGATTGTCATTACATCTAAGAAAAAGTTGAAGCAAGGATTGTTGGAACTCCATATATAAGAAGCCTTGATCAACTTGTAGATATCTTCACAAAAGCAGTGCCAAGAAGACACTTTGAACAGATATTAGAGAAAATGAGTTTCATAAATATTTACTCACCAACTTGAGGGGGAGTGTTGACAAAATAGACATATCTTGCAAAATTGGGCAAGTTCTATAAAATAATGGAACCAGATTACCCTAAAAGTATGACAACATAGGGTTTACCACATTAGAGTTGGTTGACCCAAACCACATACATCTAAGTCTCTTTTACTCTCGAATGCTCGTATGAACAGTTGCGCTGCCATATCACCCAGTTACAACTACGTATTACCACCAATATACTGGGGAAACTCTCACCATTTCGGCCGTCCTTGAGGACGATACAAAATCCACCCGACTCAATACCTTTAGAATAATTTATTTAACTAAGAAACCCATAGATTTGCACGTGTCCATCCAAGATGTGCGCAAAATCATAGATTCAACGTCTAAATCGTTTAAAACATTCTTTTAATATAGATGAATGATTTTACAAGTTGTTATACTATTTTAATCCATCTATAAATAGCTTTAAATATTTTTATAATATACACATAATTATATATTTTTAAGTAAGTATATTTACCTAAGATTTTGATCGAAATAAATTTTGGCCACATAATAAAATAAATGATGTTAAACAAATATGACTTATTAAATTATTCTAATATGATGTTAAACAAATATGAATTATTAAATTATTGTAATATAAAAATTAAAGTATGCCCACCTAACACGGCTGGCAAAAAGTATTTGCTTAGTGCATGAAGTTAAGGCTTTAAGTCTCAACATGGAGAGTTTTTCTCCCATTTTTTGAAGTAATGTTCTCATAGTTAACTTGTCAACAAGATTGTTAGATTTACACATTTGAAGTTAAAAATATTGAAAAGTATGTCCTTGAATTGAGTTGCAAATGTAAGAAATTAAAAATATATATATGCCCATCCAAAGGTTCCTATCAACGTTTCTTTTTTTTTTTTTTTTTTTTGATTGGTATTAATTACATCCATCTCAATACATATTATACCTGAAGATCTGAGACATTCTTACAAATTCGGGGACAGAATAACATCCCAAAGAAATCTTGAAGACACAACTTCACGAAATAAACTGGAAGATACAACTTCCAACAGCCAACAGAGAGACCACAAGCTCTCGCACCCCCTCACCCGGGAGACCACAAGCTCCCACGCTATTTTTGGGCCGAATATCCCACACGGGATTCGAACCCACGTCGACAGCAAAGCGCATTTCTGCGCCGCTGTCGACGACCAACCGCGCTAGCCGCGGTTGGCTTCTGGGAACATTAATTTCACCAATGGGGAACCCTTTATAACCTGTCTTGATGATAAGCTATTGACGATCATATTTATAAATTAATAATAATGTCTTAGGATTCATTTGGATTTTTATTGATTTAAATTTATTGAATATGTCAACTTGGAAGCGATCCAATTTTCATAGGGTTATTGTTAGGATGATATTTTAAAATATAGCTTTGAGGTTGATATAGAGTTTTTGCAAGTGTTAAGGTTAGGTTACACATAATATAAATGGTAGAGATCTTAAAATGCAAGGGGTAATCAATGCCTACATAATTTGATCATAATTGTAAATATATTTATCTAGTTTAGAAATTGTAAATGACTTTCGCATAAATTGAATCGTAATTGTATATATAACCACACTATCACGGCACCATTAGAACATCATCCCAACATAGATACATTTCTAAATATATGCAAACTATGTGGGTATATTTTTAAAAATTATAAAAAGAACAAATTACAAATATACTAATACATTTTGCATATATTTGCAAATGCATGCACGTCATGACAGCATCGTGATGGTGATGATATATTTGCGACTATGATAAGATTACGTTAGAGGTTATCTGCAATTTCTAAAACTGAATATATATATATATATATATATATATATATATATATATATATGCGATTATGGTAAAATTATATGAGTGTATTGGCAAATTACTCAAATACAAGTGTACGGTTACTTTTTTTCATGCATGAATTATTGATGGAGTGCTAGAGTGGTGCTTGGATTCCCTGAAGCAATTTGCCTAAGGGATGTCGTTTTATTAAAGACTGTGAGATAGGAAAAACAGGAAAGGGGGGAAAGGAAGATGAATGTAAGTCAGGAGACTGAATGATAGATGGGGATCAGGTTTCGATCGCAATCATCAGGAATACTGGTGGGTTGTTTGTTGACTCCAGCTGTTGGTTTCGAATGGGAATAATGGAAAGTGGTGCGAATGGAGGCCATGGCGTTAATTTTGGAATTGAAGTGGATTAGACTATTAGTATGATGGGAATAACGAATGTGGTTCTGGAAGAGAACTCATTGGTGGTGGTAAGTTTATTCGATCCAATGTAGAGATATTGACAAGATAAATGAAAATCCCTATCATAAAAACTATTGAGGACCGTACTCATGTTGTTGGTGTTTTTCTTTTTCTTTTTTTCAAAAAAAATTTACATTGTTCCGGTGAAGAGACTTCTCACATCCAATACCAAACGAGCTACGTGCGGTTGACAGTATTCACTCAGGTTCTTATTAGCCACCCATTGCGTAGCTAAGCTTAGGGGTGCAACTCGGGTCGGGTTATACCGGGTTTGAGTGAACCCAAACCCTAAGCCAACCGGGTTGGAGTAAACCCAAACCCAAACCCTAAGAATGTAATTCGGGTTCGGGTCGGGTTCGCATTTGTTTTGGTTTGGTTTCGGGTTAGAATTCGGGTTACCAATAAACTATTTTTTTCCAAATTCAGTTGTAATCTAAAAGAAAATTATTGAAATATACATACATGTGTTTATGAAGTCAAGCCTCACGCTAAATTCTACAAGATACTTTCAAAGAATTTTGCAACATCATGCTGAATTCTGTAATATTCTTTGAATGAACTTTGCAAGCAATTTTTCAGCACCCTATAGACACAAATAAATGACAAATTAGTTAGTTTTATGACTAGTTGGTCATTTCTATTTAATAGCTAATGGAAATGACTCAAGTATACCAAATAGAAAATGAACATATCATACCAACTTTGTAGTTGAAACTAAACATTATCGTACAAATTACTGAAATTGAATTCAAACTGAATATTTATCATACAAATTGCTAAAGTAAAAATTGACCACTTGTCATACCAATAAACTTAAAATATGAATCAAATTTATACTACAATCTGAAATTCAAACTAACAGATTTCTCGTACTAATAGAAAGCATAATATGAAATAGATTTATCATGTCGACTCAAATTCAAACATAATCCACATAACAGTTATTCAAAGTAACTAAATCTAAATACATTAAGCATAATGGTTCAACATTCCAATCTAATTTAAGTGCAATCCAAATTTAAAATGACAATATAAACAAATCTCAAGTTTAAATAAGTTTATATCTACTTTTAAACAATTCAAATTTCAAATGAGTTCATGTCTCCAAAGTTTCCAAAAAAACTAAAAAACTATTCGAAGACTTCCAAGTAATTTCTCCTTTGATTTTCATCTACGTTTCTAATGTCAAGTTCTTCCTCCTCGATTTACATATTTGAAAATAATATGCATCAACCGAGACGAAAAAATACATGCAACTGTTAACAATAAGAAGATAATAATTATAAAAAATCATCCTAGAAATTAAGTTACCTCAAGTATGCTTTGATAACGAAGAAAGAGGTGATTTGTCTGAATTAGAGTTAGTAATGCCTAAAACATGTATATATATATATATATATATATTAATATTACAAAAAGCATGTATAATTGATGAAAATTTTCTATAAACTACACCGGGTTCGGACCGGGTCGGGTTTTGGTACCGGGTTGGCGCGAACCCGGTTTTGGTTTCGGGTTTCTACGGGTCGGGTTGAAACCGGGTCTATTTTGAAAAAAATCTTAAAAATAAAACCCATTTTTGGTTTTGATACCGGGTCGGGTCGGGCGGGTTCGGACCGACCCGGTACCAAGTTGCACCCCTAGCTAAGCTGAACATTTGTGTCATCAAATGATACGGATTGATGAACCACTTGGGCATATCAACCAACGTCTATATAATGACATTTTATCATTTAACAAAATATGGATGCATCTTTTTTCGTTTTTCATCCTATTCTACCTAATGGGATGAAATGGTTTTTTTAGTGGGGTATCTACTTTTAATTATCAAAAATGACTAAGGAAGTTAATAGAAACATCGTATTGCTTATTTTATTATCATTACTATTATTATTACTATTTTAGAAAATAATTTCTTTTGAATCTTTTCTTTAACTACAACAAAATTTCTTAGATGTGGTTACCCTATTGCAACCAACTTTAAATTTGGCTGCATCTGAAGTTAACATCTATTTTACTTGCATTAACAAAATTTTACTTGCATTCAAATTTTGTTAATGTCAAGATGACTACGAGTACTTGTGAGATGTAACAAGTTTGGAATTCATATATTCGGCATAAGCCTCAATCCAAACAAAAAGGCTTTATTAATGTTTGTAACCAAATTGAAAAAGTTTTATTAATATTATTTTTGCTGCATTTGATGTAAATTTAATCAAATATTGTCATTCGTAACTAGTTAGCAATTAAGTATTTGCAATAAGAAAATAATCCATTTGCATGTAGCTAAATTTATTCTATTATTTTTTTGTTGCAGTTCATGTAAATTTTTATGTGAATACGGACCTGTTATAAACCAAAATCAAAATCAGAATTTCACTCATGCACACATTAATATCAACAACTTTTTCGAACCTCACTAGCAATCTACACATACAACTTGGGCAGCCTAGTGGTAAGCAACATGGTTTACACCATGGGAATGTGGGTTCGAATTCCGTCTCCATATGAAAGCTTTTGCATCTCCCCTTTAAATATCTGAGAGCTTGCAATTTCATCTTTAAGTATTTGAGAAAATATGATTTTCCTCTTAGAAATTCTTGAGCTTGATTGTAATATTAAATTGAGATGTAATGCAAATATACCAATAAAATATTATGCTACACACAGCAAAAAAAAAAAAAAAAGTTTCATTCAACTATTTTATTGTTTGTTTTGTTTTGGCTTTTAAATTGACGTTCAAGTGTGGAATTTGAGTTTGAGGAGAAATATACCGAACAACACGCATTTGTGGGGGAGCATGTTCCTATGCTCCCGGGCGCATACACCTATTTTTTTTATTTTTTTTGAAAATTTTTTCATAAAATTTTTAGCCCAAGTGTATTTAATGTATTTATCAATTTTTACTATTTTTAGAGATTTTTAGATATTTATTTTTTATTTTTGAAAATCAGTGGCATTATAGTAATTTAAAATTACCTAAAATGCCACTGATTTTCAAAAATAAAAAATAAAAATCTAAAATACTCCAAAAATGGTAAAAATTTACACAGATTAATGGTATGTTTGATAATGAATAAAACTTTTGATAAAAAATTTTAGAAAGTAAAAGTTGTCAAATGATGTGATATGATAGGGGTAATGATGAGTAGCAAAGAGGATAAAGTTAAAATAGATAGGTTAGTTATGTGGATAGTTGTGTATAAATGATTGAAAAGTAAGATAGTTGTATAGGAAAATGTGAAAAAATAATTAAAAAATATGATAGTTGTGGAGAGTGAAAAAGTTTTAGATTGACTAGATATTTTTTTTCAATTGCCAAACACACCCTAAATACACTTGGGCTAATAAGTTTATGAAAAAAATTTCAAAAAAAAAATATAAAAAAATAGGCTTATACTCCCAGGAGCATAAGATCACGTCCCCCATTTGTGGGTGGAGGGTTATAGCACCCATGATCCTTTTCTGTGTATATATAATCATTCAGTGGCCTTCTTTTTCCTTGCGGAGGCATGTTGGTTTGAAGCAACAACTATTACATGATTTGAAGCTGCGGGTGGGATGGGTGCCATAATGTTTTATAGGAAGTTCAAGCCTCACTTTTTCATGGTTTTGATTCAAGTCGGCTACGCGTTCCAATTCTTCTTCGCAAAAGCCTCTTTCAACCATGGCATGAATCCTTTCATCTACACCACGTACAGACATTTTGTAGGGGGTGTCTTCATGCTGCCCTTTGCTTATTTTCTTGAGAAGTAATCTCTCACTCTCTGATTCAATACAAAAGGGTTGCATGGAGACTTCAAGCTGCCTTTTGCTTATTTTCTTGAGAAATGCTCTCTCTCTCTCACTCAATGATTCAATACGAACCGGTTGCATGGAGACTTCAAGCAGAACTTTTCCTTTCCAAATTTAAATTATTTATTCTCTTTAACACAACTTGTTTTATCATGCTACTACAAAAATTTTAATTGGAAACTTATTCTTATGAAAAATTTACCATCTTTTTTAAAAGTGAATGTTCAACTGTTAATTTTTTAACAAAATATATCTAACGTATATATAGAATTTAACAGTTTTAAATATATATATTTGATGTTTGGAATAATAAATAAATACATATGGATAATCTGATAAATAATTTATATTTGGAAAAATATTTTTAAAACAAAATCTTAATGGGCTGCATGGAGATAATCTCCATGGTTATCTTCATGCGGCGTTATCCATGCATGCATATACACCGATAGGGGTGGGAATTGGGGCGGGTCGACCCGTGACCCGGTATTGACCCGACCCGTTTTTGGCCGGGTAAAATCAATATATTTTTGACCCGGTATAGGGATGGGTCAGAAATTTTGACCCGAATTCAAAAATAGGGTTAGGGTGGGTCAACCATGTCCCGACCCGAAGAGTCCGACCCACCCCGCATATATAAATTTATTAAAAATTATAAGACTATATTGAAATATTATTATTATTTTCTTTAAAATTTCTCACTTTTTTATAATCAACTCTATCAACAATAGAAGAATCAATTTATTCAAAATGCAATATAAGAATCAATAAAAAATTTGTACGATATAACCCTCATGTGTAATTGTATATTAACCTATTTTAATAAATGTATACTATATTTTCAAATGTTTTGTTTTCTTAATTATGTGTTTTTTAATAATTAGTGAAATATTGAAACATATAATATTTAAATTTAGTATAAATGTATACTTATGTTTGATAGATATATAAATTTTGAAAATTATCTTATTTGATCCGTATTTTTGACCCGACCCACTATCCCGAAACCGGTCCAATACCGACCCGAATTTTGTCCCTAGACCTGGTAGAAAAAAGTAAGGGTCAAACCGACATTGTCCCGACCCGGTATAAAATAAGGGTCAAACAAGATTTTTGAAAAGTAGGGTCAGGGTTGGGCAAACCCTGACCCGTCCCGACCTGCCCCGATTCCCACCCCTATACACCGACATTGAATATTTATGGAACACGCATCGAGAGTATTATAAAATATTTTGCGCAATTATGGCAATTACAGACAAATACAAAAACAATGAAAATTTTATGCGACATGCATATAAAATCGCATACCATACGGATTATTTAGGATATGGGAGAATAAGCAAATATGTGGCTCTAGATATTATTATCATTCTCACTATCCCTTCACAGCTTCCTAATAATATTACTGTTTTGCAATTTTTTGGATCCAGGAAAGTAAGGCCAAAGCTTTCGATTGCATTGTTTCTAGAGATTTTTCTGCTCTCCCTTATCTGGTAAGCATTAAATCGGTAAATCTAATAATAAACCACTGATTGTTCCGCAATAAAGGAGTGTTTTTTTTTTTTTTTTTTTGACCTTTCCTTGCCTACAATGCTAACTAAGCAACTCTAATTCATTCGTTTAAAATTCTAGCAGCAATCATATATGCAAAACTCAGAACTTTGGTGCTGCTCAAACTCAGCTGAAGAGATGATTTAAAATTGAGAAAGCTTACAGGCGATTTTTGAAATATGATAATTTGACCAATATTCAGACTATGTCCATTAGTTCGCCGAATTGTAAATATGTCACATAATTCAACACAACTTAAAAATATACGACAGGTGGTAAAGGGCTGTGCCCCTTTAGCCGGTTGTCTCTGGTTCGAAATCGAGTAGGGACTGTGTTCCCTAATTTTAACAGAAGGGGCAGCGTCCCTCTTATTGTACTATGAGAGCTGTATCTCTCTTGTCAGAATATGTATTGTCTTCCTTGTATAGCTCAAGCCCTTGAGCTAGTTGAGATACAAAATTTATAATAAGTTAAGTTTGTAAAAAATAAATATAGAACTTTTCCTGTGCAGTGAAGTTGTACCATAATTAACGGCGCATTTGGCCTAAAATGAATTCCACATGTACTTAAATATATTGATACTTTATACAATCATTTATATATAAATTTTATAGAAAATGGTATACATGTTGAAAAAATAACTTTAAAATTGTTACTTATATTAAACTATTTTATTATGTTGAATTTGTACCATTTTCAGATGGAGTCCATATACACATTCATTGGGATAAAAATTTGTATAGTAATAGAATACATAATTCTAAATACAATTGGTGGAGTAAATTATAATTTTATGATCACACGTGACCCATTTTGCGATATCTACACCGTAATTTTTGGTATAGTGAAGCTATACTTGAATATTTCTCATATATATATGTATCTATATGTATATATATCTCCAAGTCATTGGTTTATATCCAATAAGTCTATTAAAGTCGGAGCAGATGTACAGAAGATATGATATAGAAATAAGAAAGTTTAAAAGGGTTTTAATAATATGAAAGCATAATTTGACTAATATTGGAACCAGGTCCAATTGATTTGCCAAATCTCAAAGATGCTACGTAATTCAACACATCTTACAAATACGTCGAAAAGCTTGTTTCATTATGTATTATCTCTAGCCAAAATTACAATATTTCATAGAAAATTGGTATTATTAGTTGATTTTTCATATTTATGGAAAACTGCTAGTTTTTGGTGTCTTTTATAAATGAGTTGGGGGTAACATTTAGCTACTTCGAAACGCTTGGCTAAATAGACCCTATGTTCCTCAGGATATGCCTAATTTTTTTTCTTTTATCTTATTACCTCCATTAGCTAGGCAATTAATGAATAACTACTTCAAAGGAGGGATAAATAAGGGAAGTCTTCAACCAAACTTAGAACCCTGGACATTCCACCTTACACACCCTTATACAAACATATATTCACATCAATGACTTGCTATCCAATTCTATTTGATGTTATTAAAATTGGATTATGCTGTCTTGTACTATAAGCGGCTGCTTGTATTTTTAGTTAACTAATCTGAATTAACTAGAAAAATCGGTCAATAAAACTAGCATAAACAAGAAATTGACCAGCCAATTGATTGTAAAACCAATCCGGTTTGCATTTCACTGATTTTCTTTTAGAAATTTTAATTTTTCAAATTACAAATAAGCTCATGGTATTTGAGCTTTCCTAATTAGGCTCTCAATGGTCAAAATGTATTCAAGCATACATATATATAACCCTTCGTGCACAGATGGACTGCACCATAATTATAGTTCAGTTCGTTGCAAATAGGCCTCATGTATATTAAAATGCAATAATACATTGTAAAATCATTTAACTATATAAAAGTCATATTTTAAACAGCATAAATGTTGAAACTATAACTTTAAAATTGATATTTACAATAGACTATTTTATTACCTTTATTTTGTACAATTTTAAGATGAGATTGATACATATGTATGATTTTTAAAGAAAATTAGTATGCTAATAAATTAAATAATTCTAAATACAATAGATGGAATGTATATTAATTTCATGATCAAGTGAGCCTCATTTTGTAATTGACTGTACAGTCTAACTACGTCTGAATATTTTTCATAGATTTAGGGATTCGTTTTATGAAGCCCTTTTTTCTGTATAACCTCTTTCATTTTAAATATTTTAATAATTTACAAAAAATTCCTCTATCTATTATATTTAATATCATCTATATTATTATCGAGACCCTCTCATTTTTTTAGTATCATTGTATATGTATTTCATCTATAAATGTGTAAACAATTAAGGTAATAAAATAATTTTAAGTAATTTTTCAACATATAAGTCATCTAAAAAAATATAACTATGATATTGATAAATGATTTTATAAAGTACTATTATATTCTAATATATATGTGAACGGATGTAAGTATTTTTTCTAATTTATTTATATTTAAGCAAATGTAGCCCCATGAATATATTTGATTTAGATAAAATTTGGATTCTTAGCTAAACAAATGATGTTAAAGACAATAAATGAATTAAATTTTGCATAAATTATCAATATTTTAAAATTGGTGGGGCTTACATGAATTACTTCTTTTTAGACTGATTACACATAAACAGATATATATATATAGAGAGAGAAATATTCAAGTGCAGTTTCACTGCACCACAATTACGGTGTAGTTATCTAAAAATAGGCCTTATTTGATCATAAAATTATGATATGTTTCATCAATTGTATTTAGAATTATGTATTCTATTAGCATATTAATTTTCATCCCAATTGAATATGTGTATGGACCTCATCTAAAAATAGTACAAATTCAACGTAATAAAATAGTTTAATATAAATAATAACTTTAAAGTTGTCTTTTCAACATATAAACCATTTGTTATAAAATTCATATATGGATCAATGATTGTATAAAATATCAATACTGTTAAGTACATATGAGGTCCGTTTTGCGCCAAATGCACCATTAATTATGATGCAGCTTCACTGCACAGGAAAGGTTCTCATATATAGATATATGTATAAATATATAGAAGGACCTATCCAGTGTAATTGGATAACATTGTAATAATGATGCAACCCATTGCAAAATGAGCCTCATATTATTAGAATGCAATAATATTTTATATAATCATTTATCTATGTAATAATAATATTTTAGATAGTTTGGATGTTGAAAATACAACTTTAAAATTAATATTTATGTTAAATTATTTTATTACACTGACTTCGTAACATTTTAAGATGGGCCTGTACACGTGTTTGATTTGGATGAACCTTGATCTCTAACCTAAACAGATGAAGCTAAATATAATGAATAGATTAAATTTTATATCAAACATCAACTTCTTAAAAATTGAAGATGTTAAATAAAACTTCTTTTGTGTAACCCTATTTTGGTCAGAACTTATCCCCACGATCGCACGTATATTTAGTGGAGTTCAATAGAATTTAACATAGAATCTTGCTAATGCTAATTTAAATATATGCAGGGTCGGCTTAGCAGCAAACATGTATTTTGCAAGCATAAGATACACATCCCCAACTTTAGTTTCATGCCTGACAAACACCATCGCTTCCATGACGTTTTTGATTGCACTGATGCTCAGGTGAGATCTCAGATCTTCCTTCTTCTCAATATTGAGACACGAAATTTTCGATGAAATCAAATGCACTGATTTATAATAAAATTACACATGCACTGATTTATTATCTCTCATTATTTGCGACTTTTTTTACATCTAGCTCTCAAGCCTATTATTTATTTTTCTTCAAATTTTTTTCACTATGTGGCCATATTCATATCTTTTTTTTTTTGTAAAATTTGAAAAATTTTAAAATTTAACTGTTGAATATTTTATTTTGAATTTTAAAAAAATAAAATGGGCAGAGAGGTAAACCAAACGACTATCAATTTTTTGCAACCAAACACAAATTGGTCACAGGTAATATGCTATAATGTTTTGATTTGGATGGAGGCTAATGCCCCAATTTAGGTTGGAAAACCTGAACTTTTGCACAAACTCACACACTTTTTCAAAAAAAAAAAAAGTAATATGATTTCTTACCGTGAATAATATAAAAATTGCCCACATCTGTCCGCACCACCATCCTTATACAACCAAGTATTTATGGCCAAATTAATGTAGACTCAATCAATTTTAAGTTATATATAACCAAAAGGATGGCTACATTTATTAACAATTGTTACAATGATGATTAATTGCATTTTCAGTACGTAGGTGGTAAAAGTTCTTAATTATGGCTTTAATTCTAAAACTGTGTATAGTGTACTTTGTGAAAATCAGACTATGATTTATGAATTTTCATCCATTGCATATTTTTTCCAGATTAGAAAGCCTGGACATTAGAACCGTACGAGGCTTGGCAAAGATTGTTGGCACGCTAGTTTCGTTGGCTGGCTTGACAACCATGACCCTGTACAAGGGATCAGCCATAAAGAGCATAGGAGGTGCTCTCATCCATATACCAAAAAGTAATGGTGCTCATGAAGACTGGATAAAGGGTTCTATTCTTACAGTATTTTCCTGCATATTTTATTCCTTGTGGTACATAATGCAGGTTTCTTTCTCCTTCTCCCTCTCATGATTGTTGAGCAATAAATGGGAGTGAATTATCAAGTGATTATATTATCTAAAGTTTAATTAAGTGATGGTATTAATTAATTTGCAGGCACTGACATTGAAGAGGTATCCAGCACAGCTGTCACTAACCACATGGATTAACTTTATTGGTAGTGCACAATCAGCAGTTTTCTGCGCATTTGCAGTGCGCAAACCCAAGGCTTGGAGTATTAGTTTCAATATTGACCTCTGGAGTACCCTCTATTCGGTGAGTTCAATTTACTCATTATAAGGGTGAGTTCAGTAAGATGAGAAAAAAAAAAAAAGTTTCTGAGATTTCGGATTATATCACAGGAGTAATTAATGATTGAGAATAAAGATAATAAAAATAAATAATTATGATAATCATAGGAAAAAATGTGAAAAATGATTGAAATTATTTGGAAGGTATAAATGTACGTAGCAGGGGATGGAATTTTTTATCGTTATTTTAATTCTTTTTTACATTCAAAAAGGAGTTAAGTTCATATGTACCCATGCCATGGTTTAGCCCAGTATAACTGAACTTTGCATCTCTGATTTTATTAGTGCTTATGATGTGTTTCACAAGTGCTTACGATGTTTGGCCTAGCATGACACCTCATAAGGGGTCATTTGCAAATAGCCTTTTTGCAAACTGAATAGTTATAAAATATAAATTATAAAATCAAAAACTTGGTGGTCTTTTTAAAAATTCATCAAACATACAACTAAGAAATACTTCCAACCTTTGAAATACAAGGGACTTTTTTTTTTTTTTTTTTTTGGAGAAAAAGGGACTTACATTGACTCACTTGAACCTAACAAAATAAACATTCAGGAGCCTAAACATGAAAATAACATAATGGTAAACATAGAACTTAAAGACGTCGATATAATGAAAATAGACGAAATAATAGAAACTACACCATTGTGACCACTTTTTACAGCACACATTTTGATATGATTCTAAGGTCTAAATACCCTAATTTTTATATTATTGTATTTACCCATTTTTACTTTCGCATTTTCCATATAATGAATCTGTATATTTTATTTTTGCTCTCTTTATTCTTAATTATTACCCGTCACATGACATCCCTACTCACTTTTTAAAAATTTTATTGCTTTTTTCATCATCTAGTTCCATGCCGCGCCCTACAGCGACTGTGGGCTGCTGCAATCGAGGTAAATCGTTGCTATTGACCCCATTTATTTTTCGTTGCAAATTATTATAGAAGGAGATGATTTTCCTCCGGTCACCTGCCAGTGACAATCATTAGCAACATTTTATGGATGTAGGACTTAGACCCAATCTAACAACTTCAATATCATATGTAAGTCATAATTTACTTAGTTGAATTGTGCTAATTAAACCACGATATGTGCTAACTAAGTTGTGATCACTCAAGTAAAGGGCAGATAAGTTAATTCAATTATCTCAATCCTAAATCATATTATTAACAAACCATAAAAAGAATCTGATTTCTTGGCTAATATTTTCATTTGTTTGCAGGGTATTGTTGTCACGGGTTTGATGGTATTTTTAACGTTGTGGTGTGCAAAAGCAAAGGGACCAGTTTTCGTTTCAATGTTTAATCCCCTCACAACAATTTTGGTTGTAGTTACAGCCTATTTTGTTCTGGGACAAAAACTGCACGTAGGAAAGTAAGTTCTCTAGAAAACTGCAGCATACATCTATACTTGTAATAAATGTAAATTAGTCCCTTAAGTTAGCGCAATTGGCACTTTTGTCTATTAAATTCTATACTTATAATAGATCGCTCTAAATTTTAGAAACGTACAATTTTGGTCCATCTAAATATGTGAAACTCTAACACTGTTAACTCTTTTGCATGAAATGACAAAAATACCATTCCTAACTAAATACCTAAAATATTCTAATTAAAATTTAGAATATTCTTTTATTGTAGAAAATAGATAAAAGTAGCCTAAAAATACATAACATCGTGCAATCCATTGAAGATTTAAAATATTAAAATAGCATTTTTGTAATTTCATGCGAAAAAGTTTTCTTATGTGAATTTCATATGAAAAAGTAAACATTGTGGTGTCCGGGCTTCACGTAAGAATTACCGATATTGCATAATTTTTAAAAAGAAATGGTCTTGTTAGTTTGGGCGAAGGGAATGTCGTGCTTAGCCTACTTAAAAAAGCTCATGTAAAAATAATTTTTCTGTTTTTCCCCACATACTTGTTTATCTAATTGTATTTAACATATATGCCAAGTTTTACAATTTTTTGATATACATATATATATTTATATTTTTTAGATTTTTTAATATCTATATGTATATATGTGTTTAAAATACCCTTATGTTTAAAAATCTTAAAATATATATATATATACACATCTAAAAATGGTAAAACTTGATTTATATATTAAATATACTTAGATAAATAAGCATATTGAGGGGAAAAAAAAGGAAAAAAAGTGTTCTTAAATAGTTTTTTTATGTAAGCTAGGTAGGGTATTTGCTTAGCCTAAGGTAACGGGATCATTACTCTTTTTAAAACTTGAGTCATTTGCTACAAGTATGGAACATATTGTCAAACGTGCTAATTTACAAATGTAAGGGACCTATATGCAAAAATTCTGCATATGATTCATTGCCTGAATTCGTTTTTTAAAAATTGGCTATTGAATAAGAGTATAGTAGATTATATTCTCCACTAATAAGGATTGATCGTTTTTTGAATCTTTTCTTGGTATATTTTCAGCATTATTGGAGGCGTTGTGGTCATTATTGGACTGTATCTACTATTGTGGGGAAAGGAAGCAGATGTTGTCGGTTGCATTGACTCTCAGAAACTCTCTGCCTTATCTTGCAACAAAGAAAAGGAAAGAAGACAAGAAAACAGCGAGGCAAATGAGTTGGCGCCAGTCAAGATGCAAGAGGTCACAATTCAAGGTTCTGGGTCTAATTAAATCTTAGTATCGACCGGGGAAATGATGATTAGATTATCTCATTTTTAATCCTTTGGACCTCGTCACCCGTACACAACTGGTACGGTTGGCAAAGAGTCCTTTGACAAGGCGGGGAGGTCTAGGTTCTTAGTCTCAATAGGAGAAATTTATCTTCTATTTTTCAAAGCAATGTCTCCATAGCTACTTTGTTGACAATATTTTTATATTTCTGCATTTGGAGTTACAATTGCAATATGTACTTAGGTTAAAACGTAAATACAAAGAACTAAAAAAATACATTGGATCCCGTTATACATATACAAGGGATACTCTTTAGAGGTCCAACGACCCCCTGAACTCTGTGAAATTTTTCTAAAAAATTTTAAATGTTAATATTTTTATAGGTATTTTACAATCATCTTAACTAATATTTACCAACTAATCACTGAGACATTCTTACAATATCCTGAGAAATTCTTACAAATTTTCTACAATATCCCGATATGCATCTAACAATATTTCTAATTTATCTTCTAAGTCGGATACTCCTACGCTACTAGGGCAGACAATTACCACCAACTCCACACTATGCAATTTTTGTGGTTGCCGTGATTTGATCTTCTGTCTGCACTGTGGTAGAAGTGGAGGCTACCAATGAAGCAAGATCCTGTCTGCACTGTGGTAGAAATAGAAGTTACCAATGAAACAAGATCCTATCTGCACTGTGGTAGAAATGAAAGTTACCAATGAATCAAGATCCCATTGGCAAATGTCGCTAATTTTGAATTGGTTGCCTTCAAGCTCTGTCAATTAATATTATACAACCTTTATATAAATCATCATTATCCTCATCATCATTATCCTCATCATCATTATTATTATTTACTCTTTTTTTCCTCTTATTTTTTTTATTGTCAATTATATCGTGCACGAGAAATTTTGGAGGGTCCTTTTGGAGCTCTATCATTGGCTTGCGATTAAACTGGTTTAGAAGTCTATGCCTATGCATTAACAGGTTCGATATGGCCCATGGGCTACTGGGCAATGTGGAATATCGACAAACGACAATTGCCGTCAAGGCGCCGCTTCTATTTAAGGGTGCAACATGAGGCGGGTTGTATTCGATTTTGGTAAATTTAGCTTATGAGATTTAGGTGAACTTTATCCCTAATCTTAATTTTAGAATGATTTTTTTATGAAATAATTTTAGAATGATTGAGTTGACATTAATTTCAGTCTTAGTTTTGAGTTTAAATTTAGATTTTACTCTTCCACAAAAATTAGCAAAATACCAACATAACCTTCATTATTTCGTCGTACATTTGGGTAGAGAGTACTAAGCTGCATTATTAGCTGCACATATATTTTTAAAATAAAATAAATGGTTTTTATCCCAAATATTATACATTTAGCTGTTAAACCAAGAACTTCAAGTGGATAGGTTCCATTATTGTTTTATATATATCAAGGCTGACTTCACACATCTTATTCTATCAAAGTAAATTGTTGAAATGATCGGGCCCATATGATTGATGAAAAATCCAATTTCACTAATATAATTAAAACAAATCATTTTTAAAAAAAATACAGAAAATCATGTTAATATAAGTTACGTGTATATCATTATTTTTTAAAAAAAAATGCGTAACACATGTATAATTTAGAAAATAACTTGGATATATATGTTAAAGTTTTATAATATTTTTAGTTTAAAAATGTTTCATGATATTATGAAATTATATAAAATCATTATTTTACTATAATACAGGGCTGGGTGAAAAGATTACATATTATTATTTATATGGGGAAATTGGGTGGATTTTGGTGTCGGTTTGATGTAGGTCTGATTTGAAAAATTCCTTAAAAGTAGAACACAATACTGATTTTTCCTCTAGGTCGGGCAACTTTGGTATTCGGACGTACCTACTACCAAGTTGCTCTCCTACTTCCATTTGCCTTACCATAACCCTAACTTTACTCCTATCAATGTGGGTAAATTTTAAAACCTATCCTAATCTTAAGTCTACTTTTTTTTTTTTTTCAAAAGAAAAATCTTCAAGTCTACTAGTAGAACTTAAATTCGAACTTTATTTGTGTAAGTTAACTACAGAACGCAATTCATTTCGGAAATCGAGTTGATAGAATTTCGGCTAGACAAATTTTCATTCAATCTACGAACAGAAAATTTAAAATTTGGTGTGATTATAAATTAATAAGTCATCTAAATGAATAATAATAATAACAACAACAATAATAATGATAATAATAATATTTAGCTCAATTAAAAGATTATCTTTTCTATAAAGGATAATGGAAGAAAACCAACAAATGTGGGAATAAATAATATAAACATAAATAAATATAATAAGAATGAAATATTTTATCTGTATTATGATTTCAACCTGAAAAACATCTACGTATAAATACAAAAATGTAAAATACACGATATGAAGAAATTTTATTAGGCTTTACACACATAGTATATTTTAATAAGATATTTTATAACAAACATAACGACAAAAATCATGTTTAAGCTTTGTAAAAGCAAGCCCAGACACTTTTTTAATTGGGATTAGGCTCAATCAAGCCCAAGTTTGACCTCTAAGGCTCCAATTACTCATTTTTTATTACCCATTCACAAGACAATGTTTTTAAAAAAATTCCAATACAACTGCTTGAAAAAAAGAAATTACCCAAACGAGTTTTAAAAGGATGAAAATAATTTAAAATATTCGAATTATCAAATACAAATTTTTAAGCCCAAACCACAGCAATTCACTAAAAAAGGAGCTTGTAGGAATAAATTAAAAGAGGCTAATTTTGAGATTAAAACATAAATGCACAAATTTTTTTATGGGAAGAACGTGCCTATATATTCACACATCCTGGGAGCAAGCCAAAAAATTTACAATAGAGCTGGGTGGGCATCCCCACCACATATGAGAAGAAGCACTAGAGTGAACAGCAAAATTGGTTATACAATGAGCGCATCTGTTCTTATCTCTTAATACATGAGTAAATACAATGGAGTCAAAGGCAGGAATAAGTGTTTGGATTTCCATGATCTTGTTGCCCACACTAGATAAGATGTTGCCACCTTCAGAAAGAAAGCTAACCAAACTGCATGAATCAAATTCCACAATCAGATTACTAACTTGCATAGCCACACACCATCTGATGCCAAACAACATTGCTAAAGCCTCCATGTTCAGCATGTCTTTAGTTTCTTCGATCTTTCATCCTTTCTTGCCAACAAAATCTCCTCAATGGTTCCGCAGAACAACCCCCACCCCTATACAATTTCCTTCGGCCCACCTTCTTCCATCCACATTTGCTTTGAGAGCCCCCATGGTGGCAGAATCCATCTGGCTATTAGACAACTCCCCTTGCCCAGTATCTCACCCTTGAAGTTGTTATGGCACACATAATCCTAGTAGTTTAAGCCAATCATAAAGCAGGTCAAAATTAGGTTGCATCCCCTCCTCTCTTAACTGGTTGCACATCCACCACACCCTCCAGCACATCAATATATACATACTTAGCATATTTCTATCATTCTGCTTAAAGAGGTTGCTTAAGATACACTTTATAGCTCTTCTAGGGGTCCATAACTATCCATCGGTCACGAAATTTATCCTCGCATGAGCAACCTTCACACAAAAAATAAATAGATGGGGATCATCCTCTCTCCTTGAGTCATAGAACAAGCACATAGGGTTCACCATAACGCCCCTACAATTTAGATTAGAATTTGTTAGCGGCGCCTGCTTAACTAGTCTCCAACCAAAGATTTTGATTCTGTTCGAGAGCTTGCTTCTCCAGATTGCTTTTGTGATCGCCTTGTCTTGAGTATTCCAATCTCTATACCTGAAACCCGCAAAAGAGAAACTGTTAGTAGTGGCCAACCTACAGGTTGGCCTAACCCTAAAGACGTCATTTGCTTCAAGGCCCCAAAACCAGCCATCAATCACCCCTTCCCTAGGGATGTAGATACCCTTGATCAGTTGCCACCCCTTTTCTCCGACTGCACTTAGAATATGATTTTTTTTCCATGTCCTCTTTGTTAATTCAATAAACTCAGCTGCCCTGACATCCTCCATCACTAGCTGTCTAGGGAGAGGTCTTGCTTTAGAAAGAGAGCCTTCCAACCACTTATCTTTGAAATTTTTGATTTGATTGCCATCCCTCACTTGTCGTCTTCCACCCTCCTTTAGGATATGTCTGGCTTTTAGGATACTTTTCTAAGTAAAGGAATATGTTGGTCTCTCATTGCACTCTTATATACTTTCCATCTGCATGTATTTTGCCTTTAGGACCTTATAGCATAGCATCCCCAGATTTGACGTTAACCTCCATAGTTGTTTAGCTGACAAGGCATGATTGAAAGCTCGAAGATCCTTAACACCCATCCCACCTTCATATTTGGGGATACACATCTTCCTCTAAGCTACCCAGCTCATCTTCCTCTTTCCATCCCTTTCCCCCACCAGAAATAACTAAATAAGCTATTGATTTCATTACAAAGGCTATTTGGGATAAGAAACATTCTTATGGTGTATTTTGGTATGGCCTGGGCCACTAATTTGATTAGAAATTTGATTAGAACTTCCTTTTCCCCTGCGAGAGAATCGCTCCTTCCATCCCTTGATTTTCCTCCAAACGCACTCCTTAATACTCTGAAGACTCTTTTTTTTATTTCCCCAACCATGCCAGTAAGACAAGGTATGTGTCAATGTCTTTTCCCTCCATCCCCAGCCATTTGTGGATATCCATTCTTTCCTCCCTATTCATATTGGCACTGAAAAAGGTTACAGTCTTATCGATATTTGCTACTTGGCCCGAACACTCCTTATACACCCTTAGCACCTACAATAGATTATCGACCTTCTGTCTCGATGCTTTTAGGAAGAGGAGAGTGTCATCTGCGAAGAATAAATGAGTTGGTTTGGGCCATGAGGAGATAACTTGATCCCAGAGAGTCCCAACATGCTAGTTCCACTACTAATCAGGGTAGATATACCCTGAGCACAAATGAGGAATAAATAAGGGGAGAGGGGATCTCCTTGCTTGAGTCCCCTTCCTGGATAGAATAGACTAATATACTTTCCATTGATCTTGGCCCTAAGGCTCATAATTGAACACAACCCATGATCCACTAAATCTAAGCATCACTAAAGTTCATCTTTTGTTTGATGGAAAGTAAGAAATCCCATTTCACACTACCATACGCCTTCGACATGTCAAATTTCACTACAAATTCCTTTCTTTTTTCCACCTTTCTATGTCTCAGGTAATGGATCACTTCGTAGGCTATTAGCATGTTATCAGATATGAGTCTTCCTGTGACAAATGCACTTTGTTGCTCCGATATGATATTTTGGAGGCTGCCCTTCAAGCAATTTGCAAGAACTTTTGCAATAATATTGTAGATCACATTACATAAGCTGATAGGTCTGAAATCACTCATCTTGTTTGCTCCAGATTTCTTTGGGATGAGGACAACAGTAGTGGTATTGATCCTACGCATCTGATTCCTTTGATGATTGTCCTTTACCTCCATAAAGGATTGGCACAACTTGAAAATGTTCGCTTTAATGACCTCTCAATAATTCTGAAAAAACCTCGCAGACAACCCATCTAGACCTAGGGATTTATTAAGGATTCATAGCTTTCACCACCTTCTCAACCTCCTCCATTTTCTCTGGCCTCACTATAAAGTTTCTCTCGATGTCTGATATTTGCCTCCATGGGTTGTCCATGATTCTATTTATTGCCATCGGTGAAGCGCTTGTGAATAATCTTTTAAAATGCTCACATGCATAGTGTTCCATCTCCCTTTGATCCGTAATTTAGGCTCCATCATCATCTACTAACTAGTATTTTAAGAACCGGACTGGACTGGCCGGTCGGACTGATTCGATGGGGAACTGGTCCAGATCTGGTTCGATTACTATCAGTTCAGTTCAATAGAGTTAAACCATCTGAACTATCAAACCGGTGGTCGAACCGGTTGCATTGGTTGAACCGTCTTTGACCGATTTAGTGGCTATCGAAAAAATGAAAATCCATTGAAAGCATTTTTTGTTTTCTTTCTAGCAACCTTCAAGGAGTTTATATTATTATAAATTATTTAATCATTCAATCATTCAACAATTTTTAATTTATTTTATTTCTTATTGTGTTAGATACATTTACAGATGTGTGATTCATAAATGCATGAAGATAAATGGGAGAATTTCAGAGTCAATGTTAATGCTCAAGACTTATCACACATTTCAGGTTAGTTAATATAGTTAAATTTTTCTAATTTAATTTATCATATTCATGCTTAAAGTTTTTTGAAAATTTTCTATTAAAATTTTCCTCTATATTTTGTTGTGATTATTAAAATTTAACATTTAGATTTAGGATTTATGAATATATAATTTTATCACTACACAATTAAAATTAAAATAATTGAACATTTATGACAAATAACCGGTTCAAACCAAACCAGTCCCTTCCACGGTTCAATCATCGATTCGGTTCTGACAACATTGCTACTAATCCCTTAATGAGATTTCTGTGCATGTGGTTTGAAGCTACTCTATGAAAAAGTCCTACATTCTTATCCCTCGGATTGAGCCAATGAGCTTTGCATCACTGTCTCCATATATGTTCCTCATCCTCCAGGAGCTTGTTAATTACTTTTTTTGCTTCCATTTTTGCCACTATTTAGTAGTTGGTTGGCCTCATTAAGTCCAAAGCTTGCAGTTCAGCCTGTTTCTCAAGTATTTTTGTTGCACATTACCATTCCTTTCCCTATTCCAGTTTTCCAGCTTGGATCCACACTAAGGAATTCTGTCTCTAACCATATCAAAAATTGACGCCCCCTTCTTGATACCCTTGCCCATGCCTCATGGGCCACCTTTTTCGCTTCCTTGTTTCTAGACCAAACCATCTTATACCGGAATTCCCTCCCTTTGTTCTTCACCCCAAATCGAGCATCCACCAAGATCATGATTGTATTGTGATCAAAGTAGGTTGAGCTCAAGTGAATAATTTTTGCAAGCAGATATAGGGATAACCAATCAGGATTTGTCAATCCCCTATCCAGTCTAGCTTCCACCCTCTCCGCCTCCAATCTGCTATTACTCTAAGTCATTTTATAGCCCATATACCCTAAATCCAGAAGGTTACATTGGTCAACCACTTCCTTGAAGAGTTCCATTTGACCTTTCGATATTACTCTCTAGCTACTTACCTCTGTTAGTCCCAGGACTTCATTAAAATCTCCAATAATTACCCAAGGGTCAGAAGCCTACACCTGCAGCTATCTAATTATTCTCCAGGACTCCCTTCTTCTAGCAACCTTTGGGTTCCCGTAGAATTCAGTGAGACACCAACGTTGACCAAACCTTTGGGTGGTAATTTTATAGTCAATATGGTTCTTTGAGAAACTCTTAACCTCCACAGTACAACCCTCCTTCCAAATGATTTCCATGCCTCCCCTTCTACCTTCATGTGGGACTGAGAAAATAAAATTATAACTCATCTTCCTTTTGATGACTTCCATCTCATGAAAAGTCCTCTTTATTTCACTAACGAGGATGATGGTGGGACTTATTCTCTTGACAAGGTCAAGATGATTTTGAATTACATATGGGTTTCCAAGCCTACGACAATTCTAAGCTATAACACGCACGGTTTTGGGTGAGACTGAGTGATGTCCTCGACCGCCACCTCAAGCCAATTTGCCCTCTCCCCACCAACATGGTTACATTTTGGCTTTTTCCTACTGGCCTCCTCATTAGTTGTACCACCATCATTGACAGATTGTCCTGCTTTCCTCTTCTTCCATGTTTCTTGGCCGGTTTCATCTCCATAGATTAGATCTAATTTATCACGTCTCCCCTAGTCCACTATTTTCCATGTTCTAGCTGGTAAATCCGCTAGTACTGTCCTTTGGTTTTCCATGACATGTTGTTTCCCTTTCCTAATCTCGAAGCAATTCAGGATGGTACCGTACATCTAATCTTAGCTTCCTTCTTAAGGGACCTCTTCTATTGGTGCCTGTAAACTCTTCTCCATAGGCCTTCTCCCACCTCTTACCGTCCCCATATGTCGACCCTCTTTTTCATTTTCTCTTCTTCCCTAGAATTGATTCGATTCGCCCTTGTCTTCACATTTTCTCCCCTTCCCTTTTGCCACCATTGTACTTCTTGCGACCCATCTCCTTCTATCCTTCCATACCCTCCCTTTCCCTTCCCATGTAGATCCTTTCTCCCCTCCTCATTCCCCTTCCATGGTGGAATATTCTCCTTCCCCCCATCTCTACCCCTTAAGTAGTTACCCTTCCTCCCTTGATTTCTTCTTTCCTCCTCCCCTTCCTCTAAGAAAAGATCCTTATCATCTAAGATGCCCCCTTCCTGAGAACATTGATTATTTAATACCTCCATTGCCCCAACCCTGCCCATTTAATTCTTAGATCGTTTTGTCCCTGCACCTTCTCCTTCCTGGTCCATTTCCTCCCTTATCTCCTCATCCATATCAATTAACACATCAGTATCCTTTAGGCCATATTTTACTTCCCCAATATATAGTTTAGGGAAGACTCAATTATCCACACTCTTCTCCTTCTTTAGCCTTATTGGTTTGAATCATTTCTCAACAAACAGCCATATTGGAAGATTGATTCATTTTGTTATTCCCTTCCTTCTAAATCAAAGCGCTCTTTAAAGAATAGCCAATCTTCTCACACTTGAAACAAAATACAGGTAGTCTTTCAAATTGAAATGGGATCCATCTACATGCAGACTTGCCGCATTTGATAAATATCCCCTTTCGTAGAGGTTCCCTTACATCCATTTCAACCCTTATCTTCACTCCTGTTATGGTTGGGACAATCTCATAGCATTCAGAGAAAGAGTTACCTACCGCCTCACCCAAAATATTCTGGTTGAGCAGGAAAGGGATCTCCTTGATGACTAGCCAGATCAGGATAGCAAATGGTTCCACCTTCTCCCATTCCATCAGTCCTATAAGCTCTTGCATAATGATCAACTTACGATCATACAGCCATAGCCACCCACTGAGGATGTGGTTCTTGTCTTCCTCCCGTTCACAAATTACTTTGAACAGTTTTCACCTAATTTCATAAACCGAACTGCCGCCCTTGTCTTCCAAGTCCGCTTCATTAATGCAAAGAAATGTTCCTTATTGAAGCTGCATGAGGCCTATATTGAGCAAAGGATCTTCGATTCCTCTTCTAGGTCAATTTAGGGAAGATCTCTTTCATCAATGGCTAGGGTTTGAATTCCTTACCAACAAATCGCCTTCTTGGAGAGCCGTTGTTAATGGTTTCCACCCTCTTTTGGTGCATATGGTCCACCTCTTTCCAGCCCGAGAAAAGTAGGCTAGGAACTCCAATGGATCTTGGCTTTCTTCACTCGCTCCCATGCTCGCAGAAATCGCTAATGTGATCGCACTCAGGAAGAGACTTGGGAGATGTTTTTCCTCTTTCCATAAATGCACAAACTTAGAGGGTTTAAAATGCAAGAGCTTTAATGATTTTTTTAGAACTCAATAAGACTCAACATTCAAAATGCAAAAGAACTAAATAGTGCAAGGTTGAAAATGCTAATAGTTGAACTTTGGAGTTTAAAATATAAATAAGCATAGTTTGAGGATTTTAAAATTAGAATTAAGACAATCAAACATGTATTCTCACAAAGAAACTTTAAAAGTATTTATTCTTTAATTTTGTTAGTCCAAATTGAAAGATAAGTATATATAGTATAAAAATTAGCCTAAAATTAAACCCACTTTACTCTAGGCCATATATTTAAAGTAAAAATTATTACCAAGGAGGCTATTTTACTATTCAATATTAAAAGACAAGATCACATTTGGAACAACCAAATGGTTTTTATGATATATCGACTTTCTTCAAATATTCTAGTTTACATGATAAAGAGAAGTTGTGTACAAATGAAACCATGCAATGTAGACCCAATCTTAATTCAAGGAATTATTTGAAATGAAAATTATGATCACTCTCCATGTTTTACTCACTGAACTCCAACAAGCGCCCATGATACACATGCATAATTTCTCATGTGATAAAATGGCATTATGGAAAAATTCTCCAACATTTGCAAGGAATTAATAGGTTTGATACTTGGTTCATTTGACAATATGGTCCAATGGCTGCAATGATTCAATTAGCCATTATGCTTTTGAGGCTTAAGTTTCAATACTCTTCTTTTTATTTAATTGTGTCCATTTATGGTTCTTTAACGACCATCAATACCCAGCATTAAATTATCCATTAATACCCATTTAAAAAAGATGGTGAATAATTAGAGTTACAAAACAAAATTGGGACTGGAATGAAAATTTTCATCCCAGAAGATATTTTTTCATGCTCAAAAAATAATAACACACTTTTCTTATTCCTTATGCAATAATTTTTTATTCTTAATCTATGTTCTTAAGTTAAATATACAACAAAACTTTTTCATCTCATTCTAAGTCCCATCACATCCCAATCTTGATATACTAACAAAACACTCAAAACTTTTTGCAGCAATTTTATCATCCTCATCCTCCCAATTTGCAGTTCTTAGAGCGAATTCTAGGGTGCAAAGACGGTTCATTCACAATTACTCACTACTTTGATCATAATACAATCCAAATACTAATGATGCATTAGAAAAGCAAGCCACTACTCTAATGCTTGATTCTAATGTCTGTGGCGACTATTTAGTAAGAGTTCCTCTAGTAATGTGAGTATGGAAGAGAGTCAGGCAACAAAGAACAAAAGAATTCTAGAAAGGGTGAAAGTAGTAACAAATATAGGCAAATATTTGAAGAATATAGGAATAAAAATGAAAAAATATGATATTTAGGTAGTTAAAATGTTAAATTATTTTTGAAAAATGTTTGAAGACAGATAGAAAAGTGGGTTTCCAAATAGACTCTAAATCAAGTTGAATGTTATTGGGTTCAGAATCTATATATTTTTATTGATTGTTTCACTCTCCTGGATGATCAACAAGATGGAGGATAACTCTAGAAGAGGGAGAAACGAGGCTAGTGATTATACCTAACTACAAACCTTAGATCTTCTACCCCAGTGTGTATTGATATGAGAAGTTCCACCTAAGATGATAAAAGAAAAAATATATTGTGTTGTTGGCAATAAATCCCACTTTCATCATTAAATAAAATCACAAATTAATTAGATAAAGTGGTGGAAAAATGAATTGAATCAAAACATGCACAACAAGATACAAAAACAATGCATTTCATACCTTACCTTCTTTAAACACGTCCTTAATGGACTTTTATATGATTAATTTAGAGTGACGAGGCATATGAGGAGAGATGGAGAAAAGTTTGTTGTGTGATTAATTAGCATGGGAAAAGCATGACTTACATATGATTTGATGGGCTACAACAAAACTAATGTATTGGCTTATAATGCCGCTCAACTAATAAAGAGATGAGCAAGATATCGATCCCATGATGAAGCAAACTAAATAACTTATAATCTAATATCAAAAATGACATTTTAAAGTTGATTCAAATAATATGAGATTATAAAGAGGAGAAAAGAAATAATTAAATTCTAAAGTAATGAGAATGACAATTAACAATGATTAAGGGAGGTGACCTTAATATTAGGAGACTTAGAGTTGTGATTTCCCTCAACACATTTCACATAAACTTCTAACTATTTTTTATTGATTTTCTGAGGTGGATTTTTGATCGAAGGCACCACATTAATTATACATGTCTTTCAACATATATAATCCTAGCAACCAACTTCCAAACTTTATATCTCTATGAGAGTGAAGGTGGATTCTTATATTTTTTATTATATGAGATTAATTGGTATATTCCTATCCAGGCTAATAAATCAACTCAACGAATAGCTAAGATACAAAAACCCTAGGCTAGTGAGATGAACTCATGCCATTCAACCTAGGTCCCACCTAAAGCTACATTTTCCAAGCATTACAAAGGCTCCCACATCATTCCATAAGATGGCTAAACTCGTAGAAGCATTAAACTCAAGTTAAATGGATAATCTAAGCATAAAAATTCAAAACAAAACAAAATATGAAGTCGTGAATATATGTTGAGTTCCATCACAATCCTAAATGAAATTTAACTCATGATTAACATAGAAATACCCAAGCAAAAGCTTCCCAAACACATATCTAGTAAAAGCTAGGAGACCAGGAGCAAAAAAGAAAGAAAGAAAAGAGAACAAAAGGAAAACCTAAGTAGATTCCTCTGCATGATGCTTCTTCTCCTCTTTTTCTCCTCCTTTTTTCCTTCAAAAGCAATTCTCCTTAGCTTCCTTTCTCTTCCCCTCCGTGTCTTTCTTCATTCCCCTTTTATAAACCCTAAGAGTTGAATTTATATGGTGGCTCAAAACAACTTTGCATGTGTGCAAAAATTCGCACACATGACCTTTGTGGCCGCAACCACTACCTTGCTGGAACCCGAAAACTGAATTTTTGTGAGGTTATGGAGTGGTGGCCGCGACTACCACCTTGTTGATGCCAGAATCACACTTTGACAACTCCAAACTATTTCATTCTCATTCCATCCTTTTGTTCTCTTAATTTGCACGTCAATTACCAACATTTCCTACCAAAAAGCAAAACAAACACAAATAAATGCAATCTGATTTAATCTAGTAAATCAAAATGATCTCAAATGAGATGGATCACTCTCTCTCACACACAGAAACCCATTCTCATTTAGAGATTGTTAAAGGCTACATGAGTGTGAATGATGCAAGAGATTATTCAAATCTAAATTACATGGGTATTTGCAAGTAGTTACATTGAAGAGGTATCCAACACAACTTTCACTTGCTACATGGATGAGCTTTATTGGTGGAGCACAATCGGGTTTGTTCACAACAATTTTGGCCCATAAATGAAGGCTTGTAGTATTGGATTCAACATTGACCTATGGAATACCATCTGTAATAACTCAAACATGAAAATGTTGACCGATGACTTTTTGACGTGGACAGTTGATTTTTGGTGAGATAACATATTTAACTGTTTGACCATTGACTTGTTGACCATCCGATGTATCAATTGACTATTTGATGTATCATTTGGAGTAGCTGACATGGATTCTTGATTTATTTACTTTGACATGTTGACTGATTTATTTTTAAAAAGTAGTTATTTATAATTTCATCGAGAAGTGTATTCAAATCTAAATGAGTAAATTTGGATTTAAATAAATAAGATGTTGATAAGGTAAAATGGTTAAACATTTGCTTGTGATTGTGAGATTGTGGGTTCAAGATATGATTTGGGAGAAGTTAATATTTTTATTTTTCCATTTGAGTGCAAGTGAGACCTACAATGAGATAAGCATGAAGTTGAATTTTGAAATTTAATTGATGAGAAGTTTGGAATAAACTCACGTAACAAATATAGGAAGTGGGAAGTTATGAAAACTTGATAAATAAGAATTAATAAAAAATAAAGTATGAGGAGCAAGATAAAGACTCTATGGATGAACGGAAGTGCAAAGAGAGATGACCCGTAGAGAGTGGAGTGCCTCATAGCTATGAGGCAAGTAGAGATAATTTTACATGGTTTAAATTGCTAGATAAATAATTTGATTATTTATCATAAAATTTATTTGATGAAATTATGCAAGCAAAGTCTCGTGGTTTAAATGAAAAGTAAACTGATTTAATATATCTGCAGGAGTAGTATATTCAATATTTGAATGACAACTGGAAGCTTTGAATCACCACAACAACTTCACTTGAGAAATTCCAACTTTTCTTCAAGAATGTTCTTCATAAAGAAGCGAACTTGAATTCTTCACTCTTGGATGCTTGGTGAAGTTTTCATTTTTCTTTTATAGCTCAGTCATGTCCTTCTTTTAAAGCCTTTTGAACCCTTAAATCATGGCCTAAAAGATAGCTCACGAGATCTCCTTGCATATTTTGATTCCTCGAAATCTATATTTCTACCGCCTAGAAAAGGTTGACCTTTTCTCACAAAAAGGTTGACCTTTTGTTGCACCAGTTGAGATAGAGTGAAAACAACACTAAAAGGTCGACCTTTTCCCCTATTTTTTGCAAAAAAATAAAATTTGAAAAAAAAATCTTGTTTTAATCATATTAATCTACTCAAAATAATCTCAAATGAAAAATTCAATCTTAATTTAAGATTAAGCACATCTCAAAGTTCTCATTCCAAGCATACTCCATTGTAAAGATATTTTTTCATTTTATGTCAAATGCAACAATATCACAATTGCAATTATATTCAATGTTCAAAAAATTCTTTCCTTTTATACCAAATGCATTCTCATTACAATTAGTGTTTAAAGAACTTCGGTTACACTAGTCAACTTTAACACACAAATTACAGTTGTATAGTTTGTTCAACTGTCTTTTGGATTGGTACTAAGCTCTAGATAGGCTCATGAAGTAATTGACACTTTGATTCAATTCCACTTGGTTTGATCACTATCAACACCAACAAATTATAATCTTTTTCTTGGTTTGATCACCATCAACACTAAGATAATACAAAAATTAAAACTTTAAATAAAAAGCAAACAGGTTTAGCACATCTGCAAGAGCAGCATATTCAACATTTAAATGACAACCTGAAGTTTTGAATCACCACGACAACTTCTCATGATGGATGGCAACTATTCTTCAAGATTATTTTTCACAAAAGAACAAACTTTGATTCTTCAATCTTGAGTGCTTAGTGAGGCTTTCCGTAAACCTCCTATTTTAAATTTGGAAGAAAAGTTATATTTTTGCAAATATGTGTATATAGTAAATATTTTTTAAAAATTTTTGTATGATAATACATATTTCAAAAATGTAAACTCCCTATTTTAAATTTGGAAGAAATTTTATATTTTTGCGAATATGTGTACATAATAAACATTTTTAGAAAAATTTCTATGATAATACATATTTTAAATATTTGAATTTTGCTCCTAATATGTAGAATACATTCAAGTATGTTATTATTATGAATTTGGGAAGGTTTAGAAGCAAAATATGGGTTTTTATATTTTACAAAAAATTGGGTGTAAAATTGTAAGTTTTAGCAACTTTGGAGTACATAATAAATAACAAGAAAGCATTCCAAACTGTAAGTAAAAATAAATAAATCTAGCAATGCAAGCCATGTGGAGTTAAAATAGCACAAGTCAAATGTGATCTTCTAGAAAGGGGGCAAATGGCTTCTTATTAGCAAAAATATTTAAATGAAAAAATAAATAAACAAATTAGGTAAATGAGGTGGTTGTTTATCTGTACCCGTTTTGCTGGAAAATCTCTGCAACTTACACACTCATCCTAGATGGAAATGGAGACTAGAGAGTAGAGAGGGGGAGAGAAAGGGAGGAGATAGAGCTTAGATCAAGTTAATCCCAGCCATCAATCATCATCATCCAAGTTAGTTATTATTTATTTTATGTCTTAATTTCTACATTAAGCAAAGATTAAAGCTGGAAATCAATTTGGACCATTAAAGTAGGGAGAAAAATTCCAAATTTGAAGGAAGTTGATGTCCATAAAAATCAGATTTATTAAATTTGATGGAGGTGAATTTGAATAAATAAATTAGGGATTTTTAGTACTTTGACATGGCCATGATAAGCGGCTGTTATTTAGAAAAAACATTTGCCCAAAATTGTGATCAAAGCATACCTAAACAGATTATATATCATTAGATAGTAAAAGAATGATCTCAACCATTAAATCTATAATTCTATGTATGATCAGGATGATCCAAAATGTTAGATGCATGTAAAATTTAATTTTACATAATGAAATGATGTTAAATCATGTGTGGACACCTTGATAGTTGATTAAATTTGAGCATTTACAATTCTGTCTTCATAATGCCTATATTAGTAGAAATGGTGATAGGTTGATCTAGATGATTAAAGATTTAATTAAAATTATATTTTCATGATCTAAAATCATGTGTGAACACCTTGATAGTTGATTAAATTTGAGCATTTACAATTCTGTCTTCATAATGCCTATATTAGTAGAAATGGTAATAAGTTGATCTAGATCATTAAAGATTTAATTAAAATTATATTTTCATGATCTAAATCATTGGCTTAAGACTAAATAAGCTATTTTCTATGATATATGTTACAACTATGATTAGAACTGTAATTGGTGAATTAGATTAAAAATTATAATGGTTTATAAGTTACCTTATATGACCTATGTAATAGATGTGGAACCGAATGAAAAATATAAAAGAAATAGTAAACGAACCATTTTTAATATGAAATTTTCTTAGAACTCTTTATCTAACCATTAAGGAATATTTAAATTTTCATCTTAAAATTTTAGTAGATTGTAAATTTAAAATCATAGAAGATTAGCTTGAATAGGTTAGAATGGTTGTCAGGATCAGCTACACTAATTGATTTTTATTAATTTTTATATAAGAAATTTTAATTTAAAAATTTTATATGATATAAAATACACCTTAAATATCACTTAGAAAAATAAAAATTAATTTTTGGATGATATAAGTATTGATAATAATTAATGTGATTTGAACCATCCCTAAACTCATACCTATGACCATTAAAATAAAAATACATCAATAAATATAAATAATTAATATTTTGTATCAAAAATATTTATTTTGGCTAATTCATATAGTTATTGATGTATGATAGATATTTCAGACTTAAACTCTTTGATTTGATTGTAAACAAAAATTAAGAGGATTCAGTATATTTGATTTTAGCAAATATGAACAGATTGAGGAATAATCAAAACAAAAATTTTAACTCAAATAATAATTATCCAAATTAATATGGTTATTTAAAATATATGATTATTAAGTTAATTCAAGTGAAAATATTTTAAAATTTATTTGAAGAATACAAATTGGATATAATTAGACTGTCATAAGCTAATGTAATCAAGGGAAGGTCTGCCTATGATCATATTAAGCTTCGGAGTTGAAATGATTATTAGTTAGTAACTAATAATGTGAGAATGATGTTTAGTAGTTAAAATTGAATATGATGTAGAAAACACAAATCGAAAGCTAAAGGAGTAATTTGGCAATTCCGTGAAGTGAGCTCCGACTTAAATTGATTTTACTAACTAGGAGCAAGTAATATTTTAGAATTAATAAAATCTATTATAGATGATGACTTTGGAATAATTTAATTTATATAAGAAACTGCATGTTGACTAAATTATAAAATTTATGATACATAAAAGTATCTATACATCTTAGGATGGGATATCATGCCAGATCATTATTAAAAGAGTTAATTTGAGTTAAAATATTAATTAAAAAGTGTTATTTCAGTATGATGATTTGAGTATTATAACGAAATACATTATAAGAATGAATCTGAGATTTATACAAGGTAAGTAGAGCTCTTTTATCCTCTTTTTAATTTTATGTTGTACTGTATAATTAAGGGCATTGATGTTCTAGATGTCATTGTTTTCTATTTTTGAGTTAATAAATATTATTGATTACGACAATTTATCATGATGCTGAGTTTAGATCTTTATTCATGTTAATATTATGCATTATGGCATTGACATGTATTGCTTGGGATGCTAGTATATTCATGAGTAATGGCTATAGTTGTGGATTTGTGAAGTGTTGTTGTTGGACCATCAGTGACGACTATTGACACATCTTGACCGGGGATTGGGATGTGATAACCTAGGTGGCATTGATTCAGACTTACCTATCTGATTGGTGGTTGCAAACTTGATTTGTCTAGCTTTTATGATTTGGATAATGTATATTGTGATCTGGTCGGTGGGACTAGTGGTCATCAATGTAATGGTTGAGGTCAGAGTCATTCATGTAATATAGTACGATGTGGTTATGACTGTGTGGTGAGAGTAGCAGGATATCAGTTACATCTCCGGTTTGGATAAAAGATGTTTCCTGATCTATCCGTATAGTGCAGGGTTGGCCATTCGTGTTGGGATGTAGTGATAGCAATCTAGGCTGTGTAGCGGGTTAGAGTACGGGGCTAGATATTGAGTCTCCCCATTGAATTTGAGACCTTGTTGGATGGATTGGAGAAATGACATGCGTTTGATGCATTGATGCCTTCTTAGGCATCAACATATATTTTATATGGATTTGAAACTAATTTGAATTTATGACTTAATCTATATTTTGTAAACCACTGTATATATTGTTTACTTAAGTTTTGTCAATTTACATTTATATGCTCTACTTACTGAGTTTGTCTGGACTCATCGTATTTTGTTAATTTTTTTTAGATAATAGGTATGCAGGTGGAGACTAACATGAGATTGGTGTACCATATGAGACTAGGACTTGATAAATTCATATTTATAATTACTTGTTTTGATTTTTAAGAGCAATGTAGTAAATATGTGAAGTATATATTTCATAAATTTAATCATTTGGATCTAGTTTAATTTAAATTTAGTGAGATACTTGGTTTATGATGACCTAATGAGTTCTATTAGTGCACCTATGTATGTTTTCCTATTATCATCGATCCTGTACTTTAGTGACGACAGTTGACTTTGTCGACAGGGCATTACACTTTCATCCCTGCTTCTTGCTCTCCCACATCCTCCTTTGAAGCATTTTGAACCCTTAAATCATGGCCTAAAAGATAGCTTAAGAGATCTCCTTGCATATCTTGATTCCTCGAAATTTGTATTTTTGCAACTTGGAAAATGTTGACCTTTTATCACAAAAAGGTCGACCTTTTATTGGCCCAGTTGAGAAAAACAGCACTAAAAGGTTGACATTTTATAGCCAAAAGGTCAATCCCCTATTTTTTCAAAAAACGAAATTCGGGAAAAAGTCATGTTTTAATCATATTAATCCACTCAAGATAATCTCAAACAAAAAATCCAATCTTAATTTAAGATTAAGCAAGCCTCAAAGATCTCATTCCAAGCATATTTCACTGTCAAGATATTTTTTTTCCTTTTATGTCAAATGCAATCCAATCATAATTACAATCATATTCAATGTTCAAGATATTCTTTCCTACACAATTTTACAAAATCATCCCAAAACACAATTTTATAATATTAAAAAAATATATCTTTTATCATTATCAAAGCCAATCAAAAAGATGTCGATAATTGGAAAACAATAATATATTTTGGAGGTATTTTGTGTTGATTTGGTAGGTAATTACTTGAGTTTAATGTGAAATTTAATTTAAATTGTGTATTTGCAACAATTGGGTAGTAAATATTTATTTCAAGTAATTTAAATAAATTTTGAGATCTTGTGACATGAAATTACATTTTTTATTTGTTGCCATAAAATAAATTGTATTTGATATTTTTATTAAAATTGGTGCAATAATTGGGCTACAAATAAATTTTAAACCAACTGTTATTAACATGAATTACTTGTTTAAAATATTTTTATGCAGATTAATAAAGACCACGAAGTGGGGCCCACCATCAACATCCACTTTAATCAGCACCATCCATCTCTAATCCAACGTGAAATCTCAACCGTCTAGATTTTCCAATTTTCCATCGATGCAAAAATTAAGCCATTGATCAACCTGTCCACATCAGCAGAAAAATCCGTGCACAATCAACCCATCTCAGCCGTCCAAAGTAATATTCTCAACGGCTGAAAATTCAAGCAATGGATGCGCCCACATTTTAAATGCCCACCGTCCATTTAATGTCATCAGCCATCCATTATTTTTCCGCACAATCCATGACCTAGCCGTCCATTTTAATGATCCCAACTGTCCAAATTTCACAAACATTCCACTGCCTAAGACAACTGAGCTTGACCGTCCATTGTGATGGGCCCCATAAAATAACACCGTCCAGAATTTAATCCAGCCTCAGAAAGCTAATCACAACCGTCCATCTACACCGATTGAACCATCCACACCGTCTAAATAATTCTAAAAGCTTTCAACAGCCTAAGTTGTCCATATGTGTCAGCTATCCATCAGAACTTTAAATTCCAAGCCGTCCATTGGTTTCAATAGCAACAACTAATTTTGCACAGCCACGCAATGTCCAGCTACCATCCCCTGCAACTGCATCAAATAGAAATTACGCATACAGTCCACATGCCAAGCAAGTCTCTAAACATGGGCCCATCTAGAATTCAAAAGCATTGAAGCTATGCACCGCTCAAGCTCCCATCGCCCTTGCATTAAATCCGAGTCGTCCACCAGCATATGCGTAGTAAATCCTGGCAATTTCAAATTGTGTTGATCTTCTACTAATTGCAAATATTGCAGCTATAAAAGGAGACAAGGATGGAAACTGAAAGGAAAAATTTTCTACACAAAAAAATAAATTGAGAGAGAGAACAAGGGGTAGGGAGAAGGTGGAGAATGCCGAGCAAGAGGTGGAGCAGCAGTTGCATACAGCGGCCAACATACCATCAGCGCTTCCAACCAATGAGCCTTCCTATCTCTTTTTCTTTTTAATTTTAATTGTCTTTTTAAGATGTATTTGAATTTAATTTTATTTTGGACTTAAACATGATCAGCTAAGCCCTAAATCTAAGGTTTATGACGTAGCATACGTACAATGTAGCGTGGTATGTAGTTTTGATTTATTTATGATGGATATTGTTGTTACTTTAATATCTTATGATTTTTAGTACTTTCTTTTTACATTGGCCCATACTTCGGCACGATTTCATATATTAGGTGATAGAACCAAGATGTGGAAATCTGATATACGATAATCAAGATATTATACCTAGAAATCTAAGACCATGAGAATAGACATGATGATCTTGAGGAATTCCATGAACAAGCTATAGAACTTAATGGATCCTAATTAACTTAATCTCATGAGAATAGGTGGTTAAGAAAATTAAGATACGCCTTGTAGGTTTTGAGAGAAGGTGCAAAGATAAATTGGGGTTTATTATCCTTTAACAAACAATATCCGGAATAAATAATTATGTCACTGCCTGTTACAAAAGATGCATATAAAAATCTAAACCCTAGGTACTCGCATCCTTATTTTCTACTACCCATTCTAGTTTTTAATTTTATTTTCTCCTCTCACTTTTCTTCTTTTTATTTACTTTATTCTCTTTATATTCAACACGAAATCATTTAAAAATAAAGTTTATAGTCTCAAATTTCCTGTGGATAGATAATTTATATACTACAATCTACAACCCGTCCACTTGCGGTGAGATTGCGAATATAGATTTTCACAAAAGTTCACAAATAATGTAGCGAGTTTAATGTAAAAAAGAGGTTGGATGTGATATGATTTCAATGTTCTTTGATTTTTTTTAAAAAAATGCTATTTGTAATGCTGTGCTGATTTAATATAAATGGAAAAGATTTTTTTAAAGTAGAAGCTAGATACAGTTAGATGAATTTTTTTTTAAAAAAAATGAGGTAATAACTCTAGATGTAAGTTAAGACATTCTGGATGAATTTCTTTTAGGGGACAATGCTAAATGGGATGACAAGATGGATGAAATTTTTTTTTTAAAAAAAGTCCAAATGCATTAACGTGTTAAATGATCATTTTTTAAAAAAAAAATGATGAATGAATGCCACAATACTATATACAATGTCGTGGTCTTAATTATTGACATAGGTTTGCAACTGTTGCTTCCAAAATGAGCTTGTGGTCATTAAAATGGTCCCTACAAAATTTTGGAATTCCAAGTGCATCATTAGTAGAAAAATGGCCCTATCAGTTTCTAGGTGGGCCCTTGAGTGTAAAAACATATGCATCACTACATAAGCCTATGAGTGGGAAACCCATTTGAATAAAAAAATTCGTCTCTTTTTTCATATTTAGGTAGGGTGTCTACAAGGGCACAACTCAAATGACTTCAATTGATAAGTTAGCAACAACAACAACAACAACATTTGTCTTGGAAAATCCCTATTAATCTCATTGCTAGATTTAGATCATGAGCTCTAGTTTGAAACACAATAGGAGTAAAAAAACACTTGTTCAGGTAATGTAGCTTGTGCGACAAAGGATTGTCCGTATTAGTTGTAGATGATGTTTGATGATCCAAGAAATGCAAAATATTTTGCAAAATTTAAAACACACAATAATAATATCAGCACATGTATTTTAGGCATTAAACTTAAGCATTTTTCGCAAAATTTTATATCTTGATAGAACTCAAAATTATAAAATAAATCATACCATACATATTAAACCATAACCTAAAAATCATAACATATGAAATACATGCTTTATACAATTAATTAAAACTACTTAATTAATTGCATAAAATAATTACAAAGTAAATAATTATTGAAGCAAAAATCAATCTCCAGACAAAATATCAGTTGCCTCGATAAGAAGAAAATAATAATTTTTGCCTTCTCATTCCCACAACTTTAGCTTCCCAAACCTTTTCCTATAAATGCTCTATTCTCAAATCCTTCAATTTCGTAAATCCCTTTTATAAAGCCTCCTGTAGGTTCTTGAAGAAAGGAAAAAAGAGATAAAAATTTTATCACTTACCTTGAATTTGAGTTCAATTTATCTTATTTGGGGAATTTTTATCTTTCTATATAGTGGGGCCAATGTGCCTAGAGAGGCAAAATTGCAAAATTAATATTCATTATTTTCTTACGATACACGCACTCAAACCTTAGACCTCTAAGACCTCTGGATCTCTTACACGTCACTCAAGCTACATGGGTTGCTGAAATAATTTCTTAATATAACCTGCAGCATTCACAAATAATAATTAAGCAATGCCCATTATTAATTATCTTGCTCAATTAGTCAAAAGGTCTACCCTTACCACATAAGTTATTCTACATTGACCTTCACTGGTCAACTTAGAAAAGTTTTAGGTATTTATACTTTCCCCATCTTATAAAGGTTCATCTTTAAAATGTGCAACAGCAAGGATAAATCATCGAACAATCGAAGCAGATTTTGTGATGATCATTTTCTAGCCCCACGAAACTTCTCATTCACTGTGGTTACTTTATTATATTAAAACTTGCCAAATTGTCCTTTTCTTTAATTGCTTTTCACAACTATCCAAGATTTGTATTGACGCTCTAGATGAGCTAAATCCTCCTTAATCTCATAGTGATTAGTGAATAAACTATGAGTTAGGTCAACCACATACTTCCTCAATTACAAGATATGGAAGACATTATGAATAATTACTAGCAACAAAAGTAATGCTAGCTGACAGGTAATATCGCCAATGATTTCCAATAATTCGAAAGGATCTAATGAGTCACACCTTTCATGGGAGAAACTTTCAAAAAGAGTAACTCATTGACCACAAATTATAGATCTTTTCGTTTGCCATCGACATACTTTTTTGGTAATCCTGTGTTGCTTCCAGCTGTTTTCTAATAACTTAAACCATATCAGTAGCTTGTTAAACAAGGGCTGAAGCTAATATTTGTCGTGCACTAACTTCTTCCTAGTAAACAGGCATTTGACACTTTTTTTCATACATAGCTTCAAACGAAATTATATCAATACTAGCTCAATAACTTTTGCTATATGCCAACTCGACCAAAGTTAATTATTCATCCTAAGAACTAGGAAAATCTAAGATACAAGGTCTTAATAGATCTTTTAGAATTTGGATAATTCTTATAAACTGACCATCTATTTATGGGTGATATGCAGTGCTCAACTACAATTTTATTCTTATAGGCTTTTTTAATTTTGTCCAAAAATAAAAAATAAACCATCAATCTCTATTTGATACAATGGAAATAGAAATACCATGTAAATGAATAACCATCCATAGGTATAAGTCTTCCATTTGATCAATTCTAAATGTCATGCGACACAATAGGAAGTAAGTGGATGTGTAAGTTTATTCACCACTATCTAAACTACATCATAATGAGCTTGTCTTCTAAGAAGAGTAGTCACACATTTCATGGTTATGTGCTCCCATTTTCATTTTGGCACTTCTAAAGGTTATAAGAACCTAGCCTATCTCTTCCATTCAACTTTTACTTGATGACATAGTAAGTCCTTGGATACAAATTTGGTACACTCGATATGCAGCATTTTTTTCAAAAATTATACCTCGGATCTTTGTACATCTTTATACTACCTTGTTGCACAGAAATTTCAACCAATGAGCTTCATCTAAAATTCTTGTCACAACGTGTTATCTTTCGGCACCAGAAATGTTCCTTGAAAAAGTAATATACTATCATAACTGCAACAGAAATAAGAGAATGCTTTATTCTTCAACTTTTATAAAATACAAAGAACAAGTTTAACCTGCTTCTGAACTTGGTTAATCCTATCAATCAATGTCGATTGAATTTAGAAAGCATTCATTTTTTGATTTCCCTTATAATAACTTCTTCTAGCTGCAAAGAATAGATTTCTCATATTATAGACAACTACTGAGTAGCTCAAATTTTTGCACATGATTTTAGACATAACGCATTAGTGACTACATTTGTTATTTCAAGATGGTACTGAATAATGATATTTTTAGCTTTTGGTAACTTCAATCATCCTTGTTGTTGAAGGTTTAGTTCATTCTGAGAAAAAATATACTTTAGACTTCTGTGGTCTATGAAAATTTTTATTTTTTCCCCATACAAATAGTGATACCATATTTTTAACGCAAACACTACTACAACTAGTTCTAAATCATGAATAGAAATCAGCAAGGCAAAACTAGAGCAAAGGTTAAATGATTCTTCAGTTCTTGAAAACTTTTTCACAATTTTTTAATTAGATGAACTTAGCATTTATGAGTTAATCTAGTAAGTGGATTTACCATGCTTGAGAAATTTTTATAAATTATGATAATAACCTGCTATACCTAGGAAACTTCTAACCTCGATTAATATGGTCAGTCTGCCCTAATTAATTATAGCTTCTACTTTTTTGGGTTGATACTCGTTCTTGTTAATCACATGACCTAAAAAAGTCACACTATTTATTCAACACTCTGCATTTTTTAAGTTTGACATATAATTTATATTCTTTTAGAATCTACAATACTTCTCATTAATGATCATCATGTTTTATCTCTCCATTAGACCATAATAGAATATTATTAATAAATACTACTGCACACTTGTTTAAGAATTGACGAAGTACTCTATTCATCATATCCATAAAAATAGTCGGGTCATTAGTTTCTCCGAATGACATTATTAAGAACTAGTAATAGTCACAACGAGTAAAAAGCTATTTTAGATCTATCTGCTTCCTAAACCTTCAACTAATGATATCCCAATCATAGATCTATTTTTGAGAGACAAATGCACTTTTTAATTGATCTATAATCGATTCAGAGCATCATACTGTCATCTTTTTCTGTAAAAAACATAGGTGCTCACCAAGGTAATTTGCTAGGTCAAATAAATCCTAAATCAAGAAGCTCTCGCATCTACATCTTCAATTCTTTCAATTTTGCAAGAGCAATTCGATAAGGAGTTTTTGTAATTAGAGTAGTAACGAGTATCAATTCTATAATAAGGTTAATTTTTCTTTCTAGAGTGCTCCCATCAACTCTTTTTGGAAATACATTCAGGAATTCATGAACAACTTGAATATCTTCTATTAGTAAAACTGAAAGAAGACACCCTTGCTAACCCTTCCGAAAAAATTGTCTAGCTTGCAAAGTGATATAAGCTGTGTTACTATCTATTGACTTCCTTTAAAATCAAAACCTTACTCATCAAGTTCTCCCAAATCAATATGATGCTCATGAGAGTAAATTTCTTGTACCCACTTAGCTAACCAATTCATTTCCGAAATAAAATTTAGTTCTTTCATAGCATGATTAAAAGATCTACTAGGATATTTAATCTTCCAATTCTAATGTACAAGCATGTCTCACTAATAAACTATCCTAAATACGTCACTTGGATACCCTAAGTCAGCTCATTAACTTTAAAATTATGCTCTCGCACAAACTCGTTTAATATCGAAGAACTATTTGCACTCATATAAAAAATACTCGAGAGTAAATTCCCTAGAGATGAATAATACTTGTCGTCTTCGTCAATGCTTGGGCTTACTTAGGTATCAATGCACCAAGTTATACATGTGTTTGCTTTCCATAGGTCCCAAATCCCCATTTATAAAGCACTTTGTAGCTTCTCGAAGAAGGAAATAAACATTAAAAATTCTAACTCTTAGCTTAAATTTGAATTTAGTTCATCTTATTTGAGGAATCTTTAGTCTATCCTATCTAGTGGGGCCCACAAGTCTGAAGAGGCAAAAGTGCTAAATAATATTTATTATCTTATTATGATACTCCAGCTCAAACCTTAGATCTCTAGACCTTTTACATGTCAATCGTGTTATATGGATTGCTAAAATAATGTCCAAAAATAAAAATATAACCTAAAACATATACAAACATTGGACAAAACTTACTTTTAACCATCTGGTCCAGTTGATCAAGGGGTCAACCCTTGTCAAGTAAGTTATCCTACGTGGACTTTGTTTGATCAATTTAGTTCTAATTTTTAGTATCTGCGGGTGTTGAGGGCGGGGGTGTCAAGAGTTCCTCGGTGACATCTGCGCCAACATCTTCTCCATCTACAAGCACACATATATTTGTTAAAATGACAAAGATGGCGTTATTCATGTTGTCATTCCATTCAGTGCGGCCCCAGCCCTTGGGAGTCTAGCGTTCTTTGGCGACATCTCCCACTGTGACGCTTCTCCTTTATCCCCTGAGGCCCGGATCACCACCCAGTTTCATGCTTGTCTTCTCGTTTCGTGCAACATCAATGTTTGGGTCTCCCATCCCAATGCCTCCCCTTCTTCCTCCAAGAGAGCACTGCCTGACTCCTTGACAACATCAAGCTCCTCCTTCGCGGCCAGTCTACTATGCTGGTTCTCCATGATGCCTACGTACACTCCGATTTTCCAAAAACTAGCCCGTTTTCTTAAAACTTTTCATACTGTTGGGTGTGTTCATGAAAATGTTGTCATTTTACAGCTGCTAGTTGTCTATGCTCTGCCAGCCGTACCAGTCATTCGGACCGATGCAGTCAACAAGTACTGCTTGCTTCCAGCTGGCGTTCTCACCCGTCGCTAGCTAAAAGAAATTAATGGCCTTGAGGCGTTAACTGCGGAGGCCGATCGTATCCTCCCGCGAGCATGCAGCGGTGTACAGGGGTGCAATTCGGGTTTATGAAACTCGAGTTCACCTCAACTCTAATCCTAATTCTATTTGTAAAACTTCAATCCTAACTCTAATCTTAACCCTATTTGTAAAACTTCAACCTTAACCCTAATCCTAACCCTATTTGTAAACCTCAACCCTAACCCTATTTTTGAAATTCGGGTTCGGGTTGAGTTTCGGGTTGACATTCTCCTATTAATATGTTTTTATTACTCATCCTATATATATAATTTTTATCACAAACCTATTATATAAAAATAGATATTTACACAATTTGAAATTTAAATAATTCTGCATGCTGAGTAAAAATAAATATTTCTAAATTACCATTTACACAGTTTCTATTTACTTTATTTCTAAAAATTAATTCTTAGATAATTAATGTTGTTTTCATTTGTTTATTTCTAAAAATTCATTCTACCTATATATAATCACATTCCATAAATTTTTCCCCCTCTTTTCCTCTCATTTTCAAATAAGATTTCATTGCACCAGTTTTCAATAATTAATCATATATTATTAATTTGTATATTAAATAATAAGCAATCAAAAATAGAAATGTTACCGGTGCGCGATTCCGCTGTTGCTTGTTGGCTGTTGGCGCATTTGGACTAGAAGCAGTGAAGCAGATGGCCAGCTTGGCCCTGGAGACTGCTGATGGCGAGGAAAACAAACCGAGATGGAGGCAAGCCAATGTGAATGGCGCAGGGATGCAGGGCTGCTGCTAGCGTACGGACAGGGGCAGGGACGGGTGCTGCACGCATAGGGACAGGGACGGGCGCAAGGACGCTGCCGGCGCTGATGCGGGACAATGGCGCAGGGATAGGGACGGGCGCAAGGACAGAGACATCTTCCTCTTCCTGGATGGTTTCAGCTAGCTTGGGATCGGATTTTGGGATGGGGAGATCGGGCATGCTCGCGGCACGAACTAGAGGCGAGAAATCGGGGAGTGGGGCCAGAGGCGGGAGTAGGGTATCAATGGGGGGGCTTGGACAGGGGGAGTAACTCCCGGCACCAACGTTGGCTGTGAGTGGCCTCAGGGGTCTTGGACTTCGCCCTAGCCATATTCGCTGAGGGCAGCACCGGTGTTCTTGAGCGCCATGGTGTAGGAGGAGTGGGCGGCGACGAAGAGGTTGCGCGCTGTCACAACATCCTTCATGTGCAGCTTCCGCTCTTTGCAGCGGGTAACCGCTTCCTCGTTCTCGATCTTCAATTGCGTGCATCCCATCACAGACGGCTCAGATTCGGACGAATTGGAATGGGAAAGTTAGGAATTTTCTTTCTGTTTCCTTCGTTTCTTCAGCAGTTTGATTAGTGTAGAGTGGAAAATGGATGGGAACGTAGAGGAAGAGCGGCAGAACGGCAGAAAGGCAGAAAGGCAAAACGGTGGTAGACAGAAGACCAAGAAAAGCTTGAAACGACGATTTTGGGCACGGACGGCAGAATGGCAGAAGAATGGGAAAAGCGCGAAACGGCGAGAACGGCAGAAGACTGAGAAAAGCGCGAAACGCCGAAAGGGAAAAAAACTCGAAATGCTGGCGCCGGGCAAGTGGCAAGGACAACGAGTCAGGGACGGCAGCTGGCTGATGGTGACGTATTATTTGTCTGAACCCGAAACCGAGAGTTATTTGAATTCAGCCCGGGTTCGGGTTGAGAAAATTGGGTTCGGGCTGAGAAATGATGAGTTTCAACACTGCTTCTGGCCGGGTTCGGTGGGTCGGGTTCGGGCCGAACCCGGCCCAAGTTGCACCCCTAGGCCGGTGTATACTTTCAGAAGCATATATTTATTTTTTTATTTTTTAAATTTTTTTTATATAAAACGGTTAATATAAGTATATTTAACATCTTTATAAATTTTTACTATTTTTAAAGTATTTTAGATATTTATTTTTAATTTTTAAAAATAGTGAAATTTTAGATAATTTTAAATTACCAGACTCCCTTGACTTTCAAGCTACTGGTTTGTACAGTGCATTTCACATTCAAATTTTCAGTCGCTGCTAGTCCGTATGATGCATTTGACATCTCGAAAAAATGTCACGAAAGTTTTCAATTTTTCCAAACAATAGTATAAAATGTCAAGTTAAAATTTCAATATGGATGTGTTTGAGAATGGATAAAACTTTTAATGAAAAATTTTGAAGAATAAAAGTTGTCAAATGATGTGATATGATAAGGGTAATGATGAAGAGTAAATATGATAAAATTAAAATTGATAGATTAGTTATATGGGTAATTATGTAGAAATAATTAAAAAGTAGGATAGTTGTATAGGAAAATGTGAAAAAATAATTAAAAAATATGGTAGTTATGGAAGACGAAAAGTTTTAATTTGACATTTTATCCTCATTGCCAAACACCCTAAAACTTTTCACTTTCTATAATTACTATATTTGTTTAATTATTTTTCACATTTTCTTATACAACTACATCACTTTTCAATCAATTCTACACTACTTATATAATTAACCTATCTATTTTAACTTTATCTTATTTACTTTTCATCATTACTCCTGTCATATCACATTATTTGATAACTTTTACTCTTCAAAACTTTGTATCAAAAGTTTCATCTATTTCTGAACACACCCTAAACTATGCAAAGTTAAAAGGTTTTAAATGAAAAAACCTCACACTTCTGTAATGCCGCTGGATGATTGAATGCAGTGGTTCCCATTTTGATAACGTAGGGCCTACTCATGGGAAGCTCTTTCTATGAGGACAAAAGGAAGTGGGGACATGATGGTAATTTTAATGGGTGAGTACATTTGTTTGACAATATGAGTATGTTTTATTTTTCAATAAAATTTGTATTATATGTACACAAAATTCTTATCTATTTTATTCATTTTGTGGATCAACCACTAAAATATATGTAGACATAATTTTTTATTATTCGGCATTTTTAAAAAATATTTGTGTAGAAAATATTATTTTTTAATAAGATTTCATTATCATTGGTAAAGCTGAAAAACATATTTTATATAAGAAATTATGTATTATTTAAAGTTCACGTAATTAAGGTACTCCCAAAAATAACAATTTCAATATTTATTTCTCAAGTTTTGAATGTTTAATAATATTTTTTATTTTTTTGAATATAATAGAATCTAACAACATCTAATGATATCTAACAATATCTAATAGCATCTAACGACATTTAACTGGATCTAACTTTTTATATTAGTAAGTTAATTCTTAATTTAACACCTGTAATATGATCATAAACTCCTTATAAGGTCATTTATACCTTGAATATGAAACTTAAAATTCAAATAATAAGATTTAATGAAATCACTTAAAATTAACTACATCTAACAACATCTAATGACATCTAACTTTTGATATTAACAAGTTAATCATAATTTAACACCTATAATATGATCTTAAGCCCCTTAGTTACAGAATTTAAAACTTTAATAATAGGATGTAATGAAATCTACTTAAATCTAACAATAACTAACCATATCTAACCTCGTCTAACAGCGTCTAACGATATCTAATTGCATTTAATCGAATTTAACAACATCTAACAGCATCAAACAATGTCTAACCGAATCTAACTTTTAATATTAATAAGTTAATCTTAATTTAACATCTATACTATGTGATCTTATGCCCCTTATAAGGTCATTTATATCTTAATTACAAAATTTAAAACTCAGATAATATGATTTAATAAAATCTATCTAAATCTAATGACATCTAATATGTTATCTTCTTCAATTAATTTTATATCAACAATAATTATGTTATTTTATTTATATTTAATCAAAAAACATCTCCTGTGCAACCCCAAGCAACAAAGGAACCATGGAGTTATTGATTTCAAGCACGCAATCCGCAATGGCCATTCCCGAAGGCCTCAAACTAATGCACTATCTCAAATGTGGATTGCAGGATGATAGAACATGCTTAGCCAATTAGTCTCGTGGCGAATTGCTAGTAGATCCATCCCGACTGTGGCCTATGAACAATTTTTTTTTTTAAATGGATATAGAAATGGATTCAAGCAGTGACTACATAGCTAGATGTAAAAAAAATACTTAACTTTTATAGTTAATTATAAACACAATCAATTTATTATGCTAAGCTATCTTACAAATTTAGTGGATTAAATCTGCAACAACCGTATGAACACTTATCTTATATGGTCGTTTTAATTTGATATTAATAAAATTTAAATAAAAATAAAGATTAATTTAAAGTAAAATAAATGAATATAAAATTATGAGCTTAACAAATATTTTATTAAATAGAAAGTCTATAACAAAATTCATGAACATTTCTTTGATTTTTATCATTCAAATTAATTTGGGATGAATATTAATCGAACAAAAATTGTTATGTATATAAAAATAATATGATTTTTCTATAATATAATGTCAATATATAAACTTGCATTTAAACACAAAATTGAATGATATAAAATAAAATAATCAATTTTTTGAAAAATGAAGAAATGTAATTTATGTATCCATAAAATCTTAATAAAGTGATATGATTTTATGTTAATGAGGCCTATAAAAGTTTGATAATTTGCAAAAAATATATATATCGGTTGATCCTTGAATTAAATAACATAGAGAGGAATTCTGGCTAAAGGGAGGGAGAAAGATGAGAGAGAGGAAAGGTGCGAGTGAGAATCCATACGTTCCTTTGATTTTCTGGCCTTCCCGAAGTAGCCAAATAGATCCTAGCCATCCGGCTTAAATAAATGGTGGAGATGCAGCTTTCCCTGAAAAAACCGGGGAAGGGCTTCCGTTGGGCGCCGTTGGATATTGATGCCGACAACGCACTATCATTAAACGGGGATTTCAAAGAGCACTAGGCTCTTTCCCCAGGATGAATTGCTTGTAACATCTACTTTTTTTACAGTAAAAATTTCCCACTGGCAAGAATTACGATATTTTATGATCCAATGTGGATTATAGAATGCAATAGTGACGTGGGCCACCCTTTTCTATTGTCTAATGAAACATCAAAAAACGTTTATTGATTATCTTTCTTACATTAAAATAAGCAAATGAAAAATCAAACGTATTAGATATGCGTATAATCCGTTATAATTACCATCCAAAAATGAGATTTAAATCAATAAATGCATATTTTTATAATCTTAATTACTAATTTTTCAAATCAGATCCATACATTATATTTAAATTAATAAAAAAAATACTTGCAGAAAAATTTGGATAATATAATATTATAGATCTAATATCAATTCAAAAATAAAAATTTTAATAAATTTAATTCTTAAAACTCATATCAATAATTGAAAATTTATATTATAGAACTAATTTTAACTAAAATATAAATAATGCTTTAGATACCGGTGGGAGAGAGCACATGGGTGCTCTCTTTCGTCAGTTAACTGTCATAGTCGGAATATGGTCACACTGTCATAGTTGGAATATGGTTTCATGCAACCGGTTGCATTTAGCTTCAGTGCACTTAGTGCATTTAACTCATTTTCTGATATTTGTTTTTGAAATTTAAAAAAAAATATCAAAAATCTCTAAAAATAGTAAAAATTGATACACATGTTAAATATACTTATATTAATAATCTTGTAATTTTTTTTTTTAAAAAAATAGGTATTTGTACCCAGGTGCACCGAAGCTAAGTGCAGCTGGGTGCATGAAATCATGTTCTGTCGTAGCCATACTTCCATACTGACGAGGAATGCATTTGATAAATATATATTTCGTGCATGTATTCAACGCTCTCCAATGGCCTCAATGATATTTGTGTTGGAATATAAACGCTGGAGTTAAATATTAGTTTGTCTTTTTACCTCATTTGTGTCGGGTTGTGGTTCTTTTCCGAAACAACCAAATGTAGCATGGACTCTTTTTTTCAGAGTTGGAATGATTTTTGATGAGTCATGCAAATTATTATAAAAACAAAGAAATTTCCAACACGGCTTGGGGGTGTGTTTGGTAATCACTACAAAAAATCCGCACCTTTTTTCATGCTACTATTCTAGTTTATAATTATTTTTTCACATCTTTATATTCAATTGCTTTGTTTATTTTAATTTTATTTAATTTACTTCTAGTCATTATTTCTGTTATCTCGCAACACGATTACTTTCTCTATTCAAATAAAAATCTTAGATCAACTTTTTTCAATATGTTTCTAATCTACCAAGCCCTTAGTGGTAGACTTCTGAATTTGGGGAAGCTTTTTTGAAATCATAAACCATACTAATTGTGGCTGGTCTTAATTAAAGACCCATAAAATGCTATATGAAAATTCCGTTAACGAATCTATTTTATCCGCTCAAATACCTTCAAAATCTGTCCAATGCGTTTGGGAACTTTTCCCTTTACTTTTATACAACTACTTTTATCTATTTCAACTTTTTTCCTTAATTCTTAATTATTACTTATTTACTTATCTAATATCAGATCGTTAAAATATCATTTTCAAATATTTTCCCACTAAAATTTCTCCCATGTTTTCCGACTTTACAAATGCAACCACATTTTTCAAAAAGTGACAATACACGCATCGGAGTGCTTTTAAGAAACTCCGTCTCTATCTAACTACCTTCATTTTTAACATACAGATGATTGATAGAAAATCCATTTTATCTATCGTATTTAACATTATTTATATTATCATAAAAATGCTTTCATTTGTCTAATATTACTATATATGGGTCTTATCTACAAATATGTAAATCAATGTAATAAAATAATTTAATATTGAATATTAATTTTTAAGTAATATTTTTAATATCTATACCATCTAAAATATCGTAAATATGTGGATAAATGATTCTATAAAATGTTGCTACATTCTAATATATATATGAATGAATCTAAGTATTTTTCCTAATTTACATATGAATGTACTTATTTTTTAGCAAATGTCGCCTATGCATACATTGGATTTTGATAAAACTTTGTCTCCTAGTCAAACAAATGATGTTAAATTTAATAAATGAATTGAATTTTTTATTAAACATCAAAACCTCAAAAATGGATAGGGTTACATGGAACCGTTTCTCCGTGCATGCAAACAATTTTTTATTTTTTATTTTTGATAACAACGCGAACTTCTTTTTATCGCCACATATAAAGTAAATTTAGCTATATGTCTGTGTCCCCCCTAGCTAGATACATATTTATCTCTGTTCTTGGCCTTCTCTCCACATTGGCAACAATTTGGGCTTCCTCAATTGTAAAATTTATGTAATATATATATACGGTTATAAATTAGGTTCGCACAAACCCAACCATGCAAACCAACCAGATTTTTCTTAGGATTTCCTGGAGATCTCCGAGATAGGGTAAAATTTTTAAGGTTCAACCTAATTGCCTTGTCTCCCTATTTCACTGTGGAACTGGTTAGGTTGAACTTTATTTTAACGATTTGTACAGTAAAATTTTGCGCATAGATATTACTAAATTAGTTTTCAATATTTTTACAAATTTTTTAATCATTCAAATTTTAAATAAATCCTTCAACATATTATTTTTGATATATTTGAATTTTTTAAAACATCCAAATTCTAAAATAATTTGTTAAAAATATTATTTATTATATAACGCATAGTCTAGAGTATTCATTCATGATGGATAGTCTTCATAATACATAGATATTCCTTTAGGATGCCAAAAATTGGTTGATTGAAAACTTAAATTCTTTAGAAATTTGACACTTTTGAGAGTAAATACACAAATATTAAAATTAAGAATAAAGACATGAGAATGAATTTTAATATACGTGATTTTTGGTAACGAAAAAAAGCAAAGCACAAATGGGCAATACTACTACAAATGGTTTGGATCTCTTTCAAAAAAATCAATTTTAAATAAAACAGTAAAGGGTTGAATGGATATAGGTTGCATTAGCTTACAACCAAGTTATAACTACGTATTATTACCAATATATTGGGGGAGCTCTCACAATTTTCGCTGCATAATAAAATAATATGATGTAAACATATATGACTTGTTAGATTCTAATATAAAATCAAACTATGCCCATCTAACATGGCCGGCAAAAAATCTTAGCTTAATGCATGAAGTCCAGGCTTTGAGTTTCAGGATGGAAAGTTTCTCTCCCATTTTTTGAAGTAATGTCCTCGTAGTTTCCTAGTTAGCAACATTGTCGGATTATACATCATAGTTAAAAAGATTGAATGAGTTGTAAATACAAGAAATCAAAAAAAATATATGCCCGTCCAAGAGGTTCCAATCAACGTTTCATATGAACATTGGTTTCCCCAAAGAGGAACCATTTATAACTTATCTTGGTAATAAAGCTATTGATAATCATATATTTATAAAATTATAATAATATATTAGAATTCATTTGGATTTTTATTAATTTAAATTTATTGAAATTGTCAACTTGAAAACCATCCAATTTTATAGGATTATTGTCTTGATGATATTTTAAAAAATAGCTTTCACAAGGGTTAAGATTGTTTTTTGCATAATATAAATAGTAACGATCTTAAAACACAAGGGGTGATCAGCACCCACGTAATTTGATCATAATTACCGATATACTTATCTAGTTTTCGAAATTGTAAGACCTAATTTGATCATATTTGCAAATATATCAACACAATCACGACACTATCAGTACATCATCCCAGCATCGATATATTTCCAAATATATGAAAACTATGTAAATATATTTTTTAAATTACAAAACAAATAAATTACAAATATAGTCACGTAGTTTGCTTATATTTATAAATACATAAACGTAATGATAATATCATGATGGCGAGGATATATTTGTGATTATGGCAAAACTGAGTAGGGTTATTTATAATTTCTGAAATTATGTATGTATGTACAATTTTACTTAAATTATGTCGTTATATTTGCAAATTATCTAAATATAAGTCTACCGGTACTCTTTTTCATCGATGAATTATTAATGAAGTGCTGTAGTGGTGCTTGAATCACTGGGAGCACTTTACCTTAGGGATGTCGCTTTCTTTTTCTTTTTTTTATATATATTTTTTAAAGGGAGCACTTTCCCTAAGGGATGGGAAAAACGGGAAAGGGGGAAAAAAAGGATGAATGAGAATAAGGAGAGTGAATGATAGATGGGGTGATGGGTTCAGTGCAATCATCGGGAATAGTGCTGGGTTGTTTGTTGCTGCCAACTGTTGGCCTCGAATGGGAATGATGGAAGTGGTGCGAATGGAGGTCATCGCATTAATTTTGATATTGAAGTGGATTAATATGATGGGAATAACGAATGTGGTTCTGGAGGTGACTCATCGGTGCTAGTAACAGGTTATCCGATCCAATGTAGAGATATTAATACAAAAAATAAAATCTCTATCATCAAAATGATCGAGGCCGGTGCTCACTCATGTTGGGTTCTTTTTTTTTAATTAATTGTTCATGAGGAAACTTCACATGTTGTATGCCAACCGAGCTACACACTATTGATTAATGGTACTTACTCAAGTTCTTAGTAGCCCATTGACCATTGTTTAGCGAATTATGCAGCTGAACATTTCGGTAATCAAATGATATGGATTTATAAACCCCTTGAGTATATCAACCAACATCTGTATAATGACATTTTATTTAACGAAATATAGATGCACTCTTTTCCATTTCATCTTATTCTACCTATATGGGAAGAAATAGTTTTTTTAATGAGACAACTACTTTTAACGTAAAAAATGATTAAGGAAGTTAATAGAAACATCATGGCGCATATTTTATTATTATTATTTTAAAAAATAGTTTATTTTGAATTTTTTCTTCGACTACAACAAAATTCTTATATGAGGTTACGTTTCTTATGTGTGGTTACCTTATTGCAACCAAATTTAAATTTGGCTGCATTTGAAATTAACATCTATTTTACTTGCATCCAAATTTTGTTAATGTCTCATAAAAAATTGTTAATTTCAAGATGACTACTTTGGGCATGTAAAAAGTTTGAACTTCCAACCTAAATTAGGGTGTTAGCCTCCATCGAAACAAAAAGAAACTTTGTTAATGTCTGTTACCAAATTTAAACAATTGTATTAATATTATTTTTGGCCGCATTTGATGTAAATTTAATTAAATGTTTTCATTGCTAACTTGTTAGTAATTAATATTTGCAATAAAAAAGTAATCCATTTACGTGCAGCCAAATTTACTCTATTATTTTTTGTTGCAAAACATATAATTTTTTATGCGAATGGAGACTTGCTCCAACCCAAAATCGAAATTAGAATTTCACTTAAAGCGCAAATTAGCTCATTAGTTGTTAGCAATCAAGTATTTTCAATAAAAAGTGATCCACTTACATGCACCAAAATTATGCTACATACCCCACTTGAGCAACAGCCTAGTGGTAAGCATTGTGGTTTATGCCATGGGAATGTGGGTTTGAGTCCCATCCCTCGCTATATGGAAGCATTTTCATCTTTATATATATATATATATATATATTTGGGAGTATGTGGTCTCTCTTTTAAATATCTAGGAGCATGTGGTCTCCTCTCTAGATATTTGAGAACATATGATCTCTCTCTTAGAAATTCTTGAGTTTGATTGTAACATCATAATTAAGATATGATGTAAATATGCCAATAAAAAAAATGCTATATGCAGCACAAAAATAAGTTACATTCAACTATTTTATTTATTTATTTATTTTGGCTTTCAAATCGATGTTGAAGTGTGGAATTTAAGTAAGAAGAGATATATACCTGACAACATGCATTTGTTGGTGGGTGGTTCCTATAACACCTATGATCCTTTTCTATGTATATAAGCATTTAGTGGCCTTCTTTTTCCTTGTGGATGCATGTAGGTTTGAAGCAATAACTATTACATGGTTTGTAGCTGCGGATGGGATGGGTGGCATAATATTTTGTAGGAAGTTCAAGCCTCACTTTTTCATGGTTTTGCTTCAAGTCTGCTTCGCGTTCCAATACTTCTTCGCAAAAGCCTCTTTCAACCATGGCATGAATCCTTTCATCTACACCACGTACAGACATTTTGTAGGGGGTGTCTTCATGCTGCCTTTTGCTTATTTTCTTGAGAAGTGATCTCTCTCTCTCCTTTTGCTTACTTTTTATCCACCTGACAACACCGAGGTGTGTGTTTATCCTTTTGCTTACTTTTTCTCCACCCGACAACGCCGAGGTGTGTGTTTATCAAGTTTCATACACATACATATATGTTCAATGATTGAATACAACCAGGTTGCACGGAGACTTCAAGCGGAACTTTTTCTTTCCAAATTTAAATTATTTATTTTCTTTAACACAACTCGTTTTATCATGGTACTAAAAAGTTTTCATTGGAAACTTATTCTTATAAAAAAATTTGCATCTTTTTGGAAAGTGAATGTTTAACTATTAATTTTTTAATAAAATATATCTAACATGTATATAGAATTTTTGAGTTTTAAATATATATATATATATATATATAGGAATCTGATTCTATACTCTCAGGAGTGCATATACCCATTTTTTAAATTTTTTTTGAAACTTTTGTTATAAAAATGTTAATTTGAGTGTATTTAACATGTGTATCAATTTTTACCTTTTTGAAGATTTTTAGATATTTTTTGGATTTTTAAAAGTCAGCGGCATTTTAGTTATTTTACTAAAATGTCACTGATTTTTAAAAATTCAAAAAAAATCTAAAAATCTCCAAAAATAGTAAAAATCAATACATATGTTGAATACACTTAGATTAACAGTTTCATAATTTTGAAAAATGAAAGATTAATAACTGCAATTATGGCAATTATAGAAATGTAAAACAATAAAAACTTTATGTGACATGAATGTAAAATCGTATATCATACAGATTATTTAGAATATAGGAGAATAAGCAAATATTTGGCTCTCGGTATTGTTATTACTCCCGGCATCCCATTCACAACTTCTAACAATATTACTGTTTTGCAATTTTTTGATGCAGGAATATAAGGCCAAAGCTTACGATTGCATTGTTTCTAGAGATTTTCGTGCTCTCCCTTCTCTGGTAAGCATTAAATCGGTAAATCTAATTATATATTTAATTAAAATTAACCACTGATTGTTCCGGAATAAACGAGTGTTTTTTGGTGACATGTCCTTAACTACACTGTTAATTAAGCAACTCTTATTCATTTGTTCAAAATTCTAGCAGCAATTGTATGTGCACAACTCAGTGCTTGGTGCTGCTCAAACTCAGCTGAAGAGATGATATAAAATTAAAAAAAAGAAAAGGCGATCTTTGAAATATGATAGTTTGACCAATATTCTGACTACGTTCATTAGTTCGCCAAATTTGTAATTATGTTACGTAACTCAACACAACTTAAAAAATATATCCAAGTTGCCATCTGCGACTATCGGCGAGGGGCAGTGCCCCTTTAGCCGCTTACGCTCAGTTCGAAATCGGGTAGTGGCTGTCCTCAGATTTTAAAGAGTTGTGTATCCCTTGCTGGGGAGTTTGTTTCCCTTGTGTACCTGTTAAGCTAGATAAGACATAGAAATTGGAATAAGTTGAATTCGTGAAAGATTCATGTACCATATATATACCTATATATGGTCACTCTTTTATGAAATCCCCTTTTTATATAACCCTTTGCATATTTAAAATCTTAATAATTGATAAAAAATTCACTTCATCCATTATATTTGACATTATTTATATTGTCATAGAAACCCTCTCATTTGTTTAATTTCATAGTATATGGAGTCTCGTCTATAAATCTGTAAAATAAACATAATAAAATAGTTCACTGCTAAAATATCAATATTAAAACAATTTCTTCAATATCTAAACCATCTAAAATATCACTGTTACATGGACAAATGATTCTATGAAGTATTATTATGTTCTAATTCATGTATAAATTGATCTAAGCGTTTTTCATAATTTATATATAAATATATACATATATTTGAGCAAATGTGGCCCCTGCAGGTACTTGATTTGGATAAAACTTAATCTCCTAGGCTAAACAAGTTATGTTAAATGTAATAAATTGATTGAATTTTACATCAATCATCAATATCTTAAAAATTGAGGGGGTTATATAAGACCACTTCTACGTAAATCTGGTTATATAGAAATCTGGTTATATATATGTGGATATGGAGGGCTGTTCCAGTGCAGCATCACTGCACCGGAACAGCGGTGCAGTGGGCCCAAAATGGGCCCCACATGATCATGAAATCATGATCTATTCCACCCATTGTATTTAGAATAATGTATTCTATTACCATACCAATTTTCATCCCAATCAGATACTTTAAAGTTGTTATTTACATCAAACTATTTTATTACGTTGGATTTATACCATTTTCAGATGGGGCCCATATACATATCTGATTGGGATGAAAATTGGTGTGGTAATAGAATACATTATTCTAAATACAATAGGTGGAGTAGATCATGATTTCATGATCATGTGGGGCCCATTTGGGGTCCAATGCACCGCTGTTCCGGTGCAGATCACTGCACCGGAACAGCATCCATGGATATGTTACTATGCATTTACATGCAACATAACTTATGATCTCAAAATGGATCCTACATGCATTTAAATATGTTAATACCTTATATAATCATTTATCCATATATAAATTATATCTTAAATAATTTATATGTTGAAAAAAATTTTAAATTTGTCATTTACATCAAACTATTTTATTACATTAATTTTGTACCATTTTCAGATGATGCCTATTCACATATCCAATTTGGATGAAAATTGATATGCTAATAAAAAATAATTCTACATACGATGGGTGGAATAGATGCACATTTTATGATCATGTGATGTTTATTTTGATGTAAATGCACCATAAGTTACAGTGCATTTACATGCACTAAATATCTTTCATATATATGAGAACCTATCCAGTATAGATGAACTACACCATAATTAGGATGTAGTCTGCTCCAAAATGGGCCCTATAATTATTAAAGTGTAATAATAATTTATACAATCATTTACTGATATAAAAAACATGTTCTTGACGGTTTAGATATTGAAAATACAACTTTAATATTGCTAATAAAACTATTTTATTACATTGATTTTGTACTATTTTAAGATGGGGCCCATACACGTGTTGATTCGAATGAAAATCGGTATGTTATTGAATAAATAATTCTAAATACAATGGTAGGTGTAGATGTTATCTTCATGATCACATGGAGCCCATTTTATGGCAAACTGCACCGTGATTATGGTGTAGTCTATTTGTACTTGATTATTTTCCTATATATACACACATAATCTAGCTTTTATTGAACCCCTTTTCTACATAACCTCCTCCATATTTAAAATCTTGATTGCTGATAGAAAATTCACTCTATTTATTGTATTTAGTATCATTTATAAACATTTTCATTTATCTAATATCACTATGGATTGGCCCGATTGAAAATCAACGTAATAAAATGGTTTAACGCTAAATATCAATTTCGAAGTTTTATTTTTAACATCTAAACCGTTTAAAATATCATTTCTATGTGGATAAATTATTCTATAAGTATTATTATAATATACTATATGTATAAATGGATCTAAGCATTTTTCATAATTTACACATGAATATATATTTTTCAACAAATGTGACCATAAACATACTTGATCGAGATGAAATTTAGTCTCCTAAATAAAAAATAATAATGTTAAATACAATGAATGAGTTGGAATTTTCATCAAGGATCAAAATCTTAAAAATTAAGAGGGTTACAAGGCTCTGCTTCCATTTAACCTGATTACATAGAATTATTGTATTTTCAACATCTAAACCGTCTAAAATATCATTTCTATGTGGATAATAATTCTATAAAATATTATTACATTTTAATACATATGAAAATGAATCTACGAGTTTTTCATAATTTATATATAAATATATATTTTTCAATAAACGTGACCCATAAGCATACTTGATTGAGATAAAACTATCTCCTAGATAAACAAATTATGTTAAATACATGAATGAATTGAAATTTCTTATCAAAGATCAAAATCTTAAAAATTAAGGAGGTTACATGGCTTCGGTTATATATAACCAGGTTACATACAAATGGGGTCATGTAACTCCTTCGGAATTTAAGATTTTGATCCCTAATTAAAAATACTTAACATTATTTGTATAACTAAGAGACCAAGTTTCATCCCAATCAAGTATATTTATGGTTTATATTTTTCAGTAATATATATTCATGTGCAAATTATAAAAAGCACTTAGATCCATTTATGCATGTGTTAGGATGTACTGATACTTTATAAAATTATTTATTTACATAAAAATGATATTTTAGATAGTTTAGGAGTGTGTTTGGCAATAACAAAAAAATATCAAGCTAAAACGTTTCATTCTAAAAATTTTCACTCTTCATAACTACCGATTTTTAATCTTTTTTTACATCTTCCTATACAACAACTATATTTTCTAATCATTTCTATGCAACTACCCATACAACTAAAATATATTTTTTTATTTTTTTCTCTTTACTCCTTATTATTACCCCTACCATATCACATAATTCTCTCCAAATTCAAAACTTTTACACCAAAAATTTTTCATCTAAAAGTTTTATCACTTTCCAAACTTACCCTAAATGTTAAAAATACTACTTTAAAATTGATATTTTAGCATTAAACTATTTTATTACGTTGATTTTACATATTTATATATGAGACTCATATACAATGATACAAAACAAATGAGAGAGTTTTCATGATAATGTAAATGATGTTAAATACAATGGATTGAGTGAATTTTTCATAATCATTAAGATTTTAAATATGAAATAAATTATGTAGAAAAGAGATTTCATAACATATATAAGGAATGATCCTATTAGCTCAGGCTAAGTAAATGTCTCATTTATCCCACTTTAAAAAATCTATTTACAATATTTTTCTTTTTTATACACTTGTTTATCGAAGTCTATGTAATATATAAATTAAGTTTTACTATTTTTAGATATGTGTATATATATTTTTTAGATTTTTAAAATACCTCTATCTTTAAAAATCTCAAAAAAAGTATATACACATATCCAAAAAGGTAAATTTTTGGTTTATATGTTAATATACTTAGACAAACAAGTGTATGAAGAAAAAATATTATAGAAAATAAGTTTTTTGAGATGAGCTAATAGAATCACTTCTCCCTTTATATATATATATATGGGCTTCTCTTCTACGTAACCAGGTTACATAAAAGTGGTCCCATGTAACCGATTAATTTTTAAAATATTGATAATTAATTTAAAATCTAATCCATTCATTATATTTAAAATCACTGGTTTATCTAGAATACCAAATTTCATCCAAATCAAGTATGTACATGTGCCACATTTGCTAAAATATATATATGTATGTGTAAATTATGAAAATGCTTAAGTCCATTTACATGTGCATTAAAACATAATAATATTATAAAATTATTTATCCATATAATAGTGATATTTAGTGTTGAGAAAACTACTTTAACATTGATATTTTACCATTGAAAAATTTTCTTATGTTGGTTTTATACATTTATAGATGAGACCCATATACGGTGAAATTAAACAAATAAAAGGATTTTTAAGATACTAAAAATGATGTTAAATACAATGGATGATGCAGATTTTTTTATGAATTATCAATATTTTAAAATGGAGAGGGATATATAGAAAAAAGATTTTATAAAAACGAGACCGTATATATATAGAGATATCAAGTTTAAAGTAATATTTTCAACAACTAAACCATCTAAAGCATGATTTTTATATAGATAAATGATTGTATAAAGTATTACTTTATTTTAATACTTATAGGACTCATTTTGTAACTAACTGCACCGTAATTATAGTTTATTTCGTCTACACATGATTGGTTCATATATACATACATATATATATATATAAAAGAACCTATCCGGTGCAACTAACTGCACCATTAAGTTATGGTGCATTTGGCTCAAAATAGATTCAGCATATACTTAAATGTATTGATACTTATACCATTATTTATCTATCAGTCTCGCCTCGTTGTAAGCTATCATGTAAGCCTTTCAAAATTTAAGATTTTGATTATTAATGAAAAATTCAATTCGTTCATTGTATTTAACATCATTTGTTTATTTAGGAGACCAAGTTTCATCTCAATCAAGTATGTTTATGAGTCACATTTGTTAAAAAATATATATTTATGTGTAAATTACGAAAAACATTTAGATATATTTATACGTGTATTAGAATGTTACTCACATAAAAATGGTATTTTGGACTATTTAGATGTCAAAAATACTACTTTAAAATTAATATTTTAGCATTTTTTAAAATTTTCACATGAATATATATTTATCAACAAATGTGGCTTATAAATATACTTGATTGAGATGAAACTTAGTCTTCTAGATAAACAAAAGATATTAAATAAAATGAATGGATTAGATTTTCCATCGAGGATCAAAATTTTGATTTTGAAGAGATTACATGGCTCCTACGTTACATAAAAGTAGAGTCATTTATATGTATATAAATTATACCTAAGATAATTTACTTGTTGAAAAAATAATTTTAAATTACGATTTACATCTAACTATTTTATTATGCTGAATTTGTACCATTTTCATATGGGATCCATATACATTTTCAATTTGGATGAAAATTGATATACTAATAAAGGATGTATTTGGCTGGGCTAAAAAAATATCGACCAAAACTTTTCAATCAAAAACTTTCACTTGTCATAACTATCTTATTTTTTGATTATTTTTTTCATATTTTTCTATATAAACTACCCTAATTTCAATCATTTTCATATAACTATAACTATCCATACAACTAAGCTATCTATTTTAACTTTATTCTCCTTACACATCATCATTATCCCTATCATATTATATCATTTTCTATCAATTTGACAACTTTTACCTCAAAAATTTTTTATTAAAAGGTTTTATCCCTAACCAAACATGCCTCCAGTAAATAATTTTAAATATAATAAGTAGAATATATTATAATTTTATGATTATGTGAGACCCATTTTGAGCCAATAGCACCATAACTTTACAGTGCAGAATGTTCGTCTCTTTCTGTATATATATATATATATATATATATATATATATATTCAAGTGCAAAATGGTGTCGTCTGCCCCAAAATGGGCCCATATGTATTAACATTAACATCTATCTACCAATTGTATTTAAAATTATTTATTTTGACAACATACCAAGTTTCACCTAAATCTAACATGTGTATATGACCCATCTTAAAATAATACAAAATCAACATAATAAAATAGTTTAACATAAATATCAATTTTAAAATAGTATTTTCAAGATCTAAACATCTAAATTATATTATTTATATGGATAAATGATTATATGAAGTATTTTAACATTTTAATACGTGTAGTCCCATTGCAATGAGCCACACCGTAATTATGGTGCAGTTCATCTGCACTCGATAAGTTCTCTTATATATTATATACATATATATATATATTGATTTTGCTTCTGTGAAATCTTTTTTCTATGTAACCCTTTTCATTTTAAGTATTTTGATGGTTGATGAAAAATCTACTCGATCTATTGTATTTAACATCATTTATAATATTTTAGAAACCCTTTTCTTGGTCTAATACCATTGCGTAAGGGCCCCAATGAAAATCAATGTAATAAAATGACTTAATGTAGAATATCAATTTCAAAGTTGTATTTTCAACATCTAAGCCATCTAAATTATCATTTCTACTTTGATAAATGATTCTGTAAAGCATTATTACATTCTAATACACGTGTAACTTGATCTAAATATTTTTCATAATTTACATATGAAAATATATTTTTCAACAAATGTAACTCATAAACATATTTGATCGAGATGAAACTTGGTCTCCTAGATAAATAAATGATGTTAAAATACAGTTAATAGATTTAATTTTCTATAAATGATCAAAATCTTAAAAATTAAGAAGGTTACATGGTTCCAGTTGCATAGAAGCAGAGTCCATATATATCCAAGTTGGTAGGTTATGTCCAATAATTTATTTGATGATATTAAAACCAAATCAGGCCTTCTAAAGACATGATATAAAAATCAGAAAGTTTATAAAGGTTTTGCTTATATGACAACATAATTTGACTAATATTGGAACTAGGTCCAATTAGTTTGCCAAATTTCTAAGATATTACATAATTCATCACACCTCACAAATACATCAAACAGCTTCTTTCTTTATGCATTATCTCTAGCCAAAATTATAGTATCTTATAGAAATTGGTATTATTAATGAATATTATTGTATTTGTGGGAAACTGCTAGTTTATTAATACCTTCAATAAATGAATTACGGTTAACATTTTGCTACTTAGAAACGCTAGGTTAAATGGACACTAAGTTGTTGGGGATGTGCCCAATTCTTCTTTTCTTTTTATCATGTTACCTCAATTTACTAGGCAATTGATAAAGAACAACTCCATAGGAGGGATAAACATGGTAAATGCTTTTATCGAACTTCAAACCCTAGACATTCCACCTTTTACACTCTTTCACACACATATATATGTTATTAAAATTGGATAGACTAACTCGTATTATGAGCTGCTTGTATTTTTAGTTGACTAATTCGAATTAATTAAACTAGAAAAATCGGTCCACCAAATTAGCATAAACAGGAAATAGACAGACCAATTGATTGGAAAACCAATTCAGTTTGCATTCACTGATTTTATTTTAAAAAATTCAATTTTCAAATTACAGATAAGCTCTCGGTGTTTTAGTTTTCCAAATTAGACTCTTAATGATCAAAATGTATTTACATACAGGGATATGTTCTAATGCAGTTACATGCACCGTAAGTTACAGTGCATTTAACTCAAAATGGGCTTCACACGCATTTAAATGTATTAATACATTATACAATTATTTATCTATATATAAATTATATCTTAGATAGTTTACATGTTAAAAAATAACTTTAAAATTTGTATTTACATCAAATTATTTTATTATATTTTTTATCATTTTCAAATGGAGTTCATACACATATCCAATTGGGACTAAGATAAATATGCTAAAAATAATAATTCTAAGTACAATAGGTGGACCGGATATACATTTTTTGCTCATATGGGGCTCATTTTGAGCCAAATGCACTATAACTTATAGTGTGTTTACATGCACAACAATATTTTTCATATATATACATAAGCAATGATCTTGTTAGCTCGGGCTAAGCAAATATATCGCTTAGCCTACCTCAAAAAACTAATTTATAACATCTTTTGCTTTTTTCTTCATACGCTTGTTTATTTAAATGTACTTAACATATAAACTAAGTTTTTTTTATTTTTGGATATATGTATATTTTTTAAGATTTTTAAACATTTATGTGTATATGTGTATTGAAAATACCCCTATCTTTAAAAATCTCAAAAAAATATATACACATATCCAAAATAGTAAACTTAATTTATATGTTAAATACATTTAGAAAAATGAATGTACAAAGAAAAAATATTATAAATAGATTTTTGAGGTGAGCTAAGCGAGACATTTGTTTATTCGAGGCTAATAGGATTATTATCTATATATATGTTACTGTGCAATTACATGTACCATAACTTACGGTGCATTTGGCTCAAAAGGGGCCCAATATCTTACTTAAATTATATTGATACTTTATACAATTATTTATTCATATATAAATTATATAGAAAGTAATTTACATGTTGGAAAAATAACTTTAAAGTTGTTATTTACTTCAAACTATTTTATTATGTTGATTTTGTACCATTTTTAGATAAGGCCCACATACATATCTAATTTGGATGAAAATTGGTATATTAATAAAAGAAAAATTCTAAATATAATTGAAAGAATAGTGTACATTTTATGATCATTTAGGATCCATTTTGATGTAAATGCGTTGTAAGTTACAGTACATTTACATGCATTGGAATATATTTCATATATACACACATATACCAAGAGAGAAAACTTTCATGTGTAAACGGACTGCACTATAACTATAGTGGTAGTTCGTTAAAAAATAGTCATCACATATATTAAAATACAATAATACATTATATAGTTATTTATCTATATAAAAATCATATTTTAGATAGTTTATATGTTGAAAATGTAATCTTTAAAATTGATATTTATATTAAACTATTTCATTATGTTTTTTATACCATTTTTTAGATGAGGCTCATACACATATTTGATTTTAAAGAAAATTGGTATTTATTAAAGTAAATAATTCTAGATATAATACATAAAGTATATGTTAATTTCATGATCAAGTAAACCTCCATTTTGCAGCAAAATGTACTGTAATTATGGTATAGTCGAGCTGCATTTGAATATTCTTCAAATATTTATGGATTCACTTCTATGAAGCCCTTCTTTTCTGTAACCTTCTTCATTTTAATATTTTGATGATTTGCGAAAAAAAGCTACTCCCATCTATTATAGTTTAAAAATTTAATTATACATATTATGATGTATTTTAAACTAAAATACAATATTCATTTATTTTTATAATTAGTTACAATTTTTTAGTTTTTCTTCATAAGATGTTTCTCTAAGTATATTTAATCTATTATACTAATTTTAACCATTCTACAATACTTTTACATATTTATTTTTTAAAAATTAAGTTTTTTAAGGGGTGAGAAATTATTTAAATGTCCCTATGAAATTTATATTTTAAAAAATAAATTAAAATTATTATAAAATGGAAAAAACTTATACACATATTATACACATTCATAGGAAAACATGTTTATAAAGAAAAAATAAAATATATGAATAAAAATATAATAAATAAATAAATGTTATATTTTAGTGTAAAATACATCATAATGTATATAATTGGGTTCCATATTTAAAATCATTTAAATTATAATGGAAACCCTCTCATTTATTAGTAACTATTATATATGTTCCCCATCTATAATAGTGTAAATTCAACATAATAAATAAAATTTAAGTAATATTTTCAGTATTTAAATTACCCTAAAAATATAACTACTACATGGATAAATGATTTTATAAAGTATTATTATATTTTAATATATATGTGAATGAACCTAATTATTTTTCCTAATTTACACATAAATATATCCATTTTTAAGAAATGTGGTCCTTTCTATATTAACTTAGATGAAATTTGGACTTCTTGCTAAATAAATTATATTAAATATAAGGGAAAATTCCACATATATATCCACAAATTTTTATTCTTAATTTCACTTACGCCCATGAATTTTCAACAATTCTACATATATCCATGTATTTTGCTTAAATTTTCACTTATGTCGTTAGGAATCTGTGCAAGGAGCTGTCAGCAACCCTATAAAATAATAAATATGCAAAGACCTAATATAATTTGATATTAGTTTGCTCAAAACTAAAAATTTACATCAAATAATATATGATCTTCTGGTTATAAATTGTTAAACATTCACTCAAATATAAACTTTTGGTAATAAAATCATAAATAGGGATGAGCATTTTTGCTACTTTATAGAAGTGCTAATGGTCCCTTTAACAAACCTTTAACGGCGTGGGTATAAATAAAATTTTATGTAAAATACTTGTGTATATGTGGAAATTTTTAAAATTCATGAGTATAAGTGAAATTAGATGTAAATGTGTAAGTATATGGGATTTTACCTCAACTTAATAATCGAATTAGATTTTGTATCAATCATCAACATCTTAAAAATGGTAGAGGTTACATGAATCACTTTTTTATAACTCGGTTATATATACGCATATATACAGGAATTTATTCAAGTGTATTCAAACTGCACTATTATTACAGAGCATTCTATTGGAAATGGGTTCACGTGAACATGAAGTTAACATCTTACCTATTCATTGTATTCAGAATTATTTAATTTAGTAGCATATCAATTTTCATCCAAATCAAACATGTATAGGGGGTCTAATCATAAAATGCTATAAAATCAATGCGATAAAATAATTGATATAAATATTAATTTTAAAGTTGTATTTTTCAACATCTAAATCATCGAAAAAATATTTTTATATAGATAAATGATAATAAAGTGTTGTCACGTTTTAATACACATAAGGCTCATTTTCCAATGCATTCAGACTACACCATTTAGTCCATGCACTATGAGCCCACTTGATTATTATTAGGAAATCTACTCCACTCATTATATTTAGAATTATTCACTTGATTAACATGTTAATTTTCATCCCAAATGGATATGCATATGGGCCCCATCTAAAATAACACAAAATCAATGTAATAAATAGTTTGATGTAAAATTTTAAAGTTGTTTTTTTCAACATCTAAACTGTGTATATGTTTTATATAGATAAATAATTGTATAAAAAATCTTAGCTTTCTAATATATGTAGGGTCTATTTTGTAGTGGATTGCACCAAAATTATGGTGCAGTATGTTTGCATATGAATGGTTGTCATATATATATGCGAGATATTCTGGTGTAGGTTCCTCAAAATGGGTCACATATAATTATAAAATTATAATCTATTCCACCCATTGTATTCATACTAATTGGATATGTGGACTCCATTCGAAAATAGTACAAATTCAATATAATAAAATAGTTTGATGTAAATAATAATTTTAAAGTTATTTTTCTAACATGTAAATTATTTCCTGTATAATTTATAAATATCAATATATTTAAATACACGTGTGGCCCATTTTGGGCCAAATGCAACATAAGTTACAATACAAGCAAATGCATAAAAATGTATCTCTCTTTGTGTGTATATATATATAAGAAATATTCAGGTGTTGCACAATTGCAACCGTAACAGCGATGTAGTTGAGGCAAAATGGGCTCCACATAATTGTAAAATTATAATCTACTCTACTCATTGTATTCAGAATCATGTTTTCTATTACCATACCAATTTTTATCACAATCGAATATGTGTATGGACCCCATCTGAAAATGGTAAAAATTCACATAATAAAATAGTTTAATATAAATAACAACTTTACAATAGTTTTTTCAACATGTAAACCATTCGCTATAAAATTTATATATAGATAAATGATTATATAAATTTTTATTGCATTCTAATATGTATGGGGCCCATTTTTGTGCAAATATACCACTGTTCCGCAGTATATATATAATTATGGTGCAGTCCGATGCAAAATGGGCCCCCATATATTAAAATATAATAATACTTCATACAATCATTTATTCATATAAAAATCATACTTTAGATAGTTTAGATATGAAAATATCACTTTAAACTTGATATTTACATCAAACTATTTTGTTATATTAATTTTGTACCATTTTAAGATGGGGCACATACACATGTTGGATTTGGATGAAAATTAGTATGTTAATCAAGTGAATAATTCTAAAATAGTACTTTAAATTGATATTTATGTTAAGTTATTTCATTACGTCAATTTTGTACCTTCTTAAGATGGGTCTATACACATGTTTGATTTGGATAAAAATTAGTATAATATTAAAGTAAATAATCTTATATAATAAGTTGGTAGATATTAATTTTGTGATAAAGTGAGTCTCATTTTGCAGTGGACTGCACTATAATTATTTTGTAGTTTAATGCACTTGAATATTTTCCTATATATATCGAGGATGTTTTTATGAAACTTATTTTCTATGTAATCCCCTTCATTTTCAATATCTCAATGGTTAATAAAAAAATTCTATCAATCTATTCTATTTAATATCATCATTTTATTTATACTATATATGGGCTCATCTATAATGTGTAAAAGTTATATAATAAAGTGGTTTAATACTAAATATCAAATTTTAGATTGCATTTACAAGATTTAAATAATCTAAAATATTGCTACTATGCAGATGAATGATTGTACAAAATACTATTATTTTTTAAAATATGTATGAATAGATCTAAGCATTTTTTCTAATTTACACATGAATATATCTATTTTTAAATAAATATGGTCCATATGCATATTTGATTTGGATGGAACTTGATCTCTTAACTAAACAAATGATGTTAAATGAAATGAATAGATTAGATTTTACATTAAACATTAACTTTTAAAAAATTAAAGGAATTACATTAAACTGCTTTTATGTAACCATGTCGTGGTCAGAACTTATATCGACGATAACATGTGTATTTAGTGGAGTTCAATAGAATTTAACATAGAACCTTGCTAACGCTAATTAAATATATGCAGGGTCGGCTTAGGAACAAACATGTATTTTGCAAGCTTAAGGTACACATCCCTAACTTTCGTTTCATGCCTGACAAACACCACCGCTTCCATGACGTTTTTAATTGCAGTGATGCTCAGGTGAGATCTTAGATCTTCCTTCTTATGACTTTTGAGACACGAAATTTTTCGATGAAATCAAATGCAACTTATCCGTTTGGATTTGACTGAAAATTTCCTTTCTGAATGCGAGGGCTATCCGCATATCCCATCATAGTACTTTGTGAAAATTAAACTATGAATTTTCATCCATGGCATGTTTTTTCAGATTAGAAAGTCTGGATATTAGAACAAACAGAGGCTTGGCAAAGATTGTTGGCACGCTGGTTTCATTGGCTGGCTTGACAACCATGACCCTGTATAAGGGATCAGCTATAAAGAGCATACGAGGGGCTCTCATTCATATACCAAAAAGTAATGGTGTTCATGAAGACTGGATAAAGGGTTCTATTCTTACAGTATTATGCTGCATATTTTATTCCTTGTGGTACATAATGCAGGTTTTCTCTCTTCTTCTTCCTCTCATGATTGTTAAACAGTAATTGGGAGTGAATGACTAAGGATTATATTATCTGAAATTTAATTAAGGGATGGTATTAATTACTTTGCAGGCACTGACATTGAAGAGGTATCCAGCACAAATGTCACTAACCACATGGATGAATTTTATTGGCAGTGCACAATCAGCTGTTTTCTGCGCACTTGCAGCACACAAACCCAAAGCTTGGAGTATAAGTTTCAATATTGACCTTTGGAGTACCCTCTATGCGGTGAGTTTGATTTACTCGTTATTAGGGTGCGTTTCGGTAAGATGTACAAAAAGAATGTTTTTAAGATTTTTGAAAAACTGAAAGACCCCAGATGCACTTAGCTCTAATGCACGCCCGTGCTTGGACCCATTTTTTTTGAAACTTTTTTATACAAAAATTATTAAAAATACAACTGAATTTTACAAACAAAAAATTTCTAAAAATCTACAAAAATGGTAAAAATTAATAAACATGTTAAATACACTTAGATTAATAGTTGTATGAAAAGTTTCAAAAAATAAAAAATTGGTTAAATGCACCCAAATGCACCGAGCCTAAGTGCTCCTGGGAGTAAGGAATTATTCTAGTTACATCATAAGAGTAATGATTGAGAGTAAAGATAATAAAAATAAATAAATATGATAATTGTAAAAAAGGATGTGAAAAATGATTAAAATTAAAATTATTTCGAAGGTATATATGCACATACCAAATGATGGATTTTGTTTTTGGGGCTCTCTTCTAAGTAACTAGGTTACACAGAAGCGGCTCCATGTAATTTCCTCAAATTTTAAGATTTTGATATTTAATGGAAAATCTAATCGTTTACTCAAAAATAGGTATATTCATGTGTAAATTAGAAAAAAAGCTTAGATCTATTTACATATATATTAGAATGTGGTAATACTTTATAGAATCATTTATCCATGTAATAACGATATTTTAGATGGTATAGATGTTGAAAATACTTCTTCAAAATTAATATTTAGCATTAAATCATTTATTACGTTGATTTTATATGTTTATAGATGAGACTCATATAAAGTGATATTAAACAAATGAAAGGGTTTTCATAATATTATAAATAATACTAAACATAATAAATTGAGTAAATTTTTATCAACTATCTAGATGTTGAAAATGGAAGAGGTTAAATAGAAAGGGAGTTTCATAGAAGCATCCCCACTTTTTTTTATATATATACATTCAAAAGATGAGTTAAAATTCATATGTACCCATCTATGCTTTAGCCTTGTATAACTAAACTTTGCGTCTCTAATGTCACATGTGTTCATTATGTTTGGCCTAGCATCACACCTCATGAGGGGTTATTTGCAAATAGCCCTTTTGCAAACTAAGTTGTTATCCGAGGATGCTTATATAAAACCCCTTCCGTTTTGAATATATAGATAATTGAAAAAATTACTCCATCTATTAAATTTAACAGTACTTATAGTATCCTATAAACACTTCCACTTGTCTAATAAGCGTCGGCCCCATCAACCAATCTGTAAAACTAACATAACAAAAGAATTTAATATTAAATATCAATTTTAAATTATATTTTTTCAACATTTAATCTATCTAAAATATTATTTCTATGTTGATAAATAATTCTATAAAGTATTATTACATTCTAATATATATTGAAATAGATCTAATCATACCCAATTTACACATGAATATACTAATTTTTTAGTAAATGTGACTTATATACATATTTGATTTGGATGAAACTTGGTCTTCTAGATAGATAAATGATGTTAAATATAGCAAATGAATTTTAAATTTTCGATCAAGCATAAAAAAAAAACTTAAAATTTAAAGGGGTCACATGGAGGAGACCCAATATTTATAAAATATAAATTAAAAAATTAAAAACTTAGGGTCTTTTTGAAAATTCATCAAATATATAACCTATAAATACTCCCAGCCTTTGAAATACTATAGACTTATATTGACTAACTTGAGACCTAAATATAGAATTTAAAGACGTCGATATAATGAGAAAAAAAATAATAGAAACTATATCATTATGAATCTGAGGTTCAGTTTGGTAAGATGATAGAAAAAAGGATTTGGATCCTATGCACCAAGGTGCATTGAGCTTCGGAGCACTTAAGCGAAAAAATCAATTTTTGTAATTTTTAAAATTTTTTTATAAAATTATTAATCTAAGTGTATTTAACATAGGTATTAAGTTTTACTATTTTTGAAAATTTGTATATATATTTAAATTTTTAAAAATAAGGATATTTTAGTTATTTAGAAAAATAATACGATTTCTTAAAAAATTTCTTATATATTAAGTCATTGAAAATAATATTTTTCGAATATGAGGTCAAAATAAATCATCCGCTACTCTATACTATGAATATAGTGCATAAATTTGACATTAATCTAATTTTATAGCTTTATCAAAAAATATATTTTTATAGTTATTAATTGTTTAATTGTCAAATAAATGAATAGCAAGTAACATAATTACCTTTCTTAACTTTCATTTAAAAATAAACATTATATGTAAATGCATATATAGTATAAAAATATTTCAAATATTAAATTATGCTAGTAAAAAAATTAATATATTAACAACAACAGCTTTCACAACAAGATGGATTTTATTGCAATTAAGCCCATCAATATCAATAAGAATAGCAACAAAAAGATTGTTTATTGCAATTTTGCTATCTAATAGCTACCACTTTTTTCCAATGAGGTCAATTTTATTGCAATTTGTTACTCTAATAGCAACAAAAGCATCATTTTGTTGCAATTTCTCCAGCAATTGCAACGAAAAATTTTCGTTGCAATATTTTTTTTGCAATTGAACATAATAGCAACCAATTTTTGCAATGAGCTAAATCCACTTTTTACGGCATGCCTTTTGATATGATTCTAAGTTTTAACTTCCAAATGCCCTAATTTTTATATTATTGCATTTATATTCCAATTGTACTTTAACATTTTCCATATAATTAATCTATTTATTTTATTTTTATTCCCTTTATTTTTAATTATTACCCTTTGTCATATGACATCGCTGTTCACTTTTTTAAAAAATTACCACCTTTTAAAAATCTAGTTCCAGGCCGCCCTACAAGGCTATGACAAATTTGGGCTATTGCAATGGTGGTAAATCGTTGCTATTGATCCCTTTTCATTTTTTGCTTATAAATTATTATGGAAGGAGATAATTTTCCTCCGGTAACCTGCCGGTGAGAATCACTGGCAACATTCTGTGGATGTAGGACTTAGACCCAATCTAACGAGTGCAATATCATATGTAAGTCATAATTTACTTTGTTGGATTGGGCTAATTAGACGACGATATGTGCTAATTAAGTTGTCATTCAAGTAAAGGGCGGATAAGTTAATTCAATTATCTCAATCCTAGATCATATTATTAGCAATCATAAAAGGAATCTGATTTCTTGGCTAATTTTTTTTTCATTTTTTTGCAGGGTATTGTTGTCACGGGTTTGACGGTATTTATAATGTTGTGGTGTGCAAAAGCAAAGGGACCAGTTTTTATTTCACTGTTCAGTCCCCTCACAACAATATTCGTTGTAGTTTCAGCCTATTTTGTTCTGGGAGAAAAACTCCATGTCGGAAAGTAAGTTCTCTAAAAAAAAATTACAGCATATATGTTTTTTTTTTATTTTTTATCGATAGTGTAAATTACATCTCATTTTATATATTTCAATCAAACTCAAGGGATACGACAAGTTCTTATCAATCTGCTGGAGAGATAATAGACTCCCATATTATTCATTATCCATTAAAGAGACAACAACAGGCTCCCATAATCAATAAGGAGATATAATGCCGCGATGGCTAACCTACACACTTAGCCAACAGTCGTTAGATTTCATTGAAAAATCTTACAGCATTTTCCCAGAATCATAAGGTTGAGAAGTTAAATAGAATCAACTTGTACAAGTATTCTCACATTGTACTATCCATTATAATATATACATAAAAATATAGAAGTTAAACAAAATAAATTTACCTAAATCTTCTCCAATTCATCCACATAAACAACTACATATCAACACATAATAATAAAATAAGCTTTGCAAGAAGTCTTCACCACATAACTTACTTATAAAAAAAATGTCAAACTTAATCTTTCCTACTAATTAAGTTAATAATTCATATATACCATCATGGACCAGGGTATCTCTTCACTTCTGTCTAAGAACCAACCCTACGTCGGACTCCTCCCTTTGTCCTATCATCTAAAAATATCAACATAAGAAAACGTGAGTCTGGGCCAACTTAATAAGTCGGATAATAGCAAAACTCAAATATTAGACCAAACAAACATTATTTTTATAAAATAACTCAAATATCGACATTTTTTAAATTTATATGTTCATTCATATATGCTCATGCAAGCACTTATGCTCCAAAAGCTTATGCAATGCACTTATTCATCCCTGTCCTTCATCATTATCGTCATCTATGTCTCTCGACATACCAGGTAGACTCATCATCATCAAATATCTTACACGGTTATACCATAATATACTGTTACTTCTCTTATTTTTCGGTTTACCCGAAGAATGAATGATCATATGCTATACTTAACGTACAACGATGCACTCATACATCATGCTCATGCTCATATGCTCATTTTAAAACATATTCATTGAACTCATTAAAAAATTTATAAATCCATCATTAACTCAAAATAAAATTCTCATACTCCTCAACTCAATTAAATAATTAAAGCTAAGAAATCATATATATCAAGAAAGCACTTTTCATAAAAATATCAAATAAAACATTCAAATCATCATAAAACATTCATGCCTGAAAAATAAACATCCATCAACATCCATGAGCATCCAAATAAAAATGAAAAATTCCTACTTATCGCTTAGGCAAAATTTCCAAATCTTCAACTTTGGACTATACAAGATTCTAATATCTTCTCACTTTAATCTATATGAAAATAGTAATAATATTCTTAAATAATATTTTAAATAATTTTCTTTAATTTCATCCTTGAATACTCTATTTTCCTTATTCTCGAATTCTCAACACTTATTTGGAGACATGCATCTTTCACATTGCCTCAAATATTTAAAATAATAATTATATTTCATCACAAAAAAATCATCCTAAAATTAGTCATCTAGGTTTTGTGCTCATATTTTGTGTTCATGAAAAAATTTCATTCCTTTACCTTATTAGGGTTTAGAATTTATATCCCTAACATCTCAATTTCATTTTAAATTTCTTCCATATTATGACAATACATTAAATAAATGTAATAAACAAGGAAAAGAAAGAAAAATCGAAAGGAAATTTCTTACTTTAATTTCTAACTATTTTTTCCAAATCCTCCAACTTCAAACCCAACCCTAAAAATCCACTCTTAAATTTCTACCACTTCTCTCTCTCCCCTCCTTCTTCCTTGCTACCTTTGTTTTTGTTTCTGGTTTGGTTTTTTTTATTTTTTTACCATAGCCCTGTTCTCGAATGGGAGAGAGACGGTGGGTTACTAGATTTTTGTTAAATTTTGAAAATAGTCCCTCCAGTAACATTATTTGAAAATAAATACTTTGGAGTCATACATTCGGGCGCATTCACCTATTTTTTTATTTTTTTCAAAAATTTTTCATGAACTTGTTAATATAAGTGTATTTAACATATTTATCAATTTTTACCATTTTGGAGATTTTTTTATATTTATTTCGGATTTTTTTAATTTCAGATTTTAGTAATTTACTAAAATGCCACTGATTTTTAAAAATACGAAATAAATATCTAAAAATCTTCAAAAATGGTAAAAATTGATATAGATGTTAAATATAATTAGATTAACATTTTTGTAAAAAAAATTTGAAAAAAAAAAATTAAAAAATAGGTGTATGCACCCAGGAGCATTGAGGCTCTATGCTCCCAGGTGCACCTAATCAGCACCCCTTACATTCTACCCACATTACGATAATTTTATCCTTGAAATTTAATTTAATCATGATACAAATATCTTTCATCTCAATACTAATAAAATATCATCAATTCTCAACATAGTCTCAGCATAAAATAATTTTAGTGAACCAATATGATTCCTAATGTTTCTTTTACAATGAAAGTAAATAATCATTTTTTATGAATATTAATTATAAGCCCAATAATCTCCTATATGCTCATATCCATTAACAATCTGAATAACTAGATTGAAAAATCAACTTCTCATATTTCGATATTTAAACACAACATCAAGAAAGAAAAACTTTGGGTATTAAAACCTACCCACCTTACTTGAAATTTATCCTTAAGCATAAAGTTCAAACCCCATTTTGATTTATACAACTCATATTCATCAAACTCATAAGTTATATTCTATCACATATACCCTCAAGATTTGTAAGATATTATTCACATTGCTAAGGTTTTACACGTCCATTTATACATAGTTTCTATATATTAGGCCTTGCTTAGGACATCATTAAATATCTCATAGGCAACATATGAATACCAAATCAAACTCATTTAAAATCCATGGGCGTCCACCAACACATCATAATCTCATGCAAAATTACTTCCATTTCTACATTTACATGCATTTTTAATAAAATCCCCAATTCACTCGTATGTTCTTTAAACAAACCGTAAATCACGAAAGTACATGCAAGTAATTCAACAAAGTTAGTGCCCTAAACAACAATGGGAACACATCATTTCCAAATGAAATCTATGCTTAGATACAAAAGAAATCAAATTACTTACCTCATTTTTTATTTTTCCGCAAAAATCTCTAAGATATCAAAAGCTCTGTTATCGAAATTATTATCTCAAATTCAATCCCAAACTTCTTAAGCATACTTTAAAAATTATTAACATCATTCTCATATTAACCATGACTCTTGTTAATGATTTCTGATCATTTTCACTATCTTAGTTATTTTGGACTCAACTATGCAATAAGACTCATTTCCATTATTCTTTCAAATTTATCATTTGAATATCCCTCATAATCATATATATCAATTTTAAACATGCTACGAATCTCACCTATGCCTAGACATATTTTAAGTCTAGTTAATTCTAAGTTATACATTTTTCTAATTCAAAATCCACATACAAGTATCATATTCCAAAAATCTATCATTTAATCAAGTAAAGGGCTTTTACATATCTAAAATCATTTAAAAAACATGTTGAAACTCATTCCCACCTTATACAAAGCCATTTACCTGGATTCACTCATTTAGTTCTAGATATCTGGATTTTGCATATTTGCTGCAACTCACAAATCTTTTACATATTCAATCCTTTATTCATAAAAATTATACTATTCCGTGGCTTCTTAAGATACATTATTTACATCATCATCCATTGATATAATTGCTAATACCCAGAATATTACATTCTAACCCTCTAATAAAAATGTTTTTGTCCATAAAATTTGTACATCAAATCATCCCAAGACATGGACTTCAGATTTTTTTTTAGGCCTACTAAGCATCTAAGATGCTCACAATCCAATCACCTTAATCATGATCCCCTCTACATGAGGTTCTTATACACAACTCATCTTATCATCTTGCAGTGTAAACACATTTCACAACTCAAGTCCTATTAACCCACTATCATTATTATCTATCATCATAATATTATCAAACTCATAATAAATTTATCATTAATCATTCTGTTTCATTGAAGAATCCTACCAACTCAAGGACCTAAGCCTCTCAACATTCAATCCAATAGTATTTGCCCCATACATTCTGTCTCATCCATGACTAACTCAATGATGGGGTCCTAAATCCCTCAATTTTAAATCATTGTCCAGTCCACAATAGGGTTCAAATCTATTAACGCATACAACACTCGATCATGTACTAATCGAGCACAAAAAGTTGAACCTTTAATCAAAATCCTACAATCAAGCCTTTACAACAAATGCTGAAAATTTGATTCCCAAATCCTAAGGAAAAATAAAAACCAATACTCAAACTAAGAAGCAGACCCTCAAATCACATACTCCCAAGTCACAATTCCAAACCATTACCGAAGACCAACTACTCCAAATCAATCTAATATCTTGAACCAGTACCTAGAATCAACCTCCCCATTCTAATCACATCCAAAGTGATTGTGGGGATCAACCTCCCCAACTAAATTATATGCAAGGCTAATACTAGGGATCAACTTCCTCATGTCAATCATATTCAAAATTAACATCAGGAACTGAATCTCAAAATTGCAAAAACTCAATCTTGATACTGAATCAACAAACCAAGTTGTCACAACTCCTTTAACAAAATTCGACAAAACATGGATTTCCATAACTCTAAATACATAGACAAAATAAATATAAATTAATCAAATAAAAAAACACTTTTATCATTTCATATTCACATCAATAACCTTCATTATCTTTTCTCTCTAGGGAATTGTCATTCCTGTTCGTCCCGAGTTTATGGAAAAATCCAAGAGGGGAGGGGTGAATTGGGTTCTTGAAAATTCTTTTCGTAATTAGAAGTTTAACCCCTTGCAAGTTTAATCTCCTTGATGAAACGTGCTATGAGATAGAATGAGAGGGTGCAAATGAAATATAAAATGCAAGCAATGAAACCACACGAGAGACAACAATATATAGTGGTTCGGGCAACCTTTCCTACTCCACTCTTCTAAGCACACACCCATTGTGTCTTGGGTTCCACTATTCTATATTCAATACAATCTAGAGCACCTGCTTTCTTTTAGATTCTAGTTATAGGGGGCACATACAATAGTCACTTATTGGTGAGACTAACTCTAACCAACCAAGTCTGATTTGTTGGTGAGACAAACTCAAATCAATCAAGTAAAATCCGTTAGTGAGACAAACTCAAACCAACTCCCTGTTTTGCTTCTTCTTGAATTTAGTCTCCAACATCGATCCAAGGTAAAAACACAAAAGAAAATAGACAAAAGAAAATTTATACTTTACAATGTGTAATTAATCAACTCCAGAAGCTCCTTGTCATGTGAAGAAGATGATCTTGTAAGCAAACACACTTGAAGTAGTAGCACTTGAAGCTTCAATAATTGTTCAAATGGTTTCAACACTCTTGAATAATAGAAGGTGTAAGCTCATCTTGTGTTTTTCTCTTTCTTTTATTCTTCTCTACTTGTTCATGTTCATACTTCAATGATATTTATAGAGAAAAAAAGATCTAACCCTTGGAGTAGAGGTTGACGTGTGTTTAATGTTGAAGTCACAAGTGGAGTCGACTTGGGATAGGTGAAGTCGACTTGGGTTACAACTTCGCTTTGTTAAAACTTGCTATCCATTTGCTGTTCAAAAATTTTCCTTCGAAGTCGCAGGCCAAGTTGACTTGGGTTAAGACTTCACTCAAGTCGCACGTGAAGTCGACTTAGGTTGAGACTTCACTTTGCTATCTGTCTGAAGTTGCAGGCGAAGTCAACTTGGCTATGAGACTTCACCCAAGTCGCAAGTGAAGTCGACTTGGGCTGAGATTTCACTTTGCTGAACTTGCTATTCATGAACTTGAGCTCTTGAAACTTAAATTATTTCACATTTTTATTTTCATATACATAATTAGAGACAAAATATCTGAGCACACTTACACAAATTCATTAGAACCTTTTTAATGATATTTCAATTATTTGTTAATCATCAAAATCAAATTAATCTTTCTTAAAGTAAGCATATGATCAACACTTCCCTACACGATTTAATATAGTATCCATATCTCGTAAATCCACATAATCAACTAAACATATTCTCTTCAGCCTCAAAAATCATCTCACCATTTTCAATCTATATCCATAAAATCAACACTGTATATTCAATTCATCTCAACATTTGCTTATGCTTCCATTATAACTCTTCTTGTACAATTTACTCATTGTGGTTCCATCTAACCTTTCTTAACTTTGCTCTAATACCATTTTGTAACGCCCTGACGACTAACCTTCATACTTAGTCTCCATAATCATAAAGTTGAGATGTTAGATAGAATCACCCTATACAAGCATTCTCATGTCATACTGTCCATTATAATACATACATCAAAAATATAGAAGTTAAACAAAATAAATTTACCAAAATCTCCTTCAATTCTCCACATAAATAACTACATTTAAACTCATAATAATAAAATTAGCTTTACAAGAAGTTCTCATTACATAACTAATTTATACAAAAAAATGTTAAACTTAATCTTGCCTAATAATTAAGTTAATAATTCATATAAACTCTGATGGACCGGGGCTTCTCATTACTTCTGCTTGAGCACCAACACCATATTGGGTGTCTACCTCCATCCTATCACCTAAAAATATCAACATAAGAAAACGTGAATTCAAACTAACTCAGTAAGTAGGATAACAGCAAAACTCAAATATTAAACCAAATAAACATCACTTTTATAAAACAATTCAATACCAAATTTTTCAAAATTCATATGTTCATATCCACACTCATGCTCCAAATGCTCATGCAATACAAATATTCATCTTTATCCTTCATGGTTACTGTCATTCTTCTTCTTCCATAGAAGAGACGGTGGGTTATTAGATTTTTGGTCAATTTTGAAAGTAGTCCCTCCTGTAACATTATTTCTGAAAATTGTCCTTCTTGTAACATTATTTGGAAATATTTTGAAAATAGTCTCTCCTCTCTCCTGTAACATTATTTGGAAATAAATATTCCATAGAAGAGACGGCGGGTTATTAGATTTTTAGTCAATTTTGAGAATAGTCACTCCTGTAACATTATTTGGAAATAAATATTTCGATATTTTACATGTGACACATAGCTCCCATAACAATTCGAATACCCACATTGCGGACACAGGTAAACAGCATATAAACCATTATCCTTGACCAACTGGGTTGGCAATTATAGCATACATCTATGTGTGCATAAGAAGAGGTTTTTGTGCATTAGTCCCTTAAGTTTGCAACATTTGCACTTTGACTATTAAATTCTATATTTATAATAGATAGCTCTAAATTAAAAAAGTGTACAATTTTTTATGACAAAATTGTACAGTTTTGGTCCCTCTAAATATATGAAATTCTAACACTGTTAACCCTTTAACATGAAATGTCCAAAATGACCTTCTGATTTCCTAAATAAATATCTAAAATATTCTAATTAAAATTTAAAATATTCTGTTGTCGTAGCAAATCCATAAATGTGGCCTAAAAAAGGCTTAACATTGTCCGATCCATTTAAGATTTAAAATATGAAAATAGTAATTTTGTAATTTCATGATATAGTTTTCTGATGTGAATTTCATACGAAAAAGTTAAACAGTGTCATGTCCGGGCTTCACGTAACTGGAAAGATCAATATTGCATATTTTTAAAAATCTTGTCGTTTGCTGCAAATAAGAAACTTAACACCAAATGTTCACATTTACAAAGTAAGGGACCTAGATGCAAAAATTCAACATTGGATTCATTAGCTAAATTCATTTTGAAAAACTAGCTATTGAATAAGAGTATGGTAGGTTATGTTCTCCACTAATAAGGATTGACTGTGTTGTGATCTTTTCTTGGTATATTTTTCAGCATTGTTGGAGGTGTTGTCGTCATTATTGGATTGTATCTACTGTTGTGGGGTAAGGAAGCAGACGACGTTTGTTCTGACTCTCAAAAACGTTCTACCATATCTTGTAACGAAGAAAAGGAAGGAAGACAAGGAAACAACGAGGCAAATGAGTTGGCGCCCGTGAAGATGCAAGAGGTCTAAATTCAAGGTTTTGGGTCTAATTAAATCTCATCATGGACCCGGAAGATGGTGATTAGATTACCTTATTTTTAATCCTTTGGACCCTAACACCGCTGGTAAAGAGTCCTTCGTAGGGGATGAAGGGTTCCTGGTCCTAGCAAGGAGGAATTATCTTCTCTATTTTTCGGAGCGATATCTTTTTGCCGTTTAATCATTTTATTTCAAACTGGTTCAAAAATATAATTTTTCCTCGAAACTTTTTTTTATAAACATGTTAATTTAGTTATATTTAATATGTAAACAAAGTTTTATTATTTTCGGATACGTGTATAAATTTATTTTATATTTTTAAATACAGGAATATTTAAGTGATTTTAAATAACTTAAAATGACTCGAATATCCTATATTTAAAAATTCAAAATAAATATTACACATATCCAAAAATAGTAAAACTTCATTTATAGATTAAAATAACTAGATTAACATGTTTATAAAATAAATTTTTAAAAAATATATAAAAAATATATTTTTAAATTAGTCGGAAATCACCGGAGTTTAGACTGGTCTTAGAAGATCACAACTTTATCTTCTTAACTATTTTATTAGTAATATTTTTATACGTACACCTCTAGAGAGCTAGAATTGCAATATGTACTTAGGTTAAATTATAAATACAAGAAACAAAAAAAAATTCCTTTGGATCCGTCATATGTATATAAGGGATACTCTTTAGATGTCCATCGGCTCCCTGAATTTTGAAAATTGAAAAATGCTCCTTGAATTTTTTTTTTAAAAAGTAATTTTGAATTGAATGCCTCCAGGACCTGTCAATTAATATCGTGCAACCTTTATGTGAATTATTATTATTATTATTATTATTATTATTGGCTTCTTTATTTTACTTTTTCTTGTCAATTAATATCCTGTACGAGAATTTTGGCCGGGTCGTTTTGGGCAGGGCCTTCATAGGCCGCTGTTATTTGCGCTGAGCTCATCGGCTTCAGACTAGACTGGCCTACAAGTCTGTGCCCATACATTAACGGTTCAACCTTGCCCATGGGCTATTGTGCAACCTGCAATATCGACAAAAGACAATTGCACTCGGAGTGCAGCTTATGCTCAGGAGTAAGGCTTGGGTCGGGTCTTATCGGATTTTTGATGAACTTTAATCCTAAACTTATGAGGTTTAGGTGAACGCTAAGTGTTGATTCCCCCACTTAAATGTAAATTTTCAAGTGAACCCATTACCATATTCGAGCTCAATAACCCAATGGACCTTTCTTGTTGATTTATATTTGAAATTTCACCTATATTGCAAGCCTTGTGTGGGTAGGTACTATTTGATAAAGGGGCTTCTAATGCCCACAAGCTCATTTTCAAGAGCAACGGTCATAAACCCTCATTAACAAGCAAGAGCTGTCTATTCTCATGAAGAAGCAAAAATATTTCTCTAAAGCCAAATGAAACAAAGGCGACGTGATGAACGGTGTGGATTAAACAAATTATCAATTTTTTATGAAATTTTTATTAGTCAAAATATATTTGACTAAATAAAAGGAGGTAGATTTGCAATATTTCAAATGAGAAATGAAAACTACAAAGATCTAAGCTACCAAGATAAGGTCTAAGCCATTAAAGTAATCAAGGAGGTGGATTTACAACATTTCAAATGAGAAATGAAAACTACAAAGATCTAAGCTACCAAGATAAGATCCAAGCTGTTAAAGTCATCAAGGAACATCAACCAATGTGGGCCTAATCAAAAATCAAGAAAATGTAAGTGAATATCAAGATGCAAATGATGACACAAAATCAATGGTTAAGAGATTTTTGACTTACTAACCAACGGAAGCCATGGGCCCATTAGTGGTTTTACAAGACCACCGCATAAAATTTGCCGAGAAGGACTCCTTGAGTTAGAATATTGCAAAATGAACAAGATAGGTTTATGCAAAAATATTATTAAAGCCCATTTACTTCCAATTTTCAAACTCCAAAAGCCTATAAAAGAGGCTTACTTCTCCTTCAAAAGGGGGCCCGGTCCACCTTCCAAAAATCCCTTGCATATCTTCCCCTTTCACCCCCAAGGCAAGGCAATCTTCAACAAAAAAATCCCAGCCGCTGCCTCCATTGGCCCTTTGCTTCTGTTTTCAATCGTCAACAGTTTTCCATTTTTTTCTGTCAGCGTTGTTTTGCCTATACTCTTCTCATATCATCATCTCCATCTTCTTCTTCCCCATTTCTTTTTCAGCCGGTTCCACCTTCCAAAAAAAAAACTTGTTCACCCAAAATCTCTACAGCTAGTGCCTCCCATTTCTACTTCCACCACAGAGTTTCCGAACCCACAAAACCCGGCATTTCTCCTCTGTTTAGCTGCTGCCCTCTATTTTATTTTACATTAGTATAATCACACCCGTCTCCTTCGTCGTTCTTGCTTACCCAGTTTTCTGGTCATCATCAGAAAAAGAGGTTTCTTCCTCCCCTCAGAAATTTTGGTCTTGGCCTCCATTTTCCACCCGTTGAGCACTTCCTTTGCTTGGTCTTCAGCTCTCGGACGCCACAGCATCCGTCTCTTCCAATGGCATGATTTTTATTAAAAACAAAACAAAATAAAACAAAACAAAGCTTGCATCATCCATCTGTCCGAGTGCCATCCAGATGATGGGTTTGCTTTCCAAGCCTTTGCATTAGCCGAGTCCATCACCATAGGTTTAAGTCCCTTCTCCATTTTGATGCTATCATTCATGTCCACCAATTTGAGGGAACGGGGATCGGACTTCAGTGTTCAAAAATTCATCTAGACGATTTTACTTTGATTGTAAACATTGTCCATTCCCACATCATTCTTGGTTCATTTTAAGCATGTCCGAACCGCTACTCAAATGGTTTGAGCACTTCATTTGAAAATCTGTTTTTACACCCATTCAAGACATGTCTGCCCATGCCTATTTGAAATATCTCTTGTTTCATCACAACAGCATCCTTTGAAGCTTTGATTTCTAGTCCATTTATATCATCCAAAATGTCATTTCGATGATTTAGTGCCGTCAACCTAGAAATTCATTTCCATCCCGTACACAGTCATGTCTCCCCACCATGACGTTGAAGCCCATTTGTAACAACCCATTTTGCATCAAGCAAGCTTTTCCATTTTTCTCCTGTGAATTACTTTCGGGTCCATCAGCAAGGTATGCTCATAGTCCAACTATTGAGTTAGAAATAAAATTTTAGTTCAAGCATAATCATCCAGTAGCATACCTTATCACGTTGCTTACTTTCAACATTCTCAAAAATCATTTCTTTTAGCAAACCATTTATATCAACGCTAGTAAAAATGACAGCTTGAAAAAACAAAAAAAAATTAAAATATCTATTCCATATTTATGCATCTGTGAAGGTACCCAAAAAAAATCAATTGTACAAGAAAATTATTTCGAATTATCATATTATATCTACACCGTTTCATAAAAATTTTAAACACCGTTCCTGTGACATCGCAATTGTATTTTTTCCTAGTTTAAAAAAAATCTATTTTGGAAAATATTTTTGTGTCATCTTATTTATATAAATAGTTAATTATTATCTAAAACAAAAAAAAAATCCTCAGATTCTAGAATAGGACCAAAGGTGTAAATTTCATTCTCAATTCTCGAACTGAGTCAGGGCCTTATAAAAAGCCTAGGGAACACATTCCCGTCTCCGCCCTTTTGAGCTTTTATGTATAAGATGTATATTAATTTTTAGTGCTCTTAGGACCAATGTACTAAAAGAATAATATTGTATTTTCTTCTAGTCGTAAGTCTGCCTAAAAAATCTTCTGTAATTTCAGTGTCTTATTATACACGAACAAACCACCGTTATTTGGTTAGTGGTGACTCCATAAAAAATTAATATATTAATTTTATTTCTATTTATTATGTGTATCTGCATTTGCATAATTTTCAGTAATTACTAATTGCACATAACTAATACACATATTTGTGTTTTGCTAACTCGCATTATTTAAAAATCTCTAATAGCTTGCATTATCTAAAAGCTTTGACACTTGCATATCCGTTCTTTAACCCTCATGTCTACGTCTTTAATATTTATTTTCATTTCTGATCTTTAACCCCTCTTCTACACTGTTTCTCTTGTTATTTTGCACGTTTCCTTAATGGATTTTTCTAACTTCTAATTGCGACTAATTAATATACTTAACTTTGCATCATATAAAAACTTTAATGGTTACATCATTTAAAACTCTTAGCATTCGCATTTTTCTTCTTTAACATTTATGTCTACACCTTTTATATGTTTTTCATCTCTGATGTTGAATATCTTTTCTGCATCTTTTATCTTTTTATTTGCGTATTTAATTTCGGTATTTAACTCGCATCATATCTAATTAGTTAATCTGCTGACTCGCATTACATATTTAATTTTCAATTTCGCATTTGCACATTTATTTTTCTAGACTTTGCATTTATATTTATTCTCCACTCATGCATATGCACGTTTACTTTTCAGCTTAGTTCACATCTATTTTTATTTTTATTTTCTATCATTTTGTATTGTGCATATTTTAGTCCATCATAATGCACCAAAGTTAACACGCTACACTAACCTTATCTCTAATATCAAAATTCAAGTTTGAATTGAATTGACATTAATTTCAAGTTGAAATTTGGATTGCTTTTCATTAAAAATTAATAAAATACTAACGTAACCTACATTTTCTCACTTCAAAATTTGCAAAGAAAGGAGACAATTGTACATTTGGATGGAGAATACCAAGCTTCATTATCGTTGTACATATATTTTTAAAAAATACAATAAATGGTTTTTATCCCGAATATTGTACTTTTAGCTTTTAAAACAAGAAATTTAAGTGGATTGATTCTATTGTTTTTATATGTATCAAAGCTAACTTCACACGTTTCATCCTACCAAAGTAAATTGATGAAATGATCCAAGCCCATAGCATTGATGAAAAATTCAATTTCACTATTATATTTAATGTTATTTATTTTTATTAAAATATAGAAAATTATGTCAATGTAAGCTAAGTGTATTTCATTATCTTTTAAAGATGTATAAAACTTGTATAAATTTAGAAAATCGCTTGGATATATATGTCAAAATTTCATAATATTCTTGGTTTCAAAAAGTTTTATAATATTATAAAATCATTATTTTATTATAAAAACATAGGGTTGGAAGACAAAATATATTATTATATATATTGGGGGCATTGGGTAGGTTTTGGCACCAGAGTTGATGTAAGTCTAGTATCTGTTTCAATTTTTGCCGATAGGAGTGCAACTTGGGTTGGGTTGTACCGGATTTAGGTGAACTCAAACTCTAAGTCTACCGAGTTTATATGAACTCAAACTCTAATATTAGAATTCAGGTTCGGGTCGAGTTTAAATTAGGTTAGTGTTGGTTTCGGTATTGGTCTCGAGTAAAAATTACCAACAAAGATAATGAATTTTTTAAACATTATTGCATTCATAGATGAATAATTTATACATGAATATATATAACTTATGATATCTTTAATTTTGATAAAAGTTAGTCTTTTAATTAAATAATCATTCTAAGTATAATGAATTTAATAAATTTACCTATTAATAATCAAGGTAAGAAAAATAATGAAATTACGTAAAATCATTATCTAAAGTTTAATATAAGTGAGACTTATATATCTCGTAGTTAATTGGTATATATACAAAAATTTTAAAAATTTTATATATTTATAATTACTTGCAAATAAAATTAATGTAGATGTAATAGATTCAACTTTTATGGATAAATGCAAATACATTTATGTTTAAGAATAAATATTTTATAGTTTAATTAGATTATGATTGTATGAAAGAACTTTTATTATAATTATAATTAAAAGACTTAATGCATAAACAAAAATATAAATATTGTAATAAATTAGGAGAAATATCGAGTTCAAACCGGGTCGGGTTATGGTACCAGGTTAATGTAAACTGAGTATTGGTTTCGGAATCTCTCAAGTCGGGTTGAAACCGATCCTAATTTGAAATTTTTTTTAAAAAAAGTCCCAAATTTGGTTTTAAGACTAGGTTAAGTCGGGCGGATTCAAATCAACTTGGTACTAAGTTGCACCCCTATCTGCTAGGTCGAGTGGGTTTGATTTGGAAAATTCCTCAAAATAGAAAATTTCTTTGGTCAGGTTGAGGGACTTCCGACTAACCAATACTAAGTTACACCCCTACTTCCATTTGCCCAACCCTCACTCTAACTTTATCCCCATCTGCATAAGTAAAACCGAAAACATATCCTATTCTTATGTTAATTGTAAAACTTAAATTTTAACCTTATTTGTGTAATTTAAGTACCAAAGGAAATTCATTTTGGAATTGGGGTTGATAGAATTCGACTACACAGATTTTCATTCAATTTACGAAAAGAATTTAAAATTTGGTGTGATTATAAATTAGTAAGTCATCTAAATGAAAAATAATAAAAACATGTGGCTCAATTAAATTTTTAAAAATACAAAAATCTAATATATTTTTAAAAATTATATTTTCTATAAAGGATAATGGAAGAAAACCAATAAATGTGGCAATAAATAATATAAACATAAACATAAATATAATAAAATGATATAATTTATCTGTAATATAATTTCAACATGACAAAAATTTATGTAAACATAAATATAAAAATAAAAAGCACACAATATGAAGAAATTTTATTAGGCTTTACGTATATAGTATATTTAAATAATATATTTTATAGTAAATATAAAGACGAAAATAGTGTTTGAGCTTTGTCAAAGTAAGCCCAGACACTATTTTTGATATTCAGCAGGTTGGGATTAGGCTCAACCAAGCCAAGTTTGACCTCTAACATTGCCAATTACACTTTCTTATTATCCATTTACAAGAAAAAAAATTAAAAAAAATTCGATTACAACTTCTCGAAGGAAAGAAATTGCCGAAATGGGTTTTAAAAGGATGAAAATAAATAAAAATTAAAAATTTTGAATTATCAATTATAGACTTCAAGCCCAAACCAAAACAATTAACTAAAAAATGAGCTTATAGGAAAAAATTGAGAGGGGCGAACTTTGAGATTAAAATATAAATGAACAAACTTTTTTTTTTATGAAAGGAACTACTCTATCCCAACTCCCTAACCATGTTGGAGGAAGGGGGGATAAAGAGATCCGAATAATGCATTGCCAAAAAATTGTCTGTACAAATATTCCCAATAATGAGTTGGGGGGTTACCCCACCAGACCAAACGATCCACAAGAGAAACAGATACAAAATCTGCCAATGAGTGAGTGACGACGTTACCCTTCCTCAGCACGTGTGGACAGACATATGAGATATGGTACAGAATAGTGATTTGACCTCCTCAGCAATAAACCCAACAGGTGAGAGCATGTGATTATCCATCAGTAGATACTTGTAAGAAAAAGAGAATCCGTTTCAAAAAGAACCCGACGCAGCTTTAGTTGAAGTGCCCATTTGACCCCAAGAAGAAGAGCTGTTGCTTCCATAATGAGCGGATCCAACGTACCCTTCCTCCTCCATCCCTTGCCGCGATGAAGAAGCCCCATGAATCACGGATGACAGCAGCAAAGCTCATAGGCAGGTGATCACCGTGTTTGTGAGTATCGACATTAATCTTGGAAGCCCCCGCGGGTGGCTTAATCCATCTAACCACCAGTGGCATGTCCAAAATACTGTCCAGGATGAGGGACTTTGCCCTTCTGTGTTGATCAAGGAAATTCCGACACCAAACCATGATGTTGGAGAAAACTGGTTGAACACTCTCCGTCCTGAGCATGTTTCGCATATACCACACCCGCCAACAGTACAGAATGAATAAAACTATATCAACAGATCCATGTTTAAGAACTAGAATTTTCAAAATATCTTGTACCGTGACCCAAAGTGTGGTCGTCCCTGCTCCTCAAAATATCGTGTATGTGGGCTTATTTGTGAAAATTAAATGTATCACTTAATTTCTGAAATTGCAAATACATCTACATAGTTTGTATATTTTTGCAAATTACAATCATTCATGACATTGTTATACGGCATGAGGTTATTGCAATTATGGTTAAATTATATGAGGATTATTTATAAATTTCTAAAACTATTTTAGTATATTTGTTATTTTGATTAAATTAAGTGAGTATATTTATAAATTACCCTTAATTTATGAGTTCGATTAAAAGACAAGTATATAGTATATAAACGAGCCTAATGTTAAACGCAATCTTACTCTAGGCCATATGTTTAAAGTAAAAATTATGACCAACCAAGGTACTTTACTATTCAATATTAAATGATAAGATCCTACTTTGGAACAACGATTTGTTGAGCCTAAGCCCAACCTATTGAGTCGTTTCTCATTCCTGGTCACATCCTATCCCCAATCTTGAAAAACTGACAACGCACTCAAAACTTGTTCCCAGCGACTTTATCATCTTAGTTCATCCTCTCAAGTCCCAATTTGTAGTGTTTAGAGTGAATTCTGTGGTGTAGAGACTCACAATAACTAATACAATCAAGCGCTAAGGAGGCATTAGAAAGCGCTTCACCACTCTTAAGGCTTGATTCCAATATCTCATATCACCGTTTTACTAAGAGTTCATTTAGTAACGTGAGTATAAAAGAGAGTGGTGAAACAAAGAAGTAATATTTTAAAAAAGTGTAAAAATAATATAATATAATAAGGACAAAGTTATAACAAATAAAATAAATGTGTAAAAAATATATTTGAAATATAAGAATGAAAAAAGGACGACAGTTAGGTGGTTAAAATACAAAAAAAATTTAAACTTGAATCAATTTATTAAATTATGGAATATTTTTAAATTTTTTATATTTACAAAATTAACCTTTTATTTCAAAATTAATGGCAATTTTGAAAAAAAAAATATTCACGCAGTTTTTTTTTTGGTTCGATTTGTGAATTGTAAAATTCAAAACAGAGGGGTAAATACACTATTGTGTCAAAGTTAGAGGTTAATTTTGTAAAAATTCATAATGTAGTTTAGTTTCAAAAATCTACCATCCGGTGAAAGAAAAAAAAATATCTTCACGATTAACGTTTCCTTTTGAGCTGCACTTTTGAACGGCATTTTTCCAGCAAGTTGGTTTAACAAAAAAAGGAGGCAGTGCTTCCATGTGATGTTGCTGCCTTATTTTTTGCTTTTAATGATTAAATCAATATCTACTCAGCTTATTTTGTTTAACGTTATTTATTTATGGGTAAATTGTTAATATACCCATTTAGTTTAACGCTAATTGTTGATATCTACGTTGTTTCACAAATTATATATTACTTTCACAAAATTTAACAAAAATTGCCTGATTACCCCATTTTAACAGTTAAAATTTAATGGCTGCTAAATAAAAAAGTGTGATTTGCAAATATACCCACTTAGTTTCACACTAATTGCTCATATATCTATATTGTTTCACAAATTGCATATTATCCCCACAGAGTTTCATGAAAATTGCTTGTGTACTCATGACATTTTTTCGCCAAGCGTACATTAAAATTTTGAATAATGACAAAAATGACTCTATTTAAAGCTATACTAGAATCTTATAGTTTATAAAACACCCAGTTGTGTAAGTAAAAGGGGTTTAACTAGAGGATAACATGTCAACAATTAATATTGATGTTTTGTAAATATGTTAACGATATAAGTATATTTTTGCAATTATGATCAAACTTATACGGTTATTTATGTTTCTAGAACTATATAGGTATATTTGTCATTATGGTCAAACCAAGTTGGTGTATTTGCAAATTACCCTTTATTCAGATGATTCAATATACCTATTTAGGAAAGTAGAAGCACGTTTTGGTCATTTCATATCATAATTTAATACTAATAAAATTTTGGATAATTATAGAATCATGAGTAAAAATTTCTACAACTTGAGCCATCTGGTGCAAATAACGTTTACGCTAAAAAATGTAAATTTCATGAACTTACCGATATGCAATAACCCCTATACCAATTAATTGCACGGGAGATAGTATGAGAGTTAACGAGAATTCTAAAAGATATAAAATCTAGGATTAAGAATCACTTTGGAGTAACCGAACATGTGCTAAGCAAGAGAATAGATACTCGACAAATGCATAATATGTGTGTAAAGGGACAAGTACAGCCAGACAATGCTGAAGAGTATATAAGCATTTATTATGCATCTTTTCCCTTATGGACGCATGTTTGAACCACTAATTAAAGATACGGTCCTGTAGCCAGTGTACATGGGATGGGAGCCATGTCTTTCAAGAAGTTCAAGCCTCACCTTCTAATGGTTTTGGTTCAAGTTGGCTACACATTGCAATTCTCTTCGCAAAAGCCTCTTTCAACCATGCATGAATCCTCATGTCTATACCACGTACAGACATTTTGTAGGTGGTGTGTTTATGTTACCTTTTGCTTATTTTCTTGAGAAGTGAGTTCTCTTTCTTCTCCACGTCCTTTTACTTTTATCATCTCATACCGCTTCCTAGTATTAGTATTTTTTGTGATTTTGGATGCAGGAAAATAAGGCCAAAGCTTACAGTTGCATTGTTTTTAGAGATTTGTGTGCTCTCCTTTCTCTGGTAAGGATTAAATTCGTAAACCTTGCTTTGGCCACACAAAGAAGAAACGGGCAGAGAAAGGACTAATGTAAAACCTTGTTATTGCTAATAGGATTGGATTTTGACTAATCAAGAAGTTGGACCCAAATCAAGAGGCTTTATCAATTATGGGGGATTTGCAAATAGGTCCCTTCAGTTTACAAGATTTGCACTTTTTGACTCCTAAGTTTCATATTAGCAACAGAATTTTAAGTTTTAAAATTTTACCCCTATAGTCCCAAGGTGATAGCCGAGTTTCGTGAAACCCTAACATGGTTAACTAACAAGCCGAAAGGACCAAAATACACTTCCCTTTTAATTATCTTACCAGTTATTTGCAAGCAGACCCACATTACTTGATCATAATTGTAAATAATCATTATAGTTGCAAAAATAGAAAATTACATTCCTACGCCCATGACATTATATTCTACCATGAAATATTTTTTAAAAATATTAAAAATCCAGGAATCAAACCCTTCTTCTAATCAGCTTAATAAATGATTTTGTGGCATTTGAAAATGAGAAAAATTAGTTTAGGATTACTGGATTCATTATGAGAGGAAGATGAAGGCAATTTTTTAATTCTAAAAGCATTTATAAAAATCTCTTTATGAAACTTAATTGCATGGGTAAACTTGCAATAGTTGCCAACTATAGGATATAATTTGCTATTTCCAAAACTATGAGTATATTTGTAATTATGTGAAATACTATGGTTATATTTGCAAATCGCAAATAACCCTAACCTTACTGGTGTTCTGACAAGGACTCTTCCAACAACCGTTCGTGAGCTTTTTCTCTTGCAATTTTATCATGATCAGCTACCATAGGCAATAAACCGTTTGAGGGAGAGCACATATATTGAGATCTTCCAGGCTTCGATTTGCTACGAATAAAAAAAAATACCATGTTGTGGATCGATTTTGTTTCCCTTATATACTCTTAGACCCATACTTTATAGTTGAAACCATTAGAAATTTTATGGGGATTATGTTTTTGAGACTTCATTTGAGGAAGTTAAATTTTTTTATAAAAAAATCATTTTTACTTGCAAAAACAAAGTCAAAAGGGCGTCGATGTATACATATAAAAAATATATACAAAATATATGAGATAATATGCAATTGTAGAAACTAAGTAGGCATATTTGCAGTACGATCAAACTATAAGGTATATTTGTAAATTATCATTTTTATGAATTTTAGACTATGTATATATTTCTTAAATTTCAAAAATTAATAATTTTGATAAGTATTATCAAAACCGGATTGGACCGGTCGAACTGGTTCGACCGGGAACCGGTGACGGATCTGATCTGTTTACAATAGGTTGGGTTCAACCCCATTGAACCACCTGAACCACACGACGGCGGTAGAACCGAAACCGATGGTCGGTCCGTATTCAATCGGTTCGGTGCAGAGCATTAAACGAACCCACAATCTATCTGTTGCTCGCTCGATTGCAATTTCCCTTCCCACCCCTTTTTCGTTTCCCTCCAAAGGCAGCCGTTGCTGCTCTCCCAAGTCCCTCCATCATCTTCCTTAAATCGTTTGCCATGGCCACCAAGCTACCCCTTTTCAGATCCAGTTATTTGCAGCATGAAAACCTGCTGGATTTTCTTGCCTTCTCCGGATCTGATGGCCATGATGCTCCTCTCTTTGGCATCTCTTTGCAATTCCGGCGTCCCAAAAACCCGACAGCTATCTTCTTTAATCGATCCGTCGACGACCATCGTTACCTGCACTGGAAACCGCACCATCGTCGTTGCCAACAAGACTGGGAAAATGGAGAAAATCTACAAAATAATTTTGAAAGGAAAATCCACCACCAGCACGAATCAAAAAGAGGATCTTCAACACGTCCGTCGTCAATTCAAAAATGGGAATCGTCAGTGGATTTCATAATCGAAAAGAGAATCTTCAATGACCTTGGTCTTCCCTTTCGATTCGAAAATGGAATGAAAATTGGCAGGGGATTTTTGTGCGGAAGCTTTTGGGAAGAGATTCTCAGCACCGAAATTCCCAGAGTGATGTCCAAATTCACCCAATCAAGCAAAAGGGTAATTTAGTCTTTTCGTGGCTTAACTAAATCATGCTAGAGGAGGCTGTTAGGGGAAGTGACGGAATATGACACGTTGTGAATTTCATTTAAATTAATCCCACATGAGTTGTTCTTAATTTTTATATTATTATAAATAATTAATTCTTCAATATTTACTCATTTATTTTATTTTTTATTTTGTTAAATATGTTTATAAAAGTGTAATTCATGAACAAGTTGAGATAAACAAGGATACTTCGGGTACCAAGTGTTTAGAATCAAGGTTTATTACACATTTCGGGTCAGCTAATTCAATTGATTTTTTAAATTTCATATTTAGTTAACGAATTTTCAAAATTTTCTATTATTTTCTTGTATGTTTTATTGTGATAATTGAAGTCTAACATATAGATTTATGAGTTATAAATATATATTGAAAAATGTATAATTAATTAAAAAATAATTACACCTTTATGACGTAATAAAGTATGTTATGCTAACATCATGGGTTCAAACCAGTTTGTTTAATCAGTAAAATCAATTCAAACTAGACGAGTTCCTTTACTGATTTGGTTCTAAAAACATTGGTTTTGATAGTTATTTAAGTAACTTTTATGGATGTGACTTGGGTATTATATCTATGAGTGCCTACCATGTCAATTTTAATTTAGGTAGGTTGAATTTCATACCAAGATAACTAAAATTAACCCAAATGGGTACTCATGTTGTAGCAACTTTAAGTATCTAACTTGTTATTTTATGATTTAGATACTTTATGACTATCTTTTAAAAATAAAAAAAAAGGAAAAGAAAAGGAGGTTAACTACGGAGTTTTGATGGAAAAGAAAAAGAGGTAAGGTAACTTGCAAATAAATATTAATTAATTTTTATGCTTCACCCATATTAAGGTGATTATAGTGGATATCCGTAGGTACCCTATCCGATTACACTCTTAAAAATTATTTAAGTAAGCCTAAAAGTTGTCAATTTTTTAAATTCACAAATATATATTAAAAAAATTATAAAAACTAATTTACAAATATACCATATAATTTGATCATATTACAAATATATCTGCTTAGTTTTCAAAAATTGCATATTGCCCCACATAATTTATACATATTATTTGAAAGTATGGCTACAATGTTTTCAACTCTATCATAGCTTCGTTATAGTGCTATCATGGCACAATAATATCATAAGTATATTTGCAAATATATATACAATTTAATAAACTAAGTGAGTACATTTTCAATTATGGTCAAATTATGTGAGATATATTTGCAAGTTATGCATTGGGGAAATAATCAGTTAAGGGCATACAGTATGTTTTGATTCCAATTTGGATTTTTTGTGTATACATTATAACAAAGTGCCAATTTTCTTATTTTATTTGGATGAAAACCAATTCCATTCAAGCCAAACTATAGAATAGCCGGATAAAATTTTGGTTGGCATGAATAGATAGTTTATTAGTCCTGTAAATTCGATGAAACCGAAGCCAGATAAAATGTTAGTTGGCATGAATGGATAGTATATAGTCGTGATATTTTGATGAAACCGATAGCTTAATTTGGCATGAATAGATAGTTTTGGCATTATTCTATGGGAGGACTAACATGGAATCTTTTATTATTATTATTATTATTATTAACATGAAAATTTTGAACTTTGCTAATAAATGCGCAGGGTCGGCCTAACTGCAAACCTGTACTTCGCAAGCATAAAATACACATCCCCAACTTTCGTGGCATCCATGTTCAACACTGTTGGGTCCTTCACCTTTCTAATTGCAGTGGTTCTGAGGTGAGATCATACACGTTCTTACATTCGAAGACAGTGTCGCGAATGAAATTAGTCAAATGCATGCATGAGTTGTTGTTTTTCTTATTCTTATTATTATTAGGTTAATTCCAACAATGGCCACAAAATAACCGATAATTACTATATGACCCAACATTTGTAGAAATATCAATATTGCGTTAAATTTGCAATTGTTCTTCAAATATTACAATAATGTAAGTCTTGCCCAAGTATTTTCACTTAAAATGCCCTTTGTTCAAATCTAAATGCATATAAAAATGAGTCCGTCCTTACATTTGTCATGGATGAGATTTTTTTTTTTTAACCAATTGTTTATCAGATTTTGAGCAAACTATATGCTATATTTAGGATTATTAAAGCTATATGAATATATTCGGAATTAGAAGAAAAAGTTGTGAGTATATTCGGGATTGATGTCTTCTGTGATCAGTCTGGAGTACTATTTTTATAAAACTATTATGCTAAGTACATATGATCCATCAAACTAGTTTAATTATTTTTGAAGATATGTAATTTTTTAACTTTAAAATATAGTGGTATTTTATCCTGTTTGAAATTCATAATTTATTATCATATTTAAACTTTATTGTTCTTCTTCTTGTCATTATTATTATTGTTGTTGTTGTTGTTTTTATTATGCAAATTTAGTACATATAGGCAGGAACAAATTGTTCCTAGTGGCTTTAATTTTGTAAAAATGTATTGAAAACAGATGAAAGAATTTTTGGTAAACCCCTTCATCCAATATTGCGCATATATTATATGTTTTTTAGGTTGGAAAGTGTAGACATTAGAAGCAGACGCGACGTGGCAAAGATTGTTGGCACGCTTGTTTCATTAGCGGGGTTGACCACCATTGCACTGTACAAGGGACCAGCAGTAAAAAACATTGGAGCTGTTCTCATTCATATGAAAGAAAGCACAGTCGTCCATGAAGATTGGATAAGGGGTTCAATACTTACGGTATTATGCTGTATTACTTTCTCCTCATGGTACATAATGCAGGCAGGTTCATCTCTCTCTCTCATTATCACGATTAATTAATTAAGTAATTAATAGAATATACATTTTTTGAAAATAAATTAGATGGGTGTGGATAAGCAAGAAAATATATCACCTAAAATTTAAATTAAGGCAGGTAGGAGAGCAATTCACCCAAACCTATATGAAACAAAGTCTTTATACAAAAAATGTGGCATGCAACTAGGGGGATTGCCCCCACTAAAACTTAGTTTCCCTCTTGTATAAAAGGCCAACCCTCATGCCACTAGGGGTGTAACCTAGTGATAACTCATGTTAGTCTATTAATAGCTAGTCATGAGTTCGATTCTCCTCTATCATTTAGGTGGTGTGTAAGTTTTTTCTATTTCCTCCCTTTGGTTGAACGCACTTGCAGTTTTCCCCCTATGTTTGATATTATTGAAAAAAATTTCTCTATTAAATGAGAGTTATGAATGTGCTTAAATGTAATATGAGTTGTTATGATATATATATAAAGACCTATGAAAAAGGCCAACCTCACTAGAGCATTAGCGATCTTGTTCTCATCGTGTAATACATGGCAAAAGGATGTCTATTCGAATCTGGAGCTCACTGATCTCCTCAATGAGATACTTTAAACCTGATTGTGGAGCCCCAACTCCATTTAAGAGATTAATTAGAAGAAGAGAATCTGATTAGAAAACCACTCTTTTGATTCCAATCTCCAGGCTCCATTACATACCCCTTAATAGGGGTGCCTGCTTCCGTTTCTAGCGTATTCAAAACACAACCCACTGCTTCGCATTGAGCTCCTGTAAAAGTGTCATTCCAATCTCGTGCAATAGCCTCGAAACCTAAGCAATTGTTCTCCAATCGAGCTCCAGCGTCCACATTATCCTTCATTTGTCCCATAGCTAGGCTCTTCCATTGAGTAGAACTGTTGCTGATAAACTGCACCCCCATCAGTTAACAGCTTGGTTAACAAGAACTAATAAATATAATCAAGACACCACTCCACAATTCCAGACATAGAAATCGGCAATCAGATTATTTCTTATATACCGGGTTTTCCAAAGATAGTAATATATAATGATAGGGGAAGAGGGTTGATACATTTTACTAGCTGAACCACTATCTCCCGAGCACTCCCAGAAGACCCCAGATATGTCTGTTGAAAGTAGGCAGTTTGAAACATGCCGACTTTTTTCAACAATCCCAAAACAGATGCAGTTCGTTTTCAACCAGGGACAGTATTAATTAATTTGCACTTTGCAGGCACTGACATTGAAGAGGTATCCAGCGCAATTGTCGTTAACAACATGGATGAACTTTATTGGTTGTACACAAACAACTGTTTTCACCGTTATTGTGGCTCACGAACCTAAGGATTGGCGTATTGGTTTTCAATGTTGACCTATGGAGTACTCTCTATGCTGTAAGTTTAATTTCCTATGATATATATAATTTTAATGGTTGAAATTTCGCCCTTAGAGACAAATGACACCTTGATTTTACACTCTTATCATTATCAGATGAGGCCTACACAAATACTTGCTTTAAATTGTCCTTGGTAGAAGTAGTTTCCTTCATTAAGTTGTCTCTATGAATGGCCAACTGTTCCAATCTTGCAAAGAATGTAAATTTGTATACTAATTTATTCTTTTGTTTTGCAGGGTATATTTGTCACAGGTTTGTTAGTATTTGCACAATTATGGTGCACAGAAGAAAGAGGACCAGTTTTTGTTTCAATGTTTAATCCTCTTGCAACAATTTTGGTCGCAGTTTTAGCTTATTTTGTTTTTGGAGAAAAACTCTATGCAGGATGGTAAGTTGTTCCAAAAAATTTTTGCATATGATTCATTAACTAAATCAATTTTCAAATATTCCCCACAGGATAAGAACATAAATACTGATAAGATATTTATGTGGTAATCATTATATAATTAATCATGAAAAGCAGTTTCATGCAACCCCATCTATTTTTCTATCTTAATAATTGATAACAAATCTACGTCATCCATTATATTTAGCACTATTTGTTTGATTTGGAAACTATATTTGTCCAAAATCAAAAAAATGCTTGAACCACATTTGGTTTAGAATATACATGAATACATTTGGTTTAGAATATACATATTCATATATATTCTAAACTATATTCATATATATATATATATATATGAGAGCTGTTCCAGTACAGCGTCATTGCACCGGAACAACGGTGCAGTTGCCCAAAAAATGGGCCTCACACATATTAAAATATAATGAAACTTTATATAATCATTTATCCATATATAAATCATACCTTAGATGGTTTAGATGTTGAAAAAACCACTTTAAAGTTGTTATTTACATCAAACTATTTTATTACGTTGAATTTGTACCATTTTCAGATGTGACCCATATACATATCTGATTGGGATGAAAATTGGTATAATTATAGAATATATTATTCTAAATACAATGGGTGGAGTAGATTATAATTTGATGATCATTTGGGGCCCATTTCAGCGATGCTGCACCGGAATTATGTACCAGAATATATATCTCTATATATATATATATATTATGAAAAATGCTTACCTCCATTCACATATGCTCTAGAATGTAGAACTATTATATGTAATTATTTATCTACATAGTAATAATATTTAGATAAAAAAATTTTAAATTGATATTTAATATCGAATTATTTTATTATATTGATTTTACATGTTTATAAATGAAGCTCACGCACAACAATACTAAGCAAAGGATTGGAATTCAATGACAATAATAATGCTAAATAAAAAAGATAAAGTATATTTTTCATCAATTGTCAAGGTAGAAAAATAAATGTAGTTATATAGAGGTAAATTTTCATAGAAGCAGAACTCATAATTAATTAACATACCTAACAATAATTAATTGCTATTTGCTCTACTCTTCGTTTTATATTTTCAGTATAATTGGAGGTGTTATGGTCATTCTTGGTCTCTATCTACTGTTGTGGGGTAAAGAAGCAGATGCAGATCGTATCAAGTCTAAAAAACTCTCTGCCTTGACCTGTGAACAAGAGAAGGATGGAATCCAACAACAAAACAAGGCAAAACATACCACGGAAGTAATGCAAGAGGTCTAAGATGCAAGATTGTATCGGGAATTGATTCATTTTAACTTTTAAAGCAATCGATTCTTCTTCTTTTTTTTAATAAAAAGAAAGCCAATTCGTTTCCAGTCTCTGACATCTGAGGTGCATCTTAGGGAACCAAAAGAGGCCAGCCATAGCAAACAATTATCTGAAATATTCAACTCCATACAAAGTAGTTCAAGATGCATTCCGGGGAATCTCTCCACCTTTCCTCATTAGCGCTAACATTCACAACAGCATAATCAGCTATGTGCCAGATTATTTCTCGTGCGTAAAACATGGGGAAAGTATATTTCCCACATTAGATATGCCTTCTGTCTCTTTGAGGAATCCATTCAAAGGTCCATCACTATGGATAAAGTTGATAATTACCAAGGAATTCGTGTTCACTTGAAATTCAATTGTCGAAGGCTTCCACTAGCCATTTAACAATACGAAGCACTAATATTGCTTCCATATCTAGAACACCCATTTCGTCCTAGACTATTCATGCCTTAACGGTAACAAAACCACCCCTGCTATCTATGATTACTGCACTTAACCCCATCACAATACTTTGTACTTTATATCTGTCAGGAACATTTACTTTCAGCGCCCCCAGACCACCCCCCCCCCCCCCCCCCCCCCCCCTCCATATCAGGCTTTTTCCAGTGTGTTACTAGAGAACCAGTATTTAGAATTTGATAGCAATTTTGCCTCTTCTAACTGGGTTAGGAATTTCACACACACACCATGTAGAAACATCCTAAATTGCCTCTAGTTGTCTATCCATACTTTTCCTGTTACGCAAGAACCATATTTTTTAGCAAAAGAGAGTAAACAACCTGAACTTCTGTATTACTCTCTTAACCAAATCCCATAAGAGCCTCCCTTATGAATTATAACCGCCAAAAATCTCCCATCACCACCCTTGTTTGTGCACAAGTCAAGAACGGGTGGGCCACGTCTTCCTCCTCCCTTTAGTCACATATAGTTGTCGTACATCAATGCCTCTCTTTGCCAATGATCTGAAGACACTAAGAAATAATCTCCAACTAAATATATTAATCTTTGACCAGAGGTTCACCCTTACAACATTTTGAACACCGGAACTCCATTGTCGACCCGATTGATACTAGCTGCCTGCCCCTCTTGTTACTTCTCACCCATCTTCAGTAGCTTGTACACTGATCTTACCATGTATTCTCCATTGGTTTCTAGACTCCGGTATAAAATGTCTTCATCTTCCCTTCTCAGCATTGGTGCATTTTGAATTTTCTCCCATCCATCTTCCCCTGTTGACATTACCACTAGCTCCTTATTCCACTACCTACCATCCTCTTCTATGAAAGATGCAACATTATCATCCTCAGAGATATATTTAGGTAAAGTTCAACTTTTTGTATATTCAAGTTCATTCGTTTGTCCTTAAAGAACATCAATATTTGTCCATCACTAGTCCTTCACTGACAGCTAATCCTTAAGACCTCTTGTACTCTTAAGATGCCCTTCTAAGCATCAATATACTATAATTCTGTTATCCTAGATGCTACAATGAGGATAATATTTGGCCTTAAATACTCTACTATACAAGAAATTAATTATGGTCACTAGACACCAGATTTGTTTTGTAATCAGAGCCAAGTTAGAGAATCTTAGATCCTTAAATCCAAGCCTCCCTACTCCCTTAGGACTGCACGTTCTACTCCATGCTAACTAATTCATTTTACTTTTCCCCATATTCTCTCCCCACTAGTAACGACTCATTATTCAGCTCAAATCATTGTAGAATCCCCTTATCAAAAAAAAGCTCATTACATAGCTTGAAATGGCCATTAAAAGAACCTCTTTCCCACCCCAAGATAATAGTCTGTGCAGCCATCCTTGCACTTTGCGTCATACCTTCTCCCTAAGACTCTTGAAAACATAGTTCTTTCCTCTTCTTAACCATATCATGAGGCTTATGTATAACTGAAAATCCTATCCAAATGATATTAATTCTATTGGAAATATTTCACACAATATCACTTGAAAACAATCACATAATAATACTTGAAAATAACCCCACAATAATGCTACTTGAAATATATCAAAACAACACTCTTATCCCACAATAATTATGCTAATGATGAAAAATAACTTTTCCAAATGAAAAACTGAATATTACAATGACTTAAGAAGAAGATACCTTAAAAGTCAAGCCCAAAAAATATTTTTTTAGCTTAGCCAAAAATCTGGCCTAGAGTAACCCCAAAATAGCTTCAACTATTATTGCTAGCTTTATGGGTGTGTGTGTGTGTGTTGAAAAGGGGGAGACCAACCCCCCTTTATAGTGTAATGGGCTCCTTCCATTTTCTTACACTACCAAAGTGAGATGGGATGTTTGGCTTTAAAAACCATCCTTAAACCAAATCATCCAAATTACAAAAACCAAGTAAATTTCTTAATGCTACATATACATTAGTTTTCAAAGGCTTAATGAATATGTTTGCTACTCGATCAGATGTCTTGCAACATACAAGCTCAATTTCCCTCTGTTTCACCAACTGACGAATGAAATAATATCACACATCAGTGTGCTTGCTTCTTCCATGATAAATTGGATTCTTAGCAAGTACAATTGATGAATTATTATCACAAAATATGTGAATTGGCTCATTTTCTTAATAATTTAACCTTTTGAGTATATTTTTCAGCCAAATAGCTTGGCATGCACATGTCATTGCCACAACGTACTCCACTTTTGTGGTAAATAAGGTCACGATTGGTTGCTTCTTTGATGACCAAATACCATTCCATCTGCATAGAAGAAGGCATATCTAGATTTACTTTTTCTATCATCTAGATCTCCTGCATAATCACTGTCAGTAAAACCTGTAAGATAAGAATTTTTGTTATCATATAAAATATCAAGAGTCCTTATCCTATTCAAGTATCACAAGATCCTTTTTGCAGCTTAGAGATGCATTTCTCTTAGACTTTCCCTATATCTACGGATCAAACTAACTACATATTTAATTTCTAGTCTTGCAGTTGTCAAATACATTAAACTGCCCACAATTTGCGTACATGAAGTATTGTCCACTTTCCTTTCACTATTATCTTTAGATAATTGTAATCCTATAACAACCGGAGTATAACTTATTTGTTTTCATCTGAAAATGCTATAGAACTTCTTTCAAATTCCAAGATAATAATTCATTAACTCATATCAGTCATGTCAAATTCGCTTTTCATTAATTGTTTAAATTCATCTATCATAAATTGATCGTTTCCAGTATGTATCAAATCATCCACATATAAGCAAACGATTAATATTTTGTCTCCTTTTCTATATTTTACATAAAGAGTATGTTCAAATGGATATTTGATTAATCTCATTTTCAAAATGAGAGTCAATGCAACTGTATCATGCTCGAAGGGCTTGTTTTAAACCATACAAAGCTTTTTTCAATTCGTAGACTTTATTTTTACTTTTTTGGTTTGATAAAAGCAAGGGACTATTCCACATACAAGTCTTCAAGTAAATCTCCACATAAAAAATCAGACCTTACATCCAACTGAAAAATAGACCATAAATTTTGACCGGCTAATGAGAGAACTAAGCTGATTGTTTCTTGTCGAGCTATGGGTGCAAAAATTTCATCATAGTCAATTCTAACTTCTTGCTTGTAGCCCTTAGCAACAAGTATCGCTTTATACTTTTTAACTTCACCAAGTATTATTCTTTTCTATTGAATTTATTTCTTCTTGCATTACATTATTTTCTATTGAATTTATTTCTTCTTGTATTGTATTCTTCCATTTTTCATCTTTTGCAGCACTTTCATAAATCTAATGAACCAATTTCAAAAAAGAAAGCAAAATGTGAAAGTGAAGTTTCATTATCATTTTCATTAAATCATCATCATTGTCACTACTTACCACAAAATCTCTCATCCAAGTTGGCTACTTTAGAGTTCTTCGGGGTTTAGTAGTTGCCTTACTGGTACTAGATGAAGCTACATATCTTAGTGACTCTTCTCTTCTATGTGGAATAGCTTCGTCCTATATTTTGCTTGATTTTGGCAATTCTTTTCCATTTTTTATAAAATTTAAAGGTATCAATGGCGGAGGTTGTGGGCTGTCAATTGTTAAGATTATGGCAGAAATCATGGCTGAGATTTGAAGATCTAATTTATCATAATTTGTGTATTAGTTGTATATATTCTTACCTAAAATAGATTAGCAGTAATTGTTGTAAATATTTTCTTGCCTAAAATAGTTTGCACAACAATTCTTATTTAAAAGAAAGATCATCAAAGAAAGGGCATTCAATCATTTTCTCAAACTTTGTTATGGTATCGAGCCTGCCTTTGAAATTCATAGCTGAATCTTCGAATCTGTCAGTTTCTTTTTGCTTCTGTCTTCCAAAGGTTTCTGGTTTGCTTTCATTTTTTTTGGGTTGATTAATTTTTGATCAACAACTCTGGCTTCGAGATTTCATTTTTTTTTGGAAGAATGTCTGCTGATAATTTTCTTAGAAGAATGTCTACAGAGACTTTGGCTATCAAATTTACAGGAAAGAATTATGCAGCATGGGAATTTCAGTTTAGAATATTTTTGAAAGGGAATGAGCTTTGGAATCACATTGATGGGTCTGCTCCTACTCCTAAAGAAGGTACAGAACTTAGTTAATGGGAGGCAAAGAATGCTCGAATCATCTCTTGGATTTTAGGTTCTATTGAAGCTCATATGGTGAACAATTTACGTTCCTTTAGTACGGCTAAGGAGATGTGGGATTATCTGCAATGCATATATCATCAAGATAACACTGCAAGATGATTTCAACTAGAACTTGAAATTAGTAACTTCAGTCAAGGTAATCTCTCTATTGAGCAGTATTATTCTGAATTTATTAATCTATGAAGCGAATATTCTGGTATTATTTATTCAAAGGTACCTAATGAGGCCTTAGCCAGCCTTCAAGCGGTTCATGAAGATAGTAGGCGTGATCAGTTTTTGATGAAACTGAGGCCAGAATTTGAAGTTGCACAGGCTGGATTACTGAATAGAAATCCTGTCCCTTCCTTGGATATATGTCTTGGTGAATTGTTGTGTGAAGAACAAAGAATGGCTACACAAGCTGTTCTTGGTTCGTCCAAGGAGACATCTGAGGTTGTTAATGTTGCTTATGCTGCTCAAGGGAAGAACCGAGGAAAGGGACAAAAGCAGTGCTATAGTTGCAAGGAGTTCGGGCATATTGCCCGCAATTGTGGTAAGAAATTCTGCAATTATTGTAAATGGAATGGACACATTATCAAGCAATGTCCTACACGCCCAGAAAACCGACAAGGGCAAGCTTTTCAGGCTACTATCTCAGAACCTACCAATATCAGATCTACAGCCACAATTGCTGGCACAAATCAGTCTTTTGTTACTCCAGAAATGGTCCAACAGATGATTATCACAGCATTCTCTACTCTTGGACTTCATGGTCAAGGTAAGATTGTTTCTTCTCCTTGGTTTGTTGATTCTGGGGCATCAAATCATATGACTGGATCACCTGATTGGCTGCATAATCTTCGAAAGTATACTGGTAAATAAAATATTCAGATTGCTAATGGAAGTAATCTTCCCATTACAGTCATTGGTGATATTGGACCTTCCTTTCGTCATGTATTTGTCTCTCCTGGATTGTCTACTAGTTTAATTTCAGTTGGGCAGTTGGTGGATAATAACTGTAATGTAAATTTCTCTCGTCGTGGTTGTCTTATGCAGGATCATGGGTTAGGGAAGGTGATCGTGAGGGGCCCTAAAGTGGGCAGATTATTTCCATAGCAATTTATTATTCCTAGAACTTTGTCTTTAGCTTCTATTATTATTGAAAATAAGGTTGACGTTTGGCATAAACGATTGAGCCATCCAAATAATGTGATATTGTCTCATTTAATGAAGCATGGTTTTCTTGGCAATCAGTATTCTTCTAACAGTTTATCTCTTGATTACTCTATTTGTAAACTATGAAAGAGTAAAGTGTTACCTTTTCCTACTTATGGTACTCATGCTAATACATGTTTTGAGATTATACATAGTGATGTTTGGGGTGTTACTCCTATCATTTCCCATATGCAGTATAAATATTTCATAGCATTCATTGATGACTATAGTCGTTTCACATGGATATATTTTCTGCGTACTAAAGCTGAAGTGTTAACTGTTTTCAGAAGTTTTGTGGCTTATATTGAGACTCAATTTTCCACCTCCATTAAGGTTTTACGGTCTGATAATGGAGGTGAGTATATGTCACATGATTTTCAAGCTTTCTTACAATAAAAAGGCATTATATCTCAACGATCATGCCCTTATACCCCTCAACAGAATGGGGTTGCTGAATAGAAAAATCGTCACTTGCTGGATATGGTTCGCACTTTACTCTTAGAGGCCTTAGTTCCGCCGAGATTTTGGGTGGAAGCTCTGTCAACTGCAGTTTATCTAATTAATCGGCTACCTTCTCAACAATTGAATTTTGATTCTCCTCACTTCCGTCTTTTTGGTATGCAGCTTGATTATCATATGCTACACACTTTTGGATGTGTTTGCTTTGTCCACTTGCCTTCACATGAACGTCACAAGCTTACAGCTCAATCCGTTAGGTGTGCATTTATGGGATATAGCACTACTCACAAAGGATTTTTGTGTTATGATGCTGCCACTAATCAACTGCGTGTTTCTAGAAATGTGGTTTTCTTTGAACATGAGTACTATTTTCAGCAGCAGGATCTCCCTTCACATGGTGTTCTTCTTCATAGCTTTGATGATATATCTCCCTCCTTTGAGCGTTTTAAACCTGGTTTTGTCTATCAGCGACGACAACCCCCATCATTGCAAATCCTTCCCGACCCTGATCCAGTGCCCACTTCAGTGGCTCTTCGACGATCTAATCGTATCAGTCGTCCTCCTGATAGGTATAGTTTTTCTGCTATTTTAGATGATATTACAGTTCCTACCTCTTATTCTCAGGCCATTAAACATGTATGTTGGGAGAAAGCTATGCAAGAAGAACTTCAAGCTCTTCAAGAGAACCATACTTGCGATATTGTTCCTTGTCCTACTGGTGTTAAACCCATTGGTTATAAATGAGTATATTCCATTAAGCTGAGATCTGATGGGTCACTTGACCGATACAAAGCAAGGTTGGTGGCACTCGGAAATCGACAAGAGTATGGAGTTGATTATGAGGAGACATTTGCACCGGTGGCCAAAACGACGATAGTGCGACTTGGTCTAGCTATTGCTGCTTCCAAGGGCTGGTCATTACGACAGATGGATATTAAGAATGCCTTTTTACATGGGGATCTTAAGGAAGCAATTTATATGACTCTACCACCAAGGTTATTTTCTACACCCTCTTCTGATGTTTGTAAACTAAAAAAGTCACTCTATGGTTTAAAACAGGCTTCGCGTGCTTGGTTTGATAAGTTTCGATCCACGCTTATTAGCTTCGCTTTTGTCCAGAGTCAATATGATTCCTCTTTGTTTCTTTGCAAGACTCCTAAAGGAATTGTTTTGCTCCTAGTATATGTTAATGATATCATTATTACAGGGACCGACTCTGAATTGATTTCTCAGCTTCAATAGCGCCTTCAAAGCTCTTTTCATATGAAAGACCTAGGTCCTCTACGCTATTATTTAGGCCTTAAAGTGAACTCTACAACGGCTGGTCTTTTCTTAAATCAACATAAATACATTCAGGAGATAATTACATTAGTTGGTCTTCACGATGGCCGATCTGTTGATACTCCCTTAGAAGTGAATGTTAAATATCGTCATGATGAGGTTGATTTTTTGCCTAATCCCTCATTATATAGACGTTCAGTGGGGAGCTTGAATTATCTAATTATTACTCAGCCTGACATTTCTTTTGTTGTCCAACAAGTTAGTCAATTTATGCAGGCCCCTCGGCACCTTCACTTGGCTGCTGTTCGTCGCATTGTTCGCTATTTGCAAGGCACTTCTACTCGCAGTCTTTCCTTTCCTGTGGATTCTCCTATTCACTTTGTTGCATATAGTGATGCTGACTGGGCTGGTTGTTCTGATACTCGACGTTCCATTACTGGCTAGTGCATGTTCCTTGGCAACTCTCTTGTCTCTTGGAAAAGCAAAGGCAAGATCAGGTGTCGAAATCCTCCACTGAGTCTGAGTATCGTGCTATGTCCTCTGCATGTTCTAAGATCGTTTGGCTTCGAGGACTGTTGGGTGAGCTTGGGTTTCCTCAAATGGAACCTACTCCACTTCATGCGGATAATACTAGTGCTATCCAAATTACAGCTAACTCAGTGTTTCATGATCGCACCAAGCACATAGAAGTGGATTGTCACTCTATTCGTGAAGCATATGATGCCCATATCATTTCTCTACCTCACATCACCACTGATCAATAGACTGCTGATGTATTTACTAAAGCTCTCTCACGATAATGACATCATTTTCTGGTTACCAAATTGATGCTTTATGATCATCCTGCATCAATTTGAGGGGGGATATCAATGGCAGAGGTTGTGGGCTGTCAATTGCTAAGATTATGGCAGAAATTATGGCTGAGATTTGAAGATCTAATTTATCATAATTTGTGTATTAGTTGTATATATTCTTACCTAAAATAGATTAGCAGTAATTGCTGTAAATATTTTTTTGCCTAAAATAGGTTGTACAACAATTCTTATTTAAAAGAAAGATCATCAAAGAAAGGGCGTTTAGCCATTTTCTCAAACTTTGTTAAAAGGAATAATCTTTCCTTTATTTTCTGTCTATTGAAAATACTTATCTTTGACAAAAGTTGCATCTCTATTATTCACAATATTTTCAATTTTAGGATTATAAAGCCAATAAGTCTTAGAATTATTACTATACCTAATAAAAATATATACCTTTCTTTTGTCATCCAACTTCTTTTTTTGTTAGGAACATAAGCATAATCAGTGCAATCAAAAACTCTGAGATGTGTTACACTTGGCTTGTAGCTACTCCATGCTTCTTCTGGTGTCATATTCCTTACACTTTTTTTGGGCACATGTTTAGTACATAAACACTCCAGTTCACAGCTTCTGCCCAAAACGTTTTTTGCATAGATTTTGTTTTCAACATACTTCTGGCCACAACCATAACTGTTCAATTTTTCTTTTTGCAACTCCATTTTGTTATGGAGTGTATGTTGCTGTCAATTGATGTTTGATACCATAATTTTCACAAAACTAAATAAAATCATTTGAGGTACATTTATCACCTCAGTCATTTTTTAAACATTTAATAGGATGACCACTTTGCTTTTCAACAAATCACTTAAACTTTCAAAACACTGAAAATGCTTCTAACTTCTCTTCAAGAAAGAAAACTCATGTTTTTATGATAAAATCATCAATGAAAGTTATAAAGTATCGTTTATCCCTAAAAATCAAGGTTCGATAGCATACATATATCTGAATGAACAATCTCCAGTAGATCCTTAGCCCTTCTTCACTATCCAGTTGGAAAAGAAATTTGATATTGTTTTCCCACTTGCAATCTTTACATGCATCATTTGGGCGATCAATCGATGGTAATAGGATTGTCATATTCTTTTGATACAATAATTTCAGTCCACTAAAATTCAAATATTCAAATCTTAAATGCCAAAGCCACGAATCATTTTTCACAATAGCATTGAAATATGGTAACCTTGCACTTTGAATATGAAGATGAAAGATTCTATTTGGTGTCATCTTGACATTTGCAATAACTTGTTTCTATTCATTTTCAATTTTACAGCATCCATTTCATGCTAATTTCATAACCCTTTCTAACAACTGCCCCATACTCAATGAATTATTTTTTATGTTCAATATATAAAAAATATTGGATATATGTTGTTGAGTGTCTTTTGCTCGAATTGAAAATTTTTTCCTTTTAACACAATTTCAATGGTGGAATTATCACCAAATTTGGTAGCAAAATGAAATTTTTCATCAATTTCAGAGAATAGTTCTTTATTTCTACACATATGATTACTAGCATTGGCATCCAAGTACCACATAGAATCTTCAGTTTCATGTGTAGCATGGCATATTAGAAGCAAAGTTTCTATCATCTCATTCTTCTTTTTTGTATGATTAACCCAATTCGTGATTTATATGAATATTACAGCATTCAAAATTATAATAACCAAATTTACAACAATTATAACATTGAATATGAGGCTTATCTGTTTTGGCATAGTTTCCTCTTCTTAGTATTTGTCCAATTGCTTGGACACCACCTCAATTGCGTCCATGATTGTCTCCTCTATTTTGATTGAATTCTTTATTCCAAACATCTCTACGAGCTTCATTTGTATTGAATCCTCCTCTTTCTCTTCCCTGATTACCTTGGCATCTATCATATGAAGTACCTCTACCTCTTTCTACATTTGAACTATCAAAAACTTGCTTTATCTGTAATGTTTGCTCTCTAGTTGAGCATTGGCTTTTTCTAACGTCATGTATCATTAGTGATCCCATTACTTCATCAATTGATGTGTTAGACGAATTTTTAGATTCTTCAATTTGACATGCCACATCAAATTTTGAGGTTATAGATGTAAGAATCTTTTGTATAGAAATATCGGCAATTTTTTCACTATTAGCTTTCATTTGATTGACAATAGCTAATGTACGAGTAAAGTAATCTGTTACTTTATGCTAATGATGAAAAATAACTTCTCTAAATGAAAAACTGAATATTACAATGACATAAGAATGGCATACCTTAAAACCAAACCCAAAAAATATTTTTTAGCCTAACTAAAAATCTGGCCTAGCTTAATCCCAAAACAGCTTCGGTGTTGCTAGTTTTATGGCTGTGTGTGGATGTTGCAAATGGGGAGAGCAAAACCCTTTTATAGTGTAATAAGCCCTCCAATTTTCTCACACTACCAATGTGGGATGGGAGGTTTCGCCTCGATAAATTTAGCCCTTGCCAACTGACACTGCTTCCATCTAGTGTTAGTGATGAAATACAACTTAATTTTAGCCATATTGACTTCCTGTCTAGAAAATAAGCCATAAACATGTGAGATGGACTTTTCTTCATCTACAAAGAACAGATGACTAATTGTTGGCCCCTGTCTACACATTCTCATCCCATGGATATCACGATCATCATTACCTTCTTAGAATTATAGATGAAAGAACTTATATATAAATTAGAAATAAGAACAATGAAAGAAGATCACCTTGTCACAATCCTCTTTCTAGTTTAAATGAATCTGTATGAAAACCATTACTTTTCATTCTATAGCTAATAATCCTTAAAATCTAATCTATGTAATTCATTTTTTTTTTACAAAAGTTCTTCTTTATCAACATATGGCACAAGAAGACACATTCAACCCTATTGTAGGCCTTTGATATATCTAACTTAACCGCAACCTTTTCTCTCTTACAATTTTTTCAACTTCCCAAGGAATGAACTGCTTCAAATACTACTAGCATGTTATCGAATATCAAATGACTAGGTACAAATGCACATTTTTTGCTCTCCTATTACTTGGTTCATACATTGTTTTAGTTTATTAATAGGACTCTAGAGAGAATTTTATATATTATATTGCAAAGCTTGATAGGCCTAGAGTTAGATATTTTAACTGCACCTCACTTCTTAGAAATTAGGACTATGATGGTCTGATCAATAACTTGTATATATAAATCCCATTGTACAAATTTGTTATCTTCCATAAATTGCTTGCACACATTGTAAACATCCAACCCCATTACGCTTTAGGATTTTTTAAAAAATAATGTTGGCCCGCCATCGCTTCTCATAGCTTTTAAGGGGTCCATAACCTTCAAAGTTTTTGTTACTTCTTCGGTCTACAAGCATCTAATCAATTCATTGTCCATGAAGTCTGTTATTCTACTAAAACTTGTCCAAATGTACCTTTTCTATCATCTAGATCTCTTACATAATCATAGTCAATAAAACTTGTAAGACAAGAATTTTTATTATCATATAAAATGCAAAAATTTCTTATTCCATTAAAGTAACCTTTAGCAGCTTGGAGACACATTTCTCTTAGAATTTTTTATATATCTACTGATCAAACTAGTTGCATACATGATATCAACTTATAACTATCAAATACATCAAACTGCCCATAATTTGCTTATATAAAATATTATTCACTCTTTTTTCATCATTATCTTTAGATAAATTAATCTTTTTTATGGGGTTAGATAAATTAATCTTGTAACAACTACAATACATGCATGTTTACTTGTTTCTATCTGAAAATGTTAAAAATTTCTTTCAAATACTTCTTTTGAATTATGAAGATGTCATTTTCTAATTGATCAACCTCAATTCTAAGATAATAGTTCACCAGGTCCATATCAGTCGTGTCAAATTCTTTTTCTATTAACTACTTAAATTTATCAATTATGAATTGATCATTTCCAATGTATATCAAATCATTCACATATAAGTAAACAATCAATATTTTATTTCATCATTCAGATTTCACATAGAGTGTATTCATATGGACATTTTATGAATCTTATATTTTCAAAACGAGAGTCAATGAGATTATACAAAACTCGAGGGGCTTATTTAAAACCATACAAGGCATTTTTCAATCTATAGACTTTATTTTAATTTTTTGGTTCAATAAAATCAAGAAAGTATTCCACAAACATCACTTCAAGTAGATCTCCATGTAGAAAAGTAGACTTTACATACAGATGAAAAAAAATCATGAATTTTGAGCAACTAATGAGATAACTAACCTCATTGTTTCTTGCCGAGCTACGGATGTAAAGACTTCATTATAGTTGATTTCAGCTTTCTGCTTATAGCCCTTAGCAACAAGTTTAGCTTTACACTTTTCAACTTTACCATTTGCATTGACTTTTAATCTACAAAACTACTTTACACTAATGGGTTAATGTCCTTCAAAAAGATCAACTAATTTTCATGTGTTATTCTCCTCAATTAAATTTATTTCTTCTTGTATTGTATTCTTCTATTTTCATCTTGTATAGCACTTTCACGATCTAGTGGATCAACTTCAAAAAAGAAAGCAAAATGTGCAAGTGGAGCTTCATCATTATTTTCATTAATATCATCATTATTGTCATTATTTATCACAAAATCAAATCTTTCATCCAAGTTGGCTGCTTTAGAGTTCTTTAAGGTCTAGTAGTCGCCCCACTAGTACTCAATGAAGCTACATTTTTTAATGACTCTCCTCTTTTAGGTAATGATTCTCTTTTAGGTGAAACAACTTCATCCTACATTTTGCTTGACTCTAGTAGTTCTTTTCCATGTTCTAGAAATTCTCAAGGAATAATCTTTTCCTTATTTTCTTTTTATTGAAAAGTTTTATCTTCAACAAAAGTCACATCTTTACTATTCATAATTTTTTATTTTTGAAATTATAAAATCATTAAGTCTTAGAATTATCATTGTATCCAATAAAGATACATACATCAATTTTGTCATCTAACTTCTTTATCTTTTCATTAGGAATATGAGCATAAACAATATAACTAAAAATTTAAGATATATTTCACTTCGCTTACAGCTACTTCATGTTTCTTCTTGTGTCATATTCCTTACACTTTTTTGTTGGGACATGAACACTCCAATTCATTTCTTTTACCTAAAATACTTTTGTCAAAAATTTTGTTTTTAACATACTTCTAACCATGTCCATAATTGTTCGATTTTTTAGCATAATTGTTCGATTTTTTAGCAACTACATTTTATTATGAAGTGTATACTGCTGTCAATTGATAATTGATACCATGATTTTTATAAAACCAAACAAAATCATTTTAAGTATATTCACCACCTCGTCAATTCTTAAGTTTTTTATAAAATGACCCATTTGCTTTTCAACAAATAAGTTAAACTTTTGAAATACTGAAAATGCTTCTGACTTTTCTTCAAGAAAGAAAACTCACGTCTTTCTGCTAAAATCATTAATAAAGTTTATAAAATATCTTTTACCACAATCTCAACCGGCATCATTCGAGCAATCAATCAATAGCAATCCTATTACCATATTCTTCCAATATAATAATTTTAACTCATTAAAATTTAGATGTCTAAATCTTAAATGCTAAAGTCATGAATCATTTTTCATAATAATATTAAAGCATGACAGTCTTCCATTATAAATATAAAGAAGAAATATTCTATTTGATGTCATTTTAACATTTGCAATGACTTGTTTCTGCTCATCTCAATTTTGTAACATCAGTCCTTCATGTTAATCTCATATTCCTTCTCTAAAAGTTTTCACATACTCAATAATTATTTTTCAATTCTAGTGCATAAAAGACGTTGGATATATGTTAGTGTGTACCATCGTTTGCTAAAATTAAAAATTTTCCTTTCCTCACAATTCCAGTGGTGAAATGATGATCAAATTTGGTAGTAGAATGAAAACTTTTATTAATTTCAAAAAACAGTTATTTATCCCACAAATTATAAAAAGTATATAAGTACCATATAGAATCTTCAATTTCATATATAGTAGTGCATGTTAGAGAAGAGTTTCTATCATCTTACTCTTTTTATATGATCAACTCATTCTTGATTTGTAAGATAATTATAACATTAATCATTATAATGACCAAATTTACTATAACGATAATATTAAATATGAGACTTATCTATTTTGGCATAGTTTTCTCTTCCTCACATTTGTCTGGGTGCTCAACCACAACCCTAACCACATCCATGATTTTTTATGGGTATTTTTGTAATCATTTTAATAAATATTTTTCAAGCTAAGCTTTAAGACATTCTTACAATTTTCTTATAATATACAGACATGTAGCTAACCATTTTTCTAAATTTATCCAAAAGGTGGACACCCCCACACACCTAGGCAAAACTAATTCCACCAACTTATTTATTATTCACGCCAACCACCAAATGCTACTTTCTTTTTGAAATATACAACTGTTGTGGAGTCTCGAAATTAGGCGCCCATCCACATAGGACAACCCCAGCTACCACCACGCCAAAGGCATGGTAACTAACCATATCCATGATTATCTCCTCTATTTTTATTGAATTCTTGATTGTGAACATCTCTAGGAGCTTCATTTCATTGAATCTTCCTCTTCCTCAATTACTTAACCTCTATCATATAAAGTACATTCATCTCTTTCTATATTTAAATCACTAAAAACTTACTTCGTATGTAAAGCTTGCTCTTTAGTTGAGCGTTAGCTTATTTTAACTTTATGTATCATTAACGATCCCATTATTACATCAATCGATGTATTAAAAAAAATTTTAATTCTTCGATTTGACATGCCGCATCAAATGTTAGGATCATGATCTAAGAATCTTTTTATATAACAAAAAATATCAACAACTTTTCATCATCAACTTTCATTTGATTGACAATAGCTAATATACAAGTAAAATAATCTGTTACTAATTCTGAAATTTTCATTTTGAGATTTTCAAAGTTAATTTTCAAAATTTTAATTGAATAGCTTTAACACATGCAATTCCTTGAAAATTTTCAAGAATACTTTGGGCTTCATAACGTTGTTGTGATTTTTTCAAAAATGTCTTCATTTATTGCTTGGGGTAAAAAAGCAAGAGTCTTTTAGTATTTCTTTTTCACATCCTTTTAATTCAATTATCTGTGACTGTTTCATATCACTTTCTACTTCTGGTATAGGTTCTTCATACTTAGTTTCAATAATATCCTAAATATCTTGAAATTTAAAAATAACTCTCATCTGAGTTTCCCAATGTTCATAATTTTTACCCCGAGCCTTAGAATTTGTGGTTGCATAATATCATTGGTTGAAGTCATTTAAGAGGATTCTTACCTAAACTTCTGGAGTCTTGTTTGGAAGACAATCTTACTCACCTCAACACAACTTCAACAATGCTAAAGCCAATGCCAACACTAATACCACTTTTTGAAAATATTCCATACAATACACTAATTATCTTACAATAATATTACTTGGACATAATCCCGCTGTAACACTACTAACCCACAAACTAATTTTACTTGCAATATATAATTGAAACAACACTCATATTCAACCACAATTGTGCTAATGACAAAAATAATTTTTCTAAATGAAAAACTAAATATTACAATGTTATCAGAAAAATATACCTTAAAAAGCCAAGCCTAAGAGAACTTTTTAGCCTAGCTTGACCTCAAAATAACTTAAACTTTGTGTCTTGTGGTGGTGTGTAAAATGGGAGGTGACCAATTCTCTTTTTATGGTGAAATGGGCCCCTCCTGTTTTCTCACCCAAAGGATGTGGGATTGGAGGTAATAAGTCTCAAGATAATCTTGATGTATTTAATTTATAAATTATGTTTTACTATTTTCGAAAACATGTATATATTTTTGGATTTCTAAAAATTATATTTTAATTATTCTAACTTTTGAAAATAACTAAGGGAGTGTTTGTTTTTAAATAAAACTTTTCATTCTCTATGACTATTTAATTTTTTAAGTATTTCTTCACATCTTCTTATATAGATCACTCTACTTTTTAATCATTTCTTCACAACTATACATACAACTAACTTATCTATTTTAACTTTATTCTCTTTATTCATCTTTACCTCTATTGCATCATATCATTTTCTCTCATTTCACTAACTTTTATACCAAAAATTTTATTACTTCCTAAACACCCCCGAATGTAAATGTGTTTAAAAATTTAAATATATATACACATACATCTCCAAAAATAATAAAATTTAATTTATAGATTAGATATATCTAGATTAACAGATTTATAAAAAAATGAAAAACTAAAAAATGGGATTTGCGATCGAATGCAGTTTACCTCTAAATTTATACACCTAAGTTTTTGTTCTATTTTTGTTTAGATCTAAGATAAACATTTTTAAAAATCAACAAATAGCATGGTGCAATCCATTGCATTGAAGAATTTCCCTGTATATAATATTGGAGTCATTTGCACTTGTATTAATATTTCTTACCATAGTTCAGCGATGCTTTTAAAATACCTTCAAAACTATTAATAACTTATAAATTTTGATTTTATTTTTAACAATTTTTATTCTATTTATATCAAAACCATGATTATATTCACAAACAGTCGTCTATTTATGTTCTTCCTAAAATGCCCTTAATTACTGTTTGTCTTAGGTTCCAATATTCGAATTTCCAATTTTGGCATATATATAACAATATCCTATAAGTTGCATAAATTTTTCATAATTTTTTCTCCAAATTTAAATCTTGGGTGAAGCTGAAAATGGAAGGGATACGTAGCTATTTTTGAAAGGAAAAAGCAATGAACAACTGTATGCGGTTCTTTTAATGATTTTAGTAATTAGTATTTACTGCCGTAGTTTTGTAAAAGTAGGGTAAATTATTAAACTTTTGTAACTTGATATATAATTTTATATTTTAAGTATTTGAATAAACAAATTACAATATCAAAATCCACTAAAACTAGAATATAATGCAACAAGAGCTCTGCCTTTCAAACCCCTACAGCGGCTTCCTTTCATAGAACAAAGCAAAACACTAGAGTCGAGAAAGGTACTAAGAGAAGTATTTAACAAGTCATTAATTTTTAAAAAAAAAATCAAATAGCAAAAGCAATAAATGGGAAAATTTCAGGTCTTTATCTTTTTTCTTACGGGCAAGATCTAAGTATTGTTGGTCCCGAGTTGATGGCTAAACCCAAGAGGGGAGGGGTGAATTGGGTTCTTTAAAAAATCTTCTTTGGTAAATCAAAAACTCTTAACCCCTTGAAAAATTTAATCCCCTTTGAAAGCAAATGGAGAGCAAATAAGATAAAGCAGTAAAAATAAATAGAACACAAGATTTATAGTGGTTCGGGCAAACCTTCCCTACTCCACTCTTCCAAGCTCACACTCCGTTGTGACTTGGGTTCCACTATGTATTCCTCAAATACACTTAGAGTCACCGCTCTCTTCTAGATTCCAGCTCTAGGGGGCATAAACAAACACTTACACAAGTAGGTGATGAGTCTCACTCCAATCACACCCTACTTTGCATACACTTGATCTTAGCTACCCAAGCTAAATCAAGATTTATACAACAAGACTTTGAAAAAGGAAAGCTACACTTTACAATGATGTGTAGACAAGTTTGAGCTCGAGGAAGAATTCAGAAGCAGCTTGGATGATTCTCGATGAAGCAGCTTGCAACCTGAAGCTCTCTTCTTCCTTAGAATGTATATGGACCACTCAAAAATGGAGAAAAGTAAATAGGATTCCTCTCTAGTACTTCTTTTCTCTCTTTGGACTTTGTAGAGTATATAGTAGTGTCTTGTAATGTTCTTGTGTGTATTCACGTTCATTTGAGGGTCCTTATATAGATTGAGGAGAATATGAACGTTGTAGAAGTGGTTGGCGCGCAATAAATGAACTCCAACGTTCAAAAATTCGAACGTTATTTTCCAAGTCGAAGATGGAGTCGACTTGGCCTGCGACTTGGCTTCCAAGTCGCACCTGGAGTCGACCTCGTGTGCGACTCCAGTTCTTCAGATTTCCAAGTCCGAGTCTTGGGTCGACTTGGCCTTCAGTCTTCAACTCAAGTCGATCCTGGAGTCGACTTTGGTTGCGACTTGGCGTGGTCTTTTGCAAAAACGCCTTGATCTTCTTGAATTGGCTTGAACCTTGCAAAATTGGTCTTCATGACTTGGGTATTGCTTCAGTTGGAATAAGCTTGAAGATTAGCTTTGGACTTGATAGACTTGATTTGAACTTTGAACATGAATCTTAGCTTCGATCTTCAAGAAACTTCAGTCATTTTTTGAGAATGGACTTTGCATCTTATTTGGATTTGATAAAGTCTGAATGGATCCTTGGAATAAGCTTGAAACTTCAATCTTCAAGTCTGAACTCCTCAAGTCGAAGTTGGAGTCGACCTTGTCTGCGACTTCGCCCAAGTCGCACCTGGAGTCGACTTCGCCTGCGACTTCGCCATGTCCGTTTCCACATGTTCAACTCTGGACACTTTTTGACGTTTGAAGTCGATGCTGGAGTCGACTTTGTCTGCGACTTCGCCCAAGTCGCACCTGGAGTCGACTTCGCCTGCGATTTCGCCATGTCCGTTTCCACATTTTCAACTCTGGACACTTTTTGACGTTTGAAGTCGATGCTGGAGTCGACTTCGTCTGAGACTTGGCTTCCCAAGTCGCACGTGGAGTCGACTTGGCCTGCGACTTCACTTGCTTGTTTTCTATTTTCAATGCTATCCACCTTTTGCCATTTGAAATCGCTTGTGAAGTCGACTTAGGTATCGACTTCACCCCAAGTCGAAGTCCAAGTCGACTTGGTAATCGACTTGACTTCTTTGCTTTCCTTAAACACTTGGCAAACTCATTAGTACACTTTATATACTCAAATTAGTCTTTGTTTAATCATCAAAACTTATGCTTTGGTCAATTTGTTTTGTTTTGAACATTGTTTCCAACAAGTATGTTATCTTAAGTGTATTTTTTTTCAGAAGTATCATTTTCACGGATATTTATACATCATGACAATTCATATTACAATAATGTACAATCGTAATTCTTACACAATAGAGATAATTATTCTATTACACTCCCCATACAAGAAAAAATTTACAAATACCGAAATTAAAAACTCTCACTCTTCATGAGGGAGGGGTAGGGGTGCAACTCAGGTTGGGTTGTACCGGGTTTGGGTGAATCCAAACCCAAAGTCTATCAAGTTTATGTGAGCCCAAACCCTAACCCTAATATTAGAATCCAAGTTTGGGTCAGGTTCGGACCGGGTTGGCGTTAGTTTCGAACTTAGTTTTGAGTTGAAATTTGGGTAATCATCAAACCAATAAAAATTGAAATTACCGATAGAGATAATAAATTTTTTAAACATTATTACATTAGCTCATAAATAATTTATATGTGAATATATTTATATGACCTATGATATTTTCAGTTTTGATGAAAGTTAGTCTTTTAATTAAAAGATCATTTTAAATACAGTGAACGTAATAAATTTGCACATAACAATCAAGGTAATGTTATAAAAAAAATTTGAGATAAAAAAATGAGATTATACAAAATTACGATCTCAAGTTTAATAAAAGTGAAACTTATATAATTGCAGTTAATTAGTATATATGTAATAAATTTAATATTTGGTATATTTATAATTATTTGCAAATAGAGTTAATGTAGATGTAATATATTTAACTTTTATGGACAAATATATATAAAATTTAGGTTTTAGAATAAATGTATTACAGTTTAATTAGGTTATAATTATATGGAATAACTTTTATCACAATTATAGTTGAAATATTTAATGTATAAATAAATATAATTATTTTAATAAATTAGAAAAATATTACGTTCAAACCGGGTCAAGTTTTGGTATCGGGTTGATGCAAACCCAGCATTGGCTTTGGGTTTCTCGAGTCGGGTTGAAATTAGTTTTAATTTGAAAAAAATTGCAAAAATAAAACCCAAACTCGATTTCGAAACCGGGTTGGGTCAAACGGGTTCGGACCGACCTGGTACCAAGTTGCACCCTAGGGAGGGGAGACTTGAACCCGTGCTAGACAACATCTTGCCCACGTGAGTTACCACCATGGTAAGTACCCTAGTGGCTAGAAGTATCTCAAGTGTATTTTATTTAGGGGAATACTTCTATGACACCCGATTTCATAATGGTGATTTCATGAAACCTTATTTATTTTCGAGATGTTGATGGTTAACGCAAAATCTAATTCATTCATTATATTTCATTTGTTTAATTAGGAGATTAAATTTCATCCAAATCCAATACGTGTAGACATTTATTCAAAAATAGATATATTCATGTATAAATTACAAAAAATGTTAAATCCACTCATATATATATATATATTAGAATGTATAATACTTTATTGAATCATTTATCCACGAATTAGTGCTATTTTAGATAATTAAAAGGTTGAAAATATTATTTAAAATTGACATTTAGTATAGAATCATTGTATTACATTGATTTCATACATTTGTAAACGGGGCCCATCCACAATGATACAAGACAAATAAAAGTGTTTTCATGATAATATAAATGATGCTAAATATAATTAATGAAATGAATTTTTCATTAACTATCTAAATATTAAAAATGAAAGAGGTTCCATAGAAAAAGGGTTTCATAAAAGTGTCCCCATTTAATTCATATATCAAATTTTACAATTGTTGGATATTCGTATATATTCTTCATTGAATTTCATAAATAAAAAATTTTTGAGGTTAAAAATTGACTTAGATACCAATCATTTTTTAATTCAAAAATTCAATAAAAAATAAATGCAAATCTTCAAAAATTATAAAATTCGTTATATAAAATAAACACACTTAGGATAACATATTTAATGAGAAGTATAAAAAACAAATCTATTTTTATAAAATCTCAAATCAGATCATTTGTTCTTACTTCAACAAAGGAAGCATGAAGCTGCCCTTACGGAATCATTGGTGTCCATCCAATGCAAATGTTCCCTTTTTTATTTGAAAAAAATTCTTTAATACCTACGAAATTTACCGATAATTCTTATTATATCTGCAACATTTTAAAATTTATTTTATACCCATAATATTCTATCCTAAATTCTTGTTGGGATATTATCAAATGCATTTAGGTACATTTAGCTTCAATACACCTTGGTGTATTTAACCCATTTTTTATTTTTTAAAACTTTTTTCATAAGACTATTAATTTAAGTGTATTTAACATGTGTATCAAATTTTACCTTTTTAAATATTTTTAAAATTACTAAAAATGCTACTAATTTTAAAAATCTCCAAAACGATAAAAATTGATACACACGTTAAATACATTTAGATTAATAGTTGTGTAATAAAATTTTTGAAACAAAAAATTTTAAAAAGGGTATTTGCACTCCAGGTGTACGGAAGCTAAGCACAGCTGGGTGCACATAATCGGCCTCCATTCTTATCATACCTATATAGTTAAAACAATTATTAACTATCTCATTGAAAAGACAAGTTTGCTCCTTTATAATTTCTTAATATAAGCAATTTAACCCTAATATGACTTAATTAAAAATTGTTTTGACTCCATGGGCAATATAGGAGTTTAGGACAAAATATTATGAATATAAAATAAATTTTTAAAACATTGTGGACATTAAAATTAGGAACAAATGATACAATAGGAATTTTCCCTTTTGACTTTTTGCAAAGTTTTTCGGAATTTCTTTTTTAGTATCGAAGTTTTTGGAATTAATATGAGTCCAAACATGTATTTGTTATATATAATTTTATAATATTTGAAGAATATTTAATATTTACTTTGAATAGTTAAAGTTTTATTTTTCATTATTCAAAAATAAATATTATAATAAAAAATTTAATATTTACTTTTGAACAGTTAATTTTTTATTTTTCAGTATTCGAAAATAAATATTAGAATAAGTTTAAAAGTTTTATATATAAAAAATTCATGTTTATGTGGGAAAAAGATTAAAAAAAAAAAGATTTTTAAAAAAGAGAAATGATTAACTTCCCATATTTATTACCCCTGCAGCTCGCCCAACAACCTGCCACGTGTGAGGCATCCACGTCACTTCTGCAGCCAACCGGAGAGCTGGTGAGGGTTGAGCACTCCCGGGATGTGGGCCCCATCGGTCTTGAGGAGTTTTGCCACAGCAGCATAGGCTCTCGGCTTGGCTGCTGCGTCAGCTCGCGTAGCTGGATCCCACGGATGGCCGAAGATGGTACCGTGGGTGAGAAATTCGTAGGCGAGGTAGCCGGCTAAAAGCCGGTTGTCGGGAGTCTGCTCCTGCTTGGCGTAGCTGGGATGTTGAGACGACGACTCGCGCCTCTCCTTTCTCTTCCTCGACGACGGCGTCGAGACGACACGGGCATCGTTCGACATCCGGATCGGCCGCTTGGCTTCAGTCGAGAGCAAGGGCGGAAAATGAAAATCAGGGTTGGATTGGGGGGGGCCGATGGTGCAGATAATCACAAGGAACGGCTGGGATGGATTATCGCTGAAAGGAGAAAAACGAAGGAGAGCGATGGAACGAGACGCCACGCAATGCGGAGGATGGGAAGGGAAGCATGCGTTTTATAGGAACCAGTGCGAGGTACGACGTGCTTTTTCCACTAATTCTAATTTTAAAACGTATCAATCCTAATTTTAAAAATACCCACTACGTTTTAAAAAGTTCTAAATGTCTATTATAATTGCATCTAATTCTAAAAATATTCATTCATTTACAGATGCTAATAAATACAGCATCATTAACTTATAAGTAAAATTACCAATATACTTGTCAAATTTAAGATTGGAAAACTTTTCAATCTAAAACTTTTCATTCTCTACAACTCTTCTATTTTTTAATTATTTTTTTACATCTTCCTATACAAACCATCCTACTTTTCAATCATTTCTACACAATTACCTATACAACTAAGCTATCTATTTTAACTTTATCCTCTTTACTCCTTATCATTACCCCTTTCACATCACATCATTTGACAACTTTTATTCTTCAAAACTTTTCACCAAAAGTTTTATCTATTCCCAAACACACCCTGAACCAGAAAATTTGAATATCATAATTTAATAAAACTTTAATTGCACAAGATCCCTAAATCTATGGAGCTTTAATTTTATTCTCCTTCCATCTTATTTCATCTTTTATTATTTCATATTAGGGGCATTTTTTAGCATTTATGAAAAATGTCCTCTTAGCAAAGCCATAGAGACTAAATTTTATACTGATGAAGTATATTTATAAGTCACATTTATTTAAAAATATATATTTGTATGTAAATTACAAAAAATATTTAAATCCATTTACGAATATATTAAAATGTAATAATATTTTATAGAATTATTTATCTACATAGAAATGATATCTTAATAATTTAGATATTGAAAATATAGCTTTAAAATTAATATTTCACATTAAACTATTTTATTACATTGATTTTCAATAGGGCACATACACAGTATATTAGACAAATAAAAGAATTTTTAAGATATTATAAATGATATTAAATACAATAGATGAAGTAGATTTTCTATCGATCATCAAGATTTTCAATGTAGATGAAGTTATATATAAATAGGTGTCATAAAAGCGGGACCATATGAAACTATATACATCATTTACACAAAGATCCATTAACTTACCCGATGGATTTCAACACAATGGGCATTTTTGGAAATACTTGAGATTTTTGCAACATAATTACTATTTTTAAGGGTCAAACATAGTAAATATATTTTAAAAAAAACCTTGTAGTTTTCGAACTCTAGCGAAATCAACGGTTAAAAACTATCGTGGGCAGTTGCCGAGGAAGTCGAGTTTTTAAAACGCAATCTAATTTTTATTGCAGTTTTGTATATTTTGGATCTAATCATATTCCTTAATATCTGTAAATCAAACGTAGACTATATGGGTTTGCAATTCAATGAAACCAGTTACATGAATTCAACCTCTCCGTTTGGATTTTGGCCTACGTTGATGATTATAGGAAATCTGCCAAGAGAACATTCTTTTTTTTTTTTTTTTTTCTAATGAGGAAGCCCAGTTTCATTTAATTTAGACCATTGCACAAATCCCATCTAATTAAAATATAAAGTTTAATTTGTATACCAGTTTCAAAGCTATTGATTAAACATCTAAACTAACAAAAACGCTTTCCAATGCAGATGAATAATTTTATAAATTTTATGACATTCTAATTTATTTGTGAATGAATCTTAGCTTTTCATAATTTACACATGATTTACATATTTTTAGTTAATGCAGCCACTCAAGACTTTGTTTGAAATTATGTTTAGTCCCATAATTTTAAAAATAAAGTTAAATAACGTAAATTAACGGTTGGATTTTGAGTTATCATCAACTTAGGCCCCAAAGGTTACGTAAATTCAAATTCATGGAATCCTCATTCTTTGTGTTGGGTAATTCTCCAATGCACTATTATTTTTTATTTTTAATATTTTATCATATATCCAGGTCATCCATTATATTTTCCTCCATTGATATTTATATGATATAAAAAACCATGTTAATTAAATTTATATATAATCCACAACATGTGTAAATGCGCATGGTTCTTAATATTTTTTTTTATGTATGGGTTCCTTATAATTTTATTCTAACATTATACATTATAAAAACTTTCAATCAAGTTGATTTTTGATATGTAAGCTAAACAAATAGTTATAAATACAATATTTATCTTGTATTTAAAAGCATTTAAAAAACAACGATTGCACCACATAATCAGTTGCATTAGGGATTACCCTAAATGGTCCCCTATTTGCCAACATTTATGTCAAATTTTATTTTTGCAATCAATCTATATCATAGTTGTGCAACTCACTACAAAATTGGCTCACATGAATTAAAATATAATAACACTTTGATAATCATTTATCTACATAAAAATCATATTTTTGATGGTTTAGATGTTAAAAATACAATTTTAAAATTAATATCTAAATCAAACTATTTTATTACATCAACATTATATCAATTTAAGATAGGAAAGATGCAAAAGAGAATACAAGGATATCCAAGTAAACTAATCTCATGAGGAGAAGGGAGATGTTAATAAAAGCAGTGGTTCATGCTATGCTCAGCTACACCATGAACATCTTTCTCCTTCCTCAAAAGTTATGTGAGGAACTAAATGCTATGACTATAGATTCTAGTAGGAAAAAAAACTAACTCAATAACTTAAGAGCAACTGAAGGCAAAAAAAGATAAAGTAAAGGGGTTTAGAGAACAATAAAATTTCAATCTAACTCTATTGGCAAAATAGGCATGGAAAATTCTTATTGAACAAGATTCTCTAATTTTTTAGAAGCAAAGGTGGGCAGTAGGTGTTCCTTCATTTGAAGATGAATGATGAAAGAAAAGGACCTGCTTTGGAAGGGATGTAGGTGGAACATAAGGACTGGGGAGAAAGTGAAGATCTTTATGGATAAATGGGCTTTGGGAAACTTAGGAATATATGGTCCATTGTAGGGGTGTAAATAGGGTCGGGTTCAACCCGAGCCCGCATCAACCCGAACCGATTTATATCATGGTTGGGTTAATATTTTAGAAAATCTGTTTTTGAAAATCGGGTTCAACCCGACCCGATTTTCAAAATCGGGTTGACTCGGGTTAGGGGGTCGGTCAACCCGAATTAACCCGATTTGACCAACCCGAATCAACCCGATTTCATAAGATATGTATTTGAATATGTTTATGAGAGTGTATTTCATTCATGTTGTTTGGATATTTAAATAAAATTGTGTGGAGTTTGGAAATATGTTTAACAATTTGGTTATGAAATGTTGTTTGAATTTATTTAGTTTAGAAATATATTTGGTTAATTAGTTGTGAAATTATGTTTGGATTATTTGGTTATGAGTATGTTTGGTAATGAATAAAAGTTTCGAAGAGTAAAAGTTATCAACTGATGTGATATGATAAGGGTAATGATGAGTAATAAAGAGAATAAAGTTAAAATAGATAGGTTAGTTGTGTGGATAGTTGTATATAAATGATTGAAAAGTATGGTAGTTATATAGGAAAATGTGAAAAAATAATTAAAAAATATGATAGTTAAAAATATGATAATTGTAGAGAGTGAAAAGTTTTAGATTGAAAAATTTTAATTGACTTTCTCTTTCAATTGCCAAACATACCCTATATTGCATTGTAAATAGTTTGTTTAGATGTTCGCTTGCATTGGTGATTTGAAATAACGAACAGGTCAATTGGGATTTTGAGATGTTTGTAGCTTTGATTGGAAGCCAATTAAGAATGTAAGTAAGACTATAATATTCGTTTTTTCATTTTGCATAATTTACTGCAATACTTTTACTTGACTTTCACTTTTTGACTTGCAGGAGACATTAATTGCTCAAAGAATACAAAAGCAAAAAAATAAATCAATTACAAAACTTATCCTCCACTTTTGAGTTACGTTGAACTTTTTAGTACTTATTGTTTTTATAATTATCATTGCTTTTTTGTTATTTTAGAAATTTGGATGAACAAAAGCTTAACTAACATTGATAATATGTGTAATCTATTAGCCCGATTTCTAACCCGAACCGAACCGATTTGAGGTGGGTTGAAATAGGGTTGGGTTAAGGTGTGAAAAGTAGGGTTGAAAGTAGGGTTGGGTTGAGATTTTACAAGGTGGGTTAGGGTTGTATTTGTCCCAACCCGAGTCAACCCGACCCGATTTACACCCCTAGTCCATTGCCAAGTGGAATTCAGCGCTCATCATGAGGGAGTTCATTAACGATGAGAGCAGAACTTAAAGGCTTGATTAAGATGTCAATTGAAAGCATGGAGGAGCATATCTGCTGGGGAGTGGATCCCTCTATCTGAACAGCATACAAGCTGGTGAGAGATTTGAAAGAGGAGACGTAAGGCAAGAAAGAAAATGAAAGACATACAATTGAAAGAGAGCTGCTAACGGCAGTCTGAAAGGCTAGGATCCCAAAAAAGGTGCAATTGTTTGGGTGAAGAGTGATCACCTATTCTCTCTCAACAAAGACAAACCTGATGAGAAGGAGAATCCAAGTGGATCAAATCTGTCCCGTATGCGAAGAGCTAGAAAAAAGAGAAGACATTTACCATCTATTTTAGGACCGCAACAAAGTTACAAGTATTTAGAGGAAGATAGTTTCAAGATCTAGAAGACCCTAATCAAAGAAACTTTGAGTAGGGATGCAACTTACACAAGATATCCATAGGTACCTATCAACCGACTCTAATTTGAGTATGGTAGAAAATATACCCGTTGGCATGAATAGGATATAAATTATTACCTACCTCCTCAAATAGGATACAGGTGAGATAGATACGTTGGGTACCCATAACCGATCCGCAAAGGTACTTATATAGGTAATTAAGTAAATAATTATATATATTATGTAGTATGTTTTATGTTGTCTATACATCTTGTGCGCATATCTATTTTAACAAATTCAAATTCAAATAAATCTTGTACCTTTATAGTTGTGGATAGCAAAGTAAGAAACCAAATCAATTTATATATATATTATTGAGTTCCGAAAACCTTTTATAAATAAGTTTTTGAATTGTGATTGTGATATATTAATAGTTTTAATGATTGGGTTGTGGAAGTTTATATTTTCTGTTTTTGTATAATAATATAAATAGTAGCACATATAAATGTGATTTTAAAATGTAAATGAGGTATTGCTTTATATTATTTAAAATAATATAAAAATATTTAAAAATATTATATTTAAGTATTAAAGGAACTTGTCCTCTCTCCACAGTTTGCATTTCTTGTAGAAGCAGTTCTTCCTGATTTAAATCCATACCTTGATTCAGGATGGCTTCCTTCCACTCCTTCCCCTCTGTTACGACTCCACCCCACCTTAGCACCTACTGATTGTGCGAAAGAAACAAGACCAAGAGAGATAGAGAAGAAGGGGGGACGAATCAAAAAAACCCTATCAGAATCCTTCACAAGGCTCGACGCGCGAAATTTTCGCCATGTCACGCCACTCGGGAAGGACTGTTTAAAATAACATAGAAATTTTTAAAAATATATGTTATATTTAAGTATTAAAGTAATTGATTTAGAATCAAAATTGAAACCAATCTATGAGTAATGGGTAAGGTATGGTACATTGAAAACCAAACCAACAAATGGGCATGGTAAGATAAGTTTTTTTTGCAAATAAATACAGATAGAATAAACTACTACCCGAAGCAAACTGACCCGAGTTACACACTTAACTTCAAACACATTCTTCATCATGCTCTAAAGAGTAAGGACAAGTTTGTTTGTCCTCTGTTTAATGCTACATATTAGTTAGAAACAGAGCTGTAATTTAAAGAGAGCCAGTCCTATTTGGATGGGGTTATTAGCTGTTGCATTAACTATCTGCACCAACGCAACTCCGCTAGCGTTATTGGGAGGTTAATGTTGGACGCTAGGCATGTCAAATGAGTGCGCCCAGCTGTGGGAGTCATGCGGGTGAATGCAGACGCTAGATGGAGCGAAGATGGTCAGAGAAGAGGGTTTGATGCGTGGTCAGACACTAATGGAGAATTTGTGGGAGCCTGTGGTTGGTCTAAGTTCTGAACCCTGTAGATGGAGGCAAAAGTCATTGCCCGAAGACTATCTTAGGCCAGAAGCCTTAGTCTAAGACGAATTGAGGTAGAGTGATTCTCGGGTTATCATCAACTCTCTGATTTAAGGGCTGGATGAATGTCTTCACAACAGAAATTCGTGATCGAGAATATTACTAGAACAAGCATATGGACTCTGACTGCATATCTTTTCATCATGTTATGAAGAGTGCAAATCAGAGTTTCACATTGAGTGGTCACATATAAACCTGTAAATAGATTGGAGAAGAAAAGCTGGTGGGACCCCCGGTTGGCTGTTTTTTGTATAGGGATTCATTTGAAGACCTTGCAGGAGGGAAGTCCTCTTCAGAACCTAAATTTTTTTAAAATATTTTCACCGAGCAAATGATCAGCAACGCCCGTCGTAGGTTATAACACCAATTATTTATTTATTTTTGAAATTTTTTTAATAAGATGATTAATCTATACGTACGTTATCTATAAACTAAATATTACCAATTTTAAATATGCGTATATATTTATTTTATATTTTTAAACGCAAGAGTGTTGTGGTCATTTTTTACTTTTGTTAAAATCCGCACAATACCCTTCCGTTAAAAATATATATAAATATATAAATATCTGCAAAATTGATAAAACTTGACTTAGATATAATATACATCTGGATTAACCATTTTATTAAAAAAAAATTCAAAAAAAAATTAAGAATAATAGTTTTTAGACCGATCGGAGATGCCGCTATCTCCGACCGGTCTGTGAAGATTGCCCTCTTAATAGGTAAATTTCTTTTTGGATGAAAAGTGGATTAGTGGAATGCACTTTTAACCGCATATTTCCCTTATTTTATTAGCGTTAATCTAAGGGTCTCGGTTTTGGTTCCGCAATCACCGGTTTATCATTATGCTTGCCCTGCTTGCATTTTAAGTTGCCAACCGTCCAATCAATCATGTCCAAGAATCCATTTTGACAATATCCTACGTTATAATCCGAATAATTGCACGCCAGGCTATAACCATCCGGAGATAACCCAACCCAGAGCATTTTGCAAATGGCTTTCTTGGCATGGACCCCAAATGCTTGTGGTCTTGCAATTTATAGTCCACCAACTTCGATTTCAATGATCTTCCACTCACGAACTTTCTTTTGTTAATTTTTAGATTTCCCCTACAGTCAATCATCCATTCAAATACAAAATACCTTTAAACTCCTATGATTACTCCACAAAAATAACAATCATTTCAAACATAAAAAATAAATTCTCACGAGATTATTCGGCCTTAATTCCATTGCCAAGTATAAGGGCTTTTTATTTCATCGCAAGCAACGAGCAGGGAAGGGATTTAACCCATGGTCGTGGAATGATTATGGAAGGGCTTTGGCCTTATTTCAATTTCAAGAAATGCTTATGGAAGGAAGGGCTGAGACAAAAAATGACAATAATGAGAAAGTATAGCGCCTAGCCTACTGTGTACCACGATCGACAAGACTAATGGCCTACGAGTAAATAAAATAAAAGATCGAAGAATGCAAGTTACAACAAATAGACGTGCAATGCGTGCATAATAGAAATTAAACATAATATGAGTACTCAAAATAAACTTAATGCACGTGCATGTGATAGCACAAAATAAAATGCAAGTTAGTGGGTCAAATGGAGGCCTTAAATGACACCATTTTGGAGACTTGAGTACATTCAAATAAAAAGCAGTAAGAAAATGAGAAAAGGAAAAATAACCATTGATTAAAATAATTTATAACAAAAAATGAAATTATTAAAAATTACTAACAACTTAATTTATGATCATCAAGAATGGCAAAAAAGAATCTATGCAGCTAATCCTATTCAGGTTGAAAACAGCTGATGACAATGATGATGAAGTCAATGGGTCGGTACATTAGCATGATGCAAGTTACCAAACTAATGAGTTAGCATGATTCATTTTAGCAAGTTAATGAGTCAATAATGATGAATAAAAATCAGCAATTAGTGTTATGATATGAAAAACGCAAAGTGCAAATAAAATATAAAATAAAATCCGCATATTATAATATTAATAGAAGTCGCCACTATCCAAATAATAGCAGTTAGACTGTATACAATAAAACACTAAGGTACAAAGAATCTAAGCGAACTTGCAATTAAGAGAGAACAAATGAATATATGCTATACATTTTATTTTTCTCCTAACACAATAGTTTTAAAAGTATTAAAAAAGAAAAATATTTCTTACATAAAAGCTCAAAAGGGTTAGAATATCATCTATGGCATTATGATGCATTGAGTGAGACCTCATCTCAAAGGAAATTAGTGATAAGAATCTATTCCTTGGATTTAGGTGAGACTTCGTTTGTGTGGAAACTTGGGCAGGAATCTACTATCTTAGTAAGGAGATAGGAGTTCCCTTGGTTTTGGCAGTGGGCCCGGAGATGGGCTTCAATACCTCATGTCACATGAGGGATAAATGGTTGAATGAGATATGGATCATGAGGTTTGGATATGGATCATGCATTATGCATTTGAAATGCATTGATGCATGACTTGAAGGATGATTAAATAAGGTTTGAAGGCCTCTGGAAGATAAGGCAAATCATCTAATAATGATTCTCACCATGTGGGATCCAACTCTATCACCCGGAGCAACTGACATGGATGACTCCATCATTGGATGATGACTTCAAAGAATTTGAAAGAATGAAAATGAACTCTTTGCTATGACCAGAGAGATGGTGATTACAGAAAATGCTAGATGTGATTCAAATCATGCCAAATGACTATTTCAACCACGACTTTGGTTGTGTGCTCATGTATGGGCTTTATACCTCAAGCATAAAATGCATGGGCATACTCCCAAAGTGGTGAGATGGAAATGGGAAAAGGAAGGTCACTGGTTGATCATTCAAATCATCCAAATAATGACCTTCCAACGCTCAAAGCAAATGGAGAAAATGGAATTGCTGGGTACTATTCAAATGGAAGATTTTGAATGAGACTATAGCTACCCCTATGTCACATGGCAGCTACGGCCATGTGTTCTTTCACATTATGCTAAGTCACTACACATATCAGTCATGCCGACCAACTCCTTGAAACTAACCGTTGCCTATCCACGATCATACCAAAAATTCCTAATATGACGAGCATGATGACAGCAAACCACACACCCTCCTACTTTGGAGTCCATTCCTATAAAACGCCTACCTCAAGCAACAGAGAGAGAGGAGACATCTCTGGTACCAATTCTATTAGAGAGATAATTCTATTATCACTTAAAACTCTTTCCGCACACGCACCCTGTGCATCTTCAAGACCCAAGCAAGAGAACCAAATGAAATAAAGACATGCAAATCATACCTACAAATAATGCATGATTTGTCAAAACCATTCCTAATGGTGGCCAAGAATGCAATTCAATGGAGCCGCAAGAGAAGGGCAACTCAATCCACATCAACACATCCAATATGTTGACATTGCATGCTTCCAACCATGGCTAAATCACCTTGAAGATCTAGATGATCAGAAAAGAGCCTAAAAGGGTAACCCAACCACCTCGAAGTCCTATCATCACTAGGCCTAAATCAAACTTCAAGCATATGACTAAGTCATTACAGATCCATGAGGACTGACCAACCCCTAGGTCACCTTAGCATAATAGACTACATGGATATGACAAGAGTCCAAAATTTGGAAAAAATGTTATCTTAAATACTAGAAAAACTAAACAGCCCTACACACTTAGAAACCAAGAGAAAAAGGGGATGGGAACCTCAACAAATTCTAGTAGAAAAGGAAAAAAAATCAACCGCTATGAGAAGGAAGAGATAATTCTCAACCAACTCGTTGATCACAGTGAAATCCAAGAGATAAAATGAGAGATGAAGCAGCTGTTTCACTCTCAGCTTCAGTCGCAATTAAAACAATTAGAGGATAATTTCCACCAGCAGAATGGAGAAAGGTTGTCATCGTAAAAAATAGACTTATGTCTATTTCAATATATTAGCCAGCTGAATAAATTTTGGATACCTTCCTTGCCTAGCTGTGATAGAGACTCCTGTCTTAGAGCCCTTCTAAAAACTTATTGTGGAACTGTATATCTCTTAGTAAGAAAGAGGAAATTTTAATATGCTTATTTCAACATAGCTTAAAAAAGGATGTTATAGAATGGTACACCTCACTATGGGAAGAATTGTCCTCCACCTTTCTAAATAAATTTTCATATAAGCTAAATTTTGCACCTAACAGAGTTGATTTAGAGACCCTAAAACAAAAACCTAATGAGGCCTTCTCAGACTTTGTCGCTAGGTAGAGAGCCCTTGCTGCCAAAATGAAGATGTCTCACCCCATGAATGAACAAATATCGATATTAGTAAAATCTACTCACCCAAGTATTTTAGATTTTAGGCTACCTTATTCCTCATCCCTCTGCGAACTTCGCCCAACTAATTCAAGCGGGAGATTTGGCGAAGGCAAGAATTAGGTAAGGGATGACAATTCCATGGGCATACCAGATTGAGGCCTATAGCAAGAAGACAAAAACCAAGGATAAAAGCAAAATCATAGACCCCATCGCATACAAACTTCCAATAAAAGAAAGTGCTAAGCCAATAAAACAAAAATTCAAGAAAAACAAACTAGAATGGATATGAGGATATCCAAAATCAAAGATGAGATGAGATTATTAAATAAAACAATACTAGATTCTTAAAAGTAAGTCATTATCAGATATGGTTAGCTAAAATTGTCCCAATATAGAGAAAAGATAGAAAAGTTAGAATGTGTATATACTATCACCACCTCAACAAAGTTAGTGCAAAAGATAACTTTTTTTAACACAAATTGATGCTCTGATACATAGTACAACAAGGTATAGTTGGTTTTTCTTCATGAATGACTTCTCAGAATATAATCAAATCAAAATTGCACCTGAGAATAAAGAAGAAAAAAATCTCTTTCACTATTCCATTTCATGCCCATTGAATTGAAAAATATTGAGTCCACTTATTAACGAGCAACGAATGTTATCTTCCATGACATGATGGATAAGAAAATGAAGATATATGTAGATGATATGATTATATGTTTCTATTCTTTTGCTGACTATTTAAAAAACATAGAAAGGTTGTTTGATAAGATGGAGAAGTTCCAACTCGGGCTTAACATTGACAAATGTGTTTTTAGGGCAAAGAAAAGTCAGTTATTAGGATTTATATTAAGTAAAGGAATACATGTAGATGCTACCAAAGTCAAGGCTATCCTCAAAATGTCAGCTCTTAAAACTAAAAAAAAGATTTCACCTATTTGCAAACCTATCTTTAAACTCTTAAGAAAAGACTCTCCCAAAGAGTCGACAAAAACTGCTAGACGACCTTTGATAAAATCAAAACTTACCTTTTCAATCTGCCCATCTTAACTCCACCTTCCCAAACAGGTCCCTTGAACTTATATCTGTCCATCATGCATGCAACAATGGATGGAGTGTTAGGACCAATGTTCTACTGGCCAGTCCATATGGGAACCGGTGAACCAACCAATCCAATTTATCCAATTCCCGGTTGAATGTAACTGCCAGATATGAGCCCATTAAATTGGCAGTCTAATTCAAACCGTAACTATTTGGTTTAACTGGTTGAAAAAAAAAAATTAGTTGTGACACCTAAACTCTAGCTGCATGGATAACTACATGTACTATATTAATGATTACCATTTACAAAATAATCAAGGTAACCTATTTTTCAATTATTAAAATTTAAAACTCACGTAGATGTAAAAAAGTATAGTGCAACGTGTTTAATGGTTGGTTAAATTAAGACAACCACATTTTTGTATCTAGTTCTTTATATTTAATTGACAAACTCATCCACAACTTTCATCAATATTATAATGCTTTTTATTTTGATTCAAATTTACTATATTTTATATATTTATAAGTTTTAAATTACCACATTCTTATGTAAATTTAAAATTATAGAACTTTTATTAAATTATCATTATAAAATATTAAATGACAGCTCAATCCAGTTTCCACAACCGGTAAAACCAATTTGAACAAGATCAGTGGCCTCACCAGCTTGATTATTGGTCTGGTTTTGATAATATTGGTTTAGACAACACAATGAAACTAGGAAAAAAGAGCAAGTTATATATTATTTCAGTAGAAAGTTTGGTTACTAATTAACTTTGCAATTGGTTATTGAAGAACATCCATCCTAATTAGCTTGGCTTGTGAATTAGTTGAAATACAACAAAGTCCCTATATGCAATCACCTTTTTGCAGCCAAATTAAAATTTGGTTAAATTTAATATTGTATAGAGCTAAATTCAGTATTACTTACAACAAAATAACAATCATTATTTGCAATCAAATGTAAATGATTGCAAATAGTATGAAAGTTGGCTGCAAGTGATATTAAATTGATTGTATTTGATTAAATGCCACCACTCTTAAGCAATCAAGTATTCACAATTAAATCAACATATATATAGTCAAATTCATGTTATATGTAGCCAAAAAATTAACTGCATTTACAAATGTTTGATGTAGCTCTTGAATTCATGTAACAAGTGTGAACCAAGTTCAATAATGTATGACTTAGCTCAATGGCATCTACTTAACTTCAACCGCATTGAATTGACATCATCTCTTTTTAAACAAATTAAGCTTAACTTGGGCCATGCAAGGAGCACTAATAAAGAATTAGAGCTTTGGCATAATGCTAATAAGGATATTCAATAGAATGTCGATCTCTTGCTTAGAATTCCAAATAATCACCAAATCACCAAATCACCATTGATATGCAAACTTCATTAAAAACACAATTCAAAGCCCATTCTTGCCCAAGTTAGCTTATCCTCATGCCTACAACACCAAAAATATAGAAATCAATGCTTTGAACATGCCAACATATAACATGCAGAACACTAAATATCAGCCATTCACCTATCCACTTTAGTGCATCACTATGTATAGGCTCTATTGCTTTATATTACCCAAAAAAAAAAAAAAAAAAAAAAAGATTCTAACTTTTTGCAGTATAATTTTATAAAAAAAATTAACTCTTGTTGTTGTAAAAAACAATAATTAACAACATAAATGCAAAAAAGTCACCTTTTAGCCACAACTATAATCACTAAGGAAACATTTGACATGGTTGTAATGGAATGGAATGGGGGAAGGCATTAAATACATTTACTACTTAAGTACCCTACTTCTTTCCATTTTTATCTTTATATTTTAATCATTTTATTATGGGTGTGTTTGGGAAGTGGTAAAACTTTTGATAAAAAGTTCTGGTGTAAAAATTTTTAAATTAGTAGAAAATAATGTGATATGATAGGAGCAATGATGAACAATAAAGAGAATAAAGTTAAAATAGATAAGTTACTTGTATAGGTAGTTGTGTGAAAATAATTGAAAAGTAGGGAAGATGTAAAAAAAGTAATTTAAAAATAAGATAATTATAGAGATCGAAAAGTTTTAAATTGAAAAGTTTTGGTTCGAAAAGTTCTTTTGTTTGCCAAACACCTCCTGTGTATTTTCGTATAACTACCTTATTTATTCTCACTTTACTCTCATATTACATCACTATCTGACTTTCAAAAATTCATTTCATTCCATTCTCACTAATTTCCAAACGCTCGCTAAAAGCATAAGTTTTAGCAAAATTTTCAAAAATTATTGCTAAAATCTTTTGCGTATCATTGTAACACAAATTTTACACACAAAAATTTCCAAAGGCTCGCTAAAAGCATAAGTTTTAGCGAAAATTTAAAAATTATTGCTAACCTTTTGCGTGTCATTGTAACACAAATTTTACACATACAATGACAATTTCCATAGTAGCCATTGCCATCATCTCTTGCTAATTATCCATAGTTATTCGTTCATCTATTAGACCCAATTAATAGAGTAACTACTCATTTCCAACATCAACAAACTTGATACCACACCGAATTTCATCTCATATCAGTAATAAACAATAATAATGCTACTATTGATCTTCCTTCGTTCTTAATGTCGACAATAGGTAGCAAAGTTTAACTTTTTTATATATAAAAGTTTAATTCATTTTAATTGACTCATTATTGACAAAAGATACTAAGGAAGAGTTTGGCAAGCAACAAATGAAATGTATGCAATAGAATAGGAAAGTCTAAGATAATAATTACCAAACCACTCTATTTTTGCAGTGGAAGTGTTTGAAATTTTGTAAATGGTGGAAATGGAAAGGAATGAAATTTAAAATATAAGAATGATATTATATAACAAGAATAAAGTGACAATAAATACGGCAATTGTATAAAAAAATAAGAGAAAATAATTAAAATATAAGAATAAACATGGAAAAAATAGAGTTGTAAGTAATTAATACCTTTGATTTCCTCGTTCTATTTGTTTGTTACCAAACATTTCCTAAAATTATTAGAAACCATAAAGAAATTGAGGAACACATTTTTGCCTAGTAATATTATGATTGCGAAACTTCCGAGGACCGGTTTCAAGATTTTTGCCATTAGAACTAAGGAACCATGAACTTTTTCGGCAATGAATTATTAGATATTTAGGTTGCATTGACTTAGTTGCGATAAGTAACCAATCGCAAAAGGTTTAGAAACAATTTTTAAATTTTTTAGTCACAACACTTTTTATAATTGTGACTAAAAGATTGCTTTTTGCAATAGCATTATTGCTAAAAGTTAAAGATTTTAATAACAATAGTTATTATTGTCACTAATGAATATCTTTTGCAACAAAAAGAGTTAATTGTCAACTAAAATCATGGAAAAATTGTTAATATTCTCAAAGCGGTTTTTAAACAATGTGATCAAAACCATATCAATCTTCCGACTGGTTAGCCAATTTGGCTATCAATTTTACCAATTGAACCAGAACCAGACATGCAAATGATTTTGATCTCTTATCTAACCAGTCAAAACTAGTTGGCTTAATCCAGTTTTGATAACATTTTGAAGATGGAGGCTCTCCTAGGCTTATTTCCTAATTCCTATTTTACCCTTATAACCAATAATGTTGTCTCCTAGATTTTTTTTTTTTTTCTGTAGCAATTCTGAGTGCATTGAGGTATGTTTGTATTCAGCTTGAAAGGTAGATGTGCATCTTGGGCATTAGTGTCCTTCCAACAATCACCACGAAAACACCAATGTTAATGCACATTATGTGCGCTTGATTATGAGAATAGCCTCTTGACCATCATAATCAGGGTTGTTCATGTCAAATCCCATGTATCTTCTATTTGCTTGGCCTTGTTTCATTTTATATTTCAAAATATATTGATGGTTTCATTGGATAGGAGATGATGAGACGAAATTGAATTTACTATGATTGACTAAACTGCTACAACAAATATCCATAAATTCAACTAGTTTTTGGCTATATATAACATAAATTTGGCTACATATATAAATTTGATTGCACATACATGGCTTCTTAAAAGCAATAGCATTGACTTAAATGCAACGGATTGTAATATTACTCACAATCAAATTCAATATTATTTACAGTCATTTACATTGGGCTACAAATAATTATGGCAATTTAGATACAAGTAATATTAAATTTGATTACCTATAGTATTAAATGTAGCCTAGTAGTATCTACTCTAGTGCAACTAAACTCAATATCACTTGCAACCAAATTCCTTATTACTTGCAGTGGTTTACATTTAACTACAAACAATTATGGTTATCTGCATACAAGTAATATTAAATTTAGTCATCTATAATATTAAGGCCTAGTTTAACCCCACTTATACACAAGGATTTTGCGCTTCTATGAAACAAACATGACAAATCTAATTATCTATTTGGCATAGCAATCTCTGGTTTTACTTTTCTTGACATTTTTTCAGAGCTAAATTGAATTGCAAACGCACTAAATGGATAAGTGATAAAATCTCACTTCTCACACGACCACTCAAACATAAATATTGGAAACGAGTGCAAGATGCAATGCCAAATGAAGCTTAAATTAAATTTGGCTTTAAAAAATGATTGCATATAAGAACTTTTGTTGTAGTAAACATTCACACAAAACTGCCTTCAATTTATTAGGTCATCTTATGGTCCCTTTACCATCATGATGATTATTTTATTATTAATATTTTCATATTGATGTAGAGCCCACACATTGCAACAAGGGTTAAGTTCTAGGAACTTGAGGAGTCTTACATTCCTGAAATTAAGTGACTATAGGATTTCGGGAATTTTTATTATTTTTATATCAAATATTTCATTTTATTTAAAAAGTCAAAGCTCATTAGGGCCCACACTAAGCCTAATGTGACAGACATAGATGATGCCACCTTGATATTGTTGAGGCCAATTATATGCCACTAAACTTAGTAAGACATAATGGAACTTGGTTCGAACTTTTTGAACGAATTCTAGTCCCACAAACTCAAGTCCAAACTGACTAAGATCCTCCACTATAATGAATGACCCAAAATTTTAATATATTTTTAATCCCTAACAAATATTTGTACAAATTTGAATGGCCTAACAACTCTAGAAAGATAAAGAAATTGGGAGCACTTATAATGGACTGATTAATACAGCCCAACAACAACCCAAGCATAAATAACGAATACTAGTGAACCAGATTGAACTTAGTTGAATCATACTAAGTCCTATTTATCTAAGTTAAAATTGATTGAACCTAATTGACCAACGCTAAAGACTTTGAACTCAAGCTAAAGCCTATAAAAAAATTTATCTCCCAATAAAATTGGAGTATCTAAAAACTAAAACATTCTACAATATTATTACGAACTATCATCATCATTATCATCATAAGTCATTTCCCACCTAGGTGAGGTCGACTACATAGATTCTGTTGCGCCATTCTTGGCGATTTAAGACTAAATTTTCTATAATTTGTAATATTTTTTAATCTTGTTTAATTACTTCCATCCATTTCTCCTACCGTCTTCTACTTGGATAGACTCTGTTCTCCTAACCAGTGCTACTTCAAGCCTCCTTTTAATATGACCAAACCATCTTAATTTATTTTCTCTCATTTTATCACCCATTGGTCTGGCTTTTAAGTTTTCTCGAATTATTTCATTCCTAATTTTATCTTTTCTTATTTTAGCACTCATCCACCTTAACATTCTTCTTTTCATTACGATCATTTTTTGTATATATTGTTCTTTAACTATCCAACATTCTGCCCCATAAAGCAAAGCAGGTCTAATCGCAGTCTTATAAAATTTTCCTTTTAGTTTGGTTAGAACTCGACGATCACATAAAATTCCTGCAACACTTCGTCATTTCTTCCATCCCGCTTGAATTCTATATATTATATCTTTCTCAATTTCCTCATCTCTTGAACTATTGATCTTAGGTACCAAAAGTGATTAGTTCTTGTTACTATTTGATCTAAAATCTTAATTGGTTCCTCATCCGAGTTCATACTATTATTAAAATTGCATTTCATATATTCAGTTTTTGTGTGACTAATTCTAAAACCATTAGATTCTAAAGCATCTACCCACCTATTCAATTTTAAATTTAGCCCTTCTTTAGTTTCATCTATTAGACAATGTCATCTGCAAATAATATACGCCAAGATACTTCTTCTTGGAGATGTCTAGTAATTTCATCTATTACTAAGGTAAAAAAGTAAAGACTCGAGGCTGAGCCTTGATGTAAACTTATTTTAACTAGGAAAATATTAGTATCATCACTAATGGTCCTCACATGTGTAACAACCCCCCCCCATACATATCTTTAATAATATCCATGTATCTGCTATTAATTCATTTCTTTTTCATCACTTGTCATATTAACTTTCTTGGTACTCGACCATATGCTTTTTCTCTATATCAAACATAAATACAATATTCATACATATTTTAGTTTAGATAAATTCCAAGTCCTAGAAAATGAGAAAAGTATATTGTTATGGCAAGGCCACCACAAACCAATATTTGAGAAGCTAAGTTTCAGCCCTAGTTCAAGTAAGTTAAACTAGTTTAAGTTGAACATAATCGATACTTCTGATCATTATTAAACTAATTTTAGTCCTAGTTTAATGTATCTCGCACTCAAACATATTTCATCAAAAGATTGCTTTCACTGGTCATGATAAGACCTGTTTTCTAAATTAATATTACATTCACAAACAAAGTTCACGGTTTTTCCCGCTAAATTGAGGGACCTTATTTATAGCCTTCAAGAGGAGAAATATCAATCCCCACATATTCTCCAAGCAGTGGGCAACGACAACATCAGAGAGATGCGCTCTGAAGCATCTGAAGACCTTGGATTCTTGAACCCAGCATGTGCAAATATTACAACTTTGGGGGAGGAAGCACTAGTGTTATCATTGCAGAGCACCAGGTCAACCAACAGGCAAGAAGGTAAGCCCAGACATAATGAAATCTTATGCAGCTGCAAACTTATAATTAGTAAGGGTGTGCTTAATCCTAATTTACCAAGCAAATCGTGCCAATCTAGGCCCTCACTAATAGCTTTGGACCCCAATCTTTTTTCTCTTTTTTTTTCTTTAATGGTCAATGGACACTAATCTTTAGTCTAAAAAATGACAGACTTTAAGCTAAAAAATGACAGACTTTAAGCATTAGGATCGAGGAGGGCACTGCAGGTCTTTTGTAACAATTCTCGAATGTTCTCTCCTCATTAGGAGTCAAAGTTAGAAACCATCATATAGTGGTTTATTGTATCACATTAAGTTAAAAAAATTCACCATGAAATAATAATAATAATAATAATAATAGACTATAAAATTAAAATCATTTCACAGTTTATAACCTGCTAAAACTTTTTCATCAAGTTTGATTCATGTATGTTCATATCTGCTAAATGATTTTCATCTGCAATATAGAAAACATCATCTAAAGTAAGATGAATGGTTTAGATTTCACAAAATCAGATCGGTGAGTCCCAAACCAATCGTTTGCACAACTGGGGGAATTGAGAAAGGTTTCCACCCTTATCACTTTCCTTGATAAAATAGTGTGACAAGCGTTAGAGATTCCACAACTCCTCATATGCCCATCAGCTGATCCATATAAAATATAAATGATCCCTTTGGCCTACAAATCCCACAAAAATTTCTCAATATCGAAACCATTGAGTTTGTTACCAAATGGGTTTGAGGTTATCAATGGTTTGGCTTCAGGAAAACATATGTTGGAGAGAGTCATACATACTCGTTTTTTCTTGCTTTAATTTCAGTGCAATGCGCTAGCTCCGGAGCGGAACGTATACGTTACATCAGCAGCCAACTACTGAGCTGGGAAGGGTTGACGATGCCCGGGATGTGGGCCCCGTCGGTCTTCAGGAGGTGGGCCACCTCAGCATAGGATCCCTGCTTGTTGGACGGCTCCAATCGCTCGGCTGGGTCCCACGGCCGGCCCAATATAGTGCCCTTGGTGAGGAACTCGTGCGCAAGGTAGCCGGCTAGGAGCCGGTTGTCCGGTTCTGGATCATCTGGATCGGGCTCCGGCTCGGCTCGGCTGGCCTGCTGGCTTGGCGGCTTCCGCTCGTCCAGGCCGTCGTCGTTCCGCTCTTTCCGCTTTCGCGACGGGCCCGAAGGCATCAAGCAGCGGGCGCTGCTCGACATGGAGAAGGGGAAATGGGAAAAGAGCGAGGGCAGAAAGGTAATTTCATGAAAGAATGAGTGATTGGACGGAAATGGCCCTCTCTTGGAGATGGCGATGTAGACCGCGTGGGCCGAGGATGGGAATCGAACGAACGGCTGAGATGGGTTGCCGATGCCGTACTAGCGGGAGAGAATTCCGAAGAGAAGGGAGGGACGAGGAAGGGAGCGCGGATGCTTGAATAAGGATGGGACGAGGGACCTCGCCACCCGAGACTTATTTATAGAAACGGACTTGTAAAGTATCCTAATTCCTCCAAAAAATATCGAAAATGCCACGAAATTTCTAGAATGACAAGAGTACCCCTCGTTGCTCTTGGAGCTGGCGGTTGCGCATGCGACATGTCACATCCCAATTCGTACCAGCAGAGGACCACCGGTGCTGATAGACCAAAACAAGGAGAAAAGAGCAGCACAGGGAATTGATGCTGTCCTCCGCCAATTTTTGTCCACTTTTTATATTAAAAAATAACTAAATCGACCATAATCCATGCATGGCATTGGCATGAGAGGAAAAAAATTTTAATTTTAGGTATGTTTGAAATGCGTACAACTTTTGACAAAAAAAGTTTCAAAGTGTTTAAAGTGTTTTTGGGAAGGATAAAACTTTTAAATAAAAAAATTTTAGTATACAAATTTTTTAATTGAAAGAAAACATTATTGTATAATAAGATTAATGAAGAAAAATAAAGAGGATAAAATTAAAAGATATAGGTTAGTTGTGTTAGTAATTATGTAAAAATAATTGAAAAGTAGGCTAGCTATATAAAAAATTATAAAGAAATGATTGAAAAATAAGATAATTATGGAGAGTGAAAAGTTTTAACTTGACGGTTTTTACAACTTGTCATATACCGTGTTTGTTAAAATAGAAAACTTTTCATTTAAAACTTTTAACTATCTACAACTACGCTATTTTTTTAATTATTTCTTCATACTTTTCTATATAAACCACCTTACTTTTTAATCATTTCTGCACAACTACTCATATAACTAATATATCTAGTTTAATTTTATTCTCTTTATTCCTCGTCATTACTTCTATTATATCACATCATTTTATCTTATTTCGAAAAATTTTAACCAAAATTTTATTACTTTCCAAACACACATTATAAAATGATATAATATAATAGTCATAATAATGAGGAATAAAGAACGTAAAGTTAAAAAAGATAATGTAATTGTATATAGTTATATAGAAATGATTGAAAAATAGTTAGTTGTACAAAAATAGAAAAAGAATAAAAAGTTTTAAATTAAAAAATTCTAGGTTGACAATTTGTTATGATTGCCAAACACATCCCTTGAAAACTAGAATAATATAATATAATAAATCTAATAATTAACTGCAAAGAAAAATAAGAATAAAATAAATAGGTCAATTTTAGCGAGAAATGTCAAAAATAATTGTAATATATAATTAAGGTGTGTCTTGCATTTGAGAAAAAATTTTGAAATTTTGTCAAGGTGATATGATATAGATAGTGATTAAGATAATAATTTTTTTGGATGGAAAAGTATAGTAATGAAATAATTAAAATTTCACATCATACAAACATGTGTATGAGGCAAAAAGCATCCTTAACTAATTGAAAGAGTAAGATAACATTATGATTAAAATACTAGATTATATCTAAAGTTACTGAGAAAATAGCCAGAAAAGTTTGCATTAATTTTTTTCATTTTTACCTTGAATCATACCCAAATGGATATTTTAATATTTTATCTTACAACTCCATCATCCCAAGTACTTTTTTCCATACGCCATTAAAGTCTTACTTTAAATGTGGTGCCCACGCGTCCCCAACAACTTCTTAGCCTTCAACGACCTACGGATTTTCTTGATTTAATAATTTAATTAATTAAATTCAGCCTATTAATTATGTTGAAATTATTTAATGACTTACACTTCCCTAGAACTCCTTTTCTATGTAATTTTATCATTTTTACTTTGATAATTAATGGAAAATCTATTTTATATATTATATTTAGCATTATCTAATAGTATTGCTATATCTATTATATTTAACATTATTTAATAGTATTATTATGCATAACCTCATTTATAAATGTGTAAAATTAACACAATAAAATAGTTCGCTACTAAATATTAATTTTAAAATTATTTTTTTAACATCTAAAGTATCTAAAATATCATTATTATATGTTTGGATGATTCTTCAAATTATTATTATTATTATATTTTAATATATATATATATATAAATATGTATATATGTGTGAATGGATATAAGCAATTTTTTTATTTTTACAAATATCGTCACTAACATCCCAAATGGGCTTCAGCTACACGTGAAAAAGTCGATTTTGTCTCTATGTCATTACTAAACAAATATTCCAAACAAAATCACTGGATTTGCTGGAACATTGTTTTCCAAATTTTCTAATTCCTCCAGATGAAGTCCCTAATCTCTGTTGCACTTTGCCCTTTCTACTCGAATCTAGTCATCCCAACCTCCTCCGGTGGCAACAAGATTTGCTCTAATCTACCGCATATCACTAGAAAGGATTTCTTCTCTAGTCAACCCAAATATGTCGCAGCATATTCCATAGGTGATCTTCAGATTCGGTGATCCATCTTCTTCTTTTGGCAGCCACTACCTTCCTAGGTTCTTACAAAGCTTGCAATCCAAGTTAAGAATAACTAGCATGCACACTCCAAGGTTTAAATGACGGCATGGCAAAGCGATCAGATTTTGATCAAATTTTTGTATGACTACCTGCATTGGCTGCTTTGATTGCTGCAATGGGGGATCAATGACAACATTGGGAGCAAGGGTGATGGCGAAGGCAGGGGACGAGGGCAGGCGTATGCCCACCATTTCAATCTAACACTTCAATGTTTCTTCTTCAATGATGCTGGTGGGAAAAATGTGCTAGATCTCCTTTGCTTTAAATCTGGCAAATTGGTGACGACAAAACCCATATGCTTGATGGGGATGATGGAACACCAAATATGGTGCTTTGGCAACATGGCCAAAGTTATGCATAGGCTGTTAATTAAGGTCTTGATCTATTGGATGCATTTCGATGTGTGCAGATGGATGGGTACAGGTGGAGTGTCATCAACAATAGAGGGTTGTGTTCGGATGTGATTTCGAGTGCCAAGCTATGATAGTGGCCCAACCATGGGGGTTGGCAAGAACTCTGCATAGATTAATGGTATCAAGCATGACATGGATAAGGAAGATGGAGGCTTGAATATAGTAATGTGCAAATGGGCCATGATTTAGTGAATAAATCTCTTGCTTATAGCTTGTGTATGGGCTTCCTGTCAGTTATACGATTTTCTAAGTCATGCGTTCGGTTTATTTGCATTCATAAGATGGAGGCTGCTGATTTCGGCGAATGCTTAACAAGATGTTGAACTGCGAATGTTGGGAAACGGTATCGGAGGCGCAACCAATGCTTAAGATACCAACCTAACTCTTCTTTATCGTTAACCAAATTAGTCCCCTCGTGTAGAATGTTGATTGTAACATTGACTTGCGTAACACATACAAAAGATATTACATGAGAAAATGTTAGTATCCTCACTCTTGGAAAGAAAAATCTAGATACTAGGGGAAATCTATTCCTTCCCTGTTAGTTGAAAATTGTAAAAAGATAATCATTGAGGAGTGGTTGCCAGTAAACATTTTCAAAGGGCTTTATAAAATGGTTTATATTTTCACTTTCCGTTCGATTTTTTAATATCTAAACTTTCTACGGTATTTGTTAAAATATATTAAATTAAATTTTATTCATTAATTTCTTATTCATTCCAAAATAATGTTAAATATTTAGAATATATAAATTTCTAATTAAAGTAATTTTAGCATCATCTATATACGTCTGAATTTATATTTTAAATAAGTTAAATGATAAAAAAATTAAAAAATAGAAAAAGCGCCCATTTGTATAAAACATTCCATGCAAATGTTAATAATGAATCAATCTACTTTTCATATACAGGCATTTGGATGGATAATTTATGTCATGTTTTATTATTCTTCATATAATTCTTTAATCTCTGGACCTTTTATAATATTCGTTTAAGCATATTTAGTTATGAGGCCAACAATCTAATATTTCATAAATTTTTATACATATGATCTAGATTGGTAGGAATCGTTCCCCTTATCAAAAATAAGATAGATAAGGTTGTGATTCTAATACCCCTAGATAGTAGCAACAATAAAAATGGATGGTGATATATATATATATAATGTAGCCTAAGAAGCCACATGATAGTAGGATTTTCGGAACAAGGATTGAATATATGAAAAATTATTTAAATTGTGATTAATGTACAAGTTATTAAAAATGGACTCTCACATGTTTATTACGTTATTTTGGACATGTAGGAACTCTTAATTTGACTAAATAATGAATATTTAGGATTTAACTCTCATATATGGATTTTGAATAGAAAAAGGCATATATTGAAGTTCATCAAATTCGAAATGTGTTTAGACATGAATAATATGCCTAGAATATTTGTAATAAATATAAATGGTTATAAACGAGTTTTGAATGATAAATTTCATAAAATGATAAAAATGAGCCCAGTCATATAATTAAGCCCAAAAGAATTGACATAGCGAAAATAATTGATAATCATGGATGGGAGTCATAATTTGTGAGAGAATGATTTTCATCATAATTGAAACATGCTCATAAAGCTTTTGGATGAATTTGAGAGGATGATTTTAAGACTTGAATAATTTAGAATTAATGGTAAAAATGTAGTAAAAAATAACGTTGGCACATGAAATTTTAGAAATGACACAGGACATTATGGTTTTTAGATGTTTGGGATGCTAGATAAGTATGTGATGTGTAAAAAAGTGATTTTGGAAGTATTAGACATAATAGCTGTGAGTCGAGCAAATGACACATAGAGGCAAAATTATTAAAGAGTTGGGTTAATGAGTCACATTTTATGTAAGACATATTTTAATCAAATAAATAGTATAAATATATTGTTATAATTATAAGAGACGTGTAAATAGTTGGTTTAGTGTTTGAAAATATTTTTCTATGTTATAGATACATATGTTGTGAACAGATAAAATTGTCGGCAAAAGTGTATAGTAAAATATATACCAAAATTTTTTATTATGAAATTTTGAGCTGAAAATTTGTGAAGAGATAGTATTTATAGTTGGAAATTCAAATAAAAAGGGATCATCTTAATCAAAGGTATGTAACAAAAATTCTAAGTAAAATGACGAAAGTTAGCTGAGTCATAGGGAGAGCATGTGATTCCCTCTAAATCACACGGGGGAAAGTAATTCCTCTAAAATGACTTGGATAAAGAAGCACTCGAAGTTGTGCACAATTGTTCATGAGTCTATATATATCTATATATATATAGTGCGTCCATTTTTCGATTTTGCCCTGGTTCCATTTTTCATTTTTCCATCTTTCTAACTTATAAAAATTCTTTTTAAAATCTTTCTAAAGCACATACGAATAATCCATCTAAGATCAAGGAGCACAAATTACAAGGATTCAAATAGGATTTGAAGAGATTTTTAGGATAAATTTATTTTGAGATAAGTAGGTGAAAAATCTTAACATTTTGATATAATTTTCGTTTTAAATTCACACTATTAAGTATAAAAATATTAATTAAATACAAATTTTATTTGAAATTTCATAAAAATTATATTTTTCATAAAAATTTTAATTTTGCTACAAAACGAGTCATTTCCATGAATTTTAGAAAATATAAAATATGATAAAAAAAATTTATTTTGCTATCAAATGAAATTTCACATGCTAAGTTAAAAGGTAAGAAAAAACTTTAAAATATATAATAGCCTATTAATATAATTTGGAAAAATTTATAGACTGGTTTAATTGTGTAAGTCAAATATATGATTATAATTACATGGGTACAAAGTGAACCATTGTATAATTTTAAGTTAAAATGAATTAATTGCAAAATAAGAATTATATGAATAAAATGAATTCAAAAGGGTAAAAAATTAAATTAGAAAATATTGGTAGCTTATTGAAATTAGCTAGTTAAAAGATGCACAATGTTATAATGTTATAATTTTCATTTTGCATGTGTATGAGTGCAGGTGCACCGCAAGAGCACTAGGTACACCACCTCCATCGAATCTGCAAGGTAGCGAGACCCTGGTTAGCAAACCCAAAAACACAATCTGCAGCCACAACAGTTGACGCTGGCCATGCCCGCTACCCTCTTCCATGAATTTTCGGCCAAGGAAATTTCACCGACTAGCAGCCATTTTTCTTCTTCCATAATTCTCAATCTGATGCCCGCTGTAATTCCAGCAAAATCGCATTTAGTAGCCAAACCACCAGCCGCACCATCAAATCGTTCTGCGTTCTTCCCGATTTCAAGCATTGGCAGTATCTTCTCCAGCCATGGTGTCAATGAAACAGCAACCTCACCGAGCAGCAAAACAGCATCCGGCCCCTTCTCTGGTTCGCCACCGGCAGTAAACCTCTTTTAAAGATAGCAGTCAGCCACTCACTGCCCAAATCCGCCCCAACAGCTGGCTGTCCAACTAAAATCAGCTGTCATTTTTAACACACCATAGACAAGTGGGATAAGTAATAAGTAGGCCATGGTGGAGATTAACACACCACAACAATATAAATTTTTATTTATTTTTACTTTCTAATTCATTGTCAGTGTTTTGTACTTGTTAAATTTTTCATTTTTCATTTTTTTATTTAAGGTGTGTTTGGCAATGAGGAAAAAATGTTAACTTAAAACTTTTCAATCTAAAACTTTTCATTCTTTATAATTATCATATTTTTTAATCATTTTTTCATATTTTCCTATACAACTACCCTACTTTTCAATCATTTCTACACAACTACCCATACAATTAACCTATCTATTTTAGCATTATCATCTTTACTCCTCATCATTACCCCTATCATATCACATCATTTGACAACTTTTACTCTCCAAAACTTTTCATCAAAAGTTTTATCCATTCCCAAACCCACCCTTAGTACTTTATTTCCTGCTTTATAATTTTTAGATTAAATTTAATATATTTTATTTTACAGCTTCATAAATTAAATTTTATTTTTGCAATTTTTTTTCTTAGTTTTATTTAATTTTTGTTGCGATTCAATTGGTTGTACTTTCTTTCTCTTTTATCTCTCTTCTCTCCCCTCGTTCATAAAGCATATCAATATCAAACAATTCAATACCTTATCGTCTCTTTGTGGATTTAAACCGACTCATCATTGTTCTACGCTATTTTCTATATAGTGTTGACTTTACTATATTTTGGTTAATTTAATTAAATTGGTGATCATAATGCTATTAATGACAAGCACTTGGTTTGTATCAGTAGGTTATTTTTTCAAATAAATCATGGATTTGAGTTTGAATCATCTTATTTTTATGATTGTTTATAGGCACCATATTTGATTTCATGATTCGAGGTAATTTTGATGTTTGAGGCTTGCGTAAAGATTTCAAAGAGGTTAGAAATTAAGAGTTTTAGTGGAAAAATATGTAAATGATGAAATAGAAGTGATCGAGAGTGATTTTTCATAAGATTAATGTATATTAGATAGGGATTTATAGATTTAACATAAGTTTGTTATCATTTTCTAATTTACCTAAGATGTATTTGATACAACGCCTAAGTGAGGCTTAATTATATAGAAACCATGTACAAATAGACATGTAGAACCTTGATGATATGAAAATATGTTGCAAATGTTTGGGAGTATATGGGTTGATGAATTATTCAGATGAAACTTATGATGGGCTTAATAAATATGAATTGTATGATTTTAAAATGGGGGTTTGAAATGTGTGCTTGAGAATGTGGTTGGATAGATGTTGAGATTTGTGAGGAATTGACACCGGCTGTGTATTTGATTGAATTTTGGGATGGTTGAATATTGGGTATTGCATGTCATGTATAAGATTTTATTATTGAGTGCTAGATCCTTTGAAATTGGTTTGTTTGTGTTCATTATGTGTGGGCATGTTTTATGAAACCAATGATATATGGTCTTGACATAAGCATGACACATATAGTATGAGTGATGTAAGAGCACTACTTGGATAGGTCTGTATATGACCCTTGATTGATATGAGGATAGGGTATTCATGACCTTCAATTGACATGAGAATAAGGTTGTTGATAGCCCTTGATAGACATGAGAATTTTTATGGTATGATGATGCATGTAATTGCTTGCTTATGCTACTGGACAAGCATAGCCAGGGCACGACATGCAGCTCAATAGGCATATGCATTATATGGTAAGCAATAGAATAAGTATGGGTATTGTAGGGCACATAGTTGGACAGACATGGCCCTAATGCATGATTAATGTTGTGGACAATCCTGGTGTGGCATACGGTTTATGATGAAAGGATGTAGATCAAGTGTAATGGAACAAATGCTTATGGCATAACTATGTGAGGTAATGAGAGCCTAGTATTTGCATTACCTATAGTGACATGATACGTGTGATAGATTTGGCTTTCGCTATCGTTTCTACTGATTATACCTACTTCAAACTAACGTGTTTATTATTGATATTTTAGCAAAATTAATGTTACAGGTACCTAGCTGTGGACTAGGCAGGTTGATCAAGGCTAAGATGGATTATGAAAGTATAAGGGTATGTTTGGGAATGAATAAAACTTTTGATAAATAGTTTTGGAGAGTAAAAGTTGCCAAATGATGTGATATGATAGGGGTAATGATGAGGAATAAAGAAGATAAAGTTAAAATAGTTAGATTAGTTGTGTGAGTAGTTGTATAGAAATGATTGAAAAGTAGGGTAGTTGTATAGAAAAATGTTAAAAAAATAATTTAAAAATATGGTAGTTGTGGAGAGTGAAAAGTTTTAGATTGAAAAGTTTTAATTTGACATTTTCTCCGCATTGCCAAACACACCCTAAGATTGTGGCAGTTGTGAATGTTTTAATTGATAGAGATATTTGGGGGATGTATATATACGCATATATTGATGTGATGGACAAAATGTATTTGTATATTGAGATTTTAATTCGTGAATGTATGACCTATTTAGACCTATTTAGGTTTTATTGAGATTATCATGATTATTTGTAATTGTACATTTACTTCTACAAGAATTGATAACATTACTTCCGTGAAGTGATGTTCATGATGGCAAGATGTAAATGATGAAAACAATTACTGGATCATTAGTTTTTTCTACCATTGTGGCACCCCAAACCCGAGCGTCACAACCTTACTCCAAGATCTATCGATTGGTAAACGTAATCAGGATTGTTGTCGTGTTACACGGCCGACTATTTGGATATTTATCCATTTTATCTTAACTCCTTAAGAATTTATATCTTTTTAAACATTTCATTTGAAATATACACATACGATCTCATCATTTTTCATACTTAACCATTTCATGATTAATCATTTTTAACAATTAACCATAAAAAATTTTCACTATTTATAGTCATATCACCACATTGTCATAAACATAACATAAACCTTATATATCATTCAATCATCAATAATGTCATTAACATACAACCATACAATTCATAGAGTTCAATCACAGGAACTTGTAGAAATTCATTTTTTTCCTTGAATCTCCACCTGTGCTCCTTATATGGTTTTCCTTTCACCTGTCTTTAGGATTTGGAAAACAAAACTGTGAGTCGAAACTCAATAAGAAAACTATAAGGTTTTCAGGAAATACATTTTCATTGAAAATAACTTGGAAAGTAATATTATACCCACTCGATGGTATATCTTAAAACACGTTTCTCATACCCGTCCAAGGTATATCATGAATAATGCAATGCATCATTTAAAATATGGCATTCTTTTGGATAGAAGCTAGCAAGACAACCATCCATTTTTATCCTCTCTCCCATTCCAAGGAGGCGCCGCCGGCCCTCGACCTCTCTTAGCAACTTCGCCGCACCAAAGGGGGACATTCGGCCTGCTTATACCTTTGAGGTGGACCTCATGCTTTTGTGCACATGCTTTTTTTCATAAACATGAACTTTGACATGCTAGCATGATTTTTCCAATCATAAACTTATTATTCAACATTTGACATAAGTTCTTAGAAAGCAGTAAACAATTCATTTATTTCATTGGAAATAATATTTCAATACACATTTAGATAAGGAATAACCATCCTTAAACAACTTAGAAAGAATTGAAATCATTCATTTGCTAACTTATTTAAATAGTGAGAATATCATTGAAAAGCATTTTATCACATTTGATAAAACAAAGCATTTTAAAAAATTATTTGCTTACCTTGCTTGCTTAGCTTTCCGCCTCGATAATCTCTTTGCTTTTACCTATACATAAACATAGCATTGCATTCATTCATAGCAATCCATTTGCTTGCACTCACTTAGTTTTCCAATCTTATAATTCATATTATACATAATCAACTTGGATTTTCAAGTCGATCATACATACACAACATGCACTTGTGCATCAAAACATTCATTCTATATTGTATTTTAATCTCATATTTAGGTAAACACGTGACATTCATTCATAATTCATCATTTAGAAATTTATATCTCTCATTAATTATTTTTCATCTATTTTTCATTTTTCCTACGTCAATGCTTATTCTAAGCATATAAGTGACGTTTCAAACTTCATAATTAAATCTCAAAAATTGAGATAATCACACATCATTCATACAGGAATATCCTTATGTATTGTATCACATATTCATGCATATTTTTTATTTTAGCAAGTTCACATAAGTCATATATCATCCATTCATATATACGCTCTACATACGTTTAACATACAATACATAAATTATGTGTTTCTTAAAATTTCTCAACACAGAAACTTATACCCATTTTCATCATCATTAAACCCCTTAATTAGAATATACTTTAGGGTTTAATTTTTGATTTTTAATCCATTTATCACTGGTTTCCAAAACAGCCATGTTAAGACCTGTTTTTCATCCTTTCAATGCCTCTTTCGAGACTTAAATCATAACAGATATTTAAGTCATAATTTTCAGTAACTAAATATGTTTTTCTTAACCCAAATTTAGGGTATTATCACATATTTACAATCCGTAATTCATTGGCTTCCATAATAGCAACATATTCATACATATAGGGTATCCATATAACCCGTTTTTATGTGTTCATACATATATCCATAAAAATTAGATTTATGACAAATCTTTTCAAATCCTTTTTGACACTCAAAGTAACTTAAACCTAGGTTATTTTACCCTCCAGAAAATTCATAAATCATTTCATTAAAAATAGCAACAAAAATCATATGGAAAGAACCCGTTTTGGCTCTCGTTTGGACGTCCCACGTACATGCCCTAAAAAATTAGATTCAAGACAAACTCATCCAGCCCACTTAGGCCATCCAAAGGGTCCTTAATTTAGGGTAATTTATCCTAAAATTTATCCAGAAACAATTTAAGCACTTCCTTGCATCATTTTTAACTCAAAAATGGAAAAATCGTGCATTTCATGAAACCGTAAGTTCCATATTTGCTAAAATCATTAAAAATGCTTAAATTAACATATTTAATCCAAAAGAACATGAATTACATCAAAATCACATGCTTAAATCATACAGCAACTTGGTTTAGGGTTCTGAGAATTTTCAAATTAGCTTTCATCTCAAAATTCAACTTAAACTTCCATTTTCACTCTCTTAAACTCTTGATCTCATTTAAATCTTTCAAAAATCATTCAATGCCCATATTAAGGCATCATAACTCAGCCTCTAAGAATTCTTTATGAACCATATTCATGGCTCATGAATTGAGAGAGAAAACTTGATTCAAATGCTTCAAAACTTAAGTTTTTACTTACTTGAATCAACCCTAACTTGAATGCAACTTGAGTTGCTTGGTTCTTTTTCTTTTTCTTCTCCTTTTTCTTCCTTTTTTTCTTCTCCTTTTCTCCTTCCCCTTGCTAGTTTTGGACATGCAAATGAGCTCTCCCACACTTAGCAATAATTTTGGAAAATTTCCTCCCCCTTTCTCATATACATGTTTTCTAGGATATGCATTCATTTTTATATTTTTTTAACCAGCTTGTGGGACCCATTTTCCATATGCCATGAAGGTAATTTATTTCTACCTTATCCCTTGATGACATGACATTTTTATAACCAAGTAAAATTTGCATTTACTAATTAACAAAAATCTACAAAATCCATGAATTGATGGACTATGTTGCTGTCCACCCAAGTGACGCCCCTTCTTAGCTAGTTTTAGACAATTTTTTGCCACTTTTTCCACTTAATGTACCCATTTACTTCACCTAGGCATTAGGCAACCTAGACACATTTTTTAACATTTTAAAAAAATTAAATTTCACGCCCTAAATGCCCTTGGACGTCCCTTGCTTTGCCACATGCCTTAAGCTCCATTTGAGCTAGCTATTAGGCATTTAACTATGGCATTTAATCCTTGACTTTTTCATGGATTTGACCATTAAACAAAGCATAAAAATTCAGCTCAATCCACCCAAAATTTAACACCTTGCATAGCATTTAAACATGTCATTTTCTCAAATGCTTTTTATTAAATGCTATGGTAGTCTAGGATATACGAAGTCAATGCTAGGTACCTTTTTCTAATTAAACACTTTTTTATGATAATTAGCTTAATTAAATCCACTCATACTATAGATTTTATAATTTTATTCAATCGTTTCAAATTTCATTTCAAACTGACGTTTCTACGTCAAGTTATGAACCTTTGAAAATATCCCTAGAGCGTGAGATTAAAAAATAATAATTATCACTTTAATATCATCACTTGTGCCTTAATCCAATCCATACATAAGATTGAGCCCAAAATCATGAGCTTGTCTTTAAATTTTCATCTCATTTTGCCTTACAGGCGTTAAGTTATGAATTTTTTATGATTTTCATCATAACCCTATAATTTTTATTTTAATCTCTATTAATTAAATCAGGAAAATTAAAATAAATATTCATGCCACATTAGCATATTATAATCCTCATTAAACTTCTTTAGTCATCTTGACTCACATTGGGCTTTGGCGATTAATCTTAATCACCTTTCTTAATTACAAACCCTAATTGCAAAATTCATAAATTCATAAAAATATCCATAATTCAATCAATTCACACATAAATCATCATTACACCTTAAATGCAATTATATGAGTCCTACTTAAGTCTAAGTATTACAATAATAGATTTAATTAATACATTATTTATGAATACCTAGGATTTCCACAAATATTTTCTTATCTATATGGTCCTTTGCCTCCTGAATTGTAGCAAATTTTAGGAAGATGTTGTTGGTTCACACCCTAATGACTACCGATCTGGGAACTATAGTTGGGGGAGCACTATAGTGATGGACCACGTGAGACCTTGATTTACAACAATGGTCATGCAAGTTTAAATATAGAAGACGAAATATTTTTTATATGGCTAGACTAATTATACAAGACAATAATTTTTATGTGAAAAAAAAGTCTTAAAAGATATGAAACCTTCCAAAAAGTATTTACTACGTTGAAAATCATGAATACAATATCCCCGTTGGGATTGAGAGAGGAATGATCGGTCTTACAAAAAAGAACACATTGGTATATAGACTAATACTGGTTACGTTGAAGTGATTTTATGTAACTGCCTTCATTTTTAAGATGATAATGATGATGATTGATATAAAATTCAATCTATTTATTGTATTTAACATTTTTTATTTAGCTAGGAGATTAAGTTTCATTTAAATTAAATATGTGCTTAGGCAATATTTGCTAAAAAATTAGATATATTCATATTTAAATTAACAAAATGCTCAAATCCATTCATATATGTATTAAAATATAATAATATTTTATATAATTATTTATCCACATATTGGTGATATTTTAAATGATTTGGATATTGAAAATACTACTTAAAATTAAAATTTGGTATTAAATCATTTTATTATGTTAATTTCACAAGTTTATAGATGGAACCATATGAGTGATAGTAAACAAATGAGAAAGTTTCCATGATAATATTAATGATACTAAATATAATAGATGGAGTAGATTTTACATTAACTATCAAGAAACAAAAAATGAATGGGTTATATAGAAGTGGAGTCTATCTTTAGGTTCTTTTTATGTAAGCCTTGATCAACTCAATAATCAAGCAAGAGTAGTGCATTTTAACGGGGGTGTCAAAAGTTAACTAATAATGATAGATCATAGCATGTGTTCACCACATTATCTTATGGTTGAGCTAAATGTTGACTCATATGAGGCAATGAGTCATATATATATATAGACACACACACACACACATAGCCCATATAAGCTGGTTACATAAAAGTGGAGTCTGTATATATTTAGCATGAAACTTACCAATATAGTGGTAAACTCAATCATCGATACATTGTCTTATTTAACTTGTAATAGTTGAAAAAGGCCTTAGACATCAGGTGTCAATTAGGTTTGTTAGGCCTCATCACATATTCAACTATAAATTAGTCATCTCCAAGTGTGTAGATATGCACTTGCGGGCAAAATTCACAATGATATATTAGCAGTAATGTCCTAATCAATAAGCCGCATAATTGATGTATAGCACAAGATAAACAAATATAGAATGCGATAAAACAACAATGACTATTTATAAATGCACGTAGTTTTCCTTCTTAATTGTCATTTACACTTGATATTTGGCATCTTGTGACTTTAAGGTTCCTGAGCTTTTTAGACTTTCTTTCTTTTTTATCATATTATTCTTTAATGCTTCTTAACAACAACATCAGGTAAGAAAGGGTTGATTAGTTTAAAAGATTTGAGCTTTATTAGTGGGGGCTCACTATAGGATCTTATTAAGGGTGTAACTTGAGATGAGTAAGTTCGGGTAAGAGTCAACCCTATCTTTACCCTATTTTAAAAGAGAAGTGATTCTATTAACACATGCTAAACAAATGGCTGGCTTAACCTGCCTCAAAAAACTCATTTAGAATACACTTTTTGTTTTTTTATACATTTATTTATCTAAGTGTATTTAACATGTAGACTAAGTTTTACTATTTTTGGATATATATTTGATAGATACTTAAAATTCTCAAAAATATATACACATAAATGACAAAATTTGGTTTATATGTTAAATACACTTAGATAAATAAGTGTATGAAGAAAATATATATATTTTAAATGAGTTTTTTGAGGTGAACAAAACAAGTCATTTGCTTAGTCTGGGCTAACAGGATCATTCCTCTATTAAAAAACTCTTATTTTATCATATTTTAAACTAAGTCAGTTTTAGGCTTACTCTATCCTATTTTTCAAAAGCAGGTAGATTCCAAATTTGGTTCTAAATTGGCTAAAAAAATAAGATTATATTCATCTACTACATATCAGTAAGATAATTGGTATTAGAAAAGATATGCTAGAAGTAAACCAAAAAAATCTGTACAAACAGTTTAGACCACACTCCTTTAAATTCTAGTTCGTAAATAACAATACAAATGAGGCAATCATTTATTGAGAATGCCTAGTATCAGAAACACCCTAGCAATAAAATTCCAAGGTGAGATTTAAATTGCTAACTCCAACTGATTAACATTTCGAGCATAATAAGTCTTTGCAAAAGCTCCAAAAACATCATCAAGAAAAAAACTATTGTTTTAGTGGTGCAAATTTTGGATGGAAGACAACTAGATTTGTTGATCCACTACCCATGGAACCTTAAAACTTTCATCAAATTCATGCAAATGAAAATGAGGAAGGTCAAAGAGTTTATTATCCACTATAGAGATTGCAAATAATGCAAAAGAAAAGAAAAAATTGAACAAACATTATGGTTATAGCTTCAATTAATCTCCCACCAATCCACCATCAACAAGGTAACCTAGTTTAAACAACTCCATGTAGTTTTTCTACAAAAACTTCACTTTATATATGAGATTTAGCATGAATGGTGAGATTATAAATTATGAACAGAGAGTAATTATGAATAGAGAGTTACCAACAAAACATCAACTTGAAAGAAATAACAGCAAGATTCAAAAATCATATGTTCATTGATTAAAAAAGCACACTGGAGGATGATTCCTACATTAAATCAAATTGACACATAAACACATAAAAATAACAAGCAAGGTCAATTGGAATAACAATCTTAGTACCTATGAATGAGAGCATGTGTTTCCATGTGAATGAACTCCAATTATTGGTAAACTAAACTTCTCAGCTACCCTCCTTGCTTTCTACACACTAATTGTATCATAATTATATGGAAAATTTTCAATATTGATGATAATTTCAGCATAACTAATCCTAATTATAGTAGAAAGGTTGTAAAATGTTTCTATGTTACTACGAAGGCAAAGGCTCAAACTAGGACCTATTGCAATAGCAACTATAGAAAAATCTGTCTCAGTCACCTTCGCATTCTTTATTATTTTTTTGATAGACTGTGTATTCTTTATTGATTATTGAGAAACCTAAAAAAAAAGAAGACATGCACTATCTCATTTGGGATAACAATCAACATCTATGATGGAAGGAAACTAGCTAATACAAGCTTCTATAAAAGACTTATTTCATTGCCTAACCTGATCAATGGCTTAAGCATGAGCTTCTTCTACCATTTGAAGAGCAATGCCTCCATAACGTTACAACAATTCTTGTTGGTCCCAAATTTGTGGCAGAACTCAAGAGGGGAGGGATGAATTGGGTTCTTTTGAATTTCTTTTAGTATCATAAAATTTAACCCCTTAACTAGATTCTTTTGAATTTCTATAAGTATTTTAAAATTTAACCCATTATAAATTAAGTCCTCTCGAATGAAAACATGGAGAGTAATAGAGTAATTAAAGTAATAATAACAGACACAATAAATTATAGTAGTCTAGGACAACCCTCCATACTCCACTCTTCAAAGAGCACACTCTTGTGAATTGCGTTATGCTATGTCTACATATATATAGATAGAACCTTGCTCTTTTTTTAGATTATAGCTTTAGGAGACCTTTACGAATACAACACAAGTAGACGGTGAGTCACACTCCAACCGTACACTAATTATCTTTATTTGGCTTTAGTCTCCAATACGAAACTAAGTAGAATTACTAGAGAATGTATTTAAGGAAGAATTCTACACTTTATAAATTGTATAGATACAGTTTCAACACAGAAAAGAACTTGTAAAGCTTGAAATTGATGAGAAGCTTTAGCACTTATAGTAAATATCACATTTCTTTTTTGTAGAGCACTTAATGATTACTTGATTGTTTGTTAGTGAGAAGGTGAAGGCTCAATGAATACTCTAGCTAACCTTCTTCACTCCGCTTAACGTGCTTTAAATAATAGAGGAGTTATTTTGAATGTTAGGAGGCAGGTAGCACACATTAAATACACTAGCATTTGAATTTTTTTTTACTGTTACAGTACAAGTTGCATTTGGAGTTGACTTCGATTGCGACTTAGCCTAAGTTGCACATTGGAATCGACTTGGGGCGTGACTCCAATCGGGGCATTTTTCACTCCATAAGTCCTCCTGGAATTCCATCTTAGGTCGACTTAGTTCTTTACTTAACTCAAGTTGCATGTGGAATCAACTTCGCACGTCTTTGCTTGTAATCTATTCAGTTAGTAGGAATATATAATTCCAAAGTCGACTTGGCTCTGGAACTTTCTCCAAGTCGCTAGTGAAGTCAACTTGGCTATGCCAATTCACTCCTTGCTTGAATCTTTAAACTTCAAAAATTGTGCTCCTGTGGCTTTAATCTTCCAAGTCCTTTACTTGAGTCAACTTGATTTTGGACTTCACCCAAGTCGCTTGATGAAGTTGACTTGTACGTGCGACTTGATATTTGAAACTTAGTCTTTTAAAATTTGCTTGGCTATTTAGGAATGCAGGGCAGAACCTTAGGTCAACTTAGTCTCCACTTAACTTTAGTCGCAGGGTGGAGTTGACTTAGAGTGCAACTTAACTCGTTCCACTTTGAGTCAATGAAAACATATAACCCCCTAAGTTGACTTGGCTATTGACTTCGCCCAAGTCACATTTGGAGTCGACTTAGGTTTGCAACTTCACCTATCTACTATTCAAGACTTCATTCTTTCAATCTAAGTTGTTGTTTAAAGTCGACTTCGGTGTAGACTTGACCCAAGTAGTATGCTTGACTGCGGGACTTAGTCCTCATGGATTAGTATTTGAAATTGCTATCTTTAAAGAAATTTACCAAATATGTTAATATCATTCGATACTCAAAGTTAGATTGTTAATCATCAAAACATATGTTACTCTAGATTTTCTAGTTGAGTTCACAACAATTCAAACTTAATGAACATGAAAAGGAAGAAAGATGGATTCACTTGGAAAGTTTATTTAACCAAAAACCAAGAACATTACTTGAAAAAGAAACAAAGAACATTGAATTCAGTCAATCTTATCAACGTTAATAAGAGGAGGAGAATTACTTGAAAAGAGAGAACCTAATAAGAATTTCACCATTGCCTCTAACATAAAAAATGTTAAAGAGAAAAATCTCAAATGAGAGATGGAAGGAACATGGAAGGCACATGATTATAGAAATTTTAGATAGTGTTTACAATAACAACGATAATATTGTTGTAGCTAGTCTTGATTCCTAGAATAATAAGATAATCTCCATATATGCACTATGCAAGAAATAAGGTATTAAAAGAAAAGATGCAAAGAGAAGATTGAGGTAGACATAAGATTTAGAAAGGGTTGTGGGAAGGGCTAGACTACCAGAGAGGATAGGCTCAAAGGCATATAGATAGGGACTGGGGCTGATGTTGTTTAAATTTTGGCTATGTGTGCTACTGTTTCTTTGAGAGAGGAGTTAAAACTCAACAGGTAGTAGAGTATGAAATAATATATATGATATAATATTATATATATATACAGTTAATATATGCAATTTGAGTCGATTTTGAGTACTTGTTATATGGAATCAATCGTACCTGAATTCAACGGGTATTTTTATAACCAGAACTGAGCCGGCATTGCAGATAGATATATTAGAATCGGCACTAACTAACTTAAGGTATCTAGCGAGTTGATCTATAGGTACCTGAATTGAGTTACACCCCTAGATCCCACCAATGTGGAGTTTGTAGAGGCCCTGCACCATGAATCGTTTAGGAGGCAGAGAGTGGGGTTCATCTGAATAATTGATTTTATGCTAAAAATTGGAGTAAAATTATCATTTGAGTGTGTGGCGGCAAAGGCACTGAATGCATTTGACATCTAGGTGTTTGCATGACTTGGTGAATGAATGGAGAAAAAGCCCTTTAGAGGGCTCTTCTTACTCGAAAGCAATTCTGTGACTAGATATCTATGGAAAACAAGAAAAGCGCCCAAAAAAGAAATAAGTTGGGGAGTAGAAAATAAAATTCTTCTTTACCTAATTAAAAGAGTCAAGAAATACTGTCATATTTTGACGATTTAACAAGAAAAGTTAACTAACATCCAAAATCCTTTTCACCTTAAAAAAGGACAAGGAATAGCTTTTGAAACAATTTTAGCATTATTTAGTCTCACAATATCCAATAATTCAAATGAAAAGAGAATTTTTCAAATGTAGCCGAAGGGAGGGATTTGGAATTCCATATAAGTAGCGACGACTCTACACCAATGAAGGTGTTAAAGGCAGAGCCCTTATGAATGAACAGTTGCCAAGGGTATGTGTTAAGACTAGAGAAGATATTGTGGATGAACAAATTAAGGCAACGGGCTAATCAAAGTATTACATGCAAAGATAACATCTACAATGTGAAAATTGATCTCAACTATATCAGAGTAGAGGCCTTGTCTTAATTGGATGATTAAGATAATAAGGCGTTCGAAGCTCATGGAATGGTTAGTAAAATGGTTAGAGGCAGTGAGTAAGGTTGGAGATTTTTTTATGCTTGTGCCAATTTAATGATAGGAATTAGGGAAAAGGATATTGGTGGAGCTGCCGAATCTATGAACACACCATGGACCACTATATTGTTTAAAATAACAAGAATAATAAAGAAAATTATGGGAGTACCTAATAGTCTTGGCGCCATTGTCGATAAAAAGAAGGAAGATGTTTTTCTTGAGTCGCTTAATATGGAATCATGGATATAGAGGGCCTCTCTAGTGTAGCTATGTTGTTGTTGTCATAGAGAAGCCACCTTGGATAGCTTTTTATGGATGACATATATTATATTAAGAGATTGAGGGTTGTCATTAGTCGCAAAGTGCATATCAAGGCAAGGAACAAGATCATAAGAGAGTCAACCAAGGGAAAAGTGGAGGCAGAGGCTTTACCTTCAACTAGGAAGTAATGTAATTCACTAGCCAGTCATCTTCAATCTTCTCTTTGATAACATCTTTAACTAGAAAAGATTTTTTGTTAAATGGCCAACCTCATGAAAATAACAATAGAATTTAGTATTGTGTTTGGGCATGATCGACTTCATTTTGAGATGCCAGTGGTACTATCTGTGCTGATAAATCTATAAGAAAAATTGTTCTATGAAGGTGTTAAAGGAGTTTAAGTAGAGAAACACTAGAAGAGGATTAACAATTCTTCTTATTAGTATGACGCTGGACGCTCTGATTGCAACATTAGTAGTTCAAACGATCTTATCGGTGTTCAGAAAAGTTCTAATAGTCAAAAAGCTTCGGTCCAAGTGTTTGCTTGGTGGAAAGTAGAGTTCTCCATCTCAATAATATTGACGATAATATTGTCGATATTATCAATTTTGCATGTCATCGATAACATGAAACAATAAAAAATGATAGTGTTTATTTTCATACTGTATCATATTATCAATTAAAAATTGATTTTGATGGGAGCGAAAATAATTTTATCATCAAGCCGGAAAGCTGTTGGGCAAGGTTAGAAGTTTGCTTTCCACTAGTGAATAATTTTTTTCTTGGATTCTTTGTTGGCAATGGTGAGATTAAACCCACCGACAAGTTTTAGCACAGGTTTGAAGATAGTTGACAGCAGTCATGGCTAACAGGATTTCAGTGATAGCAGTTGTTACCAAAAATGTTGTTTATAAAGTCTTGGCTAAGGTTTTGGCGAATAGGTTAAAAGCTATTCTGAACGACGTCATTGGGATGGAACAGAACGCTTTCGTCTCGGGCCGGCTTATATCGGACAACATGTTGATCGCCTATGAGGCCATTCATTCTCTTCGGAGGCGTAAGGGGGGTAAGAGACGCAAGTTGGCAGTCAAGTTAGATATGTTCAAAGCTTATGATCGGGTTGAATGGTGTTTCTTAAAACAGATCATGGAGGCTATGAATTTTTGCCCGAAATGGATTAATTGGATGTTATGCTGCATGAATACTGTCAGTTTTCGTGTGAGAATCAACGGCTTTAAATCTATACCACTCAATCCTAAAAGGGGGCTTCGTCAGGGGGACCCGCTATCTCCGTACTTATTCCTCCTCTGTGCGGAAGGCTTGTCGGCACTCATTTCGTCCGCGGTGGCTCGTGGATCTCTGCACGGCATCAGACTAAATCCTCGGGGGCCCCAAATTTCCCATCTCTTATTCGCTGATGATGCTCTTATCTTTCTCAGGGCCGATATGCAGGATATCTCGCAATTTTTGGACATTATCAGGTTATACTCTGCCTCCTCGGGCCAGATGGTGAATGTTGACAAAACATCTCTTTTTTTCAGTTCCAATATGGTTGAAAGTGAAAGGGAGGCATGGTCTAGTCGTTTCGGATCTTCGGGTCAGGAAGTCCATCAGTACCTTGGCCTCCCGGCATGGTTGGGGAGATCTAAAAGTGGGATGTTTAAGGGAATCAAGGACCGCATTTGGCACAGAATTCAGGGGTGGAAGGGGAGGCTACTGTCATGGGGAGGGAAAGAGGTGCTTATTAAGGCAGTGGCTCAAGCAATTCCGTCCTACGCTATGAGCATTTTTTTACTACCCCAAGCATTCTGTCAAGGAATTAATGGAATGTTAAGCAAATTTTGGTGGGGGGAACGGGGGGATAAGCGTAGGATGAGCTGGGTGGCCTGGAAGGACATGTGTACATCCAAATGTGCAGGGGGGCTGGGTTTCAGAGATCTCCACCTATTCAATTACGCTCTTCTTGCCAAACAAGTTTGGAGACTATCGACGTGCACGACCTCCTTCTGTTCAAAAGTCTTAAAAGCCAAATACTTTCCCAATTCTGATATCTGGGAGTGCGTGTCTAGGAATTCGGACTCTTACACCTGGAAAAGCATCCTTAGGCACGTAATATGATTCTACCGGGGTGTAGGTGGCGGATTGGCGATGGCAGAAGAGTCAGGTTCTTCAAGGACGATTGGGTTGACGTCGGAGTACGTAAGGCGGGACCGCTTCCGCTTTCCATTCCAGAGGATGCTCCGGTGAGTTTCTTTATTGGGGAGTCTAATGGGTGGCTTAAAGACCGGGTTTTGGCTGCAACCGGTGAGGCAGGGTGGGAGGCTGTCAGTCGTGTTCCTCTTCCATGTCACCCACAGGACAATTGTATCTTTTGGAGGTACGAGGCGGATGGCCAGTTCTCAGTCAAGTCGGCTCATCAATGGCTCACGGCAGGGTCTGACAGTCATTATCTCTCAAGCTGTTACGGGGCCATTTGGAGGACACGGCTACCGAGCAAGATCATGATTTTTAGGTAGCGGCTATTCAAGGGTGCTCTTCCAACACTGTGCAATCTCTCTAATAGGGGGATTGCTGTGGACCCTCATTGCCTCCTCTGTCGGAGGGAGCCGGAGGACGTTCATCACCTATTTCTGAATTGTGCCAGTACTGCAAGCTTATCTCGGTAGGTTGTTCCGGCTCGCCTCAGGGCGTCTTCCATACAGGAAATCATGTGTTTCCTTGCCTCTAAACCCAGGTGCGATGAGTTGGTTTTTTTCATCGTGTTTTGTTGGAGAATTTGGTTTGTTCGGAACAAACTGAGGGCCGAGGGGGCCCAACCTGGTTTTGCTAACATTCTACCGTGGTGTAAGGAGTATATCGAGCATTGGAGGCGAGTAAAGTATTGGTCCCAAGTTGATAGCAAAACCAAAGAGGGGAGGGGTGAATTGGGTATTTAAAATTTATAACAGAAACTTAACCCCGGATTAATCTAGTCCCCTTAATGAAGAAATGAAATGGAAAATAATATAATGTAGAGAGCAGGAATATAAATCAAGCACACAGGATTTTTATAGTGGTTCGGGCAACCTCCCTACTCCACTCTTCCAAGCTCACACTCCTTGTGACTTGGGTTCCACTATTGTATTCTCTCAATACAATTAGAGCCACTGCTCTCTTCTAGATTCCAGCTCTAGGGGGCATCAACAAATCACAGCACAAGTAGGTGATGAGTTACACTCCAATCACACACCACTTTGCTTACACTTGATCTTAGTTCCTCAAACTAAATCAAGTTCAACACATACAAAAGAAACAATAAGAAGACTACACTTTACAGTTGTGTAGAAACAGTTTGGCGCAGAGAAGAACTTGTTGAATTGGCTTTGAATGATCAGTAGTTGAGCTCTTGCAGTTTGAAGCAAAGTTCTTCCTCTTTGATTGGCTTGATCTCTTTAAAGCTCTTGTAGATGGTAGTTATGCACACTTAATGATTTTCAGCTACTTCCCTCGTCCACCATGAATGCCTTTTATAATTTTGGAGGGAATCCGAACGTTAGAGGGTAGGTGGCGCGCATTTAATGCGCCAACGTTCGAATAAATTCCGACCGTTGCGACCCAAGTCGCATGTGGAGTCGACTTCGGATGCGACTTCACCTAAGTCGCAGATGGAGTCGACTTCGGGTGCGACTTCGCTTCTCCGTCGCAACTTCAAGTTTCAGTCAGGGTCGAATTGGGCATCGACTTGACCCAAGTCGCAGGTGAAGTCGACTTCGGGTGCGACTTCACCTTGTCAGTTTCCAAGTCTGAGTCTTGAGTCGACTTTGGCTTCCGACTTCAACTCAAGTCGATCATGGAGTCGACTTGGGTTGCGACTTGACTTGGTCTTCGCCAATAATGCCTTGATCCTCATTTGATTTTGCTTCTAGCTTGCTTGGCTTTCTTCCTTTAGTCCTTGCATGATATATTTATGCACCTTGCTTGCTTTGGAGTCGTTTGATCTTCATATCTTGAATATATCTTCATTTGGAAGTAAACTTGAAAATTTGCCTTGGACTTGATAGACTTGATTTGAACTTGAACTTGTATTTTTACCTTGAATCTCAAGAATACTCAAGTTAATCTTGAACATGGACTTTGCATATTACTTGGATTTGAGAAAGTCCAAATAGATTCTTGGAATGAGCTTGGGAATGCATCTTTCAAGTCTGAACTTCTCAAGTCGAAGATGGAGTCGACCTTGTCTGCGACTTCACCCAAGTTGCACCTGGAGTCGACTTCGTCTGCGACTTGGGCAGCTTCATGCCCCAAAATCAGGTCTGGACAGTTTTCCTCCACTAAAGTCGATAGTGAGGTCGACTTCGTTTGCGACTTGGCTTCCCAAGTCGCAAGTGGAGTCGACTTAGCCTGCGACTTCACCTGCTATTCTTCCAGTTTTGATTTTGCCTTTGAAGTTCTGTTTCAAGTTGATAATGGAGTCGACTTTGGGATCGACTTCACCCTAAGTTGAAGTCCAAGTCGACTTGGGAATCGACTTGACTATTTCAGTTCCTTAAAACATTTGGCAAACTCATTAGTATACTTGATATACTCAAATTAGTCTTTGTTAATCATCAAAACTCATGCTTTGGTCAATTTTGTTTTGTTTTGAACATTATTTCCAACAATCTCCCCCTTTTTGATGATTGACAAAACTTAATTTGAGTTGATAACTTTCAATCAAAAACAGATCATTGTCATAGAGTTCAAAACATATTCAGATCATTTAACGTAGAGTTCATATTGAATACTTTTCAAGCAAAGCATACCTTTTAAGCAAAGTATAGAAACAATCATTAACAGGTTTATCATTTACCAATCTTTGCAAGCAATCATAAAGCATCTTTCATATATATCAAGTTTCATTTTACAAAATTTCAAAGTAAGCAAAAATGAAATGAAACCCTAGTTTGATACAAACTACCCAACCAAAAAAAACTTAAACCTAATCTATCTTCTCCCCCTTTTTGTCAATCTATCAAAAATGATTCAATTACCAAAGACTTGGTAAATTGAAATTGGGAAATGGGATAGACAGATTGAGTTGGTTTGATGGGACGGACATGGGCTGATGAGTAGAAGGAGGAAACGGGTGCGGGAGACGGCTCGTGATGAACTGAACCTGATTCGAAGGGATCAAGTTCAGGCATGGGTCGCTTCTTGTGACGGCCTGAGGCGAGATGATATCGGATGGTACGCAATTCCCGATCGATTCGATCCTGTTGGGAATGCATATCCTGAATTGCATTTAGAACTCCGGTGACAAGACTTGTCATCCGGTTCTCTTGTTGCCCCATTTCTTCTCGGATGGCAACGATTTCATCTCTCAGTACCTTCAAGGTGACCTCCTCAGATGAAGTTGGAGGCGCCCGTTCACGTGCAGCAGATCCTTGTGGAGAATAGGATCCGTGCGATATGGGAGATGCGGGTTCTTCTTGAGCAGGCGGTGCTTTGAGATGTTGCTCCCCCTCAGCTTGTGCATGGTCCTCATGCTCTCTAGCTGGCTCGCCCAGCTTCTCCCGTATTCTGTCTTCTCTAAATTGCTCCAGATTGATCTTCATTTGTTGGAGCAGTGCCTTGTTGATTGCATTCGTCGTTTTGGGAACTTCAAATGGTTCCCTGTCGATGTCTACCTCGAACCGTTCTAGGATCCTAGTGATCCAGGATCCGTAAGGTAGTACGCCTCTCGGATTGTCTTTTCGGCACGCCAAGGCTTCTAGAAATAGCCTGGGAAGGCTGATCTTGACTTTATTGATTAACTTCTACAGGATCATGGCTTCTTGTGGATTCAGTTGATTTCTTCCGCCCCCTTTTGGATAGATACAGTGGGCGATTAGCAGACGGAGGACTCTGAGCCTAGGAGAAAGATCCATGTAATGCAAAAACTTTGTGCCTGCATGGTACTTATTGCTCTTTGTCAGCTCGTTGTAGATTTTGTCCATTGTCAGGTCTGTAGGAAGTTGTTCTTCTTCATAGGGTACTTGAAGAATGCTCCCGATTCTCCTTAAGGCTTCATTTTGATTTGGGTCATTTAGAGAACCCAGATACATCTCGCTTCCTTTGACATAGGCTGAGAACTTGGTATCATCCCATAAATAGTAGAAGAGTCTAGTGAGATCGGGATAGATCCTTTCGTCAGATTTTAACAGTTGTGTCCAACCTTGGAAGTCAAGCAACTCTTCTATATCAAACTCGTAGTCGCTGAGAAATTTGAAATCGATGATTTTGGGAATGAATACCTTTCTCTCATAAAAATATTTGTAGAAGCGACTGTGTTGCTGCTCAAACTTGAAGTAGTTCGTGGGCATTTTCAAGACTGGCCCCTTTTTGATTGGGATTCTTGAGGTGGATGAGCTTTGAGGTTGACTTTCTGACCTCGGAGCTCGATCAGATGATTGAGTAGTGGTTTGGAATCGAACCCTTCTTCCCGTTGATGTCGAGGGTTCTTCTCTAGCCCTTTTTGCCGGTGTCCTCTGTCTTCTAGGGACATCTTCTTCTGTGTTGGATTGGGAAGGTCTGGGCACTGGTCTTTGGGTTGGCTTTTTGACTGCTAGCTTTGGGAGTCTAGCTTTAGGTGCCATTGGAAACAGGGAGAAACAGAGAGAGAGAGATGGTTGACCGGAGAGAGGGCTGTCGGTGAGTAACGCCGGAAACGGCGAGGAAGAGAAATAGGTAGTCGGCCGGAAAAGATGAAAGCTTGCCGGAACGACCGGAAACGGCGAGGAAGAGAAATCGCCGGAGAGGAGGAAAGGAAAACAGATTGACGGGAAATGGAGAAAGAAGAAGAGAGAGGAGAAGAAAAGGGGAGAAGGAGAGAAGTCGGACGGTCGCGCGCACGAAGTCGACTTGCCCTAGGCGAAGTCGACTTCGGTCCCTCGGAGTCGACTTCGTCCTAATGCGTAGTCGACTTCAACCCTGTGGAGTCGACTTCGCTGTTGAGGCGGAGTCGACTTCACTTTCCCAAGTCGACTTGGCCTGAGTCGACTTGGCTCCTATGGAGTCGACTTGACCCATCGACTTGACCTTTTCAGATTTTAGTTTCTTGTTTAATTTTTCCTAATTTAGCTCTATCATCCCCATATCATTCCTGATTTTACAAAATGATTCCTTGGCTAGTGGTTTGGTAAAGATATCAGCAATTTGGTCTTCTGTTTTTACATATTCTAAACAAATATCATGGTTTTCAACATGTTCTCTAATGAAATGGTGTCTTACATCAATATGCTTAGTTCTTGAATGCAGTACAGGATTCTTAGTCAGACAAATTGCACTTGTATTATCACATCTAATAGGAATATCGAAATAATCAATACCATAATCTTTCAATTGCTGTTTCATCCAAAGCAATTGGGCACAACAACTACCGGCGGCTATGTATTCGGCTTCCGCAGTAGATAGAGCAACACTTGTTTGTTTTCTTGAGTACCATAAAACCAACATATGTCCAAGAAACTGACAAGTTCCACTAGTACTCTTTCTATCTACTTTATAGCCGGCAAAATCTGCATCCGAATAGCCAATTAAATCAAAGGTTGACCCCTTTGGATACCATAGTCCAAGATTGGTAGTTTTTATCAAATATTTAAAAATCCTTTTTACAGCAAGTAGATGTGATTCTTTAGGACATGCTTGAAATCTAGAGCACATACAAACACTGAAGAGAATATCGGGTCTAGAAGCAGTTAAATATAACAAAGAACCTATCATGCTTCTATAAAGCTTTTGATCGATACATTTACCGTTTTCATCCGTGTCAATCTTGATTGTAGAGCTCATTGGAGTATTTGCCCCTTTGCTGTTTTGCATACCAAATTTCTTGAGCATATCTTTGACATACTTGGACTGGTTTAGAAATATCCCTTCACTTTGTTGCTTGATTTGCAGTCCAAGAAAGAAATTTAATTCTCCCATCATGCTCATTTCGAATTCGCTCTGCATAATCTTAGAAAATTCTTGGCATAGATTTTCGTCAGTAGCACCAAATATTATATCGTCCACGTAAATTTGTACAATTAAAATATTTTTATTTTTATATTTAATGAACAAAGTAGTATCAACTTTTCTTTTTTGAAACTCATGATCAATCAAAAATTTATTCAACCTTTCATACCAAGCTCTTGGAGCTTGTTTTAATCCATATAATGCTTTGGTCAATTTATAAACATATTTCGATTGATCCTTTTCTTCAAATCCTGGGGGTTGTTCAACATACACTTCTTCATTCAAATATCCGTTCAGAAATGCACTTTTTACATCCATTTGGAACAATTTGAAATTCATATGAGAAGCAAATGCTAGTAAAATACGTATGACTTTTAATCTAGCCACGGGTGCATATGATTCTTCAAAATCAATTCCTTCTTCTTGGGAATACCCTTTGGCTACTAATCTGGCCTTGTTTCTTATTACAAGACCGCTTTCGTCTAATTTGTTCCTAAATACCCATTTGGTACCAATAATTGTATGATTATTTGGTCTAGGAACTAAATGTCATACATTGTTCCTTTCAAATTGGTTTAGCTCTTCTTGCATTGCAATGACCCAGTTTTCATCATTGAGAGCTTGTTCAATGGTATTTGGTTCAATTTTTGATACAAAAGCATATTGACCACAAATGTTTTGTTTTGATCTTCTAGTTTTCACTCCTTCATATACATTACCAATAACTTGTTCAATTGGATGGGCATTTTTGAACTTTAAATCAGTTGGAGGTTTGTAAGAATCATTACCTTCACTTACCTCTTCCTCCATGAGATTTTCTGGCTTGAGCATGAGTTCCTTTGGTTGTTCTTTTCTTTTTGTCTCATCTGCATCACTTAGTTCATCCTCCTTTCTCGGAGTTTGGTTAAATTCATCAAATACAACATGTATGGATTCTTCTACAACTTGGTTTCATTTATTGAATACTCTATATGCTTTGCTATTTGATGAGTAACCAAGGAATATTGCCTCATCACTTTTAGCATCCAGTTTTCCCAAGTTGGTTTTTCCATTGTTCAAAACATAGCATGTGCATCCAAAAGCATGAAAATAAGAAATATTTGGTTTCCTTCCTTTCCATAGTTTATATGGGGTCTTTTTCAAGATTGCTCGAATGGTAACTCGGTTCAAAACATGACAAGCTGTATTTACAGCTTCACCCCAAAATTTCTTGGATAAATTGCTCTCATTTAGCATTGTTCTAGCCATCTCTTGTATAGTTCTATTTTTTCTTTCAACTACTCCATTTTGTTGTGGAGTTCTTGGTGAAGAAAATGTGTGGTGAATTCCTTTTTCATTAGAATATTCTATGAATCGTTTATTTTCGAATTCCCCACCATGATCGCTTCTTATGGTTACAATTGTACTTTGTTTTTCATTTTGCACCAAATTCACAAAAGTTGCAAACATAGAGAAGGCTTCATCTTTGCTAGCTAATAGAATTATCCATGTAAATCTTGAAAAATTATCAACAATCACAAATACATATTTCTTTCCACCAATGGTTAGAATGTCGGATGGCCCGTATAGATCCATGTGTAGCAATTCAAGTGACTTAGTGGTGGAAATTTCCTTTTTGGTAGAGAAAGGCATCTTGGGTTGTTTTGATAATTGACATGCCTTACAAATCTTGTCCTTGTCATATTTCAATCTTGGTAATCCTTCTACCAAACTCTTTTTCCATAGGGTCTTTATATTTTTCATGTTTATATATCCAAGCCTTTTATGCCAAACCCATGGATCATTATCAATGGCCATTAGACATTGACCATTTAATTCATCAAGTGAAACCAAATATACATTTTCATGTCTTTTACCACTAAACATGATATGTTCTCCATCAAATACATTACATATAGATGATTCAAACACAACTTTGTATCCTTTATCACATAATTGGCTAATGCTCATTAAATTGTGTTTGAGTCCTTCAACAAACAAAACATCTTCCATGCATGCATTTGAAATACTATGTATATTTCCTTTACCTTTAATTTTACCTTTTTCATTATTGCCAAAGGCAACCATTCTATCGTTGCAAGGCTTAAGTTTATGAAATAAGCTTCTTTCACCGGTCATATGCCTTGAGCAACCGCTATCCATGAACCATTCATTATTTGCCTTTGCCTTAAAATATGTCTGAAAAAAATAAGCAAGTAAATCTTATCTCCTTGGTACCCATTTTATGGGTCCATTTGGGTTAGTAATATAAATCAATCTTTGTTGTTCTAACTTGGAAAGCCCAAATCTTGTGTTCCTTGGAACCCAAACTAATTTTGCACCATGGTCATATAATTTCTTAAAATTACATTTGTAAGTTTTATGACCCAATTTATTGCAGAAATTACAAGCCATAGGTAATCTTGGAGTAGGCCTCCAAGTATGCAATGGTTCAATCGTTGGTCTTCTAATCCACTTAAAATTTTTCTTTTGTGGCTTGTATATAGATGCAGTTTTAGTTTGATATTTCTCAAGTATTTGCACATTTGATTTGCTACTTTCTCCTTGCTTAAATGTATGATATCCAAGACCTCTTTTATGTGTTTGGGAGGTCATATTCAGAAACATTTTAACACTTTCTCCTGGATTAGAGAACTTAGCTAATGATTCATTTAATGATTCGTTCTCCTTTTTCAGCAAATCATTTTCTTCTTTCATTTTGTCTAATTTCTCTGCAAGTTTACCATTTACAATTATTACTGCATCACATTGTTTCTTCTTAATTGTAAACGTGCTTCCTAATTTCTTCATTTCTTCATATAATGAATCATATGCAGTTTGTAGTTCTTCTAATTCAGTACATTTGAGGCATTCTTGAAAGGAAGAATAACTTGATTTAGAATGGGAGAGTTTGAAACTTACCTCTTCATTACTTGTGCATTTTGTTGAGGTAGTTTGTTCTTCTTGCTCGATTTGTGCCATGTAGCAAATTCTTACACATTCTTCCGCCTCTATTTCGTCGGTTGAGGAGCTACTCATTGAGGATTCCTCGTCGTTCACGTACATGCCTCTTCCTTTATTTCTTTGGAATCTTTTGTTGTCCCCTCGATCTTTTCTTTGTTCTTTTGCCTTGCTTTCTTCGGGAGTTGGACATTGAGCTTGCATGTGACCCGAACCGCCGCATCGGTAACATTTGGTTGGTTCTTTCTTTTTCTCTCTAGAATTTCTTTCCTTGAAACTTCTGAAATTTTTGCCTTTCCTCACAAATTTTCTGAAACGTTTTGTGAGTAGGGCAATCTCGTCGTCGTTTTGAGAAGAAGAAGTGTCGTCCGTGTCTTGTGCGGCTTTCAAGGCAATTGCTCTTTTGCCCCTGTGTTGATCTTCATTTATTCTCTTGATTAGCTCATGTGACATGAGTGAGCTAATTAAGTTTTCAAGCTTTAGTGCGTTAAGGTCCTTGGCTTCTTCTATCGCAGTGATCTTTGGAGTCCATGATTCGGGTAGAGCTCTCAAAATCTTCATAACCTGCTCAGATTCAGATATAGCCTTTCCAAGACCTTTTAAAGCATTAGTAATTTTTGAGAATCTAGCAAACATTTCAGAAATATTTTCTGTTTCTATCATTCTAAAATTTTCTAGTTCTCCAATCAAAATATTTCTTCTCATCCCTTGGACTTGAGAAGTTCCTTCATAAATAGAGGTTAGCGTATCCCATATCTCTTTGGCGGTCAAGCAAGAGGATACTCTATCATATTCAGAAGCAGTAAGAGCACAAAATGGTGAGTTCATAGCTTTAGCATTGCTCTTAACAATTTTTACTTCCTCATCGGTCCATTTGGAAGCTCTTTCATCGGTAGGCAAGGTTACTCCATCTTGGATTGCAATCCAAGAATCCATGTCGGTAGCCATGATGAGTTGCTTCATACGAAGCTTCCAATATCCAAAATTGTTCCCATCAAACAACGGTGGCCTTGTAAAGGATTGACCTTCAGCAAATGCGGGAACGGAAGTAGATTGGGATGCCATATTAATAAGATCTCTTTGGTAAACTCAAAGACCTGCTCTGATACCACTTGTTGGTCCCGAGTTGCTGGCAAAACCTAAGAGGGGAGGGGTGAATTGGGTATTTAAAATTTATAACAGAAACTTAACCCCGGATTAATCTAGTCCCCTTAATGAAGAAATGAAATGGAAAACAATATAATGTAGAGAGCAGGAATATAAATCAAGCACACAGGATTTTTATAGTGGTTCGGGCAACCTCCCTACTCCACTCTTCCAAGCTCACACTCCTTGTGACTTGGGTTCCACTATTGTATTCTCTCAATACAATTAGAGCCACTGCTCTCTTCTAGATTCCAGCTCTAGGGGGCATCAACAAATCACAGTACAAGTAGGTGATGAGTTACACTCCAATCACACACCACTTTGCTTACACTTGATCTTAGTTCCTCAAACTAAATCAAGTTCAACACATACAAAAGAAACAATAAGAAGACTACACTTTACAGTTGTGTAGAAACAGTTTGGCGCAGAGAAGAACTTGTTGAATTGGCTTTGAATGATCAGTAGTTGAGCTCTTGCAGTTTGAAGCAAAGTTCTTCCTCTTTGATTGGCTTGATCTCTTTAAAGCTCTTGTAGATGGTAGTTATGCACACTTAATGATTTTCAGCTACTTCCCTCGTCCACCATGAATGCCTTTTATAATTTTGGAGGGAATCCGAACGTTAGAGGGTAGGTGGCGCGCATTTAATGCGCCAACGTTCGAATAAATTCCAACCGTTGCGACCCAAGTCGCATGTGGAGTCGACTTCGGATGCGACTTCACCTAAGTCGCAGATGGAGTCGACTTCGGGTGCGACTTCGCTTCTCCGTCGCAACTTCAAGTTTCAGTCAGGGTCGAATTGGGCATCGACTTGACCCAAGTCGCAGGTGAAGTCGACTTCGGGTGCGACTTCACCTTGTCAGTTTCCAAGTCTGAGTCTTGAGTCGACTTTGGCTTCCGACTTCAACTCAAGTCGATCATGGAGTCGACTTGGGTTGCGACTTGACTTGGTCTTCGCCAATAATGCCTTGATCCTCATTTGATTTTGCTTCTAGCTTGCTTGGCTTTCTTCCTTTAGTCCTTGCATGATATATTTATGCACCTTGCTTGCTTTGGAGTCGTTTGATCTTCATATCTTGAATATATCTTCATTTGGAAGTAAACTTGAAAATTTGCCTTGGACTTGATAGACTTGATTTGAACTTGAACTTGTTTTTTTACCTTGAATCTCAAGAATACTCAAGTTAATCTTGAACATGGACTTTGCATATTACTTGGATTTGAGAAAGTCCAAATAGATTCTTGGAATGAGCTTGGGAATGCATCTTTCAAGTCTGAACTTCTCAAGTCGAAGATGGAGTCGACCTTGTCTGCGACTTCACCCAAGTTGCACCTGGAGTCGACTTCGTCTGCGACTTGGGCAGCTTCATGCCCCAAAATCAGGTCTTGACAGTTTTCCTCCACTAAAGTCGATAGTGAGGTCGACTTCGTTTGCGACTTGGCTTCCCAAGTCGCAAGTGGAGTCGACTTAGCCTGCGACTTCACCTGCTATTCTTCCAGTTTTGATTTTGCCTTTGAAGTTCTGTTTCAAGTTGATAATGGAGTCGACTTTGGGATCGACTTCACCCTAAGTCGAAGTCCAAGTCGACTTGGGGATCGACTTGACTATTTCAGTTCCTTAAAACATTTGGCAAACTCATTAGTATACTTGATATACTCAAATTAGTCTTTGTTAATCATCAAAACTCATGCTTTGGTCAATTTTGTTTTGTTTTGAACATTTTTTTCAACATAAAGCTCCTCGATAGGGCGAATGCATTGGATCTTCCCCTTGTTCCCAGATGGTCAAAACCGCCGGCGGGCGCCTTCAAGGTCAATGTCGATGCCCGATATTCTATGGAACGGGGAATCTTGGGCCTTGCAGCAGTAATTAGGGATTCTCGTGGACACTTTATTGCTGCTCGGGGATGGAAACGGATGGGCGTGGGGGATCCACTGTTAGGGGAGGCAACCGCGTTTCATCTCGGCACTTTATGGGCTTCCCACCTAGTGCTCCCCACTGTCCAAATTGAGACTGATTCACTTCTTCTCTACACCTATCTGTCAAATGATAACAGGATTCTATCACCCGCGGGCCATCTTATCTCAGAGATTAGATCATTTCTTCATGTCAATGCTCATTTCTCGGCCCTACATGTTCTTAGACAGGGGAACACGGTAGCTCATGCTATCGCGGATTTGACTTCTAGGTCTGACACGGATTGTATGTCATGGTGGGGAACCCCTCCACAAGCTATTGTTTAGAAAATCTGTACTGATATTTATATGGCAATGAATTTACCGGATTACTCCACCTCGAACCTCTTTCACAATGGGAGGATCGAGGTAGAGTTATTCCTTTTATAAAATAAAAAAAAACAGTGATGGGTTTCCTTTTTTTTTGTTTTTATGATGGATTTTTGTAGATGGAGCTGTCACAGGAAAGATGCTAAAGGTCTAATAATGGGGTTTCTTCGTTCTCATTTATTGGTTGCTTGGATTTTTCCTTTGCTAATCGTTAGTGGGGGCCAGTGAAAGTAGTCATGACTGTCCTTTCACCTTGAAAATTTTAAATTATGAGTCGACATCATATATTTATATTTTACAGCATTTCTTATGTTATTTATTATTATTATTATTATTATTATTATTATGATTATTTAATTAGGGTGTCTGATAGGTACCCACTACCGGATCAACAAGGAAGGTAGCTGGGAAACCTACAATGTTAGCCAGCAATTTCTGTGCACCATAAGGACAGAACGTCGTTTCACGGTAACTGAGATGGAGGAGGAAAAAAAATCCCCGACAGTCGATAGGCACGTGGCAGAGCAGATTGATGGCCGGGCAAGAACCGCCAGACATGGAAGCGGAAAATAAAATTTGATAATATGCAACGGCTGCTTCACGAGTTAATGACACATGCAGGGGCTCTTTTGAAATGGGCAAAACTTTCGTGAGAAAAGATTTTAAAATTAGAAAAATTAATGTAATATAATAAAAATAATAATTAAAAAATAAGATAATTCTATGAAAATTTGTAAAGAAATCAATGAAAAATAAGGTAAATTGTATAGAAAAATATGGAGAGAAAAAGTTTTAATTTGAAAGCATGTTTGTTTAATACAAAAAACTTTCAAATCAAAACTTTGCAAATTAAAACTTTTCACTATACATGATTATTTTATTTTTTAATCATTTTTTTATAATTGCTTGTACAACTACCCTACTTTTCAATTATTTCTACGTAATCAATCATACAATTAACACATCTATTTTAACTTTATTTTCTTTACTCTTCATTATTATTTCTATTATATCCAGTCATTTTTTCTCAATTTAAAAGTTTTTACACCAAAAACTTTCATATAAAGATGTGTTTAGAAAGTGATAAAACTTTTGATATAAAAATTTTTAAATTGAAAAAAAATGATGTGATACGATATGATATGATAGGAATAATAATGAAAAGTAAAAAGAATAAAGTTAAAATAGATAAGTTACTTATATGGGTAGCTATGCATAAATGGTTAAAAGGTAAAGTAGTTGTTTAATAAAATATGAAAAATGATTTAATATAGTGGTTGCCGAAAGTGAAAAGTTTTTGTTTGAAAATTTTTGGTATTAAACCAACATGCCTTAAAAGTTTTATCATTTCCTAAACATACCCTAAAAAAACTTTAGTGTAAATAAACACACCCATAGGCGGATCTATGAGAATATTTAAAATGAGAATGCTTTTATGAAACCCTTCTTCTATGAAGTTTTCTTCGTTTTCTATATTTTGATAATTGATAAAAAAATCTATTCTACCCATTACGTTTAACATAATTTGTAACATCATAGGAACTTTTTCATTTGTCTAAAGCTAATATGCAAACCCTTGTCTACAAATGTATAAAATCAAAATAATAAAATAATTTAATATTAAATATTAATTTTAAGTAATATTTTGAATATCTAAACTATTTAAACTATTACTGCTATGTGGATAAATAATTTGATAAAGTATTATTATATTCTCAGATATATGTCAATGAATTTAATCATTTTTCCTAATTTACACTTGAATATATTAATTTTTCAACAAACATGGCACATGCACACATTTGATGTGAATAAAAAATTACTATTAATTTTAACTTGGGTGTGTTTTGTAAAATAAATTTTTTTTATATGTTTTTTACATACTTTATTATCATTATTGTACTTTATAATCATTTCTTCGTATCTTTCTATATAATTATCTTACTTTTTTATTATTTCTACATTCCTCTATTCGACTATCTTTTACTATCTTTTACTTTTAATTATCACCTTTATCTTATCACATCGCTGCCTCGCCATTTAAATTTTTTTTCCCGCAATAATTTTTCCAATTTTTACGGGGGTAAACTTTTTTCAGGTTACGGAACACACCCCTCCTCTTCATTAACAATAATAATAATAATAATATAATTACTTAATATGTAATTGCCCCTATCGGCTGGAGGTCCTAGTCTCCTAATCTCCCATGATGATACAACTGGTCATCATGTGTGACATTTATACATCTTTGGTTCCCTTGGGCAAGGGGGTGTTATTAGGTTCTAGTGGTTTGGTTCAAGGTCAAATCTTACCCTTATTTTATTATCAAAAACTTTTATCCTATCTTATTTTAATTTAGGTTGATTTTAAGTTTACCATATCATATTTTTTTAAAGGCTGGGATGGTACTCATTTTGATTCCAAATTGGTTATTTAAAATAACATTTATTTTACATTTGAAAATTATAATTTTAGAATAAATCACACTTAAAAATCTATAATCAAGATGATAATAATATAATCTATAAAATACTTTTATTAAATCTACTTAGATAAATTAAATAAATTTTATATATTTTTTATCAATAATTTTATATATTTTTTATCAATAAATTTATATATTTTTAAAGAATATATTCATATCTTTTAATATAAAAGATATTTAATAAAAAAATATATTGAACATATATTAGTAATTCAGGTTGGTTACTGGAACCCATACCTTGGATCTTGCTTTATTTTAATTAAATTAGATTTTTTTTACTTGGAGCATATCCTAATTGAAATAAAAATTCAAACCCATCATAACTATTTTTAGGTACCAAAGAGTTGTCCTATGAACACCATACCCAAGTTGCATATCATTTTTATGCCTAATTAAATCCAGATTCGTATACTATAGTTCTACCAACCCATGCTAATTTCGATAAGACTACAATTTTGGGCCCATTTTGGTATCAGAAATAAAGTAAATCGAGTTAGGGTTGATAAATCAAACTAACTAGACCAATTCATTAGCTTCATCAATAGTTGAAATATCTCTTATCCTAACTCCTAAAATTTATAATGCATAAGATAAGAATGATGATCGGGAACAACGAGAGAAAAGATAAGATTGATAGAATAATTTTCCAAAAAAATATGAAAATTATTGAGGTAGAGACATAATAATGAAAAAATTTCTTTTATACCCGTAACATTTGACCCTAATTTCTAATATACTCATGACATTTCAAAAATTACTCTTATACTCGTAACATTTTACTTTAAATTCCTATCATACCTATATAATCAAGATAAGTGTTAACTACCTATTTAAATAATAATTTTGCCCTATTTGAAATGATTTACCCTAATATGATGCATCTTTTTTTCAATAGGATAATTAATAATTATTTTAATTACATATATATGATAAGAATTTAAAGTAAGATGTTATGAGTATAAAAAGAATTTTTAAAATATTATAAGCATAATAAAAATTATGAGAAAATGTTATAGATAGGAAAAGAATTTTCACTGATGATAATGATGACGACAACGATGATAATAATAATAAAATAGAGTTTACAGGTAATTTCAGAAAAACAATGATAAAAGAATGGTAAAAAAGACTACGGGTATGTTTGTTTAGTACAAAAACTTTTTAAAATCAAAACTTTTAAATATAAAAATTTTCATTTTTCATGATTATTATAATTTTTAATCTTTTTCATATTTTTCTATATAATTACCTTATCCTTCAATTATTTCTTAACAATTATCTAAATAAATAACTTATCTATTTTAACTTTATTTTCTTCATACATAATTATTACTTTTATCATATTACACTATTTTCTAAAAAATTTATATTAAAAAACTTTTTATTCAAAAGTTGTATTACTTACTAAACACACCCAAAAAGTGAAACGTTAAGATGTGACATCACATCTTGCTATAAAAAAAATACGACATCACATCACATTCCATTTTTAGCTTTTTCTCTCTATGTTCTTCTCTTTTATTTTTATCCTTTTGAGGTTAGGGCTGTTCATGGCATGTAAAATGCTGGCTGCTAAGCCATTCTTTCGCGTTGAATCTTTTACCCAACCTGTCGACCTCGGTAATAAAATCATTTAGGTGAATTATCAATTAGCAAGGTCATCGCAAGGGACTTTCAAGGCCTTCTCTTCTAGCTAGCACACGAAATTATTCATCAAATGGTCTACGTCAATTTAAATATTAAAAAGACGCTTGAAATGACCCCTGAATCAAACGATCGGATCTTTTCACTTATTTATGGAGTTTATCGTAAGCAAGGTGAGATGAAACTCCTCGTCAAGGTTTGAGCCCTGGATCTCTCTGGCACATAAGTTAGGACTTGAAAATAACTGGGCAATGCCTAGGTTCCCAAGTGGAGGGCAATTTGATGAGAAGGTATTATATTATTGGCTGAGATGTGTCAAAATAAGTATCCTAAAATACTTCTCAAAATTTTAAAGGTAATTACGTAATTTTGGAAATTTCAATGGGGCATGTAGATGCGCCTCTGATGGCGAGTGATTTTGCTTTTGATAAGTATTTGACAGATCGCGATTTAATGCACTCGGGTGCACTTTTTTATTTTTTTGAAATTTTTTTATACAAGTGTTAATCTAAGTAAAGTTACCTAAAATGCCACTGATTTTCAAAAATAAAAAATAAATATAAAAAATACGCCAAAAATGGTAAAAATTGATACACATGTTAAATACACTTAGATTAACACTTGTATAAAAAAATTTCAAAAAAAATTAAAAAAAGAAGTTAAAATGGGTTTAATGCACCCGGGCGCACTGAAGCCAGGTGCATTAGATCATGATCCGTATTTGACAGTAAAAAATAATGAGGGAACATTTGGTAATGTAAATATATGTGAGATTTTAGGATAAGGTGAGAAGCGGTAAAATGAATATTTTGAAAATTACGTGATAGATATAAAATAATAGGGATAAATTGATATAATATGATAATTGAAAGGAAAAATGATTGGATTGTTGGATAAAACCGAAAAAATAAAGTTATTGATATTAGTTGGAAAGTGTGAAGGAAGTAAATTTCCCATAAAATCCCATACCATTTACGCATATCAATCATCAAACTTCAATTAGGCCAACAATATGTTCATTGACATTATATTATTTTTAAATAAGTGAAAAATTCAATCACTCATCAATAATGTCCATTTTCTACATATTTGAAAATTATTTTTGTCTTTCAAACTTCAGCTTTCTTTTTTTGAAAATTTTTTTTACTTGATTTTAAAATTATTTTTTATCAGAATGAATATTTTTAAGAATTAAGAGTTTCTTTTCGGTAAAATAAGTTTGTCTGATTTATCATTATTTTACTATTTTCTTATATATTTTCACATTTTTTGACATCCTCAAATTGTCAAGATATTAAAACTTCTCCCAGCAAAGAACACCTTTATGAGCTAAAAGTTTTAAAGCTCAAGTAAACTCTATCATTGTGTCGTTGATTTTCCAAAATAATTAGTTAATTGAGTCCTTCAGAATCGAATGATAAATGAAATAACACAATTAGAATAACATATCGAACTATATTATAAACAAATCAAGGCACGTAAACAACGAGCCAAATCATATGCATTCAGAACGAAGTTTGGATGACTTTGTTCGCCCATTGCATGTGAATTCTCAGTCGTTGGATTGGGCGCAACGACACTGCTGTTGAATGAGAATTGAAGGAAAATTTTCAAAACAGCCCCTACGCGAGGATGCTATTGCTGAAATCAAAAACCCAAAAATACCCATTCGTCTCTGCCCATTGTTCTGAAGTGGTGCACGAGATCCTCCAATTGCTAGTAGGGTATGAATTTGACTTAGATAAAATGGATAAGCATGAAGTTGGAGGAAATTGGAGTGAAAAGACAAATGGCCTTCACATTGCTTTGCTGGGCACTGATTAGATGGAAAAGGCAGCTGCGATTGGCTAGTCAATGGCCGATGGTTAGAGAGATGGGATGGCAGAAGGTAGTTCGTGAGGTTTCATGGTTGCAGGGGATGATGGAGATCTGGCTATGTTTGAAGATGATTGCTTGGATCGCTGGATTAATGTGTCAGAGAGAGAGAGAGAAAGAGAGAAGAAAATGAAGCACCGGTACTTTGATGCTTTGGTAGTTTACTTGAAGCCATACACATGTGACTTCTATTTTAAGTGATCCGCAAATAAGACCATTTTGTGATTTTTTCCAAATTGTTTAATATATATGAGCAAATATACTCAAATAAAATTTAAAGCTTTTTTTTTAGTTTCATTTAACATCTATTGGTACGGACGATTTGTGAGTTGCTACTAGTGGAGTAGATTGATTGATTTGGAATTCGCTTCTAACTTTTGCCTTAGTCGAAAAATTAGCTCCTCCATCAAGGACACCATTTTATTCAAACAAGTTCCATTCTTGACTGTCCATTATTTCGAAGTCGTGCATGAGAGGTTTGAATGGAGGCACCCATGAAACCTGATGAACTGCCATCTGCCATCGCATCTCTCCGACCATAGGCCATCGACCAGCCAATCACAGCTGCCTTTTCCATTTAATCAGTGCCCAACGTAGCTATGTCAAGGCCACGTATTTCTTCACTCCAATTTTCCTCAACTTCATGCGCATTCATTTTATTTAAGCCGAACTCTCACCCTCCTGGCGATTTGGGGCTCTCGTGCATGACTTCAGAACAACGGGTGGACCAAAATGAGGATTTTTTGGGGTTTTTGGTTTCAGCAACGACATCCTCACACAGGAGTAGGGGTGTTAACGGATCGGGTTGAACGGGTTGGAGCCTAATCCTAATCCTAACCCATTTAATATATCTCAACCCTAATCCGTTTATTAACCCATTTAAAAAACTTCAACCCTAACCCATTTATAACCCATTTAATAAACGGGTTAACGGGTTGTTAACGGGTTGTGTTTGTTACTAATTTTCATGCTAAAAATCTTCAATAAAATCTGTAAATTTAAATAAATTAAATAATCCGTAGCTAACATACCTGAATTTAATTTATTTTAGCTTGAAAACATTAGCGTCAATCTCAAGTTATCTCTTTAATGTCAATTCCTGTTATAAATATTATATATATATATATTATAATATATTATGGGTGTATTTGGTTGGAGGTAAAACTTTTTGATGAAAACTTTTCAGAGTAGAAGTTGTCAAGTTGATAGAAAATGATGTGATATGATAGGAGTAATAATGAGATGTAAAGAGGCTAAAGTTAAAATAGATAGGGTAGTTGTATGGGTATTTGTACGGAAATGATTGAAAAGTATGGTTGTTTATATAGGAAAATGTGAAAAATAATTAAAAAATATTGTAGTTATGGAAAGTGAAAAGTTTTTTGTTGAAAAGTTTTCATTGACATGTTTTGTGTGTAACCAAACGCACCATATATTAAATGAGTTATACGGGTTGAACGGGTTGACGGGTTGCGAAGCCTCAACCCTAATCCGTTTATTTAATTAAATGGTTAAACGGGTTGGCGGATCATAACTCATTTATTCAAAAATCCCAACCCAAACTCATTTATTAACGGGTTGAGCGAGCGGGTTAATGGGTTGACCATGACCATTAACACCCCTACACAGGAGGCTCTTTTGAAAATTTTCCTTTAATTTCCATCCAACGACTCAATGTCACTGCGTCCAATCTAACAAGCGAGGATGCACGCGCAACGGACAGATAAAGTCGTCCAAACTCTTGTCCGATTGCATATGATGGGAGCTATATAAATAATACATAACTGATATTTTTCTGTTTTTTCACCTAAGTAAATTTATCTGCTTGGATAAGCATAATAACAGGGCGAAGGCATAATATAAGCAAGTGTAAAGTGTGATATACGGGTAAAAAAATGAGATTAAATAATTGAAAATATAAGTGATAACAAAAAATATGATTAATAAGGATAGTTAAAATGTCTAATCAATCTCCAAAGACATGTTAAGAGTAGCTATTCAACACCATTACTTTGCATTCATTAAATATTTGGGTTGGAGAAATGAACCAGTGTAATTAAGGGCCTTTTTGGTCCAACCGTATAGATATCGCAACTCGCGATTTTTTCATGCAAATCTCTCAGCTTGATAAATTAGCTCCGCCAAACAACTCCAAAAAGCAGAGGACTCTTGCGCCTTTTACACACAATAAGCAAGGCCAAATAGTACCTAAAATTGGACTAGGGGTTAAATTGGTTATTTGGATGGTATCTTGAGCTAAACCATGGTTGATCCAACCAACCAGATTATGACCTGTACCCGGTCGAACTGGCTAATCTAGTCTAGTTTTAATAACATTGCATTGAATCATGAGTCCTCTTTGGATGCATGAAATTCCAATGCATCCGGGTGAACCGTGAAATATATTTAGATTAACCATTTTATAAAAAAACTTTGCAAAAAATGAATTTTACAGCCAAGTGCATTAAAATTTCAATTGAAACATTACTCTTGATCTATATATTAAATGAATAAGATATTTCCTTTTAAATTGAAGTTCTATGGTTCAAATACTTATGTTTGCATAACGCAAGGAACTCATGCCCGGTAGCAATTAGACTCTATTTAATTTTGGAAATGATTCTGTTGTCATGTGTCTATATATTTGATCCAATATTTCATATATTCTTATAGATTGACGATGATGTCTTCCTCCCGATAAAAATTCATGAACGATTCGATCTACCTCAATCAAGCTACAGCCCGGATTCTTTCTAACCCCCATTCTTGTCATCATTCTCCTCATCCTCACAACGTCCTCCCACTGATCAGTCGATGCGTACATGTTTGATATGAGAACGAAAGCCCCACTATCTTTTGTTCCCTCCAATCCTGAAATCTTCATGTCCAAACCTTCATTCCCCAAGTCAGTCTTGCCATGCATTTGAAACCCACTTAGTAAAGCCCCTACTATGAAATTATCTGGCTCCATCGGCATAGCCTTAATCAAGTTTTTAGCCTCATCCAAAAGGTTGGCACGGCTGAGAAGATCGACCATGCATGTATAGTGCTCAATGGTAGGCCTCATGCCATAGACCCGATGCATTTGATCAAAGATCTCTCGACCTCGAGCAACTTCCCCTGAGTAAGAACAAGCACATAAGACTGCTACAAAGGTAATATTGTTAGGTCGAATGTTGGACACCTCCATTTCAGTAAATAAATCAAGTGCTTTAAGGGAATGCCCATGTATCGCAAACCCATAAATCATAGAAGTCCATGAGCAGACACCTTTCTTGAGGGTCTTCTCAAAAACTGCTATAGAACCTTGCAGAAAACCACACTTCGAGTACATGTCAATGAGAGAAGCGCCCAATACATCATCCAACTCTATGTTGTTTTTTTCGACATAGCCATGAACCCAAACACCTTGCTCAAGAGACCCAAGGTGAGCACAGGAACAGAGTACACTAACCAAAGTTGCTTGGTTAGGTCTCACACCCTCCATCACCATTTCCTTAAACATCTCGAGTGCATCATGGAACTGTGCGGTCTGTGCAAAGCCAGATATTATTGTGCTCCATGTAGTCACAGTTCTTATTGGTGAACGCTCGAAAAGCTCCCTTGAGGTCTCTGGAGACCCAAATCTTGCATGGCCCCCAATCATTATGTTCCAAGAAATGGCATCTCTTTCGGGCATTCCTTCAAACAATCGCTGAGCGACATCAACGCGCCCGCAGCTTACATACCCTCCTAACATAGCATTATACGTACCCACGTTCCTACCAGCCATATTATCAAATAATTCACAAGCATGATCAACAAGGCCGCATTTCAGATAACCCCCAATCATTGAATTCCACATTACAATATCTCTCTCAGAGGATTCATCGAACAAACTCCTGGCAGCATCAATATCATTGAACTGCGAGTACATACGGATCAAACTGGAGCGTACAAAAAAATCCGAACAAAAACCCAACTCTATAATCTTCCCGTGAACAGCTCTACCATTCCCGACAGCCAAAAGAAGGGCGCAAGCTTTGAGAAGAAAAGGGAAAGTGAACTCATCAGACATGGGCTTTTCGCGATTCATCTTAACGTAGAAGAAAAGAGCACCGTCGGGGCTGCGGGAGCTTGCAAACCCTCTTATCATGGAATTGAAGGAGAAAGAGTTGGGATTTTCGATGTGGGCGAAGAGCAAAGAAGCGAAGTGAAGATCGCCGTGGGGCGAGGTTGCAGAGAAGGAAAGGATTGCAGAGAGGGAAGATGGGTGATTGCAAATGCCGGATTGAATGATTTGGGCAAGGATCTGTTTGGCTTCCGCCATGCTTTTGCATTCTCTGGAAAGATGATATAGATTTCTAGCCGCCGAGACCAACATGGCCCTCACGTCTTGGCGAGAAAAATAACCTTTTCAAATGATGCAGCTGAAACCAACCGAGTTATCTCGGTTGGACATGGGTACGGCCTTGTGGGTTCGACGAGCCATGGGAATAATAGTCTTTCTGTGTACCCCATCTGTGAGCAATGGTCACTAGCACGAGGAGATTTAAATGTCTCATTGACATTGCAAAGAAAAATTTATAATGAATTTATGAAGTTAATTTCTAAAGATTTTTATGAATTTGATCCGTAATACCTAAATGGAGCAAAACGAGATATTATAAATAATTCCCAGAATGTAACAGTAAAAAAAATTGATGCATTTGAAAGATGAGCAAGCGTAGTGTTTCAAAAACGGCTGAACCGTTTTGCCTATCTGTCCCGGATTTTATCACGGTGTACCCGGTCAAACCACCGAGCTGTGCTATGAACCGTTAATGGACCGCTCAGTCTGCTCTCTCTCTCTCTCTCCCTGTTTTGGGTGGGAAGGGGGGAGCAGATCTGGTCTGATTCCGAAACAAAAGAAACATTTCTTCATTGAGCCGTTTTCCCGGAATAGGCGGCAGAAATAATTTTTAAATTTTTTTTTTTAAAAAAAATTCATACATTTGCGTATCTAGATCTTCGTCACTACAAAATTTATTAATTTTTAATTTTATTTAGTATTTTATTTGAATTTTTAAAGATCGATGAATTGCTCATTTATCCCTTTTCAAAAGTCCGAATAAATATAAAATAAATTTCAAAAGTTATCAAAATTCTTGGGAATGTAGGGACTCGCAAATGTAAAAACAAAGTAAAAATAATTAGCCCACTTGTAAATAGTCGAATTTGTGGGCCACCCCGTAAAATCTACCAATTTCTAGGCTGTTATACAAAATGGCTGCCGGTATTATCGTGGCAATGATTGCTGGTACAACAGGGAAAGCCAAAATTATTTTTAAATCTTTTAAAAATGGTTCCATTTTTTGTGAATCCTATTTCTACGTAACTCTATCCATTTTTAAAATCTTGATGGTTAAAGAAAAATCAACTCGTCTATTGTGTTTAATATCATTTCTAGTATTATAGAAACTCTTATTTGTCCAATATCACTGTGGATGGGTATTATTGAAAATCAATGTAATAAAATAGTTTAATATTACATATCAATTTTAAAGTTGTATTTTCAACATCTAAACTAACTAAAATATCATTTGTACATGGATAAATGATTTTATAAAATATTATTACATTCTAATACATGTGTAAATAGATCTTAGCATTTTTCATAATTTACATATGAATAATACTATTTTTCAACAAATGTAGCCCATAAATATACTTGATTGAGATGAAACTCGGTCTCTTAAATAAAAAAAAAATAGCGTTAAATACAATGAATGGATATAAATTTTACATCAAAGATCAAAATCTTAAAATTTGGAGGGATTATATGACTCCGCTTCTATATAACCTGGTTACTTACATAGGGACAGAGTCTTTTAATGATAAATATTTTTAGCTTAATGAGTAGGTTTCATGAAACTATTTTAAAAATAATCTGAAATGAAATTTTGAATTGAAAATACTTAAGTGTAATAATATTATATGAGTAAATACAAAAATATATAAATTATTAATGATAAAATACTTAAATTAATGATCCAGTAACCCACTTACATAATATGATGCACATGGCAAATTTGGGATTTGTTTCAATGTAGTCGAATGCATTGAAATTTCAATGCATTTGACTAGAAATTTATTTTTTGAATTTTTTTGAATTTTTTTATAAAACTCTTAATCTAATTATATTTAATCTATTTATTAAGTTTTACCAGTTTTGAAAATGTATATATTTTTTTAATTTTTAAAAATAGGAGGGTTTTAATACTTTTTAAATGACTAAAATGCCCCTATTTTCGAAAATGAGAAAACATAATGCATAAGTTAAATACACTTAAATTAAGAGTTTTGTTTTTTAAAAAGGAGTTTTCTCAAATATATCAATTACATTTTACTCTAATCCTAAATATACCCACTACGTTTCTAAAATCTCAGATATACCTACTACACTTGTAATTAATCATAAAATGTTGTTAGTTAATATGTAAAATTACTAATACAACCATCAAATTTTAGACATAATAAAAAATTTGAATGTCATAACTCACCAATCCTCTAATTGCACATGAACTTTAAATTTGAAGTCCTAATTTTATTTATTTTTTAGTATTTTATAACAAGGGTATTTTGACATTTATAAAAATTGAACTACCGATTTTTATCGGAATGAACATTTTTAAGATTAACTGTAAATGTAGTGGGTGTATCCGGAATTTTAAAAATATAATAGATATATTTTGGATTAAGGTCAAATGTAGTAGGTATATTTAGAAAAAGTCCTTAAAAAAGTTTTTTAAAAATTTGAAACATAAATTTTTTAGCTGGATACATTGAAAGTAACAAAACCCGGCAAATTTTGGGACGTCGGCCCGCGGCCCGCCATCTCCGTGTTGCCGCGAGTCGATCGACAATCCATGCAGTAGCCCTAAATCCCAACTAGCTGCCGACAACTACTACTGCCAATCCCCTTAGTCATCGTTGATAAAAAATAATTTTAAAAAAAAAAGCCCCCTGCATCATCGTCACACATGGGATCTTTTTGCGAAACTTAAAATCTTTGAGGGTTATAATATTTGCAAATATCCAAACTATGAGGTTAAAAATCATATTAGGTAAACTTAATTTTTGCAAATAATCCTTGCTTTAGCAATAAAAAGAAATAATGGAGCTAAAATTAAGGCTTAGCTGCATAAAAATGCAGTGGCTAAATGCGAAATGGTTCTTTAGGACAGAGCATAGGTTCGTTTTAGTGATGAAAGAAATGCAGATGTGGCTAGCCATTTCATCGTTGCCGGATGCTTCTAAGATTAGTTTGTTTTAATGAAACGAGTTCTGGATCTTAAAAAATTGTTGCGTCATTTCTAGGGATATTAAAGATTCAGCGTCACCAAATATTACATTGCATGTCATAACCGTGTTATGGCTGAACTTACATTTCTAGTGGGAATAAAATTAATAGTAACTAAAAGTCAAAATTTAGTAAATATTACCACTATTTATAACCTTTTACAGCAGAAAATACAAAAAAAGTCTTCGCACAAGATAGGGGTGTTTACGGGTTAGTTTACAAAAATAATCTTGTAAGTTCGTCTATATGTGATTTTAACTTTGTAGTTTTGATATTTGTGTGGTATCATCTTCAAACTTTTGAGGGTGTATTTGGCAAATGATAAAACTTTCGTGAGCTTAATTAGATTTTGAAAATAGCCTCAAGCGGATATCAAACATATGAAATTTTTAACACACATGAAAACTGGTATGATATAAATGGATTTGATGTGGAAAATGCATGCTCATGTGTTGATTTTTGCTCCACATCAAAAATTAGAAGGTTATATATATGCAGGAGTGCAAATGTCAAAACCGCGGCGCGTTTGGTGTCGTCGTAAGCTAGATTGCCTGCAACGGGCATACTTGGCTTCAAATCCCGCCAACTGCATGCAGGTTAAATATTGTATCCCATTTGGTTGCGGGTAAAATAATTGTGTCACATCCTTTCATGATTTGAGGGATGTAAATACACTTGATTTATAATATCCATTTCATAAGGTTGAAATCATAGATAGGCAAACTTAAAACGTACAAAGTTATTTTCGCAAATAACCACCAAAAGTGTTTTCGTTGGAACCTACATAAAAAGTTTCATTTGTACCTAAATGGTTTCCGTTTTTTTTCTTTTTTTTGATGAAAACCAAAATGGTTTGCTTAAATTGTAAGCAGATCACATTCCTTTGATGGACATTAAAATCTTTTTTAGAAAGACAAAAATACCCCTATGACTGATAGCCAAAGGTAGCTGTGGCCGCCTCTACCAACATTGGCTGTATTTTTTGATGATCGGCGATCTGACGACTTGCGGCTATGAGATCGGAGAAGAATTGGCAGCAATGGCATAGGCGATGGATCCAGTAGATAGACTATCGGCGAACAACGATGCCTTCGCTGGAGTTGAGGCTGCCATTAATAAAGGTGATGAAGACGCCAGCAATGCTAGTGGAAATCAGCTTCGAAGATGAGAAAACAGGGTAGTGTCGCTGGAGAGGAAGAACGAGTGTGTATTGACGATGACTACAATGTTACTCTAATGTTAGGGTTGAAAACACAACCCAAAGCACACAAAACACAAAAAGTGGATAGTTTACTGATTAACAAACAATTACAATTTTTCTCTTACAAACAACGACTGCCTCTTCCTTTAAAAATCTCTCATCAGGATTCTTTACATTCTTTTTTATACTAAACTTCGTAGATCACATGTTTATTTATAATACAATCCAATATATAGTCCTAGATTTACAATTAAAAGACGTAAAATACAAGATACACTCAACATATATTATGCTGACCACAGTCAACAACAGGTGACTAGCACAGATAGATAGACACCGCAAAATATATTAGAGTGAATGCAGTTACGGTATCTGGATTGTTATTCTCATCTTTTGAAGATGATGAAATAGTTTTGGTGCACGAAGGTACACTGTAGTCTACGCATGCAGTTCCAATAATGATATATTAATGGCTGTTATTGGTGCACCAAGCTTCGGTACCAAAATTACTAAAATGCAATTAATTTTAAAAAATTCAAAAAAAATTTAAAAATCTCCAAAAAATGGTAAAAGTTGATATACATATTTTTTGAAAAAGATATACATGTTAAACGCACTTAAATTAACAGTTGTATAAAAAATTTTAAAAAGTAAAAAATGAGTTTTGCATTCGAGTATACCGAAACTTAGTGCACCTCGGTGTATAAAATCAATTGCGTCTATTGATTCCTCCAAAAATGATAGTTTTAGTTTCAATCAAAAATTATGAAAGTGAGCAATAAAGTTATCGACGGAATGCTAGAAAATTTTCACATTAGTAAAACATTCTTGGAAAAAGGACGCAAAATCTTCTAAAATTTTCAAGCTTTTCAGGACAACAGTAAAATCGTTCTTTGAAGAGTTTTTGTAATGCTTGCTTCAATCTCGAAGTAAAGACCTGTCCATAATATTATGGAATGATAGAAAAATTATTATTTGTTCGCAATCATACTGCAAGTCCATGAGTCGTAAATTGTAGTATATAAATATTAATTCACATGGAATTTGGGTCTTAGAACTTTGTTTTTAAATGCTTTGTAGCAAATAATAAGAGAATAAAGTATGGTAAAATGAAATAGAAAATAAAAAGTAGAAAGGAAAAAATAGAACTTAGATGCAGATCAAAGATTAGAAAGCAGTTATGAAAGTACCTAGGATCTAGAGTTTCACATGCGTCTTTTACAACATGTAGTAGTATGATTATTTAGTTTAAATATGTTTATTAAAGAAGAACAAACCCTAATTTATCCTCGCACCTTCCCTCGAAACCTAAAAAGTGTAACCCTAATTTATTCTTAACTACTTGTTCTCATAGGATTTGTGATCGTTCATGGATTCCTCAAGATCATCGTGTCTATTCTCATGGTCTTAAATTTTTAGGTTTAATATTTTAATTATCGTATATTAGAATCATTACCAAAGTAAGAGCTCAAACACTCGGTAAGCATTAACTCATAAGATATTAAATTAACAATAATATTTATCATAAATAAATTAAAACCACATCTTAAATCCTAGATTTAGAGCTTAACCGAGTATGTTTAAGTCCAAAATAAAAATAAAATTAAAATCCATCTTAAACAAGAGGAAAAAAAAGCTTATTGATTGAAAGTTCTAATGGTGTGTCGGCTTCTCGCAGCTTACCGCCTTTGCCTCTTGCCCTATGCTCATTGCCTTCTCTCCACCCTCGGCTCTCTCTCTGAATTTTCTGCTGCTTAAAATCCGCTCCTTGTATTTTTTTCGGTTCTCCCAAAACTTTAACATTTATAAATGCGAATTGCCTCAAAGGTGGAAATCTGCGTTGTGAATTTAAAGGTGTGTTTAGTTACACACAAATTATGTCAATGAAAACTTTTCAATCAAAAACCTTTCACTTCCCATAACTACCTTATTTTTTAATTATTTTTTCACATTTTCCTATATAAACAACCCTACTTTTCAATCATTTCCACACAAATACCCATACAAACTACCTTATCTATTTTAACTTTATTCTCTTTACACCTCATTATTACCCATATCATATCATATCATTTTCTATCAACTTGACAACTTCTACTCTGAAAAGTTTTCATCAAAAAGTTTTACCTCCAACCAAACACACCCTAAGTACGCGTTGATGGTGGAACCCACTGGTTGACGATTTTGAGCTTCTGGATTGCGGTGCTGATGCATCTAAATTTCAGATCCTCCGTGTGGAATTAGTCATGCTCGGTGTCTGAATATTCATGCAGGCTGCCATATGAAATTTTGGACCGTGATGATGATCTGCATGTAAAAAAAATATGGACGGCTGAGAATACTTTTGGAAAACGGATGAATAGCTTATGATTTTCTGGTCATTTGAATTTTTCCATGGGTTGAAAGCTGGAAAATAAATTGGACGGCTTGGGTGAAAAATCTAATTTTCTGGACATCTTTGGACGTTTGAGATGGACTGCATGAATTGGCTTGGATGATGGACAGTTGGGATTAATTCAAGGGCTGGACGTAAGCTGCGTGATTTCTATTCCAGCCGTTGAATTTGTATTCCGTAGATGGTTAAGGATGGTGCTGGATGGACGTGCTAAAAATTCTAGACGGCCAGATTTTCTAGACAGTTAGGAAGATTGCATGGTGGGCCACGTTGCATGATCTGGACGGTTAAAATTATCGCTAGAATTTTCTTGGACGGTATGGATTTTATTTGGGCGGACAGCTGGATTTGCATGGGCTAACTTTTGAATGCTGAATTCTGGAAATGATGTTTTGGACGGCGGATGCCTTGGACGGTCATGATTTAACGGTTGGATGCATTGGACGGTGCTGATGGGTTGCATGGCTAGATCGTTGCTTGGATTCATCTGGACGCATGAAGTGGACGGCTGGATTGTTGTTTTGGAACGGCCAGCTGATCTAATCTTGGAATTTGGACGGCTATGCTGATTTCCGGATTGGCTTTGATGAAAATCTGATCTACAGTTCCGGATTAGACTTCGACCTTACGTTTCCTTAACTTAATATATGAGAATCATTACAAAAGCGGGAGCTTAAACATTAGGTAAGCATTAAATCATAATATATTAAATTAATATAAAATATCTTAAATAATCAAATCACAATATCTACTATATTAGATGCATGCTACATCCTAAACCCTAGATAACGGGTTTAGCTTAGTATGTTTATAATTAAAATCAAACACAAAATAATATTATATTCGATATCCATCACAGACGAAACAATTAAAATCAAAAGAAAGAAAGAAAGAAAGGGAAAGGTTATTGATTGAAAGCCCCAATGGTGTCTCTGCCACTCTAAACAATTTGCCGTCTCAATTCTCGCCTTTTGTTCTTCACTTCTCTTACTCCCGAACCTCAACCCTAGTTTCAAGAAGGTTTTAAGATGCCTTAAGATGTTTATAACAAGTATTTATATAGTGCTCCTACCAAAACTTACGCAAAACAACTTAACTACACATAGAATTGTACATCTCTAGGGGTCTACACGGTTCAAATTGTATGGGTCTCTAGTCCTTTCAATTCGCTTCGAAGATTTCGCATGTTTTGTGTTTGTTCGCCCCAAATCTCACTGAAACTTCTTGTACATGTTTTAGAACTTGTTGATCGCTATTTTTACTTCTTTAAACTCTTCAAAACATCATTATTGTATTCCTTGAATCATTAGCCTCCTGATCATCAATTATCTTGCATCAATTCTACTCCCAAATTTCCTTTTTACATGTTTGATGCTCGTTTCGCGTTGAATCTTCCAAGATATGTTCTAGATTAATTTAATCATTATTTTTCCTCATTTTAATTCTTTAAAATCATCAAAATGAGTGGGCCTTATCCTCATGCTTCAACTCTTTAAGAATTGCAAGAGTTTTGCTCTGATTACTCCTGAATTTGTACATACTAATAAATTGTAAGTGTTTTATGCTAAACAAAACTAAATCAATTAAAATATTATTCAAATCATCTTAAACACTCAAATTTTTCTCAATTAATGCTCAAAAGTCATAATATAAAAGTGACTCAACATTATCATGGATTTTCCTTTATATATTTAAAAAATAAAATAAATAAATTGTACACCTATAAATAAAATCTGAATGATTTGGTTAGCTTGGACTAAATAATGACTTATTTAACGCATGACATAAACTCGTTTTTAATTATTTTTGTTTTTTATAAACTTATTGATCAAGATGTATTCAATATATAAATCATATTTTACTACTTTTGAGATAGGTGTATTTTTGTTTTTAAACATAGGAATATTTTAGCCTTTTTATTATTGTATTTTTTTAATTATATTTCAACTCATATTACAATTAAGTTCTAAAACAATTCTTACAATTTTGCCAAAAGTAGACTAAAATCTCTCAAATATCAATCGAAGAGACTATAAATTCTCAAACTGCATAAACCTGGATTTGATATTGGAATCGAGGGAAATAGAGGCAGCGCCTTTAACCATTTGCGCTAGTCATAAGTGATAATATTTTAACCATTTTTAATGGTTTAAATTATTAAAATAATCCTGTATCTAAAGTCTAAAAAATATATAAATCTCCAAAAATAGAAAAAGTTAGTTTATATAATAAGTATATCTAGATTAATAAGTTAATGAAGAAAAAAGTTTTTAAAATAGTTATTTGGCGTGAGGTAAGTAAGTTATTATTTAGCCAGACTAATAAGATAATACTCCTAAATAAAATGGGAAACCCATCTTCTTGTATAATGAAAATATCAACAAAAGAGAATGCTCGGGGAGGACTAGCAACCATGGCTTCTTGGGGAAGATAGGCTGCATCGCCATTTTTATCTTTGGAAAATTCCCCTCATATACATAAAATTTAACAATTATTTTTTTCATACCTACAACATTTTGCCCATCATTTCTTAGATGCCTATGTTATCAATATCAGCTCAAATAGACTTCAAGTGCATGCAAAAACGTCGATTTTATCTCCACATTATTATATAAATAAAAATGAAATAAATTGTATTTTGTTTCATTATATTGAATAAAAAATATGTATGATCTGTTTTGCGAAAAATATGATAGAGATTTCGTTTGAAGTTTTTTACAAATAGTGTAGTGGTAAAATTGACATTTCTTTACGGTGAGATTGACGACGTAAGCGTATGAAGAATTCGAAATAGTGTGGATACAAAAGAAATAATAATCAAATGTTGTAAGTGTGATGAGAATTTTCCTTATTGAATTATTGACAATGTTAATGCCTGTTGATGGAACGTAATATATCTGTCACGGGATTTTAGGCAAACTATAAATTTAGCACAAAATATGCCATGCCGGTGCTGATAAAAGAAAAAAAAAAAAAAAAGATTTCGAAGGCCGATTCCATCACTTCAAAGCACCGACACCAAGCTCTTGGAAAGTCGAAGCAAACAAATGCAGTGAAGCACTGGGCGTGGAGGGAGGCACGTAATGCTTTTCAGATGAATTGGTTAAGCCAATTAACATGCAGGAAAGTATCAAAGTAATTTATGAAACTGATTCTCTTCCTTTATACAATATACTTTCTGAAGGAAGGATTATATTTTCAATAGGCTACTTGAGAAAATCAAGCTGTTGAGTAGGAATTTTAAGAACAGTGAACTGACTCATATAACAGGTACAGGTATCTGTGCTGGATATTATGCTGGATATAACACTGCAAAGTTAGCATTACAAAGAGACTAAGGGGCTATGGGATACACAAATGATGCGGATTATTTTTCCTTTGATATTTTCGACACTTTGGGAGCATTTATTTATACTAAATTTTTTTTAATTTTTAGTTTTTTGCTGTTTATGACTATTCTACTACTTTATATTTTTTAAAAATCCTTCTCCCTTCTTAGCAGTTGGCTGAGGCCGGGAGGTTCAGCTATCACACTTTCAAAATAAAAGGTGTTTAAAGGTGTTTATGGGGAATGATGAACTTTTAATAAAATATTTTTAATATAAAAACTTTTGAAACAAAAAAAATAATATAATATGATAAAGCCGGTAATAAGAGATAAAAAGAATAACATTTAAATAGATTAATTACTTATATGAGTAGTCGTATGAAAACAATTAAAAATATAATAATTATATAAAAATGTAAAAAATTCTTTGATTGAAATTTTTTTTAATAAACATTCAACCCCGCAGAGAAATGCATTGATGGCGGTGTCGGCTGGATAAAGCCGCGTATCAAAGAGCGTTCTTTCCGGTCTCGAGCACTGGGATATGTCGACATGTGATTCGTCCGGTACATGCAATGTCAATGTCGGTTGTCCATCGGATCTCCGGGTGCATATGTTAATTTTTTTATTTTTTTAAATTTTTTATAATAATGTTAATTTAAGTGTATTTAATATGTGTATTAATTTTTATCATTTCAAAATATTTTAGATATTTATTTTTGATTTTTGAAAATTAGTGACATTTAGTAATTTTAAATTACCTAAAATGCCAATAATTTTCAAAAATAAAAAATAAATATCTAAAATACTTCAAAAATAGTAAAAATTTATACACATATTAAATACACCTAGATTAACAATCTTATAAAAAAAATTCAAAAAAACCTAAAAAGAATTTGTATATGCACTCAATGCTCACGGTTTCCGGTTGTCTGTATAATTGAGTAAGCCCCACCGTGCACTGCTCCCGGGAGCATGATCAGTTTCCGGTTGTCTATATAATTGAGTAAGCCCCACCGTGCTGCCGTGCATCCTCCTGCATCGCTGTTCTCAGAGTCATACAAGGCGGAGACGTTTGAATTCCTGTCGTCGTTCGCCAATCAAATAAATGGCATGCAAACTCTGAAATCTTTGCCCCTGGTTTCACACCGGTTCTTTTTGTTTTTTTTTCAATCGTTCTCCTTTGCGCCACGTGACTGTCATAATCTCACTCAGCGGATAACTAGTACACATTTATTGGCGTAGACGACCGCTAAAATCTTGTTTTTAATTGAAAAACAACCCCATTTCCTTTAACCTCATTCAATGACAACGTAAGTAAATTTGAATATTTACTCCCCATATTTCGGGAGAGTTGATGTAAGGAAGAAGTTCGTTTCCCCTAAAGTTTACAGGTGGTGGAGTATGGTATCTCCATACTGATAATATTTGTAAGAATGTCTTAGAAATTAATTGTAATATTAATTAAAATAGATGCAAATATATACTAATAACAAAAAGAAAATTCAAATCCACTGTAATATTTTTTCACCAGATATTTATTTTGAGATTCGCCCGATATTTAAAGTGATATATAAAAATGTTAACTTGATCATAGCCTAGTTGATAAAGTTTTCAGCTTTAGTGCTCTGCGTCCAAAGTTTAATCCTGGTTGAAAGAGCTTTGTCTCGATTTTTGGTAGTATCTTGTATAGATTCATTATCAAATTTACAACTATTAAATAAGAATTAAAAAATATATTTAAAATAATTTGAGCTATGAGATTACAGATTAAAAAGTGACACATAAAACAAAATAACGCTTCACCACAGTAAATTTAGATTTTCGATAAACAATTTAGGGGCAATTACTTTTCAACCAAATATGTATTTAACTACTATTAGCTATATGAGATAGCCTAATAGCCACTATGCAAATAAAATGGCGGCCAATCTGTTTGTAGCGATTGTGCCAATAGATGATGCCGATAGATGATGCCAATTATAATATATGACATTGATGGTAAAAATGGTATGTTTGAGAAGTGATAAAACTTTTGAATGAAAAAATTTTGCTGTAGTTTTTAAAATATAAGAAAATTATGTGATATAATAGGGTTAATGATTAAGAGTAAAAAAAATAAAGTTAAAAAGATAGGTATCGTATAAGTAGTTTGATAGACATAATTGAAAAGTAAAATATTTATATAAGAAAATATGAATAAATAATTAAAAAGTAAGATAACTATACAAGATTGAAAATTTTAATTTAGGGAGTGTTTAGCAAACACAAAAAAATTTTCAAACAAAACTTTTCAATCTTTACTATCACTCTATTTATTTACATTTTCTTATACAATTACCATATTTATAATTATTTTTACATGACTATCCATAAAATTAACTTATCTATTTTAACTTTAAAGGATGTTTGGTAATCAATAGAAGTAGGAAATTGTGGGAGCATGTTTCCCAAGGCAACCATTAACTCTGCAAATTATCACATTTTTTCACTTTTACCAATACATTTTGCTTATTATTTTAACCAACTACATCCGTTAAAACCTATTTATTCAAACTTTATCTTTATCATTTCCTATCAATCACACGTTTATCCAAATATTCACTTTTCTATTTCCCACTTTATCCCATAATCTTACAAAATTTCATATTTTCAAATGTTTCTTATTTTTTTTTACTCTTCATCATTACTTTTATCATATTACATTATTTTTACTTATTTAAAAAATTTTCTACTAGAATATTCTACACACACACCCTTCAAAAGTTCTCGGCCCTAAAGACAGTAAGAAAGACATGCCAAAGAGTATGGCAGGTGAAAGAGCAGTAAATAAACCCCTTTCAGCTGCAACTACTCATGTACGTACAGCTGTAGATCAAAGAGCCACTTGACTATCTTCATTTTTTGCCATGCAAAGTCACATCCCCCAACTGCACCAGCCCGTGGCAATAAATGCCAATTGAGGGTATATGCATATATGCAAATACCAGCCTCGCGAGACGTCAAACCCTTACTGATAACCTCATGCAACTTTCCCAGTCTCCGACCATTCTGTTAAACCGTCCATTTTAATTTGTGAGTCCATCATAGATATAAATCTTTTTTATGGTTTCATTTTGAAAGCTATATATGGACAACTCAATAAAGTATATTTTTTCTAATTTAACGCAACCGATTTTCACCATTCTCTTGCCGGGTTTGATACTTGGACGAATTGGCATCGTGGATACCGGACTATACCCGTGGACACCGTCATAAATATAAAATTAAGTTGAAGAGATTGGTGCAATCCATTCTAATTGATTATAACCACAGAAAATGTCAGTTAATCAGCGTCGACACTACTGGTACTATTTCTGCTATTTTTTATTCGAAATGAGAAGGCCGTGTCCACCACACTGTCATGCATGAATGTATGCCAGGCCCTAGCTAGGCGTGTGCGAGCAAAGATAAGCATGCAGAAAATGGCATTTCAGACAAGTCTTTAATTTAAACGGCGGGTGGCCTAACAACCGTTGGGTCCTCATTAATGGTGAATGCAACGTACATGGACCAACGAACTCTATAAAACGATCCCGTGCTCGACGAAATGAATTGCATTGCATTTGCATCAAACGAGTCCATCACAATGAGGCGTGGACATTGGAGGCTTTTCCTGGTAGCACTGCTCTGTTTTGGCGCTGTGGTAGTGGGTGTTGTTGGGAGGGATGTAGCGACGGTGAATGAGGAAGACTTGGACCATGATAAGAAGTTTCTTGGGGATACTAAGGGGGGTGGTTTTGGTGGTGGTGGTGGTGGTGGATTTGGAGGCGGAGTAGGCGGTGGCGGAGGTTTTGGTGGTGGAGGTGGAGCAGGTGGAGGTGGCGGCTTTGGGGGTGGAGGTGGCGCCGGAGGTGGCTTTGGAAAAGGTGGAGGTGCCGGAGGCGGCTTTGGAAAAGGTGGAGGTGCCGGAGGTGGGTTTGGAAAAGGTGGGGGTGGTGGGTTTGGTAAAGGTGGTGGATTTGGCGGAGGTGGTGGTAAAGGTGGAGGAGGTGGATTTGGAAAAGGTGGTGGAATAGGGGGTGGCCACGGAAAGGGTGGAGGATTTGGAGGAGGACATGGAAAGGGTGGTGGCTTTGGAGGAGGACATGGAAAGGGTGGAGGATTCGGAGGAGGCCATGGAAAGGGTGGTGGATTAGGAGGCGGCGGCGGCGGCGGATTTGGCGGTGGTGGTGGCCATGGAAAGGGAGGTGGATTCGGCGGAGGTGGCCATGGAAAGGGTGGCGGCGGCGGATTTGGAGGAGGCCATGGCAAGGGTGGCGGGTTCGGTGGTGGGTTTGGAAAAGGTGGCGGATTTGGAGGAGGCGCTGGAGGTGGAGGCTTTGGCGGGGGAGGAGGTGGCAAAGGAGGTGGTTTTGGTGGAGGAATTGGGAAGGGTGGCGGTTTCGGCGGAGGAGGTGGCGGTGGCGGGGGTGGTGGAATCGGCGGCGGGCCTCACTAGGGCTACCACTGCAGTGCATGCATGCTCCGTTGCAGGGCAGCCATATATGGTCTTAGGTTAATTCCTACTTAAGTCCTTCTACCTAATAGAGGATAGTAATCAGAATCTTATCATATAATGCCTGTATTTACTTTCCCTTGGAAACTAGGGTGTGCTGATCGACAAGTGCTACCTCTTTCCACTACGTATGCATACCACGCACGCACTTCAAGAGCATATATGTGATCTATGTATTTTCCCACTGGAGATCGATCATAAGCTTTACTTTATTTCTACGGCAGCTTTTCTTCAATAGTTTATTGTTTTTTTTTTAGTATTTTTTCCCCCACTAAGTCATCTCAATTATCGCTTGCTTACTCCTGAGAGAGTACAGCGGCACGAAGTTTTGTCGGACGCAATTAAATCACGGGCTGCGACGTCACTTGACTTAAAGTCAGTTTTCCACTTTTCCGTTGGCGCGAGATTTTTCAATTAATTAATATATTTCGCTGAGAAATTGAAGAGTTGCATATAATATATTCGTAGCGCACGCGAGATTAATAGTAGCCAGTAGCCACGACGCCTGCAGGCCCTGCACCTCGTCAGCCGATCATATTGCGAACGCAGAGTCGAACGTTGGTGGCTGCCGTTTTCTTAAAGTTTCATGAGAGTGTTTATCAAGTAAGAAAATTAGAAATATTATTAGGTATCTGTTATAATGGTATATGAAAATTGTAAAAGTATGTCAGAGTCTGCTTGCAATACTAATTGAGATAATTATAAATGCCTGTAGAATATTAATATTTAAAAATATAGGCAAGATTAGCTGAATCTTAGGCAGCCAATGCACTACAAAAATTTCACTTAATGTAGTTCATTTTTAGCATCATATAATGTGTAATTAATTATATTACATATATTTTGGCTATATTGGAATATTTAACTACAGATAATTAGTTGTAGTTAAACATATCCAATTTTACAAAATCAAAAGTATCATTTAATGGCCTGCATAGGCATAGTTTAGTTGGTAAAAGTCTTAGTTTGTATTTAGGTACTTAAGTTTTTATTCTCGCTCGAAGGAGCCTAATATATATTGTTGGTAGTTATCAGCAGAGGTCACGTATAAAATTAAAATAGTAAGGTTAATCAAACATAGCCAAATTAAAAACTTAGCTATAAAAAGTTTGCTACGTGTACTACTTATTGTAGTGGTGCTATTTCAATTAAAAAAAATTATTGGGAACAAATTCAATGGCATAGATTCCATTGTATTCATTTTGTAATTTTTTTTAGTTTTTGGCCTACTAGATAATTAATAAAAATCTAATTCATTTATTTCATTTAATTATGATACCAAAAATCACTTCAATTAAAGTCTTGTGCATATTGCATTTGTTGAAACATATAAAATTATGTGTAAAATATGAAAATCATCACATCTATTCATACAAGCATTAGAATTTTATAATACCATTTATAATCATTATTTATTTTTAAAATTAACATCCTGAATGGCATATATTTTTAATTAAACTCTTTCATTTTTATATAAAAATGAAATAAATTTAATAAGTTGATGTTGAACACCTTTAAATGATAATGGTCGGTATAAAAATTTGATTTATATGATATTTGAATTCTTAAGTGAATAAAGTATTTTGAACAAAATGATTAGATATTTTGATCAGATATTAAAGTAGGTAAAAACCAAAAAGGTTTTACAAAATAAATTCAAAAAAATTCTATTAAATTTGTTCCTTAAAAGATAAAAAGATTATGATAATAAAAAGCAAACTTCTTATATTTTTTAAAAACTCTACAAAAAATCTACATTAAGCAACCAATTTTGTTGCAATTATTGGGCTGCATATCCCCATTTTCCCTTCAATTACAACAAACTTTACATCTTAGTAAACAAGAATAACAAATTCAATTTAAGTCCCTTTAAATTTAGGAAATTAGAGTTATTTTTGAATTTTTTATATTTTTTCTAAATAAAATTTATTTATTTATTACATTAAGGATGAGACAACGCTCCTCATCAAAATTCAAATCCTAAATCTCTGGCATATAAGCTAGGATGTGAAACTAACTGAACTATGCCCAGGTTTACCAAAATATAATTTCTTTGGTGAAAAATAATTCCATAAATTTTTTAAAAAATACTTACATAATATTTTTAATTTTTGAAATATTAAGTGTTCATCCTCACTCAATTTACTTGTCCATGATTTGCTTAATTTTGTGTAATTTATTAATACCTTATCTGCAACTCTTGGAGCTCTCAGGCTAAGTAAAATATGCAACTAATTAGAAAGAAGTTGCAACACGTGGCAGACTATGATTTGACAATTAGGAATCCAATAGTAGATGAAAATTGCGACTTGGATGTTTACTCATTAAATAATTTTCTTACTTGTGTATTGTAGTTATACCATAGCACTTTGTTCCGAGTAAAGAAGAGAAAATACAAAATACACCTACGAGTTTTGCCTTTAATCCTAAATATACTTATGATATTTAAATAATTCTAAATATATCAATGTAGTTTGTCGAAAACCTCATTTATACTCATGCCCCTTTATAAAATAAGGGTATGTCCAAGTCTTATTATAATTGTAAGCTAAAAATTTATATCCAAATGAAATTTTAGTACTTCGAAAGCTATATAATAATACTTTTACGACTATATAAAATTATATATCTTTTTGAATACATTAATTAATAATCAAGGCATAGCCCACTAGTATGACATGCAGGATGCATGAGTATTGATCTCTGTTTCGAATTTTGACAAGAATATGGTCTTCATTTTAATCCAATGTAATAAAAAATATATCATTTGAATACGAATTTTTAGCTATAAAGTCATAATTAGAGATATGCGTATTCATTAATTTATGAAGGATGCATATATGAATGGAATTTTGGGCAAATTATATGAATATATTTGGAATTATTGAAATATCACAAGTATATTTCAAATTAGGAACAAAATTTATGAGTATACATATGATATGCCCTAAAAAATCACTTGAAAGTTGCAATTTTGTAGTTTGATTACAAAACTCTTGTACTCGAAATTGACTTGAGTTACTATTTTTCACAAATAAAATCAGGTAAACATGAAAAGCATAATTGAAGGATTAGATTGCTCATATCATCAAGGTGGGCCCCAGCAAAGTGAAAGAAAATAAAGGACCAAAGAGCCATTAGCTGTGGAATGCTACACTCCAACCAAAGGGCTTCTTTGGCTCTTTCTTACTCTTTTACTTTTCCATTGAGTATATTGCTCTCTTAAGGTGAGACTTGAAAGGAATGCAAGAATTATAAGGGAAAACAAGAAAAGCTTAAGAAAAAAATCTATGCAAATTCTATATTGCAAGTATAAGTCTCATTTAAGCTTTATCTAGTGTACATATAACTACAATTGTATTTCCATAATCAATTACAATCATATCCTTTAGGTAGGATTTAATAGATTTGATTTTGAATTCGAGTTTGATAAATCTCATTCATTTGAATAATCTTTTGTAAATCACCTTAAATTCCCCCGTAAAGTAGTTGTGGTAGAAACATTGAAAGGCCTAGTTTGTTGAGAAGCATATAGAACTTATTGCAAGCTAATTGCTTGGTAAATATATCATCCACATAAGCAGAGGATGAAACAAGTGCAGTAAAACTTAAAGTTTGCCAAAAGAGACTTTCTCATGGATAAAATGATAATCAATCTCAATAGGTTTAAGGCAAGTATGAAATATAGGCTTTGTGTTGAGATATAATATTGAAAGATTATCAGTGAAAAGTGAAGAAGGTTGAGGCCGTACTTTACCAATGTTACACAAAATATATGAAACTCATATACATTTAGTTGTAGTGTATGCAAGGAGACAATATTCAACTTGCACAAAGGAGTGAGCCATTGTGGGTTGTTTTGTTGCACTTTAAGAAATGCATTGGAGTTGGAAATAAACAATAGCTAGTAGTGGATTGGTATGTAAGTAGGCAACTTGCTCAATTAGCATCAGAAAATGGATAAATATCAAGGGAGTTGTGAGACAAAATATGAATGCCAATGTCCAAAGTACCCTGAACATATCATAAGATTCATTTGAGCAATAAAAAATCATTCATACTAGGTGAAGTCATATGTTGACTAACAAAATTAACTGCTAGAGAGAGATCGAGCCTTATGAGTATGATATATTACAAACTGCCTACTAACTTCAAAGAAAGAAAAGATTATGAATGACCTTATTTTTTGCAAAATTAGATACCTTGGAGGGCAATGGAATAGAGGCTTTCTTTGATGTATTAATGACTTTATGAGGAGATTAGTACCATACTTTCATTGGGAGAGGTACACATCATTGGAGGTGTGAGTACCTTTAATATTAAAAAATAATATAAAGGGCTCAAGTCTTTTGCTGCAAATTATCAACCTAGATCCTAAATGAGACATAACATATTTGGACAATATCTAGTAACAATATAACATATCTCATTTATTGCAAGTTATCATGATGGTTGTATAACCTCTTTAAACTACCATTAGTACAAAGTTTAGAGTAGAACAACCATTTATATCAATCACGTTTAATCTAGGTTGGTATGAAACAAGATCCCATGTCTAGTTCACAACCATAACCTTAAATGCCTTTTGCATAGATTGTGCTCAATCAGGATGCTAAATAGCGCTCACAATCATTTTAGGCTTGGGTGGTATTTCGTGTAGCAAGAGAGGCATATTTGGGATTGGGCATGATAATACTAGACTTGGACTAGGTGATCATCAAATAAGTGGAAGATAGGATATTGATGGGATTAGGTCGTGTAATTAGTAAAGGATCGATGACTTGGGTTGGTATATCTATAATTGTAGAAATAATATCAAACAATAATAGGAGGTAAAACACTTAGCTATATGGGATGAATAGGTAATGAAGAATTAGTAGTGTGGAAAATAAATTAGCATGTTCTCTAAGAGCATCCATGGTCCATTCGTATGTAGAGAATGTGGCATAATTAGATGTGGGATGTATTGTTAAGAAAAAGGTAAATTTATCAAAAATAACATGCCCTGAAATATAAACACGCTCAAAACTAGCATGTAGGCAGTTGTAGCCTTTGTATTTATTGTTATACTATTGAAAAATACAAGAACATGATTAAAAATCAAATTTATACACTTCATGTAGTGCTATAAATAAGTATTGAGATTCAAAAACCGAAAATACTATTCATAGTTCCTTCTTATAAAGGACAAAATACAAGCTAGCCACAAACTGCAGTTGGGTGAGAAGTAAATTATAACATAACTTACTATAGTAAAAACATCAACCCTATAAAAGGGAGACATAGAAGCTGTTAGGCTAAACTAAACAATATATTTATGTTTGCATGCAGTCATACCCTTTTGTTTTGGAGTATCTGTGTAAGACGATTGGTATAAAATACCATGATCCTGCAAGTAGCACTAAAAAGACTTATTTGAAAATTGAAAACTACCTTCACCTCTGATTAAAAGACTTTAACTTCTGCATTAAACTGATTGGTAACAAGTTTATGATAGGTAATAAAAATTGAGAAGAAACCTGGGTTAACACAGGAAAGTTTAAAACTCTCACTCATTTAACAATGGGAGTAAAGTTTAATAGAAGACTTATTAATTGCAGTCAAATTGTGATGTTGTAAAAATTATAAAACTTTGTCACTGGAATGTGTCGACTTACCTAGTTTGCCTCATTTCTGTATGTTTCCAAAACATCAGAGACGATTACCCACAAGAGAGGGTTAATATCTTACTTTTTTGACATACTTTAGATTGAATATTTCTCATTTATTCGATCATGCTATTATTAGTATCACAAATCAATGGACACTGTGATTTACACAATGTAGATGCATTGCACTACCGCTAGATGTACCACAAATCTAGCTTTCAATTTAGGCTATCTCTTACTGTCTACAAGATTACGTTAACCTAATATTAATTTTTGCACTTCTAGGTTCCCATGTCAATCAATATCGACATAACCCATATAGCACAAATCACTTATTTTGTAGTGTCAAAATAAATATGAGTCAAATTCCTCAATAAGCTTATTTGAGATTTGGCTAGTGCTTATTTACCAAATCAATAGTAGAACATGTGTTAGAGCGAGTGCGTATTATAACATACGTTAAGTTGTACACGTTACTGGCATGAGAACCATTTCTTATTTTAATGTCGAGTCTTAGGACATGCTTCAAGGCTCAATGCTTTGACTTTTTCAATATGGTTGTCAATAGATTAACACCTTTGCATATCAAATTATTAAAAAATAATTTTATTCAAAATGGTCAGCAATGATATGATTGATCTTTCATTCCAAATAAGAAAAACTATTTCACCTATGTCTTCTATTTAAAATGGAGGACAATCACTTTTTAATGGCGATAAGAAATTCAACTATAAGATGATTAAACCACATGAGACAAAATCGAGATAACCTCACAGTTAATTAAGGTTTTTTCATAGTCTATAAAATTTCATTAGGTATAGATTTTAGCCACTAGGGGAGAGTTATATTTCTCAATTGATCCATCTATCCTGCACTTATTTATGAGAACCCATTTGTTCCCAATTTCTTTGCTTCCAGATGAAAGATGAACTAAGTCCTAGACTTGATTAGTCCTTAGACTTCAATTCTTTTTTTTTCTTAGTTTGATTATGAGAGGTTTTAAACACCTCATTATTTTGAGATGTATCCAAAAGAGTTTTCTCCACAATCATAAAACGACGACGTATGACATTTTATGTTTTGCTACAAGGTTGATACTCTTAAGTTGTGTCTCTCTCACTTGGCTCAAGATGTTGAGGCAAGTGTTCAATTTTCTTAATTGATTGGTTGTGAACACTACTACTTATAACTCGTAAAAGGAATACCTCATCAACCCCACCCTGACTTGAAAAGTTATTTTCAAAGAATATGACATCTTTTGATTCAGCTTCAGTCATACTTCCATTCTTACGTTTACCGATGACCACTTACCTTTTGGAATGTTCTCAGTATCTGACAAAGATACGTTTCTTTCCTCTCTACCCTAATTGGCTATATTGTTGAGAGGAATTTGTAGATGAAAGTCACTAATTATATGCTTGCAGTTTTCTCATATTAGGCTTTAAGTCACTAATCATAGATGTTAGAATGGACTTATTTGTAATAGAAACTTAGCTCTAGTTTCTTTATCAAATGGTTATCCTTGTTGCTTTTCTTGGCTAGATAATTTTCACAAAAGGATATATAATTTCAGCGAATTGGCCATGAAGGCTTTCACTAGCTATTCAATTCATCTTTTCTTATCCAATGCAATACAATCTAACATATACTGTATTTGCTTTCACAAAATCAATCATCATGTATTACAATCAATACTATCAAATTTCGAGTTGTTCCTAGAAAATTACATCAACATAATAATCATGAAAATTTAGGCCCGATAAAAATAGATTAGAGATTAAGTTTCACAGAATTGTTGATGCATAAAGAACATCATGCATGTGGAATTTGACAATATTTCACAAAAGATCCTCAATCGTTGGCTACATGATCTATCGCTCCCAAGTATACAATCCATAAAGGATGAAACTCTTTGAGCATTACCGAGCTAGTTGCAGAGATGAAGAAAGGATTAAGTCAGATAATGCTTCTCTAACTTAGCACAATTATGAGAAAAGTGGCCTAAGTTCTTAGAGTTGTAGCACTTAATTTCAGTCATATCTTTCTTTTCTTCATGCTTATCTTATTTGTGCTGGACCTCCTTAGCCTTATGTGGTCCTTGATCGTTATCTTTCTCCTTAATGAACCCTTTGTTATTCTTGCATTTGAAACTCAAAGTTCTACATAAACCGGTGTTAACTATATATACTTAGTTACAGAAGGATTTTGTGGTCTCTAGGCGCTCAACCTCTAGATTCAACTGAAGTGAAGTGTCTTTAAATAATTTGATATTTTTGTTGTGCATCATATTGATTTATATATACCTCTAGTAATTAGGGAGAGATCTTATTATAACTAGTATCTTCTGGTAATCCATGAGAGCATTCCAATTAACTTCAGCTCTCAGATTATATTGACATTTTCTAAGATGTTGCCTCGTAGTATGATCTTGGTGCCCCTTATTATTGCCAAATTTAATTATGAGGTTTTTTATCTCAGTATTTAAGATACTACCATATTTGTCTTTTAGAGCCAACCACATGACCTAAGCAATAATGCACATGACCTATGCAGAAATGCATAGTTCAAACATGTATGTTACTCAACAACGCATTGTGGGCGATTTTTCTAGGCCGCATAAGCCTTGTGATCTCATACTGCTTTCCCCTGTTTATTCATGATATTGTTTAATGATTTTAGTGCCTCCCACTCTTTTAGGAGATACTGGGCTTTCAATGCCAGATATCATAATTATCGCTATTTAGTTTTAAAATAGCATTAATCATCTTGGATGCTATAATCGATAATTATTTTTTCATAAATAGAATAAGTATTTAATCAATACTAGCATAAATTATTTTTTTACAAGATATCGACTAAATTAAGGATAAACCAACATAAGGAACAAATTTAAAAGTTCACTATGTTCTCAATCATCATTCAAGTCACAAACGTTGGATTGCCATTAAGTTAGTTCAATTGCACAAAATATTAGTTCCAAGTGAAAGTTTCTCTAAATCCTATAAACTTAAGAACTATTAGTTCCAAATGAGAACTCTTTTACATCGTACCAACTTAATAACTCTAACTCAAAAAATATTAAAGCATGAAAGACACTAAAATAATATTATCTTGTATTATAAACATAATGTGAATAGCACAAGTATTTTTTTGCAACTACATTTCTTTCATACGATAAAAAAATTAATGGTATTTTCCTAGATACTCATTTATAAAGTCATAAGTGTCATTGCACAATCTCATTTCAGGTTTATAGTTCCGTTAATCACTCATAGCAGTGCTTTGCTCTTCAACTAAGGCTCTAGTCACAACCCTTTCTAACTAAAATTTCTTCTTCATATTGGCTCTCGCAAATTTAGCATGGCAAAGATTAGAATATATGGATAGTGTAGTAGATCATAAACCCAGAAATAATTCTGCGCTCTTCCATAATCTCAAGCTCGTAATATGCATCAGATAAAGATTTGTAAGATGCAAATTCTTCTTTAGAGCGAGTTTCTCCTTTTCCATTGATTCTGGTAAAAAAATTAATAAAGCCATGCCCCTTCTGTCTCAAAGATAATTTTATGCGTTTGTTGTGAAAACGAATTAAGAAATTTCTCATAGATTGATATTGCTCATAAAGGGTGTATTTTGGATTCATTTTGAATTTTCGTAGTCCGAAACAATGTTTATTTAGATGTGCATAAATTCTTTTTCCAATTGTTTTGAGATTTTCATAATTTTTTGTGCAAAAGAATACTATAGATACTAAGGATAGGTGATAAGCACAAGTACCTAAATATAACCATGGAGAATAAAATATTACAAATAATTCAATAAGGTGGAGTGTGGGAGGCTCCCCAAAACTGGGACATAATTAAATAATCACAGGAGCTGCTTTAAGACCTTTTGCCTAGACACCAACCTTTAGTCATACTATAAAATACAATCTTATCACGACATAGTGTAATGCATTATAACTCATATAATGACAATATGTTGTATGTTCAAGGGGGGTTATATTTCATAACTTGTGACTAAACATGATCAAATATGATATAAAACATGCATGTTATATAAAATATTAATTCTGAATCTTAAATTGGAAATTTGACTATACTATTGCATCCAGAGCATCAAAATTAGTAGGAATCAACTATTCGATCATTAAAATTGAATTGAAAATGGAAAAATATACAAAAGTAAATGGAGGGCTAGGATTTTACCATGTCAGCGTCATCGTCGGTAAGTGGGTTACTGTTGATGGCAGCTTGTCAGTGGGCCCTGCTTAGGTCGCCTAGTTTTGGGCCTTAACTTGGACTACTTTGTGTTTGGGCTATACTATCGTCGGTAAGTCACTCGGTTCCCATATGGGGCGCAACTTGCGTGGGTCGCCTTATCAGGTTGTCTTGTTGATGGGATTTTTTGCACTTGGTCCGCCTATTAGCTACTCTGGGTCTAATTAGGCCTAGCCTACTGTCCGCCTCTGGAAGTTAGGCTTCCAAACACGAGCCTCAACTAGGCATGGGCGCAGCCCTAGCCCATGCGTTGGAGGAAAATAAGCCAGGGTCGTTTTCCAAGATTTCCAAATAGCTAGAGTTTCATAGGGTTTTTTTTGAAAAAAATCCTTCTGTCCCAACGTTATGGCAATTTGCATCGGTGCATCCGTAACAAATCAAATCATCGTACATCTTAAATCAATTTATTTAATTCCAAATTAGATAAATAAGATTTTAATGATCCAATTCATCCTAAATTTTATAATCATTTAACGACCATAGTGGAACATGTGATTTACATAATTAATTCAAAAAATTAATTAATTATCAATAAAATTATAATAAAATGCATTATGAAATGATATTCATGTTATAACACATTGAAAAACATATAAATGCATCATATTAGCCTTAATTTTCCATCATGGACAAATTTAACATGATAAATCTTCCACTAATGGCATAATATGATTGTAATACATGAGGAGTAATGTGTTTCCCAAGTAAAGCCCAATCCAACTACACAGGTGTATGAGAGAGATATAACAAAGAGCATGTTACATTAAATTAGTGATTATTTGAGTTGATTTTTCAATAATCTAATTTGATCATATTCTCTAAAAAAAATCCAATCTTTAATATAAGATCCCACTTGCATATATTTGGAATATCGCAGTGATGAAATCGAGCAACTTCATAAATTACATAACAACTTGAAGAACAAATTCAATCTTCACAGGAATGCATGTTCAGGTTCTTATTTAGTTGTTAGTGTGTTGTGATTTTCACACAGAACACGTATATATATGTTAAAAATAACCAAAATTTTAGGAAAAAATAAAGCACGTATATCATCACCACTAAGACTCCAAGCCAGGACATAGATCTTGCTCTGATACAAATGTTAGAAAATAAGGGGGTTCTACATACCTTATTAGCATAAGCGAAAAGATCAGAAGACTGTGTCTCAAACTTCGTCGCTCAATCAAATTGGAATCACAAGACCAGAAACCAACGACACTACCATAACCTAAATGCCACTAATCTCTAAAAGAATTAAGAAAACTCTTCAGGGATTTCTCCCGTATGCTCTTATGTGTGTTTTTCCAGAGACCTCACACTTATTTATAACCAGACTAGGAGCTATCCCACTATAAGTATGCCTCCATAGTTGTGTATCCAAATGAGATTGAATTTCCTACTATAAGTAGGAATTGAAAACTCATTATGGGTGGATAAGAATCTTAGTCCTGGTAGAATCCAACAAAAAAGTTATATTTACTGGGATATGATTAGTTACATTGCATTGTAATTTCAATGCTCATTCATGTGGGCTATAATCCCAACCATTAATGAGTTGGATGGGAAGTAAGTGCGTGCAAGAGTTGTGTGCCCAGGAGAGAATTGAAGTGACATATGAGCAGAGAGTTGTCATAATGAGGAGAGAGGAGTTATAGGCACAGGAGAGAGAAGGAGCTTCTTCTTCGACAGTAAAAAATCATAGATGATAATAGATAATTCAGAGATCAGTAAGGAGGAAGATGAGTTTGCTAGTTATGATACAATTGCAGAAATAGGGAAATTAAATGATGGGAATACATGACACATTCTATATTGCAATCAACATGTTAGATGTTGAAATTAGCATGTTTTGTCAATAGTGAACTGCATGTAATAACAAATTAGCAAGGAAGAAGATGGGTTTGCCAATCATGATGCGATTGCTAGAATTAGGAAAGCTAGTTGGTGAGAATACGTAACATACTCTCATACTTTATATCACAATTAACATGTTGTATGTTGAAATTAGCAGGCTTTGTCAATTTCATTCGACGAATTATTAGTTGTCGGTGATTGGTTTCTGACGATCGGACTTGCAGAAGATGATAGGCGATGATAAAGACATCCATAATGATAAATATGCAAATATTAGCATGTTAATACAACTGAGTAGTATGCTAAGTTAGATATCAGCATGCTCTCTTGACATCTCAAAATTTTTGATTTGCCTCTCAAATAGTAAGCAATGGGTTCAAGAAAGGGAAAATATTCTGAAACTTTTGATTTGTCTCCAACGATTTTTTTTAGCAGTAACAATTTTAGGCGAAAGTCTAAATTTTTAATGCCTCTCAATTCCTCTTTTCCACTCCGTTTATCATAACTTGAAAATTTTGATTGAACAATCAAAGTTAAATTTTTAGGGGCGTTCGAAATTAGATTTCTCTGCCAGAAAAAATTAATTAAAATTTTCGATTCCTCAGTTCCAAAATCAGCCATATGCATAGCCTTTCACCCATCTACTTTCTTCAAATGCACACATGGTTATGATTATACCCTCTCATATCAACAGCTAGATAGACATTGCATGATTATTAGGTTGTAGTGCAATTGTACTTAATCATATCTCATATTTTTTTGATAAGTACTCATACATTACATTGTTTCAATTGGTGTTACAATTAGGCCTTAAAACATTCTTACATTTTTCCTAACGATATTTCTAACAATATTTGTTAAATATCCCAACTGGCGAACCTCTCACAAAAACTTGAGGAGAATAAAGGCCACCATTAATATTAAGGGTGAGACTAAAGCTTCTAGTACGAGAGACTATTGCTCCTACACAAACAAAGCAACATGAGGGTTGAACCCTCATTAGGCCATTAACAACCCACGTTTTTGCTAAAGTTTCAAAATTTTCTCTTATATTTATAACATTTTATCTGAAATTTTTATTATATCCACACAATCAATACAAACTTTCATTACTCTATTAAGAAGCCAATTTTGTACATTCAAAATTTTTTATAATTGAAATAATTTAGCCCTAACATGATATGATTACTTAATGCCATAAATCAACAGTTTATAAATATTAATTAAGTCATATTAGAGTAAATTGTTTAAGCGATGAAATTTTGAGGGGTAAATTTGCCTTTTCAATAGGATAATTAATGATTTTTTTGACTAGATGAGTATAGTAGAAATTTAAAGTACTCTATTATAAGTATTAATAGAATTTTTGAAACGTTGGAAGTATAATAAGAAATATGGGCAACTCTTGTGAGTATCCGATGAATTTCCCACGCAGAAATGCATGTGAAACCGAGAAAGCATTTTGTCAGCGATTTCAACTGTTGGCATTGCCCTCCTGCGCGAACTGCGTTTTTTAACGGTCCAATCGGCATTCCGGGTTCCGATCGCTTGCATCTGCGTTGCCTGCTCCCCGGCGCATACCTCTATTTTTTAAAATTTTTTTTTTGAAATTTTTTTCATAAACTTGTTAGCCCAAGTGTATTTAATATGTTTATAAATTTTTATTATTTTTGGAGATTTTTAGATATTTATTTTTGATTTTTGAAAATCAGTGGCATTTTAGTATGCCACTGATTTTCAAAAATAAAAAATAAATATATAAAAATCTTAAAAAATGGTAAAAATGTATACACATGTTAAATACACCTATATTAACATTTCTAAAAAAAAATTTCAAAAAAAAAAAAAAGAGTGTGTGCACCCGGGAGCAGGCAACGTGCAGGCGATCGGAGCCCCGGCATTCCACCTTGTCTTAACCGTTTTTTTAAATAACAATGCAAAACCGTAGACTGACCGGACCGGGCGACGTGGAGTTCACGGGTCGATCGGTAGTCTAACTGAACGGTTCGTAACCTTTTTTAAAACACTGCTTAGACATAGTTTAGGCGCACATTAATATGGCCAGAAAATCCATTTTATTTCTTTTTTATGATTGAAATTCATAAATTCTCTATCACAGCAAAGCTTTTGATAAACTCAAAACTGGAAAATTTGAGGATATCAAAGGGATTCTCAATTCTCTGGGAAAAGGTAATAATCACTTTCATCTTACCCTACATATCACTATTTGTTAGAAGATCAGGTTTATCAAGAACAATGTGCTGGCAGAAGGGAGCTCGACAGACTATGAAGGCATAGTCGACTGGTGTATTGATTACCTGCGTCATTTCAACTCTTCTTCATTGATTCTCAATTGGGGACTGAACTTGAACGACAGCCATAATGGATGAGTTCGTACATCAACAGGAGCCATGAAAATTAAGGGAAGGGACAATGATAAAAATTAGTTTATAGATTAAACATAACTAAAATATTTCTATATTTAAAAATTCAAAATAAATATATCTTCAAAATTGGTAAAAATTAGTTATAAATTAAAAATAGCTAGATTAACCGTTTTGCAAAAATGTCTTTTGAAAAAAATAAAAAAATATCTTTGGACTGTTTTGATTTCAGATCTTTTTTTTTTTTTTGATAAAAGGAGGAAATCATTCTACCCCTACGCCCTTTCAACATTAAAGGGGATAGGGATAGAAGGATCTCCGCAATTCATAGCCAAAAAATTGTCTATACAAATTTTCCCAACAATAGCACTGGGAGGGTTGCCCCACCAATACTGATGGTCCTCAATAGAACACAAAACCAGTTCGGCCAATGAGTGTGCTACCATATTACTTTGCCGAAGCACATGATGTATCGAAAAGGAAGCATTGTTAGTGAGGATGGACCTGATCTCTTCAACTATAAGGCCCACGTCAGAAAAAATAGGGACTGAATTTGGTATATAGTCGCATAAAATGAGAGAGTCGGTTTCGACCTGAACCTGGTTTAGTCTCAGTAGGAGCGCCCACTTGAGTCCCAACAGGAAAGCAGTAGCCTCCATGAAAAGCGGCTCCCTCTTCCCAATCCATTTCCATCCGCTAGCCGCAACAAATTCGCCTTGAGAGTCCCTAATGACCGCTGCGCAACAGAAGTTGCCCATATTCTCGTGGCTGCGGGCATCCACATTGATTTTAACAAACCCCGATGGCGGCTTAGACCAGCGAGTCACAAGGGGGTTCTCCAACAGCCCCGATTTTGAGAGCTTGGAAGCATACTTATGCTGATGAAGGAACTCCAAGCACCATGGCAAGATATCCGAGAAATTAGGTGAAGTGTTATCCACTCTGAGCTTGTTCCGAAGATACCATCCCCTCCAACAACATACAATGAGAAGGACGAGATCATCGATCCTGTGCTTCTGCAAAAGGAATTCCATGAGCCCGCGGACCGACATTCTCTGATTAGCCATCCGAGCCGCCCTCCAACACACCCCAGAGGTCCTGCCACATCTCAGAAAAAGATGGTCAACGTCTTCAGTGTCATTCTTGCATAAAACACACCGCGGATAGGTCACAATTCCTCTTTGACATAGGTTCTTCAGAGTTGGGAGAGCATTTAAGTATAGGCGCCACCCGAAAATAGTTACCTTGCTCGGTAGTTTCAACCGCCATATGGCCTTATAGAAGCCTGAATGATCCACATTCGCGTCCTCTGAGCACAATAATCTGTACGCCGATTTAACCGTGTAGGATCCATTTGGTTCGTGCTTCCAAAACAGACAGTCATTCACAGCCGTACAGGGAAGGGGAACCATTTGTACCATCTGCCAAGTAGCCTCTCCCGCCGCGGCCAGCAGACGATCCTTCCGCCAGGAGTTTGTTTCATGATCGATGAAGTGACTAACTCTCACATCCTCCGGCATGGAAAGTGGGAGGGGACCCGCCTTAGCAATCTTGGAATCGAGCCACAAGTCTTCAAAAAAGTGGACCCGTTGCCCATCACCTATACGCCATTTACAGCCCATTTGGATGACATCTCTTGCCTTCAAAATGCTCTTCCAAGTGAAAGAATCTAATGGCTTCGCCTTGCAAGTATAGATGTCCGCAGATTGGAAGTATTTTGCCTTTAGAACTCTGTAGCATAACGATGAAGTACAGGAGACCAATCTCCAGACTTGTTTGGCAAGAAGGGCGCAGTTAAACTTATGAAAGTCTCTAAAGCCCATACCCCCCGACCGCTTGGGTTTGCATAGATCCTTCCAAGCCACCCAGCTCACCTTCCTCTTGTCGTCCTTTTCCCCCCACCAGAATTTACTCAGCATCCCATCAATGTCGTTATAAAAAGATTTTGGTAGTAGGAAAATGCTCATAGTATAGGTGGGAATCGCCTGAGCAACTGCCTTAATAAGCACCTCTTTACCCCCCATGAAAGCAATTTACCCTTCCACCCTTGGATGCGATTCCTGATACGGTCTTTTAGGCTTTTGAAAACACCCACTTTGGATCTGCCAAGCCAAGCCGGAAGCCCCAAGTATTGGTGGAAATCATTCCCAGTAGAACCTAAGATATGGATCATCTCCCTTCTTGCCACCCGATTCACATTAGCACTGAAAAAGATGGCGGTCTTATCAACATTGACTACTTGGCCTGAAGAAACCACATATTGGTTGAGGATATCCAAAAGTTTCCTTAAGTATTTCCTTTCTGCCCTAAGGAATATGATAACATCATCCGCAAACAGAAGATGAGAAATCATCGGACCATGTCGATGCAGCTTTATGCCGTGAATAGCTCCCCTGCTGGTCTCGGAGGCAATCAGGGCAGAAAGACCCTCAGCACATAATAAGAAAAGATATGGGGATAGGGGATCTCCCTGCCTTAGACCTCTCTGAGGGTAGAAGTATGGTGATTTGAAACCATTTACATTTACACGATAGCTGACAGTTGAAATGTAGCTCATTACCCACTCAATCCATACCTCATCGAAGTTCATGGCCCTCATCACGCATCTGATGAAATTCCATTCCACTCTGTCATAAGCCTTTGACATATCTAGCTTAATGGCCATCTCTTGTTTCCTCCCTTTCTTGCGTCTCTAAAGAGAATGGATTGCTTCGTATGCAATTAACATGTTGTCAGTGATAAGCCGCTCCGGAATAAATGCACTTTGCTCGTCTCCAATGATCACGTGAAGAACACGTTTTAATCTGTTAGCCAAGACCTTCGCTAAGATTTTATAGACCACATTGCGGAGGCTGATCGATCTGAAGTGTGACAACATATGGGCTCTCACCTTTTTTGGGATTAAAATAATAGTGATTTTGTTTAAATCCTTGATAAGCCTTCACAGATGGTCGGGGTTGCGCTCGTTCATGAACCTCTTGCACCACTCGATAACGTAGGACCTCACTGTGCTCCAAAATCTCTGAAAGAATCCCGCCGACATTCCGTCTGGGCCCAGGGCCTTAGAAGGGCTCATGCCTTTCACAGCAATAACAACTTCATGGTTTTGAAGCGGGTGCGTCAAAGATCTTCTTTGATCAACAGACAATTTCTTAGTGATAACGTTCTCAGTCCATGGCGCCTCGTGCGGCGAACTAGAAGTAAAAACCTCCTGAAAGTGATTCACTGTCATCTCCATCATCTGGTCCTGTTCCTTGATCCAACTACTGTTCTGGTCCCTCAGAGTGTCAATAAAGTTTGAACGATGTCTGTTAGAAGCAACACGGTGAAAGAACTTGGTATTTCTGTCTTCTTCCATTAGCCAATGTGTTTTCGCCCTCAGCCTCCACAGTTGCTCCTCATATTCTAGAAGAAGGTTAATTTGTATCTTAAGGTTCCGCAAAGCATCGTCCCTTTCATCACTCTGCCTCCTTCTCATCAGAGCATCCAACTCCCTCTGCTTTCGCCTGATCGCATTCCGAATGTTTCCTCTCTTTCTTTGGTTCCACTTAGATAATTCAGCTCCACAATGGCTAAGTTTCCAGCCGAGCACATCTCTTTGAAATGATCATTTTGCAGATAAAAATATGTTGGATTTTGGGGTTGTGATTCAAAATTAGAATAGGACGTTTATTGTTGCCTGGCTGGACTAGGAAGCTTCAAGTACTCTATGGATGGAAATAAAAGCTCTCCTCTTAGGAATGAGGTGGATTAAGAAGTTTGAATTCAAAAGAATAGACGTGGAGAGTGGTTTAATGGTCTTAATCAATGCTTGGGTGGGCAATAGCCAAATGCCATCAAATGTGAAGTTCATGATTGAGGATATAACAAATTTTTGTCATCGCTTTGAGAAAATTTCTTCTAAGGAGGAGATTAAAGTCTAGTGGGAAATTTCTCCATTGGAAATTTATGTACAGGGATGCCTCTCTTCTTGTTGTTGGTTAGGTTGGCCTTTCCGGTTTTTCTCCCCTCGTGTAGTGTAGGGAGTTGTGTCGTGTTGGAAGATAGCAACTACGGGTGTTCTATAAAAAAACAAAAAAAAAAAGAAACGAGAGAAATAAGTAAAATATTCATATTTGTAGAAAGCTAAATTAACTAACTTCCTACAAGCTGTCTGCTATATTCGATATGTTTAGCAAGAAGAAAGCTCGAACAAATGAAGCCGTATATTTCACATAATACTTTTTAACAACTTAGCTACACTAGTTTTCTATTATTACCCTTATATTCTAATTTTTTTTTATATATTTTTACACAATTGCCAAATTTATTTTATCTTTATTTTCTTCTGTCCAAATCACTGCCCACATTTTATTAGATCATCGTTTCACTTTTTAAAATTTTTTTCTTTTTCTACTTTTCCACTTTCTTTTTATTTCTTTTGATCCACTGTTTGCCCGCGCCGTGCACTTTTTAGAAAATAGAATTTTTTCAAATAAGTCTACAAGGTTTAAATAATATTGCATCAGTGTCTCTAACTTTATTGAAATAACAAATATTTCTATAAGGTTTGCATGAAAGTGCACGAATGTGTCCTTTTTATTAGGATGCAGTTAATCTTTTTTGTAAAATGACAACAATGTTCTTTAATTTTAGTGATATACTTATAATGTTCCAAAATATTATAAACATATTTGATAAAAAATCTAAAATAATAATATATGTAAAAATATATAAAATAATGCGATATCAAATATGTCCATAATATTTGAAAAATCACAAATTTATTACTTAGGTCAAAAGAGCACTATTGTCATTTTATAGAAAAGTCTAATGACGTCCTACCAGAAGGTACACACTTACAATTTCGTGCAAACCTTATATGCATATTTGCATTTTTGGCAAATTTAGGGATACAGATGCAATATTTGTCAAACTTTTTAGATATATTTGTAAAAATCCCTAAAATATTTTAAAATTTTCATAAATAAATGAGTTGAAGTAAAATTTTTATAAAAAATTATATTTTTTGAATTGAATATCAAAAAATTGAAAAACTAAGCAGATGTTAGGTGCCAACACATGAAAAATGACGGATTTTCTGTTTTTGAAATTAAACGCAAGAAAAATGCTTAATTCTTTCATTTTCGTAATTAAAAAATAAAAAATCAAAAAACTTGGGCGTAAAAGATCTTATTCGAGTTTATATATCAGTTTAGAAGATTAAAAAGTTATAAACTAATAAATCTTGCACTAACATTGTCTTTTCAATTTGGGCACATTCTATACGTATGAGTTTTTACTCCTAGTTCTATTTATATCCATGAATTTTTAAAAATTCCAAATATAATTAGATATTTTGCTTGAAATTTCTATTATACTCAAGCTGTTATGAATTTACAAAAGGAGCTATTAGCTCCATATGAAATGACAAAGATGCCCATCCATAATTATGATGTTTATAATCAAAACTTCCAATTTGAATGATTTTAACTTATAATTATGGTCTTTTTTCACGAATGTGTAAAACTAGATGTATTTAACTTATAAACTAAAATTTTCCATTTTTGTATATTTTAAATATTTTTAAAATTTTAATATAGTAACATTTTTGTAAATTTCTGAAATAGAAATGTAAGAAAATGTCACTGTGTTTAGAAATAAAAAATACTTAAAGGGTATGTTTGACAATGGTTAAAAAATGTCGAGTTAAAACTTTTCAATCTAAAACTTTTCACTGCCCCCTACTATCATATTTTTTAATTATTTTTTCACATTTTCCTATACAACTACCCTACTTTTCAATCATTTCTACACAACTACTCACACAACTAACCTATCTATTTTAATTTTATTATCTTTACGCCTCATCATTACTCCTATCATATCACATCATTTGACAACTTTTACTCTTCAAAACTTTTCATCAAAACTTTTACCTATTCCCAAACATACACTAAAATTATCTAAAAATAGTAAAACTTAGTATAGATGTTAAATATACTTAGCTCGACATGTCCATGAAAAAAATAAAAAAAAATGTTTAGGGGTAGTGGGGTAGGATCACCCCTTTTAAACTCAGTAGGTATTGCTGTCATTAAAGGTAGAGGCGCCGGGTATATTTGAAATTAATCTTTTCAAAATTGGAGAATTCTTATATGGCGACTGGAAATCCGGAAATCCAGCACCAAGACAAGAGTCAAAGGAGGCTATGCGGCTATGCCAGCCAACTGCAATTGGTACCATTTCTGCCCATGAAAGTCCTCTCCCCTCCCCGAGTCAATACCAATTACCAACAGCTCCCTAACAGTTGCTTTCTGCAAAGAACCCAAAAATCTGTGGAATTGGAAGTCTCTGGATTTAGTTTTTGGGTCAGTTTCGATTGCATCTCACAGTTCATGATTTTGAGTTTTGTGCTTGCCATGGCATGGAACTCCAAAATCTGAATGTTTCATTATTCGGGTGATTGATGGAGCATATGTTTGGAGTTTTACCGGATGAAAGGTGGAAGCCTTCGTTTTTCTTTCATGGAAAATTTTCCTGTTCGAATTTCAATGACTCTATGTATGTGGTTATTCAGCTTCTTCCCCCTCTTTGTATGCTTTTCGGTGCAAGCTATGATTCCCATTATCTTTTTTCGGTTCCTTTCTTTTGTAGTCTTCTTGAAATTCATGCCATTCCCTTTTTCCTAAATATTCAACCTTAGCGATATCTAAGCATTCGCTTTGGGGTTTTTGTTTGTCGTGAGATGAAATTATTATTGGGTGTTGAATGGGATAACTATGGGCCTCTTTTCATAATTCATGAGGTTGAAGGTTTTTTCTTTTTAAAACTGATTGCCTTAAATCTTCCCTGTTTCAGGCTATACTGGATGTGAATTGTTTCTGAAGATCTCCTGCGGATAGTAGAGTTTAAAGTCTCGCGACCCTACTAAAGATTCAATAGTAGATAAGGCTATCTGAATTATTATGTATATCAAAGGGGAATTTATTTGATCTGGTGTTCGATTATTGTGTTTTTGAAGATAAGACTGTCTGAATCTGCTTATTTATTAAATCTGTGTGTTCTGGAATCAGCGGAGTGATATATGTTGTAGTGGGATCTAGTTGATCTGTTCTTCTGTTGTGTTCGTGAAGACATGAGGAGTCAAGGTTGGAGATGGGCTCTGGGTGTGGTCTATATTGTGGCCGTTGCAGCTATCTGGATTGTGGCCAGCTATATTGTTCAATCTGTTGTTGAGGAGGGTGTTTCTCCTTTTCTCATCACCTACATTTGCAATTCTTTGTTCGTCATATATATACCCATAGTTGAAATTGTGCGCTATTTTGAGGATTCTGTACGTATTTTTTCAATTAGAAACCCTGATAAGACTGCTGCCAGTGCCAACCAATTATTGAATTCAGAGAAGGCACTTCTCATGGTTGAGGACGCAAATGCAGAAATAGATAGTCTGAATCGGTCAGAAATTGTTTCTGAGGAACATTTGAGTCAGTATAATGAATCTGAAAGGGCAGGGCAGGTTGATGGAATTGGGAACAAAGAATTGGATGCAAAGGGACGTTGGACGAGGACTAAGATGGCGAAGGTGGGCCTGTTAATATCTCCATTTTGGTTTCTTGCTCAACTCACTTTCAATCTCTCTCTCAAGTATACAACGGTGACGGTAAGCATCTACTCTGTATCACTCCCAACATGCTGATTCACATTTTACCCGATGTCCATGTTTTCTGTCTCTTCTGTTTTTGTTTTGCTGATTATTTGGTTTCTTATCAATGTTCACCTATTGCAGTCAAACACCATCTTAAGCACTGCTTCCAGCTTATTTACTTTCTTGGTGGCAGTAGCATTCTTAGGCGAGAGGTTCACATTTTTGAAATTGATTAGTGTCCTTCTCTGCATGGCGGGCACAATAATTGTGAGCTTAGGTGATTCAGCAACTGGAAAATCAGGACTCAATGTGATTGCTACGAACCGTCTTCTTGGAGATGTCCTTGCAATTGTTTCTGCAGGATTGTATTCTGTTTATATTACCCTAATACGCAAGAAATTACCAGATGAAGACAAAGGAGAAGGTCAAGCCAGCATGGCTCAGTTCCTTGGATTTCTGGGGCTGTTCAATTTATTGATTTTTCTGCCTGTTGCTCTCATTCTGAATTTTACTGGACTAGAGCCCTTTCACAGGCTTGGCTGGAGGCAGACTAGTCTTATAGTAGGAAAAGGTTTGTGTCCATAACCTGTTCGAGTCTTTTAATTTGGAATCTGCTAGTGAGGCACTTTGTTTTTATTTTATTTTATTTTTTTAAAATATAAGTTCCAGTCTATACCTTTTCATTGATGAATGAAATCGACTAGTGTTCCAAATTGGTTGTTTTCCTTTACTTGCAGGGATCTTTATAAAAAGTCAAAAAGTGTCCAAGGTAGTTTGTACAGTTGTAGTTTTTGTATGCAGGCTGTGCTTTTGATACCTAAACTCAGTTTGTTGTGAAAACCTGATTTAGTCCTGAGGAAAATAACAGGAATTGATTTGTTTCCTTTTGTTGACAATCTGGGACTAGGCCTCAAATTGAAGCTATGTTTCTTGAAATTCCTAATTATAAGTAATATAACTGATAGAGTTGGAGTTAGACTGTCCATCTGAATGCTGCAGAAATGCAATTTGACCACCTAATTCGTCTAGACCACACCTGTGATTCTTGATTGGAAATGCTTCCAAAAGTCCCCAATGGTTACATTGACTTTTCTTGTGGCTTGTGGGCTGGAACCAATAATTTGAAGACTGCTATTTAATGAGATGTGAAGTATCAACCGAACCAAAGCTTTGAAGTAGGCCTGCCAAGGTGTGTTTTTTGGTACTTTAATTTGCTAATTTCCCATTGACTCATTCTTGTCGTCTCACTGGAAACTAGTTGCAGACGAAGCCAACTTCCGAGTCTATTGGTTTTTAAGTTGAAAATTGAGTCACAAAGATAAAGAAAATGTGTTAATTTAAAACAATGTCTACCTTGTTGTTTGTAGGAGCTTTCCGAATACTATAGTACTTACCTATGGTAGAAAGGGATCAAAGCTTGAGTTTGATGTTCAAAACTTGTGCATTGAAGGAAACTGGTGCAAAACATATTCAAGCCTCTCCTTTAGCAGTAAATCTTTGCCAAATCTTTGCATAGTCTCTACTGTAAAATTTTTTCTATCACATTGTAATTTCCTCTCTATCTAATCGCACAATTCAGTTTACCTTACTTTGAAATCGGAAGTGATGCATAAGCTCTGGGTCTGCACTGTCATTTATATACTTACATGATGAATTTGATTGTTGAGTGATTGTTTCTACAGTCTGTTCTTTCTCTTGTTGTAATTGTGCCATTTTTCATAAAGAAAAGTCACGTTTCCCTAGTATTGATATATATTATTTGTCTGAGTCAACCATAGTGGGAATTAGGTCTCTAATTGTATGAATCAAGTGGGGTTGACCTGAAGTGGATTAACCCAACCTAACCTAAACCCTGTTTAAAATCTCAACCCAAACCTAAACCAACTCTGAGATTAACAGGCTTAGTTCAGATTGATGATTTGAATCTGGTGATGCATGTGTTGTTCATGCATTTGTTGCACAAGTGAGAGTATGTATAATAATTCATAAGAGAGCAAACATTAGCTTGCTTCTAAAAGAAGTTCATCTGAGCTTTTAAAATATGACGTTATGGAATATGGATTCAGTGCAGACCCTAGAGGTGAGATGGAGGAGCCCATATAGTTTCTAGGGTTTTCCTGAGTGAGAGAGTGTAATCAACATGTGTTGATTGATGATGTGTGTGAGGGATTCAAAAGGATGGGTACGAGTCATTCTAACTGTTTGTTCGTGACCTGTTTTTTTCTAGATTGTTCTCTCCTGTGTTTTTTACTTAAATTTTGTCTTATGTTGCATGATCTTGTTGTATGCATCCTTCCACAAGAAAACCAGAAAAACATTCCTTAGATCTGAGATTTAGGATCAAGGGAAAAAAAAAGAGATTATGACATGCTAATGTCCTGAATATTCTACTGACTATCAGGTCAAGTTTTGTTTAAGGGTGCAATTTAGGTAGGGTACTCATGGGTACCCATTGACCCGACCATAAATTGGGTAGGGTAGGAAAGAAAATTTTACCCGTAGGTACGGGAAAGGTAAAAATCGTACCCAACCCCCTAAATAGGGTAAGGGTAGTGTATACACGCTGGGTACCCGGAACCAATAGGGATGGTTACCCTAATATATAAATAACTATAAATATGTGTATATAAATAAATACATAATAGTTTCTATCCCCTATTCACCAATAAATTATTGTTAGTTTCATTTATTTATTTATTTATTTTATAAGTTGTATAGAGTTTGTATTTGTAATGACGGATGATTATAATATGAATGCGGATGATGATGTTAATGTGATTATTATGGATAACGAAGTTACAAAGAATGTGGAAATAGTTGTAAACAACAATAAAGTAAAATTAATTATAAACTATAAAGCCTAAAATATAAATGAGTATTGCTTTATATTATTTAAAACAACACAAAATATTTTTTCATATATCGTCATTAGTTATTGTAGGAACCAATTTGAAACTGGAACCAGAATTAACCCTATGAGTAATGGGTAAGGTATAGTAGGAACCGACCCCGTAAGCGGATAGGATAGAGTAGACTTTTTGAAAATAGGGTATGAGTAGGGTAGACTACTACCCGACCAAGTTGCACCCCTAGTTTTTTAGATTAGTTTTGGATTTCCATCAAGTTCATCAATAGAGTTCGGAGTTTTTGTGGGGGTTTTTACTCAAGTTTAAGCGTCTTTTTATGTAGTATAATTAGCATAGCTATTCTTCATCAAATATTTTTTGGTCTCAATTTTGCTTTCTTTTTACGATTTTGATGGTATTCATTATATGTCAGCTCCAGCCAATACAACAGGAGCAAATCAATGGGGGAATGTTTTCATAGTTGTAATGATATTTATTTGGTTTGGACAGGTCTGCTGGATAATGTGCTGAGTGATTACCTCTGGGCAAAGGCTGTTATCCTTACGACAACCACAGCTGCGACAGCTGGGCTTACAATCCAGGTCCCAATTGCAGCAGTTGTAGACTCACTGACTGGTCATGCTCCTCATCTCATGGATTATCTTGGTGCTGCTGCAGTCTTGGCTGGGTTCTTAGGGATCAATATCCCCTCTGAAGCTTGCGGTGGATCAAGGACTACCCACCAGGAACAGAAAGCTGAAGATTCTAAAGTTGTTACTAGAGATAATGGCTCACCAACTAGTGGATCAGAGATGTAATCACTGCTGCCTAGCAGAATTGCTGTTTATCTTTGAGCATAATCTGCAGTTCCACAATCAACTCTTTTCTCTCATTCTTATGTTCTATCACGTTTGAAATTGATTTGTCAGTCGATTCCATATGTATTCGATATGTTTGGGAAGTGATAAAACTGTTGAATGAAAAGTTTTTGGACCTAAAGTTTTTGAAATGAGAGAAAATGGTATAATATGACAGGGGTAATGATAAAGAATAAAGAGAATAAAGAAAATAAAGTTAAAATAGACAGATTAGTTTTACGGATAGTTGTGTAGAAATGATCGAAAAGTAGGGTAGTTTGAATAGAAAGATGTAAAAAAATAATTAAAAAATTAGATAGATGCCGAGAGTAAAAAGTTTTCTTTGAAAAGTTATATTTAAAACCAAACACACTTTAAAAAATCGATAGTCCCAAAATTTTGAACAGGATACTTTTAGGCCTCTCTGGGCGATGATGTGCGGAGCTTGCTTTTGTTTCCGACAACTCGGGTATGAGCTTCTGATTGAAGTTATATTTTTGTGCTCATCTGATATGCATTTTTAACCTTTTAATTTGCCGTAAAAGCGATGTCCCATCACTAATACAAACAGGTATTTGAATTTTCCATTGCTTGAGAAAAAGCGAAGAAGCCTTCCGAAATGCATAGCAAAACGAAGCCTTAAATGGCTTTTGGGTGTTGTTCGCCTGTCATCACTTGGTGTTAGTTGTGATTTGTGACAAAATTGCGTTATTCTTAACCTGCTTGCACGTATTTGGTGTCCTAGTTTCATACACAAGGTTAATAATCTTTGGAATTACGGCAATTCTGAGAGGGTTTTGCAAAATGGATACTCCGTGCAATTGCATTTTAGTACTGTTTTGTAATTCTGCAAAATTAACGTTGTAAGTTTCAATTATAGCAAATGAACCCTACGCTAGACATTCGTGGAGGAGTTTACAAATAGAGAGTGTGCAACTTTTTCTAAAATGCTAAAAGTACACCCAAGATGGTTTATAAGGATACTAGTTTTTCAAGTTTTTCTCAAATGTTAAAAATACTTTCAAGATGGTTTATAAGGATGCTTTTCTTCTTCACTTAGGGTGTGTTTGTTTGGGCAAAAAAATGTCAACTAAAACTTTTCAATCTAAAACTTTTTACTCTCCATAATTACTCTATTTTTTAATTATTTTTTCACATTTTTCTATACAAACTATTCTACTTTTCAACTATTTCTATACAATTACCCATACAACTAACCTATCTATTTTAACTTTATTCTCTTTACTCCTCATCATTATCCCTATTATATCACATCATTTTCTATTGATTTGACAACTTCTACTTCAAAAACAAGGGTGTGTTTGGCAATTTAGAAAAGTGGTCAAGTTAAAACTTTTCAATCTAAAACTTGTCACTTTTCATAATTATTATTTTTTAAATTATTTTTTACACATTTTTCTATACAACCACCCTACTTTTCAATCATTTCTACACAACTACCAATACGACTAACCTATTTATTTTAAATTTATTCTCTTTACTCCTCATCATTACCCCTACAACATCACATTATTTTCTACTAATTTGACAAATTTTACACATAAAACTTTTCATCAAAAGTTTTACAACTTCCCAAACACACCCCAAAAGTTTTACTTCCAACTAAACATACCCTTAGTTAAAAATCACAAACATCCATAATTTTTTTAAAAGATCTGAGACTAAAACAGTTTTTATAAAACGCCAAAACACATGCTAAAATTCAATTTTACGTGCATGGTCTATTTTTCAAAAAATCCACAATAGGGCTGGTTCGCGAGTGAGACAGGAAGATGATGAGATAGAATTTTTTATTTTATTTTCTAAAACTAACAATTTACTTTTCTTATTATTCATACAATTTTTTCTCAATTTCCATGCAATTTTTCCTATTTACAACATACTACAACACTTTTTCATCCCATTACGCCCTGAATCATGCACTGAGCTAGGCTAGTCAAAGAAGAACTGGTGGGCGCTGGGCACCAGAGATGAGAACCAAAGGGATCCATAGGGCGTTTGGTGGAGTTGAAGACTGCATTCTCCTTTGTCATTCTTTTGTAGGATCAGCTTATAACGGAGAATGTTCAATTATGAAATTAATCCAACAAAGCCTAATTAAAGGTTCTAATTATTCTTCAAAAAAGGTGTCCTGCTCACGTATCAAATCATGATTTTTTTTTGATATTTTGATATTTATCATGATTTTAAATGAAAGAGTGATCTTGTTTGCCTGGGCTAAGTAAATGCTCAACTTAGCGCACATCGAAAAACCCATTTACAACAATTTTTTTTGCTTTTTTCTTCATACACTTATTTATTAAATATGTTTATATATTTTTTTTGAGATTTTTAAACATCTGTGTATATATGTATTTAACATACCCTCATCTATAAAAATAATAAAAAAATATACACATATACAAAAAATGGTAAAACTTGGTTTAAATGTTAAATGCACTTAGATAAACTAGCATATGAAGAAAAAAGTTAAAAAAAAAATTATCGTAAATGAGTTTTTTGAGGTGGGCTAAGCGGGACATTTGCTTAGGCCAAGTTAACAAAATCATTCATCTTTTAAATATGAGAAGTAATCTTATTAGTTTGGGCTAAGAAAATGTCTTACTTAACCCACATCAAAAAATTAATTTACAACATTTTTTTTGCTTTTTTTCTTTATGCACTTGTTTATCTAAGTGTATTTCATATATAAATTATGTTTTACCATTTTTGGATCTGGGTATATATATTTTTTGAGATTTTAAAAAAATACATACACATGTCAAAAAATGATAAAACTTGGTTTATATATTAAAGGGAAATCATCCTGTTAGCTTAGGCTAAATAAATGTCTCGCTTTGCCCACCTTAAAAAATATATTTATAACATTTTTTACTCTTTTTTATGCACTTGTTTATTTAAGTGTATTTAAGATATAAATTAAGTTTTACCATTTTTCGATATGTGTACATATTTTTTTGAAAATTTGTACACATATCCAAAATGGTAAAATTTGATTTATATGTTAAATATACTTAGATAAACAAGTATATATGAAGAAAAAAGTAAAAAAGTATATTATAAATGAGTTTTTTGACGTGAGATATGGGCTAAAAGGACCATTCCTCTATGTTAAATAAACTTAAATAAATAAGTGTACGAAGAAAAATAAAAAAAATATTGTAAATGAATTTTTTGAGGTGAGTTAAGTGAGATATTTTTTTTAACTTGAGGACTATTTCTCTGTAAACATTGAAGGTTTTATTGGTCATCATAATTAGTTGCATTCTTGTACGTGACAAACCTATTAAAGTCATGTCCACTTATCGTTTGTCGTTGGGAGCAAATGGCAGTGTTTGCTTCCGCCAAAATTTTTTTAATAAAAAAATTTAAAACTTTTTTTTTATAGAAAAATTTAAACTTTTTTTACAGAAAAAATTAAAACCTTTTCTTTAGGGGGTGGTCAAGTGCGGTCCGCCGCATGGGGTTCAATGCGTCCAGTTGTGGGATCCATTTTTTTATTTTTTTGATTTTTTTATAAATGTGTAAAGTTTGGTGTATTTAATTTAAAAATCAGGTTTTATTAATTTTGGGTTCTTTTAAGTATTTTTATTTTTAAACAGGGCGACATTTTTTGTAATTTTCTGAAAAATTTTGTAATTAAAATTATGAAAACGCCACTATATTTAAAAATAGAAATATTTAAAAGCATCCAAAAATAGTAAAACTTGGTGTTTAGATTAAATACACTTACTTTTACATATTTATAAAAAAAATCAAAAAAAAATAATTATGGGAGGTCTCATGCGGTGGATGCATGGAATCTCCCCTCTTTTTTTTAATCTATATGCAGGCCTTACTAAACCTTCCTTTTTGTAAAATTTGGCAATTTATGAAATGAATTTAGTATTTTATTTTAAATTTTGAAAATGAATAAAATGTGCATGGCTATATGTCCCGACTCCGCTTCATCTGCATGCTCTGTGGAAATTCTAGATTAGTTTTTGATTTCCGATTGCCTTCTTTGAACTTCAATTTGATTTTCTGTCGGCTTTATGATCCCGAATTTGTGCGCACTTCGTGGTAGATGAAATAAAGGTTGTAATTATAGTTGCATGAGATTGGCAGGTCGATCCCATATGTGTTTTAGAGAAGTTTGTAGAAATATATACGGAGCTGATCGTATACAATATGTGGCGCCAGAATTCTCAGATTTCTTAGCCACCCAAATCGTTCGAACCAAGTCTGCGTAGGGGCTGAATTGCAATATTAGGTACACTTCATAACGCCCCGCTCAGCTCCTTGCGGAGGGGATTTTCTGCACTCGATGGTGCCTATTAACCGTGTGGAAATACGCAGTGTGGATGCAAAATATCTTGGCTTACGGCATATGCGTGTATCGTATATGATCGGTTTCTGTTTACGTATTCAATATAAAAATATTATATACGTAATATTTAAGCAATATTTTTTCCTATTTATATTTTTATTTAAATACGTGTTAGTCATCTCTTAATTATTTTATAAATAAATTTCTTATTTTTATTTATATCTATCTTTATATTTATATTATTTATTTTATTTTATTAATTTTCTTTCTTTATCTTGCTTCAAAAGGTTAAATTTTCTTTTAGAAACAAATTATCTAGTATTATATTTTAAAAAAACATAGCTAGACTATGTATTTTTATTTTTGCTTATGTGATTTGTTAGCATTGTATATTTATATCAAATTTAAGCTTGTCAATCTTAGATTAAAATAAAATCTATCAATTCGAATTTTAACCGGAAACTCAAACTTAACTCGATTTTCATAAATAATGTCAGAATTTAAGTTTTACAAATAAAATTAGGAAAAAATTTCTCCTATGTGAGGGATATTTGTTCATAATTTTTCCTATATCTATAACATTTTAATAATTCATTTGGTAATCACAACATTTTACCCTTAATTCACTACATGCTCGTACTATTACATTTCATCACTTAAGTTTGATGGATGGAAAAGTTATAAATATTATATGAATGATCTTGTTAGTCCGGGCTAAGTAAATGACTCGCTTATTCTACATCAAAAAACTCATTTAAAATACTTATTTTTTTGCATTTTTCTTTGTATATGTTGTTTATCTAAGTGTATTTAACATATAAACTAAGTTTTACCATTTTTGGATATATGCATATATTTTTTCGAGATTTTAAAATATCTATATGTATATATGTATTTTAAATCTCTCTATATTTAAAAATCTTAAAAAAATATATACGTATCCAAAAATGGTAAATTTTGATTTATATGTTAAATATACTCAATTAAATAAGTTTATGATGGAAAAGCAAAAAATAAGTATTTTAAATAAGTTTTTTAAAGTGAGCTAAGCGAGCTACTTGCTTAACTCGGATTATCAGGATCACTTCTCTTCTTTTTAATGCCCAAGTTGCCTACACCAGTCCAAATGGATTGTTATTGACTTATTGGTTGCCAGTTGCCACTGCATCATTTTCTGAGGGCCATCTTGACGATTTTGAGTGGGAGGATTGTGGATATCTGGCAAATTGCAAACCACCGGAAAAATAGAGCTACCATTTGGTGTTGTATTATGTTGCTCAACGGAATTACTGGCGATTGTGTAAGATTTGGCCTAGATGATGATGGTGTGTGGCGTGCGTTCGATCACGTTGTGTGCACATGCTGACGGACAACTGGAGATGTTAGCAGCCGGAAAGAAAGCAGGTTTGCTAGGTCGATGGGTTCTCTATGAGGTTGCTACGGCTGTTTTTTTTTTTTTTTTTTTTTTTTTTTTTTTTTTTTTAAATTTATTTTTTATGTTGTCTGCAGCCGGCCGGATTTGATGGTTTATGGTTGCAACAACCAAATTTCTTGGCTACAGATTTTTTTTTTTTATTATTACATCAAGTATAAGAAGTGAGAGTTGAACCCTTAACCAGTGGCATGATGCTGCCATGTGTTACTATTGGGGCAAGCCCATGGACACAATTGAAGATGGGTTTTCTAGAGTTGTTGAAGATGACAATTGATACGATCCTGCTTAGAGGTGGATCCGCACCGAGTACCTATCCTCTTACAAGATGAGCTTCACAATCTCACAAGGACTCTCAAGGGGAGTTACCATCTATTGCATTGCAATAGAAACAAAAATTACAATCTGACTCTTTCTTTAGACTCAGTCCTCCTTTTATAGGACTCTTACGACTCTAGTTTCCAACCAACTCTTTACAACCGATTAGCCTATACAACTGGCATAATAGACACGCATATTTGACATACACGCATGCATTGTTACCAGGAATGCCCGATCCTCATCATTCCTGACCCCTTAAAAATCAATCTAGTCCTCTAGGTTGAGACTTTGCACATGGGTGCATATTTCCGGACCGGCGCTGTCTCGCACTTGGAGAACGGTTTGCCCATGGCGACGCAAGCTTCCCCTAGGACCCCATTCTGTGGGACTCCGCCCAACACTTGCAGCTCCGAGCGGGAGAGCTTCTGCACCCCGTCTTCAGGAAATTTCGTAGCATGGCAGAATCGCCAAAGCCACCAGCAAAGGCCTCGCGTGCGCCACAGCCTCATCGATTCTGCCTTCCTGCCACACCTTCCATCCCTGGCTATGGCTATCTCTTTGCTTGACCCTGGCCGCACGAGTAACACAATTCTCGGGTTGGCCATAAGGATCTAGTGTCCACAATAGCTGAATCCTCATCTCACCTACATATTTCAACTGGCGTACCAACTTACCTGCAACAGTAGGACTCGTCAGAGCTCGCTCTGATCTCCTTATTGTTACCAGAATATGCATGACTCCCTTGTTTCCCCTTTCCCCCATGGATCCCATGGACTGCTCACTACCCCTGTTTCCGTCTCTCCAACTGGATCCCGAGCTTGGGACAGAAACCCGCCCTGCTTCGGTTTGGGGATTTGTCTTCTGTATGATGCCGAGTTGAGGTGGGTGGACAAACCACGAAGCAGAAATAGAGAGGCAGTGGACCTCTAGATTTCTTTGGCCTCCCAGCTACAACGTTCTTGTCCTCTCGTAATCTGTTGCCCATGTTAAAAAACATAATCCAGAAAAATCTGAATATAACGATGTCCGTAATAACACGTCGGCAGCATGCAAGTTGGGTGACTTAGAGTAAAAAATAATGGCATAAAAACCATCCTTTAATCGATTTAAATCAACCAAATATTTTGTGCCATAGTCCGTTGAATGTTTTTATAAATACGGGTTTCCATTTAAGAGGCGCGTAAAGTTTGTACTTCGAGTAATACATCTATTCAGCCTAATAGAATTTGTCTCTCTCTTCCCCATTGCATATCACTTTTATTCTTTCATCTCATTTAAATTTTCATCAATGGTATCAGACTGCTATTTTTTTACTACACCGTTGTTGCAAGAAAATATTATAAGGTACGCTATCAATGACTTTTGTTACTGCATTTAATTATACCCAAGCATCAGTCCCCACATTTGAAGCCGAAACTCATAATTTTTAGATTATCCAAGTGAAGGCCCTGTTTATATCACAAGAATTATAAGATTTAGTCCATAATGAATACGAGCTACCCGAAGATGACACAGAGCTTGTATCTTTAGATGAAAATATGAAAAAACAATATTATGAAAATCAAATGCATGATACAAAAGCCTTGCTATAAAATCATGGCTGCTACAACATCAAATGGGCATATAATATTTTGAAAAGTAAATTTTAAAGGCAACGATAGCGTGGTTTCCATCAAGCTCCAGTCATTATGGAAAAATTTTGATACGCTATTAATGAAGAAAGGCGATACAGTACAAGTATTTTTCTCCTATGTTTTAATATTATAAATCAGATTAGAAATTATGGGGATACAATAAAAGATAAGAGAATTATCTCAAAAATATTGAGAAGTATTCCTCTTAAATTTGACCATGCGATGGCTGCTATAAAAGAATCAAAAAAATTATTTACACTTTCCTTAGTTGAATTAATGGGCTCTCTTCAAGCCCACGAGAAAAGAATATATAGATTTTCAGAATAGCTACTAGAGCAAACTTTCTAGTCAAAATTCAATATTTCAAAAAGAGATGGAGAAAAGAAAATTCAAGAAAAAGGAAAAAATAGCCATAGAGCTAATTTTCAAAGAAGGTCACCAGATAATCTTGGCAGGAAGAAAGAGATTCCAAAATTAAGAAAATAGAGAATGCTAAATTTTCTTTTTATTACAAATTATATAATAAAAGTGACTATACATAAATAATTGTTGATATAAATGTACGAGATGCAAAAGGCCTACTCGTTTTGATAAAGATGACTGGTTTAAATAGGAGGCATATTATTTTGAAAATATTGGCTCAAGAGGCCTACTTATTTTGATAAAGATGATTGGTTTAAATAGGAGGCATATTACTCTAAACAATTGGCTTAAATGATCAAGTACTTACTGTTGTTTCAATCTTCAAAAAGAGCCACATGATGTTTGGTGCCTGGACAGTGATTATTCAAACAATATGAAGGTGATAAAAATTGCTTTGTCAATATTGATAAAAAATTATAAAGTCCAAGACGACTCTTGGGGATAGCAAATCCCAAAATATTAAAGAAAAAGACATTATTTTTGTGAAAGTGAAAGATAAAAATTCCAAATTTATACATGATGTCTCTATGTTTATGAACTAGCTCAAAATTTATTAAGTGTGGGCCAATTAGTCTAGAGAGGCTATGTGGTGAAATTTGATGATTATAAATGCATCATTATTAATAAATAAAAGGCAATTAATTACTGTAGTATGACTTCCAGCAATACATTTCCTATGATAATGCCTCCTGTTCAAAGATATGCATTAAATTGTAAAAACTATACATGATTCCACATTATGGCCTTTGAGATTTGAGTACTTAGACTTCAACAGTGCTTTGACAAAAGAATATAGTTATTGAGTTTTCATCTATTACTGCTGAGAAGAAGGTATACGAAGGTTGCATTTATTTCAAAATGCATAAATTTCCATTTTCTAAGTCATCTTGGAGAGCTAAAGCACCTCTGGAGCTCATTTATGTTGATATATGAGAGCCTTCTCAAAATATATCTCTCAGCGGCAAAAGGTATTTCTTTCTCTTTGTTGATGATTTTACTCGTATAATGTAGGTATACTTTCTAAAGTAAAAATTAGAAGCATTTTCTTATTTTATTCAATTTAAAGCTCTTATTGAAAAACAAAGTAGGCATTATCTGAAAATATTAAGAAATGATTATGAGAAAGAATTTACAAGTCGTTAATTTGATAAATATTAAAAAGTATTTGGTATAAAAAAGAGAGCTCTTAGTTTGGCATACATCATGAAAAAGGTGTGGCTGGAAAAAATATAGAACAATTGCTAAAACGGTCTGCAGTATGATGTAAAGAAAAAAATATGCAAAAATCCTTCTAGGCTGAGGCTATTAATAAAACCATTTATATTCTCATCAGATCCTCCGTAAAGCAATTTCTAATATGAAATCCTTTATGGCTTGACAAAAAAGAAAGCCTAAAGTGGAGTATTTTAAAATCTTTAGATGTGTTGCGTATGCACATTTTCTAAAAAAATAGAAAGAAGATGATGAAAAAGGAGAACAATGTATTTTTATTAGATCAAGTGGTAAATTTAAGGGCTATCATCTCTATAAACATGATACTAAGCAATTAATTATCTCAAGGGATGTCATCTTTGAAGAAATAAAATCTTGGCCTTGGAATGAGCCTAAAAAATCAAGGCTACAATTATATCAAGAAGATGATAAGAAAAATGATCAAAGCCCAAGCTCTCCACCAGCATCTTCAAGGGCTGATTCAAGCCTTAGTTCTTCATCTACCTCTTCTCTGGACTCATTTCCTCGAAGGAAGTGGTGATCCTTAGAAGATATCTATCAAAGCTTTCATGTGACATTTTTCACTTATGAGCTACAAAAATTTGAAGATGCTATAAAAGAAGAGCACTGGATTGATGCTATGAATGTGAAGATGAAAATGATAGAGAAAACTCAAACCCGAATGCTTGTTGACAAACCACAAGACAAAGAGATTATTGAATTGAAACGTTTTTACAAAACTAAATACAATGAAGATAACTCTAGCCAAAAGTACAAAGTTAGGCTAATTACCAAAGGTTATTCTCAGTTGCTTGGAATTGATTGGATAAAAACATTTGCCCCGTGTAATACCAAGACCAATGAAGGTCCATACATGTAAACTAGGCATTTAACTTGATTAATTGTATCATTCAATTTAATAGTTGATTTTAAGGTCATTGATTAAGTAAGGTGATTAAATTAATCATTATAGCTTAATGTGAGTTAATGTATACAAAGAGACCCAATGAGGTTTAAAAAATGAGGATATTTTATCAATAATTATTTCATATATTATGATTTAATTGATGATAATTATGATGATAATTATGAGATTGATGTGTTTAATATTAGAAAATTCATAACTTGACGCCTATAAGGCGGAATGACGTGAAATTTGAAGAGTAAGCCCATGATGATGTGCTCTACCTTATGAATGGAATGAATTATGTTAATTATGATAGTATTTAAGGTGATAATTATTTCATTTCATCCAAATCCAAAAGACAATTTTAAATGATCATAACTTACACTAGAAAGGTCATTTTGACATGAAAATTTTTATGAATGGTTAAAATGACATTGCTTATCATATGAATGAGTTTGATTAAGCTAATTATCATGAAAAAATGATTAATCATAAAAGGATAAAATTAGTTGACTCTTGTCTTCAAAAAAGAGACATGTCATTAATGAAAAGTCAAATGGGTTAATGCTTGGAAATGAGGTGGATTTTGAGGCATTTTTGATAATTCAAAAATTCAGATTTGTGGGTAAAAATTCCAGCAAGATCCGAAGTGATTCATGCCTGAAGATTGGGCAGTTTTTGTTTACATTGAATGCCAAAATAGGGGGTGGCACAAGGGAACATCCAAGGGGTAAGTTTGGGTAGATTTTTGCCTTTTAAAAATTCTGAAAAATGATAATTACAAGAGATAAATATGACAACTCAAAAGGATAATTATGTGCATTATCTAAACGTCAAATGAGGTGGAAATAAAAAAAGAAAAAGGGCAGCAATATATAAACAAGAGAGAGAGGCAGTTCACGTTTTTGGGAGTGGACAACTTGTGTGGTGAAAAAAATTCTAACTCCAGCAATAGTGAACGTCCCCAAGCAAGGAAAAAGAGAAGGAAAAGGGGGAAAAGGAGAAAAAAAGGAGAAAGAGGAAGAATCCAAGCATGATAAGTTGAAGTGAAACTACACAAGTTCAAGTACGTATCCAACTAAGTTTGGGTTGTTAATTTCTAAGTTTCTATCTCAATTCATGGGTCATAAATTGATTTATTTATGAACCCTAAATGATAATTTAGGAAGCTTTTAATAAGGTTGCTAAATGCTTAATGAGTTAGAGGATTCAATTCAAGCTTTCAAGCATGCTAGGTATGATTTTAGGGTTAATTATTCTAAGTACACCATGCTGGAATTTTTGTTTAATTCCAATTAAAGTTGTTGTTTTGAGCATATGATATATGTAGATTATGTTAATATTTTCATGTTTAATATATGTTGAATTAAGCATGATTAATGAACCTTAGAATGGTGAAACATAGATTTGACAATTTGATGAAAATTCTACTCTTTTGAAGTGAAATTTGTGATGGACTAAACAAACTATTATGTGGATGATTTCAAGGATAAAATACTCTAAATTTAAGGTGGAATGGACGTCCAACATACGACTGAAAATAAATTTAATAATTTGTTTTGGTTGAACATGAGATGTGGAGGTCCAAGGGTGGAAAAGAATAGATGGAAGGTTGCTGTTTTGGGCAACTTGCTTTATGGACTTTCATTCCATAAAAATATCCTAAATATGGAGCAAAAAGGAGATGTCCAAGGGCTGAAATTAAAAATATAAAATCTGTTTATAGGACATATTTTAATATGGACGTTTAACGTAGGAAAGAATGATAGAAAAGTTGTTGTTTTGGAACCATGTAATTAAGGGATTATAATCTTATGAAATACCCTAAATTATGTGTAAAATAAGTGTTTTAATTAAGCCAAAATGGAAGGCAAGTTTCTGTTTTGAAAAAAATTGAATAATACATAATATATATGTAATTGAGAGGGTGCACAAAAGGGTATAGATGACAAGGACAAGAAATGACTAAATGTAATTTGTTAAAATATAAAAATGGAAGGAAATATGGTAAAATGTAAAAAGAAGGGGCTATTTTGATAAAATTAAGAAATTTCAAACATTCGGGATTAATATGTAAATCCTTAACTTATAAGTATGTGCATAAAGTGAGCACCAATGTAAGAAATGTAAAGAATAGATGATAAATGATAAATGGAAAATGTTGAACTTCTATATATTGAGTTAAATGAAAGATTATAATAAGCTTGAAAATTGCCCTAAATAAGGGTATTAAAAATGAAAAGAATGGGTGCTATGAAAGTACAATTTATGCTGATATATGAATAGGAAAATGAATACCCAATTTGAAAAACAAGTAGGATAAATAAATTGATGGAAATCATGTGGGTTGAAAAACTATATTATGTGCAAGCGTATGAAATTATGTATATGAATGCAATACCATTCTTATGTGTATAGGCAAAGATAAGGAAAAAGTTCACAAAGAAAATTAAGGTGAATTCAGGTAAGCAAGCAAATTTTTAAAACTTGCTTTCTCAAAATTATGACAATGTGTTGCAAATTGCTATTTAAATGCTTTGAATTAAACCTTGCAAATATATGTTTGAATGCTTTTGGAATTATTTAAGGATGATCATCCCTATAACTTTTGCAAATGACTCGTATAATATTTTATTAAATATTGTTGAGAAATTATGGCTCAAATTCTTACTCATGAAAATCATGCTAGCATGTGTATGTCTATGTCCATATTTATGTTTAAGTTCATGGTGCACAAGGCACTAGATCTACCTTAGAAGTATAAGCGGACCGATTGTCCTCCTCTAGTGTGATAGGTCGTTAAAATAGACCACAGGTCGACGATGCCCTCCATGAGATGGGAGCAAGATGACGGATGGTCGCCTAGCTAGCGTACCATCATATGATGTTCATTCTTTTAATGATAATAATGCATAACATTATTCATGACATATCCATAATGGGTATGGTGTTGCATTTTTCATAATATACCCACCAGTGGGTATCATGTTGGTTTCAAAGATATTATTTAAATGCAAACTTTTCCTGAAAAATGAATTATCTGAAAACTATGCAACTTGCTTACTGAGTTATACTCATGATTTATTTTTCAAACCCTAAAACAGGTGCAAGGATGGCTACCAAGGAAGAGCTCAGGTTTAAATGAAAAATTATGAATTCATGTATTTCTATAGATACATTTAAATGATGAAAAATGTATTATGAGTTGAATGTTTACAACTTGATGAAATTTATCAAATTATACAGTGTGATGTGTGATATGGATTGATGTTTATTGAATTATTGAAAAAAATATTGACGGATGATGAATGACACTTTAATGTGGGATGAAACATGATGGGTAGGAATTTAATGCTGCATGTGCATATCAGGGTTTGACAGTGGTCAAGGAGGGCAAAATTATCCAAAAATATCTAAGTGCCATGTGATAAATTTTTATGAACTGAATTATTATATGTGTTAAGATCCCGCCGTATGATAGGTAATAATCCTGTTCACGTTGACCAATCAATAAATGGTCCCGGAGTAAGGCTCATGTTGTAATACTCGAGTTGCGGCATCACAACTCGATTTTCTATATGGAAACTATTCGAATTGTACTTGTTTTCGGCACACAGTTAAAGCTATAGATTTTCAATTGGACGTCAAATCAGTCTTTCTCAAGAGAGAAATTGAAGAAGAAGTATATGTAGAGTAGCCAAAAGGTTATATTATCCAAGGAAAAGAAGACAAAATATATAAGCTAGCAAGACATTATATAGTCTTAAGCAAGCTTCAAGAGCTTGAAATAGCAATGTTGATAATTATCTTCTTCAATATAGTTTCATCATAAGCCCAAGCGAGTTGTCACTCTATATAAAGACATAAGGGGCTCAATATTTTCTTATCCTATGCTTATATATGGATGATCCATATATATGAGCACCAATCTACAAATGGTTGAAGATTTCAAGAAATCTAAGATGTAAGAGTATGAGATGATAGACCTAGGTGTCATGAAATATTTTCTTCGTATGCAAGTAAAGCAACACCCATATATGATATTTATTTCTCAAAGAAAATATTTGGATGATATATTGAAGAAATTTAATATGGCCAACTGCAAGCCCATGGCTACGCCAACCATTAATAAAATTGTCCAAAGATGATGGAAAAGAAAAAGTAGATGAAACGATTTACCATAGCCTAGTAGGATCATTAATATATTTAACCAACACCAGGCTAGATATTGTACATGCTATGAGCATTGTTTCCAGGTGTATGTCAAAACATGCTGTGAGCATCGTCTCCAGGTCTATGCAAATCCAAGCAAACTTAATTTTATAGTTGCTAGGAGAATTTTAAGATATATCCAAAGTATGAAGAATCATGACATTCTATATAAATCAGGAGAAAGCTTTAGCTTGTCACGTCATACAGATAACGATTGGGTTAGTTGTATTGATGATCGAAAAAGCACAAGTAGTTATATATTTTCTCTTGGATCAAATATTATCTCCTAGTTGTTGAAGAAGCAAAATATAGTGATATTATCTACAACAGAAGTAGAATATGTTGCAACAACAAGTGCAGTATACGCAACATTATTGTTAAAAAGAATTCTACATACACTACGAAGTGAAGTCTCCTACAACAATTTACTGCAACGACATGTCGTCTATCACCATTACTAAGAATCTCATCTTCCATAGCTATACAAAACACATCGACATTCGTTATCATTTTATTCAAGAGTTCGAGGAGAAAGGAGAAATTCAACAACAAATTTATAGGATAGATGAATAGCTTGTGGAAATCTTCATCAAAGCTATTCCCATAGTGAAATTCTTACAATTTAGAAAATAAGTTGGTGTTACAAATTTTTCTAGATTTAAGAGGAGTGTTGAAAAACATGATCTAGAAAAATCTAGATATAACAACGTTAGTCATAACAGTCGGCAACATGAAAGATGGGCAACTTAGAGTAAAAAATAATGGCATAAAAATATCCTTTCACCAACTTAAATCAATTTGAATTTTTGTGCTATAGTCGGTTGCGTGAAGTGTTTGCTTGGTGTAATATATCATTTCAACCTAACAACATATCACTTTTTATTCTTCCATCCCATTTAAATTTCAATTATCTTAAGCCTACAGCTGTTGGCAGGGTGATTGCAACCTGGGATTTGTTCCTTGGGTTTAGCTATTCTTTCTTGGTTGTCATCCTGACCACCATCTAGTTTTTGCAACCACTCATGGTCTTGCAATGACTCATGGATGGTAAACCCAAGAATAGTGGGTTTGTGTTGTAGATCGCGAAACTCGCCGCTCCATCCTCAAGAGGACCCTCTAAGATATGAGCGGGCTCCTTTAGCTACAACGACGACACTAGGGTGTTGTTGACAATCTCTTCCTTCCCCTGTTGTGCATTGATCGTGAGTTGCTAGCCATCTCTTCGTCCAAAGCTACGACTAACTTTGTCATTGCCAAAGTCCATATTTTGATCGCTGAGTTAGATCCTAGTAAAGAATTGGTAACAATTCAAATTGTAGTTGTCATTGAAGATGGGGATGAAGCCTAAGAGGTACTTGTGGTTTCTTGGCAGCAGATGTTGCAAGTGGAAGGGATGTTTCTGCATGAGTAGGTGGCTTGCTCTTCATTGTCCTCTCTATGTCTTGACATACAGCCTTTGTCGCTGAATCTCGACATCGTAAGTTTGTAATTTACTCGACAGTTTCTTGGTGACTCCATTGCTGCCATCGTTTATAGCCGCATCATGGCTGATTGACTGGTAGCTAGATTCTCCCCATGAGTTAGCATATTCTTGTATCTGCAGCGCAGTTTAACTTCCTCTGGATCCGCTCAAGAGAATGAGGGCTTCATCCACCATTGCTTGGATCCTCGTAAAGTGTCTTGACCAAGAATTGTCGATCTTCTCAAAATTCACAGTTGCCATGCTTGAAGCTTTAGTACTAATTGATGCGATCCTGCCTAGAAGTGGACTCACACCAAGGACCTATTCTCTTGTAAGCTTCACAACCTCACAAGGAATCTTAAGGAGAGTAACCCTTTATTGCATCACAACAGAAACAAAGATTACAATCGACTCTTTCTCTAGACTCAAGTCCTCCTTTTATAGGACACTTATAACTCTAATTCTCAACCAACTGGCCTATACAACCGGCTTAACTAACACTTATATTTGACATACATGTATGCATTGTTACCAAGAATACCCGTTCCACAACAACAACAAAACCGCTAGATATGTGAAGTTGACCATCAATATATATGCTAATTTTATGAAGAGGAAAAAGGGTAGTAGCGATCTGAAGAAGTCATTGTTAAAATTAACCCCCATTAAAGGTGTCCTAATTAAATAAGGAGTCTTTGAGTTTAAACTAAAGGTAGCTCAGTCTGTCTTAGATATGTACGCAATCCTATCCAGGTAGTGTTGTACTTCTACTGAGAATTGTGATGGGAAAGGCTCTATATATAGAGGAGTCTGGGTCCTTCTCTCACACGTGTATATCACAAGTGGTTCCCATCTACTGCTAGTATCACAGAGAGAAGTGTCGAGGGAGAAGACCTCGTACTCTACTTGGTCTACAAGTGGAATCTACACACACATGGATTCAGGTACGCTTCCGCATCACATGATTTTCAACATGTGGTATTAGAGCCCACGTTTCTATTTTGGGTATAATAGATTCCACCCATAATTAATTATTTCTTTATTCTTGGATCATGTTGCTGTCATGGGATTACGGGTTTTCTATTTTTTTCTTTCTACACATGGATTCAACCATTACGATCGTAGAGAGCTTTAATAATAATAATATTATTATTATTAAAATCTAACACACGAGTTAAAGCATTATATGAAATTTGGATGCATTAATCTAGATTTTACTAATTTACCCTTTGCTGCCAAACTTAAGTTTTGCCTCTGGTATATCGTAATAAATAAAAAATAAAAATAAAAATAATAAATATTATTATTAATAACGAAAAGGGTGGCTGGACCGTCTCTACCATTGCCGCACATGCCGTCGCCGGAAGCCGCTGGAAACTTACCACACATGTCATCGCCGGAAAACACGCCGTGTTGCTGTTGTTGATGGACTGTAAACGATGCACACCGGAAACGATGAAAGCCCACGCTTCTGCAGCTTCACGGGGTGCCGGAGAAGCCGAAGCCGGAGAAGACGCTACTGCAGGCTGCTGCATTGGAGACACCGGGCGGCAGCAGCAGCAGCGGGCAGCAGCGGCATCACGGCGATCCGGAAGGCCGTACATGTGGACGACGACAGCGGGCGGCAGCGATTGACGGCGGTGGCGAACGATGGCATGGGTAGCGGGCTGGGAAGCTAGGGCTAGGGTTTTCAGTTTAGGGGAGAAGATGAAATTTTTTTTTCATAAACACCCCCTAGATAGAAATTTACAGATAAACCCTTGGCCATAAATTTATAGAAAAACCTCTTTACTTTTATCTGTTTTCCTCAGCGCATGGGCTTCGGCATTATCAAGCCTGCCCACTAGGCCCAAGCGGTTGGCCCATATCCAGGAAGCCCAGACCTATAAAGCCTTCGTGTCTGGGCAGGCCAACTTCTAGGCTCAGCTTCACAGGCCCATGCGGGCAGCCCAAGTATTTTATCCCATTATGATAGAAAGGACATGTGGTCCATTATGAACCGTCCATACATAATTTAACGTAATTTTTTATCCTCTTATCCAAATTGGACGATCCAATATTGATTTTCTATATTTTTGGACATTTCGGATCTAATGGAAGGGTCTGATTGAACTAAATAGGTCAATAAATATAAGTTTTTGAGAATTTATGCAAATGCATGCAAATTTTGAATTATATGTGCAATTAATTCATGTGATTAGTTTACGAATGTCTAGTAAGCAATTTATTTATGATTTGTTGCTTTCTATTTAATTTTTTTAAGAAATTTATATTAATAGAGAGAATATTATTGTTTATTTTTTTTATCATAATGGAAATTGAAATTAATTATCATTATGCAATTTATGTTTAATAAATATTGTTCATCTTTATGTCTTTTGTTGCCCTGAAGGGTCTAAGATGTTTAGTTAATCAAATTTATTAAATAAAGAGAGAATAACATGATTTTTTCTCTCATCATAGAAATTGCATTATTAAAGAATATTATATTATAATTCTGCCCAAAGGTAGTTGTAATTTAATATTTATCAATAATTAACTAGAAACGCATAAACGCGGAAAATTTTCTACCCGAAGGTGGAGATTTCTTGACTTTGTGTATTCATAATTAATTATTGAATATTATTATTTATCATAACATTATTGAATATAATCATGCATTATTGCTTGTGTGGTTAATTTTGAAATTTAGCTATGATTAATTATTGTTAATGAATTGTTACGTAATAGTTTATTTGAATTATAATGGTGACGTAAGCTTAATCATTTTTTGTTACAGCTATGGCTCCTGTTCCTCAATCTCACTTATCTAACATCCCGACACTGAATGGATCAAATTATTTTGATTGGCATGAGCATTACTTATTATCTTAGGATGTTTGGATCTAGATTTAGCCCTTCGTGTAGCAAAATCTAAAGACTTAATGCCTGAAAGTATTGAGAGTCAAAAGATTCAATTTGATAAATGGGAGCATTCCAATAGATTATCTCTTATGATTATAAAGAGTACAATTGAAAGGAATATCAGAGGCTCTATTTCTAACCCTGAAGATGAAAGCGCCAAAACTTATCTTGACTCAATAAAGGAAAAATTTAGTGGGTCAAATAAAGCATTGGCTGGAATGCTCACTAACAAATTGACTTCAATGAAATATGATGACATTTGTGGAGTGCGAAAGCACATAATGGAAATGTCAAATATAGCTGAAAAACTTAATGAGCTGGTAATGAAAATCTCTTACTCTTTCCTAGTCATACTTGTCTTAAACTTTCTTCCATCTCAGTTTTCATAATTCAAATCTCCTATAACACACAAAAGGAGAAATGGACTTTAAATGAATTAATATCCATGTGTGTAAAAGAGGAAGATAGATTAAAGTAGGATGGATCAATGACTATTAATTTCACATCGACTCCTAAACAGTACAAGTTAAAGAAAGAAAAATGGAAGAATAAATTTCCATTAAAGAAAGGCTTAGAAGAAGGATCGAAAAATTTTGCTGAAAAGTGTCATTTCTGTAAAAAAAAAGGACATTTTAAGAAAGACTGTCTCAAGTGGAAGAATTGGTTCGAAAAGAAAGGTAACAATTATGTACATGTTTGCCTTGAAATCAATTTCATAAATGCATCATCTAATTTATGGTGTATTAACTCTGGTGTTGCTACCCATGTTTCAAACTTTTTACAGTCATTCCATTCAACCCGTAACCCAAAGCTGGATGAGTCATCAATCTTAATGGGCAATCTGACCAAGTCTAAAGTCAAAGTAGTAGAAAATTGCAGGTTTCGCCTTGACACAGGACATTTTTTAGAATTACATGATGTTTTCTATGTTCTGTTTATTTCTAGAAATCTAATTTCTTTGCCAAAACTCAATGTAATGGGTTATTCTTTCAGTTTTGCAAACTCATAGTTTTCTTTGTTTAAAGATTCTATTTTAGTTGCTACGGAAACATTGTTTAATGGTTTATATCAAATATATGCTGATTGCTCATTTATTAATTGTTCATCTATCTTAAATATATGTGTTGGTACTAAACGTGGTATGATTGATGAAAATTCTTCTATGTTATGACATAAAAGATTGAGTCACATATTGAAAGGAAGGATACTAAGATTAGTAAAAGATGTAGTATTATCCAATCTAGATTTTATTGATTTTGGCATCTGCATCGATTGTATTAAAGAAAAACAAATCAAAATCCATAAAAAGAGTGCCACAAGAAGCAATGGACTTTTAAGATTGATCCACATCGATATTTATGGTCAATTCTCATTATGTATTGGAGGTGAAAAGTACTTTATCACATTTATTGATGATTTCTCATGTTATGGTTTTATTTTCCTATTGCGTGAAAAGTCTAATTCTTTGAACACTTTTAAAATATTCAAAGAGTTAGCAGAAAAGAAATTGGATAGAAAAATTAAAGTTGTGAGATCTGATAGGGGCGGTGAATATTATGGTAAACATGACCAATTAGGTGGAATCCCTAGTCCATTTGCTAGATTTTTAGAAGAGAATGGTATTAAACCTTAATATACAATGCCTGAAACTCCCCAACAAAATAGTATTGCTAAAAGGAGAAATCGTACTCTCATAGATATGGTGAGAAGTATGATTAGCAACTCATCCTTACCCTTATTCTTGTGGAGTGAAGCCTTGAAAACTGTTATGTATATCCTCAATAGAGTTCCTAGTAAAGCTGTTCCTAAAACTCTAATGGTCAGGTAAGAAACCCAGTTTGAGGCATATACATATTTGGGGTTGTCAAGTAGAAGCAAGGATACTCAACCCACAGGAAAAGAAATTGGACCAAGGTACTATTAGTTGTTTCTTTATTGGGTATCCAGAATGGTCTAAAGGGTATAGATTTTATAGTCTGTCTCATAATACTAGGATAATTGAGACTGGAACAGCTCGGCTCATTGAGAATAGCGAAAATAGTAGAAGCACAACTCCACGTAATGTGAAATTTGAGGAGATCAGAGATCTTTTCTCTGGTTCATCACTAATAGATGCAAGAACTGAGATTGTTGATCATAATATGATAGATTAACAACCAGAATTGCTGTGCAACCCACGGAAGAGACTAATAATGAATCGATCTTAATTCCAAATGACATTCATCAAGACGATAATGTAAAATATATTAATGAGCCAAGAAGGTCTCATAAAGTACGAATACCTGCTATTTCAGATGACTACATTATATATTTGAAAGAATATATTGACGATCCTTGTATTGAAAATTATCCATTGATATTCAAAGAAGCCATTAATAGTGAAAAGTCTGAATTATGGATCAATGCTATGAAAGATAAAATGGAATCCATGTTTCAAAATAAAGTTTGGGATTTTATTACATTGCCTAAAGGGAGCAGATCTGTTGGTTGTAAATAGATATTCAAAATCAAACGAGACCCTAAGGGTAATGTAGAAAGGTATAAGACCAGACTTGTTGACAAAAAATTCACTCAAATAAAAGACATTGATTATAAGGAGATATTTTCACCAGTCTCCAGAAAAGATTCATTCAGAATCATTATGACATTAGTGACTTATTTTGACTTAGAGTTAACCAAATGGATGTAAAAACGGCGTTCCTGAATGGAGATTTAGAAGAGGAGGTGTACATGATGCAGCCTAAAGGATTTGAAATGGAAGGAAATGACACATAAGTATGCAAATTAAAGAAATCTATAAATGGACTTAAACAAGCCTCCCGGCAGTGGCATTTAAAGTTCAATAAAGTTATCACTTCCTTTGGATTTACAGAAAACGTTGGTGACTAATGTATATATCTAAAGTTGAGTGAGAGTAAGTTTATATATTTGATTCTATATGTAGATGATATTTTGCTTGCTACTGATGATTTAGGTCTTTTACATAACACTAAAAGTTTTCTTTTTAAATATTTTGAAATGAAAGATATGGATGAGACATCATGTGTCATAGGAATTGAGGTCCATCGAAATGGGCCTAAAAGACTTTTAGGATTATCACAGAAGGCGTATATCAATAAAATTTTAGAAAGATTTCAAATGTCCAACTGCTCATTATATGAAGTACCAATCTTTAAGGGTAAAAAATATGGTCTGCATCAGTGTACACAGAACGAGATTGAGAAGCAGAAAATGAGGTCCATCCCATATGCTTTTGTTCTTGAGAGCATGATGTATGCTCAAGTTTGCACACGTCCTGACATCAGTTATGCAATGAGATTACTTAGAAGATATCAAACAAATCTAGGAATGGAACATTGGAAAACAGTAAAGAAAGTGATGTGATATCTCCAAAGAACTAAAGATTATGAGATCACGTATGCAAAAACTGATCAATTAGAAGTGATCGGTTATACAGATTCAGATTATGCTGGTTGTACAAACAACAAAAGATCCACATCAGGCTATTTTTTCGTACTAGCTAGTGGAGCAGTTTCATGCAAGAGTGGGAGACAGAATTGTGTAGTTAACTCTACTATGAAAACTGAATTTGTTGGGTGTCATAAAACATCCTCACATGCACTGTGGTTGAGGAAATTTATCTCAGAACTTAAAATTATAGATTATATCTCTAGGCCTATGAGAATCAGTTGTGACAATTCATCAGCGATTAGCTTTTCCAATTATAGAAGAATTACTGGCGCTAATAAGCATATTGATGCTAAGTTTATGTCAGTACAAGAAAGAATTAATGACCATCTGATATCGATATCGATTAGTTTTGTTGGTACTCCTGACATGATTGCTGATTCCATGACTAAGGACCTGATGCCTAAGGTTTTCTCTAGACATGTAAAAAATATGAGTCTTGTTATATGGGATAATTATTGATGTAATTGATACATTTTGAGATTTTATATGAGATGATTATTTTTCTTTTGTTTCATTATGGTATTTTGTTGACAATTATATGTGATTGGAAACAAAAAATTTATCTATTTGATATTAATGTGAGACATTATTAATCACATAATTGTAAATCTGCCATTAAAAACTTAGTTAAGTAAGTTTGTTAATATCGTAGTGCATGGAAGGAAGTATGTTACATATTGCATATAACCGCCATAATCCATATTGACAAATTTTCTTAACTTAAGTATTAAAATTGAATTACATATGTAATGACTGGGCATATTTTTTCAAATGAGCGCACTCGTCCGGTAATTTTTCAAATGTTAAATCCAAAGATTATATTTTAAGTATAATTTTTCTTTTCTTTCTTATTTTTTATTTCAATTAGGCCAAGTGGGAGAATGTTAGAATTAACCCCCATTAAAGGTGTCCTAATTAGATAAGGAGTCTTTGGGTTTAAACTAAAGGTAGCTTAGTCTATCTTAGATACATACGCAATCCTATCCAGGTAGTGTTGTACTTCTACTGAGAGTCATGATGGGAAGGGCTCTATATATAGAGGAGTCTGGGTCTCTCTCTCACATGTCCATATCACAAGTGGTTCCCATCTACCACTAGTATCACAGGGAGAAGTATTGAGGGAGAAAACCTCGTACTCTACTCGGTCTATAGGCGAAATCTACACACACATGGATTCAGATACGCTTCCGCATCACATGATTTTCAACGGTCATAGATTATCCCTCCAAACTTTGGTAACTTTCAGCATCGACAGTCGCAACTTCTGCGGCTGAGTTTCCAGCCCCTAGTAGGAAATTGAGGATTACCTTACTTCGGTGCATTTGTAATGTAGCTTGATCGTATGCTTAAGCTGCTTTCATTGCCGTGTTTGACATCCTTAGTTGAATCCTTTGGCTCTTCAGCCGGGGATCATGGATCTTCGCCACAAAGTTCCTCCATGGCCGTTGCTAGAAGCCCTTGTAGTGCTCCTTAGCCTTACTAAAGCTCAATGCCATCCCCTCTTTTGGACATCCACTAGCAGCATTGGCTTTCTCTCCACCCTCTACTTTTGTGGGGCCAGGTCTAACTGGTTTGTTGGATTGAGAGTGGAATTGGGGAATCCAAGTCTAAGTCTTCGATCTTGACTGGCATGGCAGTAATGAAGGTGGCTTAGGGATTTCGTTTGAATTGCTTGCTTAGTAAAGTTGGCAGGAGTAAATCGTCATTTCTCGTTTAGGTTGTCTATGATGGTATGAGATATAAGGAATTAAAAGTGAAATTTTATGGGTACCATACTTGAAACATTGTGAGTATAAAGTTAGGGCTAGTGTTAATGTTAAAGTTTTATAAATAGAATTAGGATTATAGTTAAAGTGAACTCCAGCTTTATGAGTCCGAATTGCACCATAAAACAGTTACCATCCATTCGGTTCTTTCAATTGCAACCATGCTTTTGTGGAAAATTTGTCAATTTGACGTTGATAATGCCTTTCTTGGTCGATTGTTTAACAAAGCTAGTGTAAATGGCTCAACCTCTCGGCCATGTGAATTAAGTTTTTTTCCAATTTGTATGCAAATAAAAATGATCCTCATATGGTTTAAAGTAAGTGCCATAAGTATGATTTGGTCTGTCAATTTCTTCTTAGCATTGACTTTTAATATCATGGCGGAGCCATTCTTATTTGTCTCTAAAACTAATATTGATGCTTTTCTTCTTTTTAATTTATATGGATTTTATGGTTTGTACTCATAGTAACTCTGAACAATTGCATTCTTTGATCAAGAAGTTTGTCCAATAAAGACATGAGGTTCTTGTGTTACTTTCTTCGCATTGAGATTCAACGTAGACCAAATGATTTATTTCTATATCAACAGAAATATACTGTCGAGCTTTTTCATCATGCTAAAATGCATGTGTATACTCTTATTTCTACACTAATGGCTGCATAATATAAAAGTTATGCACTAATGATGTTACCTAGTTAATTCTATGTATTATAGAAGTTTGGTGACAGCACTTTGAACCTTAAATTTACTCAACCTGATTTATCATCTTTAATACTGTCTGTTTGTTTATGCATGCATCCTTGCTTGGTTATTTTTGTGTAATTAATATTGTTTTAAATTTGTGATGACATTCTGATAGGATAAAATTATTTTATGATGCGATATGAATGAGTTTCTCATATTATTTATAGCTAACATGAGATATCATTATTATCCATAATATAATATAAATAAGTATTATATTTGTCCTTTTTAATATCAAATATTGAAATATCAAAATTATTAAGTGTTCTTTCAATATCTTTCTCACTCTCTCTAAAATTCTGATTACATACAATGTCATGATGCCATAAACCTTAAAGGCCCAATTTTTGCCATAAAGCTTGAAGGCCCAATTTCTTAGTCTTGGCAGTCTTTATTTTTCTTCCTTTTGTCTGCAATTTGTAATTTATGCCTTCGAATTAGTTACTCAGCAGAAAAAATTATTTAGGAAACTTGTTTAAAAACTAATTTGCAGGAATCTTTGTTTGTGGCTCACTGAGTTCCATGAGACCACCGAATTGTATTTTTAGATCCTTGCTTAGACCATGTTTGGTCGGCATTTAGCCACTAGGCTATGGAAATGAATTCTAAGTTTCTGAATGCAAATGGAACAGCTATTCTTGACCTATTCTTGCGTCTCACAGTCTTTTCCCATAAATGTTTCTATGATGTGAAAAATAATTTCAATACTATTGGTATACAAATTTTTTTTGATAGCACTAGTGGTATACAATTAATCACGAAATCTTAAGATTATGGATTATAAAAGGTTAATTTCAATCAAGCTAGTTTTAATAGTTAGGCTATTTAGCAATAGTCTTAAATAAAATAAATAACGTGGATCTAAATAAAAACAGGTATAAGATAAATTTACGTTACGAGGTACAACTGGTTTCGTGGCAGAATTTCCGAAAAAATGATGACAATAGGAGGGTATTTGCATTTAAACCCTTTAAATTTGTCTATCTGCATTTTAAACCTTGAAGTTTGGTTGTTTGTATTTTAAACTCTGAAATTTTGGTTCTTTTGCATTTTAAACCCTAACTCATAACGACGTTACAAATTTCTGTTAATTCATGCAAAATGACATAAATACCCTCCAATATATTAAAAAAAATACTTAAATATGTATTAAAGGTGAAGATGTTACTGAAACCTTTAATAATAAAATAAAGAAAGCCTAATAGTCAAGTTTAAAATGTAAAAATATTTTTTTAAATATCAGAGATTATTTACATCATTTTGTATGGATTAATGGTGGTTTTTAACGCCGTTATGAGTTAGAGTTTAAAATATAAAGGAATTAAAGTTTTCAAGATTTAAAATGCAAACAACTAAATTTTAAAATTTAAAATACTAATGGACAAAATTAGAAGATTTAAAATACAAAGAACCCGTAATACAGGACAGAATACTTCTACGAGGTCACGAGAAATTTCATGCATGCATGAATGGTCCACCTGTGTAGCTTGACAGTAGTCATAACCGAGTCACGCGCATGATGTGATTTATGAGTGAAACCGTTACCGATTTCTCTCCCTAATCCCTGCAATTGCTCCTGGCAAAGTAGAAAACGGACCCTCATCTTATGCACCCGGGAGCATGCAGAGCATAAGATGAGGGTCCTCTACGACCCAAATCCACAAAAGACAGAAAATGCCGGTAAAGTCACTCGCTGTTGCATGCGGCTTATTCCCCTTGCTAGTATACTGGTAGATGTAGGGAATTCCTGATCATCATCCGGCCATCGAATTGAATAAATAAATGGTAGTAGGTTGACTATTATCAAAGCTTCACTGATTTCAAAAACACCCAAGTCAAATGCGTGTGGCTTTTAAGTAGGGGTGGGATGGCAGTTGAAAGGCTTGAACTCAACCCAATAAAACAATGGCCGCATTTACTTTCGTCTGCTGGGTTTTGCTGGTAGTAGTACTAAATGCTTTCTCGCACGCGCTTGCTATAAATCCACCTCACATGCGCTTATGCCGCTCACACACCCAGTACAAGCACAAACACGCTCAGCGATTAGCACATTCTTCTTCTTCTTCTTCTTCTTCGTTATTTCTGTGTTCCTGCTTGGCCTTTGATCAGTTGATGAAATGGGAGTTGCAAGTGCTGGAGGTTGCATACTTGTGTTTGTGCTTGCTTTGGCTTTTATAACTAGCAGCGGCATTGCTGTAGCCGAGGTGAGTGGTGGTTCGGAAGATGAGAAGCACTTCTTTGGGGGGCGTCGGCCTTGGATTGGAGGAGGCCTTGGCCATGGGATTTACAAGAGGGGATTTCGACATGGCAGGTTCGGTCGTGGAGGATGCGGTGGCGGGCTTGGGGGCTGTGCTGGCGGAGGTGGACTAGGCGGTGGTGGTGGTTTGGGCGGCGGAGGTGGTGGCGGATTTGGTGGAGGTGGTGGTGTTGGTGTTGGCGGTGGGATTGGTGGTGGTGCTGGTGGGGGAATTGGTGGAGGAGCTGGCGGTGGAATTGGTGGGGGAATCGGTGGTGGTGCTGGTGGAGGAGTTGGTGGAGGAGCTGGTGGTGGCGGCGGACTTGGAGGAGGAGCGGGTGGTGGAATTGGTGGTGGTGCAGGCGGGGGAGCAGGAGGAGGAGCTGGCGGCGGACTTGGAGGAGCGGGCGGTGGAATTGGTGGCGGTGCGGGTGGGGGGGCCGGAGGAGGAGCTGGCGGCGGACTTGGAGGAGGAGCGGGTGGTGGAATTGGTGGCGGTGCTGGTGGGGGAGCCGGAGGAGGAGCTGGCGGCGGACTTGGAGGAGGAGCGGGTGGTGGACTTGGTGGCGGTGCGGGTGGGGGAGCCGGAGGAGGAGCGGGCGGCGGACTTGGAGGAGGAGCGGGTGGTGGAATTGGTGGTGGTGCGGGTGGGGGAGCCGGAGGAGGAGCCGGCGGCGGACTTGGAGGAGGAGCGGGTGGTGGAATTGGTGGTGGTGCAGGGGGAGGAGCTGGTGGGGGAGGTGGCGCAGGTGGTGGAGCTGGCGGCGGACTTGGAGGAGGTGCCGGTGGAGGACTTGGAGGTGGAGCCGGAGGAGGGGTTGGTGGCGGAATCGGAGGTGGTGGTGGCGGAGTCGGAGGAGGAGCTGGCGGTGGAGTTGGTGGTGGTGGTGGTGTAGGCGCTGGTGGTGGTGCTGGAGTGGGTGGTGGAGGCGGGGGTGGATTTGGAGGCGGAGGTGGAGGTGGAGGAGGAATTGGTGGTGGCGGTGGATTTGGGGCAGGAGGAGGGTTCGGCGTAGGTGCCGGTGCTGGCGGCGGAGGCGGGTTCGGTGGAGGGGGAGGTGTTGGCGGAGGCGGAAAATAACAGAGTTCTTGCTAATAAGGAAACAAAAGAAAAGAAAACAAAGAAGTTTCGTCGAATGAAATGTAGGTTGGTATCCATTTTGGTCTGTAATGCGCTAATCACAGCCCTTACATTTTGTATTCGATTTCTTTTTATGATGTTCTCAAACTAGATGTTTCAATTAGATCTTTGTGGCACAGATCCTTCTTTTTCTTTACGACTATTGGATAATGGGGAGATAATTGGGTGGAAACGTCCGGGGCTTCCCAAATGCAGAAATATTTTGCCTCAATATATCAATTTTATGAAATCTAAATTACCTACCTGTTTAATATATTATAATTAGGAAATAAAAATTTTTACCATGAAATAATCATTGATAATACACCACTAAATTAAAATTATTTAGATATAAAATTATTAAAACTTCTGTATCTTCTTCGATACATGTATATAAATATATTTATAATATATAAAAAATATCTTTTCAAGTAAAGATGAATAATTTAAATTTAGCAAAGTCGACCTCATGGGTGCCTAACCAGTAACCAAGCGTTTCAACATAGGAGGATTAGTGTTGTTAATCGGTGATTAGTATGTGCATTATTCACAGATGTACCTATATGCAGGTTATTAATTGGCTTTTTTTTATTACAAATATCTCCGTCTTCCACTAGATTTCCCCCGGCCGCATATTAAAAACTGTCCACAGCAAATTCAATTCACGCAGAAAGGAATCGTACTGCCATAATACCATGTCTGGAAAAATTCAAAAGAAAAAATAAAAAAACAAAAGCTAAAACGCATGCCATGTTGCGTTAAGCTGCTACCTAACCTAGCCGTTTTCCACGGACTTCAGTTGGATGTCCCGGGCGCATGCAGCTGAAGTCCCGTTTTGGATCGTCATTGACTAACGCTTAATTGCAATATTGATTCTTAGCCACAAGCACACATCTCACCAGTACATCCTAAAAATATATGCACCAGCACATTCTTCAAATGTATATAGAAGAATGGTCTTTGACATGCAACTCTTGAAAATACATAGGGCTTTTTCTCCCATCAGGCCAGGCGCAAACTGCACCCCTTAACTTCCTTTTTTAATTTTTGAAAGTCCAAGCCATGGATTATATTCTCCTGTATGAATATTTTTATGACGTGAACAATCATTTTAATTAGATTTAAATATGATTTACAGCAAATTAATTCATGAGGTTTTTTAAAGTTATATTTTTCCTATTACATATTATCAAGTTTTAACAATGTTTATTTTTATATTTAGGTCAAATAATTAGTTCCAATACAACGTATGACTTGAATTTTAATAAAAGGAAAAGATTAAAATCCCAAGGGACGAAATTTGCTACAGGCCCTATGAGAGAAAAGCCCAATCATAAATGGAGTATGAAACTAAGAATTAATTAAAAAGAAAATTTTGGTTGTCTGGTTTAATTAGTACCTATTAATTACAATAATTTTGTATTTTTATATGTAATTACTTTTAATTCTTGAAATGATCGACTATTGGAATGTAGCCAGCTAGCTAGTAGATAATCGAAGCTTATAAGACTGTGGAACTTACCCAGCCCCACTTCTTTCTAACGTGTTTAAGCTGATGTTTTGAGTTAATGACAAGACCCATTAATACCTACATGAATACAAAATACGTGCATTTGCTAATTCCTGACGACCACCAAAGATTTTACTGCTCAGCTAGCAGGATCTCAGTGGATTACTTTGGATGCATGGGTCCTACGTACCACACCAGATATAATAACAAACCACCGGATCATCATTTAGGAGATTAACATAAATGTCCCTTTTCAGTTTGTTTTTATTTTTTAAGTCAGTTATACGCCCCCGAAGCCATTAAGGCAATTTGAAACATGTGTGAGTATCACAAGCTTCTCCAGAGCGTCTTAATTATATGTGGAAAATACTCCAGCGCATGCTTAGTGCACGTATATAGTTATGAGGCAACTCGCTGCAAAAGGACATCAATAGATTATGAAATTAAAATTTAATCCACCGATTGTATTTAAAATTATCCATTTCAGTAGCACACTAATTTTCATCAAAATCAGAAAACTGCATAATAAAATCCTAAAAATGGTACAAAAATAGTTCATATTTGGTAAGCTATGAAACTTTTAAATAAAATATTTTTGATATAAAATTTTTTGAAATAAGAGAAAATTATGTGACTAGAGAAAGATAACGATGATGAGTAAATAGAATAAGATTAACATAAATAGGTTAGTTGTATGAGTAGTTTTATAGAAATGTTTAAAAAATAAAGTAGTTGTAAAGGAAAATGTTAAAAAATAATTAAAAAATAAGATAATTACAAAAAGTGAATAGTTTTATAAGTAAACAAACATGCAATGTATAAAATAATTTGATTTAAATAATCATTTTAAAATTGTTTTTATAAAATCTAACACATCTAAAATTAACATATGTTCTTAATCCAAAGATGACTATATAAATATTATCACATGAGCCCCATTTTGCATCCGATTGAAATAGAACATTTTCCTTTAACCTATATTTACCTTAACAAACTTATCTTAAGGGTTCCATATCCTATACTATCGCCTAAAAAATATATTTTTAGTTTTTTTATATCTGTCCATGTCTCACCTAAAATTCATTCCCTGTAAAATTTGATATTTTTTTAAAAGAATTTGTCTGATTTGTTCTTAGACTTTTGAAAATACAAAATGTTGGTCCCGAGTTAATGACAATTACTCAAGAGGGGAGGGGTGAATTGGGTAATTAAATTTTTTAACTTAAACAGAAACTTTACTCCGGATTAATCTAGTCTCCTTTATAAAGAAACAAATGGAAAACAATATAGTGTAGAGAGCAGAAATAAAAATCAACAAGCAAGATTTTATAGTGGTTCGGGCAACCTTCCCTACTCCACTCTTCTAAGCTCACACCCCTTGTGACTTGGGTTCCACTATGTATTTCACAAATACAACTAGAGCCACTGCTCTTTTCTAGATTTCAACTCTAAGGGGCATCAACAAATCATAGCACAAGTAGGTGACGAGTTCCACTCTAATCACACACTACTTTGCTTATACTTGATCTTAGTTACCCAAACTAAATCAAGTTCAATATAACAACAAATAACAAAAGAAAGTTTCTACACGTTACTGGTGTGTAGAGGCAGATTTAGCGCAGAGAAGAACTTGTACAGCAATGTTGATTATTCAATAAGCAGCTCATAGCAGTTTGAAATTGGAGTTCTTCTTCTATATGATGGCTTGATCACTTAATGCTCTTAGAGATGGGAGTTGTGCTCAATTAATGAATTCTCAGCTACCTTCCTTGTTCATATTGAATGCCTTTTATAACTGTTGAGGGAATCCGAACATTTGGAAGTAGGTGGCGCGCATTTAATGCGCCAACGTTCGAAAATTTCTGACTGTTGCGTCCCCAAGTCGCAGGTGGAGTCGACTTCGGGTGCGAATTTGCCCAAGTCGCAGATGAAGTCGACTTCGGGTGCGACTTCGCCTGTTCGCAACTTCTTCAAGTTCCAGTCTAGGTCGACTTGGTCATCAACTTGACCCAAATCGCAGGTGAAGTCGACTTCCGGTGCGACTTCACTTCGTCAGCTTGCTTGATGAACTTGAAATTCTTGGAGATGATTTTGATCTCTTGATTTTCTTCAAAGTAATGTTCTTCTCTTGATTATATCTCTTTGAACTCAGTATAATCATCCTAGCTTGATGTCCTTTAGCTCCATGACTTGCAAACTTTGAATCCTTAACTCTTTGAGTATATGAAATGTGTGATCTTGATTTTTCACAACGAATACATGCAACTTTGTTTGCTTTGGACTTGATTTGATCTTCATTTGGCCTAAGTTGAATATTTGAATCCACTTGTTTTTCAAGTTCCGCACTGAAGTTGAAACTGGAGTCGACTTGATCTGCGATTTCACCCAAGTCGCATACGGAGTCGACTTGGGATGCGACTTCGGTAGCTTTGCTCCTTGATTTCAACTCTGGACGAAAATGACGCCTCAAAGTCGCTACTGGAGTTGACTTGATCTGCGACTTCACCCAAGTCGCATGCGGAGTCGACTTGGGATGCGACTTCGGCAGCTTTGCTTCTTGATTTCAACTCTGGACGAAAATGACACCTCGAAGTCGCTTCTTGAGTCAACTTGGCCTAAGTCGAAGCCTGAGTTGACTTGGAAATAGACTTGACTTGTCATGCTTCATTTTCTTCATTTGTATATCCTTTAATCATCTTTACAAACATGTTAGTAACCAAAATTTACTCAAATTGATTTTTTAATCATCAAAACATAAACTTGGATTATTTTCCACATGTTTCCAATACAAAAGGCCATGGTTAAATGTCCTTCTTTTTAAAAATCCAAAAATATCGAAAAATAAAAATCAAATAAGATGAAAAATATAGGTGACACCCCTCATTTTTATAAAAATATTTTTAGATAGTCCATATGATGTAAGATGGGCACATTTTTTCCAACCTATGGAGTGTTTGGGAACTACGAAAAAATGATGAAAAAATTTCAGTCGAAAAGCTTTTAAAAAATGGGAGGGAGTGATGTGATATAATAGGAGTAATAATAAAATTAAAATAGATTGGGTACTTTTAAGGAAAGATATTTATAAATAATTAAAAAATAGAATAATTGTATAGAAATATACCAAGTTAGGCTATAAAATAAGGTATAAGTAAAAGTTTTTGGGTAAAAAGCTTTTTTATAATCTTTCCTTTTCAATTCCAAATTCCATCAAATGAACGCATTAGATGAAAGTGATACTTCTAATTAAGAGGCTTCTTTTTGTCATTTCAATTAAGTAAATTTTTGGAATAAGAATTACAGGTAATATAATAAATTTTATATCTAATTTGTATCTTTCGTTCCTACATCTATGAAACTTTTTTTTTATGTAACTTTCTTCATTTTAATATCTTAATGGTTGATAAAAAATTCACTCTATTTGATGTATTTAGCACCGTATATATTATCTCGAAAATCTCTTTATTTGTCTAATATCACTTTGCATGAGCTTCATTGAAAATTAACATAATAAAATGGTTAAATATCAATTCTAAAGTAGTATTTTCAACATCTAAACCATCTAAAAATGTCATTTTTATGTAGATAAATGATTATATAAAATATTATTACATTATAATATATGTGTAAATGGATCTAAACATTTTTTATAATTTACAGATAAATATATATTTTTCAACAAAGGAAGCTCCATTAATATACTGATCAAAATGAAATTTACTGTCTTAGATAAATAAATGATGTTTAAAATAATGAATGGATTGAATTTTCCGTAAAGGTCCAAAATTTTAAAAATTGAGAGGGTTGCATTTTTATGTTACCTAATTATATAGAAGCGGAACCCTATATCTTTTATAATAAAGAAAGTAAATTGTCACTAAAACCATTATGTAAAATATTGATTTTCTTAGAGTACTACTAACTCATTCCCTTGTAAAGCTGCTTTGTACAAGATTTCAATAATAACTTTTAGAGATATTTGCATTCATAGATATAATTTTTTAAACAAATTGTATTTACTCTTATGTTTTAAAACTTGTTGCAAGTATGATCATAAAAATTTAAAAGGCTTATAGTTATGCTTATGACAAGTATTAACTTCTTAGTTTTCTTAAAAATTAGAATGCTTTTTAATTAATCAAAACCATCCATTATGTTTATTAATGTGAATTTAGTTAATACACAAAAGTTGCTTTAATTAGATATCTCACTAGATAATAATCAATTTAAAAATAATTTATATTTATTAGGGCTAGTAGGACATCTACTCAATGTGACTTTATTAATGTGGTTTGGATTTATAAAAAACGTACTACTTGAAACTTGTAGGCATAACTACAAATAGTTTAAAATTTCATAAGTGTATTTTCAATAAATTTCAAATCATAGGCATAAATGTAATTTGTATAAAAAATGATAGATAAAAAAGAAAAAGTACTTCTAAATTTTAAGTTATCACTATTTTACAATAGCTAAAAGATTACGTTTTGTATTTAGTGTCTTTTTTAATAATTAATTAGGGTTTGATAATTTCAGATAGGTATAATTCGTTCAAAAACATAAATTTTTATTTCCTGAAAATTCTTTGTCAAAAATGTTAAGCTAAATGTTTTTAATACATAATCTAAGTTTTGCCATTTTTGGATATATATTTATTTTGAATTTTTAAACATAGTTATATTTTAGTCATTTTAAATCATTGAAAATAACTAAAACACTCCTGTATTTAAAAATCTAAAATAAATATATATATATATGCATTTTCATAAATGTTAAAATTTTATTTATAAATATATACTTAAATTAATAGTATTACTAAAATAAAAAATATGCTTTTTGGACCGGTTGCAAAATGGCCTGATTACTGTCTTTTTTATTAAAAAATTAGGGATTGCTAAATTGATGGTTAAACTATATATGTTGCAAAATGTTGTTTTTCTTTTGGTAACAACAGGCTATATGGATTGGTTCACTTAACAAAAAATCTTTTTAAATAAAAAAACAACGTATTGGATGGTCGCTGCCCATATAATTTATGGGCTGAAAAAGTTGTTTTTCACCGACCATTTTGAATGAAAACATATTGGGCATGTTTCTCAATAACAAAAACTTTTTAATCTAAAACTTATTACTCTTCATAATTATCATTTTTTAATTATTTATTCATATTTTTCTATTTAAGACTTTACTTTTCAATCATTTTTATACAAATTACCCATACAACTAACTTATCTATTTTAATTTTATTCTCTTTACTCTTCATCGCTACCATTATAATATCACATCATTTTCTACTAATTTTAAAATTTTTACATCAAAATTTTTTATGTAAAAGTTTTATTATTTTTCAAACACATCTCTCGTGAGATTTTTTTTCAACTGAAGTAGTCCGTGCCATCGCCAGTGTGGCTTTGTCGTTCCAGCAAGAGTTAAGTTTTCTATTTGAGGAGCGATGTCTCCGATACATATTTAATATTAGATTTACAGTCCCCCTTCTATAAAATCTTTCCCGTAATCTTCTTCTCTTTTTATATCATGATAGTTGATGAAAAATCATTCCATCTATTATATTTACTATAAATTTATTTATAGTATCTTGAAACCCTTTTATTTATCTAATATCACAGTGCATGAGCCTCACAAAAATCAATATAATAAAATAGTTTAGTGTTAAATATCAATTTTAAAGTTATATTTTCAACATCTAAACCACCTAACATATTATTTTTACGTGGATAAATGATTCTATAAAGTATAATAAAATAGTTTAGTATTAAATATCAATTTTAAAGTTATATTTTCAACATCTAAACTACCTAAAATGTCATTTCTACGTGGATAAATGATTCTATAAAGTATTATTACATTCTAATATATGTATAAAATGATCCAAGTATTTTTCATAATTACACATTAATATATATTTTTCTAAAAATGTAGCTCATAGACATATTTGAATGGGATGAAAGTTGGTATCATTGTTAAACAAATCATGTTAAATGCAATAAATGAATTAAATTTTCTATTAATGATTAAAATCTTAAAATTTGAAAGAATTACATGGTTTTGCTTCTATACATCTTAGTAACATAGAATAAAGCACTTAGATTTACACCCTTGATCAAATGCAATGAAAGATTTGACTACTTTTGTTCAAATGTGTGCAACCAATACTTTGTTACCTTCTTGGTCAAATTTTAATAGTTATGTTAAATATTACTTTTGTTATATTTAATATAGAAAATTGGTTACATGTAACCAATCAACACCATTGAAAAACAACTAATGATTTGTAATTGAATAACCAATTATAGTCAAAGCATATTTAATGTAACCAAAATACATGCTGGGTGCACTTAGGTTTAGTGCACCTGGGTGTAAAAATTTATTTTCTAAAATTTGTTTGAAATTTTTTATACAATTTTTAATCTAAGTGTATTAAAAATATGTATTAAGTTTTACCATTTTTGTAGATGTGTAAATATTTTTTAGAATTTTTAAAACAATGGTATATTTTAAAAATTCAAAAAAAATCTACAAATCTAAAAAAGGTAAGACTTATCTTATATTTTAAATATACCTAGATTGAGAATTTTATAAAAAATTTGTTGAATATACTCGGATGCACCAAAGCTAAGTGAAAATGGGTGCATTCAATTATCTTCCAATATATATATTATATGTAGCATAAAATTAGCTTCACTAAGTGAAAGTTATTTTAGTACTTGTACATGACACATAGCATGCCCTTCAAATTTACTAAAATTTTACAATCCTTTTTCTTACATTGCCTTCAAAATGTGCTAAACTTTTTCTGTTTTCTCTTAACATTAATAGATATCTCAGGAACCATTTCACAATAGTAAAGCTGGATTTTAACAATAATATTTGGTAGTACTATGATTGCTGTTGGGTTGTTAGATATATTCAATAATGCAAATGTGCATTTTCATTGCTACTAAACATATGAGATAGTCTTACAATAACCATTTCATAACTAAATGGTTATCAATTTTGTTACTTATGCTTAAATTTATTGTAATATTTAACCTTTTAAATCCTCTAAAACACCCAACCATTTCACACTAATAAAGTTGGATTGTAAGTGAAGCTGGGCATAGCCCATTGGTGTCTCATGGGGCTTATGTGCATGAGTATACAAGTTCGAACCTGAGTAGAGATGGGACTCCTTTGTAATGATACATCATAAAAAATTAGATTTTAACAACAAAATTAGTAGCACTATTGTTATCGTTAAGTTGTCACATATATTCAATAATGAAAATATACATTTTCATTACTATTGGGCATATGCAACAACCTAATAGCAACCAAATGGTTGCCAATTTTGTTACTTAAGAATAAATATATTGTAGTATTAAACTTTTTAAATTCATAAATACCTTTACATTGTCTCTTTAAAATTTATATCTATAGTCTCTCTTGTATTATATAGAAGTTGATTCACGTAACCTTATTCATTTTTTCTTGTGAGTGATAACAAATCTACTCCATTTATCATATTAACTTTGTTTGTTTAACTAAAATATCAAGTTTCATCCAAATCGAAAAATGTGTATGGATCACTTTTGGGTAAATATATGTCCATGTGTAAATTTTAAAAGATACTTAGATCCATTTGCACATACATTACAATATAATTATACTTAATAAATTTATTTATCCACATAATAATGATATTTTAGACAACTGACATGTTGAAAATATAACTTCAAAATTAAAATTGCATCAAGTCATTTTATTATATATTTTTTATTATGCCACCCGCATTGGATGACTAAGAATCTAATTGAGGTGTACTCTAAGATAAGGATAATGAGGTAATTGCCTTCAACATTTGATCCTTGAACCTCTTACTCATACTATTCTATACACCCTCACGTCAATTTCTTATGTGAATTCAATTGTGGAAAATTACAAATAATCATAATTTTGATGATTAACAATTCAATTAAAATGAAATAAAGCTACTAATAAGGCTTTAGTTGAGTTTATATAAGATAAAAATTCAAAGATCAAATTAAATTCAAAATGCAAATAGCTAGAGCCGCGACTCAAGTCCAACCAAGTATTAACTTGAATGAGGTTGTGCAGCTAAGTTGACTTTATATACAACTTGGGTAAAGTTGCACTACAAATCGACCTCAACTGCAACTTAAGAAGTGAATAGATGAAGCCAAGTCTCTAGAACATAAAAGTTGCATATTCAAGTCAACGCCACATGTGACTTGGATGAAGTTGTACCCTAGATGGACTTCAACTGTGACTTGAGAAAGTGAACATATGAAGCTAAGTCTCTAGAACATATCAAGTGTTAAAGTATTACATTCAAGTTGACTCAACATGCGACTTAGTTGAAGTCGCAACTCAGATTAACCTTGACTACGACTTGAAGAAGAAAACATGTAAGAACAAATCTATGAAATCGTATTCTAAGTCGACCTTGATATGCGACTGTAGGTAAAGTCAAACCCTAGGTCAACTCTAGTAGCAACTTCAGAGTATAATATTTGAAAAATTCTAATGTTGGTGCATTTATTACATGCCACCTACCACTAAATGGCTACATTTCTCTCACGATTTTAAATATCTCACCAAGTGAAGTTACAAAAATTAGTTAAGTAATTCAATGAGCTCTCATCTTCCTGCTTACATGTATTAAACGGTACATACATAAGAATTCAAGTCAAGCTCTGCTATACAACTATGAAAGCTACAGTTTTTGGTCTTCTTCTGCTACAATTTAGAACTTATTATGTTTCACATTCTTACACAATTATGTAAAGTATATATTTTTTTTTGTTTGAATACTTGATTAGAACTATTGGCTTAATGTTAGAGATGAAGGCCAACTATTTGACATAAACTAAGGATTAGTTGGAGAGGTGTTCATCAACAGTTTTTGGTTGTGTAAAACCTTGAGAGTTGAAATCTATAAGAGAGAATATGCTCTAAGCTGTATTTTGATATTTTAGTGGAACTCAAAATACAAAATGTATGTGTTTGGTAGAGTGGAGTAGAAGGGTTATTTGAACCATTATAAAAATTTGTCTTCTTATGTTTTTGATTTTCACTATTTTAGCTCTCATTTTTTATTTAAAATGTTTCATTCAAGGAGAATTAAATCATAAAGCGGTTAACATTTAAACTAAAGATTTTTTTAATAACCCAATTTACCTTTCCCTTTTGGTTAAGTAAAAAAAGCGAGACCAATATCTTTAGCGTTAAAGCGGTGATAGAGTTTTTTATATTGATTTTGTATATTTGTAGATGGAGGCCGTGTGGTACTATTCAAATCATAGAATTTTTGTGATAATATAATGATGCTAAATATAATGGACAAATCGAATTTCTAATCAACCATAAAAGTGGGAAAAATGGATAGTGTTATCTAGTAATAGGGTTTCATAAAAGAGTAAATCATGTTCGTATTGTATTATGTCTTTTTCATTTTCATATGCGTTGTTTCTATCAAAATAAAAAATTGCAGCTTAGTTTGCCCGAAAATTATAAAAGAATAACTTGAAGTTTATATTCTTTCTATTTAATTCATAATCTTTAAACGAAAAATTATTTTCGAAAGGATATATTCCTACATTTTTTTTATAAATATAATTTTTTAACTTAAAAAAGGATATCTAGGAAATACAATGTTGTACTTTAGTTACGATTAGCTATTATGAAATGGAACCCACAAATTGATGATGAAATCAAAAAATAATCCATCACATCAGTCTATCATGCTATAATAAGTTAAATTTGAATCTTGGACAGCCACATATGTTTACATATATGTAATAATGTATAAATTTTGAAAAACACTTAGATATATTCATAGGCACATCAAAATGTTATAATACATCAATTTATCGATATAAGAATAATATTTTAAACCATTTAGATGTCGTATTAACAACTTTAAAGTTGGTATATAAATCAAATAATTATTTTACATTTATTTTAACAGTTTCTAAATGAAAACCATGTACATATTTGATTTTGATTAAACTTAATATTGTAGTTAAATAAATGATACTAAAGTCAATAAACTGTCATCAAACTAGACTCCGATATGTCCTGGTGCACCATAATATGGTGCAACAAGATGCACCCTAATGTATTCCACTGTAAAATATATGGTTTAAAATATGAATAATGATCTTGTAAGGCTGGCCTAAACTAACTTTCCTATAAGATTATTTTAGGCTGTTCTAATACACTTACTCATTTTTTTCGTTTTTAAATTTTTCACGGAAGCGTTTTTGAAGTGTATTTTATTCATATCCTATAGGCTAAACTAGGCGTCGCCAAGCAAATTACCCCAAATGCATGAGGTTCTTGCAATGAAATTACTCTGACTGCAACAAATTTCACGAAAAGAACCTTAATTATTCACCATATTAATTGTCGACAACCATAATTAATACCATACATGCTAGCCAGAACGAGTTCTATAAATTATGCAGCATGTATATAGATATATGTATATGTATGGTGTCAATAAGTGAATTAGTTGCCTACAATGAGGTTTGTCATCAGTTATTTTCTTTCTTTCCCTTTTACTTCAAGGCAATTCCATACCCTTGGAAATTGTTAGCTTATGGCCCAATGGTATGCATCCCCGAAGGCCCATTTTTATCTCTCTGCAATCTGCATTCTGTTCACTTTGCAAGTGGATCTATTAGTATGAGTAAGGACTCATGCACCATGCCCAATTGGATCTTTTACGATGTATCTATGATCTTGTTATTGAATATATATTGACTGATGCATGCGTGCGTTAATTACGCGACTGGACCATCATTTGTTCAGTTATGCTGGTTTTATTTGGAGCTCGGTCTATATATGTTTAAAGCACATTTTTCATTTTTCATTTCATTTTAATTTTTCTTCATAAATATGTTTTCCTAAGTGTATTTAATCTTTTTTATTTGGCCTAAGCGTATTTAAGCTGTTTAGTAAGTTTTTCCATTTTACAATATTTTTACATATTTATTTTTTATTTTTAAAAATTAAGTTTTTTAAGGAATGAAAATGACTTAGATGTCCTCCGAAACTGATGATTTTTTAAAAATTAAAGACAAATAAATATAAGTATTGTAAAATGTCAAAACTTGGTATATGAATTAAATATAATTAGGAAAAATATATTTACGAAAAAATAAAAATAAATTAAAAACGAATAATATATTTTAAGCATCTATACAACTAGCTACCTGTAATCGGGCTCCATTTTATTTTTAATTCAAGGCTATGCGAGAATAACATAATAAGCAATATTTGTGATGCAAGTCAACCTAAGTCGTTTTCATTCATTAGCAGCCAAATTTGTGGTTGGCCAAGCCCTTCAGAGCATATTCCATATCTTAGCACTAATATAAATATCAGTTTCCGTAGTAAACCTTTTTATTGAATGTACTTTAGTATTTAGCAATGAAGCTTATTCATTGTTAAAAATTAGAATTTTATTGTTAAATAATTTCAGCAACCATATTTGCTCGTGGCCAATTCGTTGCTATAGGTCCTCCTCTTTTTTGACCTCCCTTAGTTGTCCTAAAGGAAATGGGGAGGTACGAAGGAAGTTACCTCGGAGCGAAAACTAAGTTAGATTGAGGCTGGTGGAGAGGAGAGCGATGAGGGGTTATTTGATGTGGAAGAAGAGGATGTGAGGTGGGGAAAGGATTGGTATAAGAAGTGGGAGCTGGAGAAAAAATGAGTGTAAAGAAGGCCACAGAAACAGACGAAAAGGGACACCGTAGGATAAAAGAGAGGAGGGGAATGATAAGTTTAAGGGAAAAAGAACTATACATGTAATTGGAAACTGAAAATTTTAAAGCAAATGAGGGAGAGGTTAATCTAAACATAAGGATAGGACAATAAAGCAGAGATGGAAGGAGGAAATAAGAGTTAGTAGGGATCGGAGAGAACAAGAGAAGTAGGTGTAGATGGGTACAACTAGTGGGATAGGCGAAGGATATGGGTGTGGTAAGTGGATAGAGAGAGCAGATGTTGTGAACTCAATGATGGCAGATTGCAAGTCAAATGATAAGTTTTGATGATTAGAAACCAAATTGAAATGGATTTTGGTTACTAATAGACTTTCAGTTAAGCATGTACAAGATAACGTACAAAAAATCTTAAAGATAAGGAACACAAGTGCAACATAGTTGAAGTCTCAGGTCAAGTTAACCTTATGTGCTACTTGGGCGAAGTTGATACTCAAGTTAACTCCAAGAGTGACTTTAATACGGATTTCAGAGACAGAAATGAAGGAAAGAAAGCACATGTGAAGTCTCATGTGAAGTTGACATCAAATGTGATGTGACTTAGGTGACGACGCACCTGAGGTTGATCCCATGTACGATTTGAAAAATCAATTCAAGAAGATTGAAGCTGCTGTAAAGAAAAAAATCATTTGAAGTCACACTAAAAGTCAACCTCAAGCTGCAACTTGGTTGAAGCTGTATTTGAAATCGACTCCACTAGTGACTTGGAAGAAGTAATGACAAGTTAAATTTGTTATAAGAAAAAATCAATTTGAAGTCACACTCAAAGTTGACCTTAGTTGCGTCTTTTTAGGCTAAATTATATCCAAAGTTGACCGCATGTGCGAATTGGGAGATAACTCAGAAAAAATAAAGTTTTTGTGAAGAAATCATCTACTGAAGGTGAAGGCCAAGTCGATTTTAGATACAACTTGGGTAAAGTAGCACTCAAAGTCAACTCGATGAGAAACTTGGAAAGAAAGCATGAAAGATGGCTTTGTTGGAGAGAGCATAAGTTGAAGTTAATGACCAAGTTAACCCTAGCTACAAATTGGGCGAAGTTGCATGCCAAGTCAACCTCATATGTGTCTTTACTTCATAATGATTTAAAAATGTGAAAGTTTAGCATATTTATATGCGTTACCTACCTTTAGACATTCGAATTTTTTTTTAAGGCTATAAATATCTCATAGAGAGGAGTTATTGGGGTTAACTATTATTGTGCTTACAATTTCTCACTTACTTGCATTCAAAGCTCCATAAAAAAAGATATAAGTTAAGCTCTCAAGCATACACTCAAATCTTCAACTCCTAGTCATTCTCTACTTCAAATTAAAGAGCTTATAGTGCTGCAATATTTTACAAAACCTATAAAGTGTAGTTTTCACTTTGTTGTCGTTTATTGTTATGTATCAGTACTCAACTGGGTATCGGTGACTAAGATCCAAGTTTTAAAAATGATAAATGATAATTAATAATATATTTGTGGGCATTTTATAATAATTTGGTGGGTAATTATTTGAAGTTTAATGTGAAATTTGGTTTAAAATATGTTTTTACAACATTTGGATATTAAATATTAATTTCAAGAGATTTAAACAATTTTTATGATCTTTTGACTTGAAATTATATTTTTATTTGTTGTCATAAAACCAAGTGTGCTTGATATTTTTATTGGGTTTTAAATAATTTTTTACCACTTCTATTAATTTGATAATTTAAATATCTAATATTTTGTAGGAAATCAAATTCCAACTGTGGGGCGCACCATATGATCACATCAATGCAGCAATATCAGCCGTTCAATTAATTCAATCCAGGCTGTCCATTCATGTGCACCATCCAGATTTTTTAGCAACTAAAATCAAACCGTCCATTTCAGTGGGGACACACCAGATTTTTAGCACGCCAAAAATCAAGCAAGCTATCCGTCCATCCTCCATCCAATTTTGATTGCGGAAAGCTTAGCCGTCCAAACTCATGCAACCAGCTGAACCGTCCAGATGTTGTAGGTCATCCAATCGTCCATCAAGGCCCACTAGAAATCTGCATTGAGTTCAATGTCAGCCGTCCATTTACTTTGATTTTAGCAAAAGTCTACCGCGCTAAGCTAAACCATGCGTGCAGCTAGTCAATTTAGCCACCGTCCATCTGCTCATTTAAATTAACGGCTGAAGCATGATCAATAAGATCCATCCGTCTATTCAAGGTGGAGATTTCCAGTAGATCATGTAAATTTGCGAGCAAAAATTTAGTAGTTTCCACTGATCGAGGTCGTTAATCCAAGCCTTGATTCGCAACTTTTATTTGGTGCATTCAAGATTTCAAAACAAATGCGTAATCCTAAGCAGCTTATCATCACCATTCACATTGATCATCTCAGCCGTCCAACCATGACGTAGCAAGAGGTGGAAATTTTCTGCGTAGAACTCTAAGCAGAACATTGTAAGCAAACCAAGTTTATGGGAAGACTTGATTAATTGACTAGGCATTAATTAAATGCAAGTTTGTACCATTATAAATTAAGGGAATAATAAGGAGAACAAGCAGAATATTATAACACAAGATTTTAGACGGAAATTCCAAGCATAAGATGACAGCAGAAATTTGGAGAGAAAATTTGAGAGAGAGAGAGCACGGGGTGGAGAAGGCAAAGAGCACAGGCAAGAGGTAAGGTGACGTGCTGTGTGGAGCAGCCGATACACCATTAGGGCTTCTAACCAATAAACTTTTCTTTTTTCTTCCCTTTTTATTTTTATTGTCTTTTTTAAGATGAATTTCAATTTTAATTTTATTTTGGACTTAAATATATCCGGCTAAGCGCTAAATCTAGAGCATAGAATATAACATGTGTACAATATAGAGAGGTGGGTGGTTTTGATTTATTTATGATAAATATTATTGTTAATTAATATCTTGTGTTTTTAATGTTGTCTTTGTTCATGGGCTTATATTTTGGTATGATTCCATATATTAGGTGATGGAACTGAGAGGTGAAAGTTTAACATATGATTATCAAGACATTGAATTTGAAAATCTAAGATCATCAGAATAGACATGATGACCTAGAAGAATTCTATGAACAAGCCACATGACTTAATGGATTCTAATTAACTTAATCCTATGAGAGTAGGTTATTAAGAAAATTAGAGTATACCTTATAGATTTCGAGAGAAGATGCAAGAATAGATTAGAGTTTGTTCTCCTTTAATAAATAATATCTAGATTAAATAATTATATCACTACTAGTTGCAAAAGATGCATGTGAAACCCTGGACCCTAGATACCCGCATATCTATTTTCTAATATTTATTCTAGTTTTGAATTCTATTTTCTCTTCTCACCTTTCTATTTTCTATTCCATTTTTACTCATTTTTATATACAAAAGAATTTAAGAGCAAAGTTTACGTTTATGAGTTTTCTTTAAATCGATACTTTATATACTATAATCTACGACCTGTGCATTTGTGGTGAGATTGTGAACAAGTATTTTGGCGCCGCTGCCAGGGATTTCAGTGTTTCTTTGAACTTTCTTATTGGACACTTTCCTTTTTGCTTTCTTATCTTCATCTCCTTTATCTGTTTTTTCCTCTCTTTCTCATTTATCTTCTTATTTTCTTTTTCTTTTTCTGAATCAGCTAGTGAAATTACCCTGTCCTTGTATGCACCTGTATACTCGGAATTCTGCAAAATAACTAGGCGAGAAGTTATTTATTACTAACCTAGAGATTGAACGTACTTCAAAAAGTTCGTGAATATAGGAAGCAACAATTCGTCCAAAAAGATGGTGAGACCCTCTATGATGCATGTGAGATAATGAAAGACTTGCAGTGCAAGTGTCTATATCATGGCATTCGTCGAGGTGATATCTTTGAAAATTTCCTCAACAGACTCGACAAATCGACTCCAAGTGTCATCAACTCAACTGTTGATGGTCAATTAATGTGACTCACTGATGAGGAGTCTCTCGAACTCCTCTATAATTTGGCTCTCTATGACTCTCAATATGGTGATATTCGAGGACCCTCTCGATGAGGTAATGTATGCCATTGAATTCATGCGCTTATTCATGCTAAACTGGACTAGCTACTGCAACAAAAGAAGAAGATAAAACAGACCAAGGCGCATTTACTTCACAATAAATTTCATGCGAGATCTATGGAGCATCACGCTACACGTTTGAGTGTAACTTTACCATCCAGGACACCACAAACAAGCAAGCTAATACAGTTAATAACTAGTGCAACACTCGCATATATGGTAATCCATACTCAAATACTTATAACCTTGGATGAAGAAACTACCCCAATTTCTCTCTCAAATGCTAGCTTATGCAAAATTTATAAAGGAGATGGTATCCAACAAAAGAAATCTTGAGAAATATGGAACCATTGCACTTACTAAAGAATGTAGTGTCATCCTACAAAATAAACTGCCTAAAAAGCTTAAAGATCCTAAGATCTTCTCCATTCTTTGTGCTCTTGAGAATGTTCATATTAGCAAGGCACTACGTGACCAATGTAAGTCCGATCCCTCTCTTCATCTATAAAATGTTGAACATGGCTGATCCAAAACCTGTCACTCCAACTTGCCGATCGATTAATCAAATTTTCAGGTGGCATTCTTGAAGATGTACATCCGAAAGTCAACAAGCCATTCATCCTAGTTAACTTTGTAATCCTTGACATGGATAAGGACTTCTAAATCCTAATCATTCTTAGATGACCTTTCTTAGTCACCGCTGAAGCCATCATAGATGTCAAGAATGGTAAACTCTCTTTGACAGTTGGAGATTAAAAAATAGAGTTTAACCTTTTTGAAGCCACAAAGCACCCATCAACCGACGACTCTTGCTTGCAAGTTGACATCATTGACCCTCTACTGATTGAAGAAAAATGCGACCCAATGAAGGTATGTATCATTCTAAGTGCAACAATTAAAAATAATAATCCAGAACTTTCTGCTTGTGTAGCTTTCTTGGAAAAATCCCCAATTTCATCTGCTACCACTGCAAATTGTGAGAAACTGGACATGAACACCAATTCTCTGAACTCGACACGAACAAAGGAAGAAGCACCAAAGGTAGAACTCAAACCTCTTCTTAAAAACCTTAGGTATGCATTTCTTGAACTCAATTCTACTTGTTAGGTTATAATCAATGACAATCTTTCTGAATCTCAATTTGATGAACTTTTAACTGAACTAAGAAAGCATAAGAAGACAATTGGCTATTGCATTAATGATCTATCTGGTATTAGCCATACTCTGTGCATGCGTAAGATTCTCATGGAGGACAATTATAAGACAAGCATTGAACCTCAAAGGCGTCTAAACCTAAACATCAAAGAAGTTGTGAAAAAAGAAAATTTAAAGCTACTTGATGCTATAATCATTTACCTTATTCAGATAGCAGCAAGGTAAGCTTGATACACGTGTTACCAAAATAAGGAGGCATGACTGTTATAAAAAATGACAAAAATGTACTAATATTAATAATGACTATCATAGGTTGGTGGATGTGCATCGATTACTTCAAACTAAACATTGTAACTCAAAAGGACCATTTTCCTTTGCCTTTCATTGATTACATGCTTGAATGAACGACCAACCATTCTTACTTTTAATATTTGTATGGGTATTCTGGTTATTTTTAAATTCTAATTCACTTGTAGGACCAAGAAAAGACAACCTTTTATCTCTATCTATATGACACTTTCACATTCCGACTTACGCTATTTGAACTCTGCAATGCACTTGCAATTTTTCAACATTGCAAGATGACAATATTCTTTGATTATATTAAAAATATTATGGAAGTTTTTAAAGATGATTTTCCTACTTACAGTACTACTTTCGAATCATGCTTGTCTAACCTGTCTAAGGTGTTACAGAAGTGTGAAGAAACTAATTTGGTTCTAAAACTTGAAAAATATCACTTTATGGTACAAGAGGGAATTGTTTTGGAACACCTAGTTTAAAATAAGGAAATCGAAGCTGACTAAGTGAAAATAGAGTTCATTCAAAAATTATTGCCACCTAATTCGGTCAAAGGAATTCAAATTTTTCTAGGACATGCTGGTTTCTACAGACATTTTATTAAATATTTCTCAAAATTGCTAAGTCATTGACTAACTTGCTAAATCAATATGTAAAATTCAATTTCTTTAATGACTGTTTGAAGTCATTTTGCAAGTTAAAAGAAGCTTTGACTACTACCTCAATTATACAACCACCCGATTGGAGCCTACCTTTTGAGATCATATGTGATGCAAGTAGCTATGCGGTTGGGGCAGTTTTGGATCAACGGAAAGACAACAAGCCAGTGGTGATCTATTGTGTAAGAAAAACCTTGGATAATTCTCAAGTCAACTATGCAACCACTGAGAAGGAATTGCTAGTTGTTCTGTTTATTATTGACAAATTTCGTTCCTATTTTATAGGGTCGAAAGTGATTGTGTACATGGACTATGCAGCCTTTTGCTATGTACTTGCCAAGAAAGATGCCAAACCAATATTGATTTGCTGGATTCTATTATTATAAGAATTCGACCTTAGAATTCGAGACACAAAAGACATAAAGAATGAGGTAGCTGATCATCTATCCAGACTATCAGTAGTTGAAGAAACCGAGCTGATAAAAAATGAGCAGATCAATGAGGACTTTCATGATGAGTGCCTACTAGCACTTAAAGAGGCACCAATGCTTAATATGGAGATATTGTTAATTATATTATTTGTAAAGCTATTCAGATAGATTTCGTTACTAGTAGAAGAAAAGATTCCTCGCAGATTTAAAATATTATATTTGGGAGGATCCATACCTGTACAAAAGATGTGGCGATGTTGTAATTTGCCGACGCATTCTGCACGTGGAAGTACAAAGCATTTTATATCACTACCATTCCTCACCGTACGTGGACACATGGGACCCTCAAACATTGCTGCAAAAGTCCTATAATCAGGTTTTTTTGTCTTACTTTATTTAAAGATGCTTGATCTTTTACATTAACTTGTGACAATTCTCAAAAAATAGGAAATATCTCAAAGAAGAATGAGTTGTCACTCAAAAACATTCTTGATGTTGAACCGTTTGATATTTTAGGCATGAATTTCATGGGACTATTCCCATTTTCATTTTACAACCAGTACATGCTCTTGATAGTCGATTACATAGCCAAATGGGTGGAGGTGATTGCTTCTCTAACAAATGAGTGGTCACAAACTTCTTAAAGTGCAATATCTTTACCAGATTCGGTGCACCACGAGCAATCATAAGCGACAGAGGAAACTACTTCTACATAAGCAAACAGAGCGATTACTCAAGAAATATGGGGTCACACATAAGATCACCACCCCATACCACCCATAAATGAGTAGCTAGACTAAAATCTCGAACTGCAAGATCAAACACATACTTGGGAAGATGGTATCCCAATCACTGTGAGACTAGTTAAGGTATCTCGATTATGCACTTTGGGCATACCGAATGACATTCAAAACTCCGAATAGGACAACTTCGTTTAGACTTGTCTATGGCAAATCCTATCACTTACATATTGAACTAGAGTACAAAGCATATTAGGTAATTAAAATTTTAAATTTTAATCTGAAATTTGTAGGAGAAAAGCACTTAATAATCTCGAGTAGATATGACTCGATACCCTATGAGAATTCAAGGACGTAATAGGAAAAGATAAAATTCCAGCACGACGAACACATCCGATAAAAAGATAATCAAGTTAATGACCTAATTTTGTTATTTAACTCACCTTTTAAATTATTTCAAAGTAAATTAAAATCAAGATGGTCAGGGCTTTTGAAAGTAATGCAAGTGTTTCCTCATGAAGCTATCAAAATCTGGAGTAAGAACACCGAAGCATTCAAAATCAATTGGCAATGCCTCAAGCCCTATTTCATAGGAGACCAAATTCCAAAAGGAGTCATCTACTCCTTAGGAGCTAAACTACCAAATTAAGAATTTGAAGTTAGGCTAATGATTACAAACTAAGTGCTTCTTAGGAGGCAACAAGAAATTTTTTTCTTCTAAGTTTTAGTTTCTCTTTTTCCTTTTAGTTTCCTTTGTTTTAGAAATTGATATTTTTAATTTGAGTTTTATTAGTTATTTCACAGAGCCTGCCTAGACAGGAAGCACCACAAAATGAAAATTCAATTCAACTCACCAAAATAGGAAAGTTAACATTTCACACTCCTTAAAACTACTCACTTAATCTTGATATATCTTTTTGATTGATTGATTTATATTATGGGCAATGTTAGTTTCAAGCTTGGGAGTAAATGCACTGCATTATTTTCTTTCATTATTTCTTTCACTACCTTGATAATTAAGCTAATTAAACCTTGCTCTCAATTTTTTTCATATTTAAAAAATTTTTGATAATTGTTGAACAAATCTTGAGACTAGACTAATTGAAACCCCACTTTAAACTCTTGTGAGACCTATAAGCAAACCAAACTTGAAATTTCATAGTATTTGAGTTATGCAAATATCTAAATTCTAGCGAGATGTTAAATTTATTTTTGAACACGTTTTTAACAAAATACTTAGAGTTTTATCCTAAATTATTTAATGAAACTGATATACCAATGAACTAATTATGTTTTCTTTCAAAATCAAAGTAATCATCTCTAACTTATCAAAGGTTGTTTCTAATATACACGTTTCGTTATTTAGAAAGGGTAGTTTTTTCCATATACATGAAAATATTATTCTGGTTGAAGAATTTCTAAAGCTAAAACTCAGTTTGACCTATTTTATGGACATGATTAAGACATTCATATTCCTAATGAGCTTATCTTTCAGAGTATAACTGTTATTTTTCCTTTTGAGCTCGAAATTTTTTTTGATCTTTAATTCCCACTTATCGATTGGATCGACTTTGAATTCAAATTTTGAGTTGAAAAGTATAACAGGAATAAAGTTCGACCACTTGGTTTGTCCAAATAATGAAAATGACTTCTTAGATACCCCGAGATATTATGAGGGGAATTATTGGTTTTAAAAAATCAAAATAAAAAACTACAATCAAGGGTAAGAGCAGGCTAAAAAGAATGATAAAAGCACTAAGTATGGTAATTTTTGAAAACTTTGAAAATTTATCTTTTGTACTGAACTTAATCGTTGTTCTACAAAGTCCTTATGATCTTATGAATTAGTTGATTGAGTTGGTAGAGGAATTCAGATGCAAGAAATTTGATGAAAAGTATATAAGGTAATTTGATTAATATTTTTCTGAATTACTATCATCACTTGAATTGTTAAATATTTGTATTGAAAAATTAGATAAAAAAGGGAGGATATCTCATAATTAGGAGTTTATTGCGAAATTTTTTAAACTCTTAATGATTGAAAGTAAAATAGGTGACTATTGGTATAGTACAAATTGAGTAGGAAGGGATTTTTGACCAAGGTTTCTAAGAAGTGTCGTATTCAACATTTTTTATTTCACAATCTCATTAATTCTTCAATCACATCTGCTTTTTGCTCAAAGTTTTGAAGTTTTGCAATTTGTTCTAGAATTCTTCTAAATTTGCTTAATGTGAGGATTAGGTAATTTTTTACTTTTTTACTTTATTATTACTATTATAACTCTTCCCTGACTATAAGTATTTTATTAATATAATTTATTTGGTATTGATTTAGAGTTATAGGATCGATGTATCATTCGAGGCACTAAGACTATCTTGAACCTCGCAGAGTAGGTATGAGGTTCGACTTGCCCAATTAGGTCAAGGTAGTAGTGCCTCTTGTAGGGATGAAGGGAGCAACACCTCCGGAGAAATTTTTAATTTACTAAGTTGTGTTAACTCAGTCCATACTTTGGCTCTGCCTGGCCCCCTAAAAGCATTCTTCAGAGGGGCCACATGCAACCCATTTCATTTCTTCCTCTTCTTCTCAATCCCTATTTTTTTCATTTCCTTTTCTCCCTTTCTTTCCAACTTCGATTTAGCTCTAAACCTTCCCAAAAAATCTCTCTAAGCTGCCTTGAAAATTGTTGATTCATCTTGAGGAAGCTTGAAATCTTAAAGATCTGAGTTTAGGGTTGCTGTAATTGGGGAAAATCAAGTAGATGTCGCCTCTTCTCAATTTAGTGATAAAATCTCATGTTGAACATGATATAAAGCTGGTGGGAAGGGTTAGTGTCGAACAACTTTGTGGTTTTGGGGCATAGGGCTCAGAAAACTTAGGGTTAGCAAGGTTTATAGGGAACCCGATTTTAATATGTGATTTTATTACATAAATGACTTATTAGCAGTTTTTACATCATTGGAATGCGGTGTTACTTGAGTAGGCTAAAACGAGAGGATGAATTAGAGATTCCCCTTTTGCACCTATCATGTGTCTGGTGGAATGCTTCTGTGACAGTTAGTATGTTAAATTTAAAGTAAACTTTGTTAATTTTGTTGATGTTGTGTGTGTAGTTTGTGATGTTCATATTTGTCGTGATGGATGATGCATTATTTAAAATGGATGGTCATAAAGTGTTGTCATGACCTTTGATTGACATGAGGAAAGGGTTGTTCATGACCCTTGGTTGATATAAGGAGAGGATTGCTCATGGCCCTTTTCTTTATATGTACTTATATGCATGAGTTCTTAGGTGTGGGTGTTGCATCAATGTCTTGTATTGTTCATGACATGTGCATCCGGAATTTAACTTATTTTTACTTTATACTAACTGCTATCTACTTTCTGAGTCTATTTAAACTTACATGGTTTGTTATTTTGCCTTTAGATCACAGGCCAAGTGAGGAGTCTGAAGATGGGACAAGAGAAGGACCTAATCTTGGAGACCATTAATTAACATATATGTCCTCAGTTATTTTGGAATTTGTGCTCCCTTTTGATATTAATATATGTAGACAATTACTTACTTAGATCCAACTTTAACAAATATATTGTATTGGGTATGTGGCGCACCCAACCTGAGGTGTCATACAAACCTTACTCCAAGATCATTGTTAATTGGTAAATGTGAGTTAGGATTGTGGCTTTAATCATGCGACGGGTTCTTAATTGGATCTCGTCCAAAAAAAAATTTCGTTTCATTCCTTTTCCCTTCATTATTTTCTTTCTTTATATTTCACACCATTCATCTTATAGGCAATGATACACTTATAATTCGCATTTAGTATTTTAAAATACCACTTGGTTCCCTTTCATTCTTATCATTGTTCATAATCTCACATTCTGGCATTTGTCATCAACTACAATATCATTCATAACCCTCATCTTGTTCTCTTACATCATTGGTTTTATTAACCAGTCAATGTCATAATCATATAAAATATATTCATTATTAGATATTCAACATACATACTTGTGTATATACATTAAATCATCAACTCATATAGAGTTTTGAACTATTAATGAGTTCACATACATTAACATACCTTAAAACTTTCAAACATACCATTCCATGAATTGTAGCTAATCATTTTATCACACACATGAATATCATCTCATATATTTTCTCAATTGTTCAGGTTCTTTACCTCTTCAGCTTCCCTGTACCTGTCTAAGATTTGGAAAAATAAATCATGAGTGATAATTCAGTAAACAAGTATTTTATCTTTAGGCAAGCATTTTTCTGTAAAATGTTTTCATAAAAATCTCATCATAAAGATCTAATGTCTGGGCTTTGCAAAGGCATTGCATACGCATATAAACCTTTTTTTAGGTAATCCCTTTTTGTTCTTGTGTGAATTTTTTTTTATGTACCAAGAAATTTTACATAAATCTCTTTTTTTTAGTGGACATTTTTATGTCCTAAAATATTTTCCACATAAACCCTTTTAGCTAGTGGACATTCTTATGTCATAAAACACTTTTCACATAAACCATTGTTGGCAGTGGACATTTTTATGTCCTAAAATATTTTCACATAAACCCTTTTTGGCAGTGGACATTTTTTTGTCCTAAATTACTTTTCTTATAAATCGTTTTTCTTAATCCAATTTTCAAGTTTGTTTAAAACAACCAAGGCATATGCATGTAATCCTTTTTCATGAATGCATTTGCATAGAACACACTTCATCTCAATCTTGATATTTACTCTTTTTGTATAAAACACCCTGTTTTTAAGATAAATTTTTATATAGGCTGATAAAACATCATTTAGGGTAATTTTTTTGCATAAATAATTTATATCCTAATTTTTTGGGGTTTTCAAAGCAAAACATATGCAAATGCATTCCCCCCATCTAGTAGTAATACTTACCAAGTGATTGTTCTACTTTCTGGAAGAGAATCTATCATATAATAGCACGCTAGCTAGGTGGCCGTTCCATAAACCTGCTCTCATCTCAGGGAGGGCGCCACTGGCTTCCTACCATCCCTTAGCTACTTATCCATATGTAGAGTAGGTCCGGTCCATCTGCGACCATCTTTAAAATCAACCTATTTATTGTTCTGGAGCATCATATATCATCATCATAAATGTCCACATGCTAGCATGATTTCATGAAACATCACAGATCGTAGTCCGTGCCCTTTTAAACCATCTTGAAAAATGGGTGCACCCACTTAACAAATTTGAAATCTACTTTTAGGATGAGCACCCTTAAATAATTTTAGAAATATTTAAGTAAAACATTTTGATAAGCATTTGTAACATTTGAGAAACAGTCTTTCTAAAAATGTTGCTTCTAATGAATCTTAAAGTCATTATGAGAAAGAGTTTTCAAAGCTTTAATCTACAAAAAGACAAAGTTCTTCTCACTAAACTTTTCTTTATTTCTTTCTTGAGGCTTTTCACACACCAAAGATGTGCAATTGCATCATCCTCCTTGATCCATCCTAGAATCATATATTTGTCCACATTTCGTTCTTGTCATTCTTTTAGGTAAAGAAGAACTTGCATAACCTTTTGTATGCTATCTAGCAAACCAAAATTAATTTATTTTGTGAAATTAACTTATTGAGTTGTCCACCCTTAAATCCTCTTTAGAACACCCGTGTAAACATTTTTGAGGTATTTCCAAAGTATTTTCATATTTGAAGAAATTCAAACTTTTCTAATAATCTATTTCAACAATTGAACCATTTCTAAAACATCATTAATTTATCAAATGTTGTGTCATGGAGAAACTAATCTCATTCTACAAATCAAATCCCTTGTTCTTTTTCTGTCATAAACACATTTGTGTTTCACAATCTTATGGAAGTAAAATTTAAAACTTTTTTGCAAGTATGTCTTTGTGAAATAGTCAAAACTCCTTTTTTCTTCACAAAATCCTTTGGAAATAATATCTTAAAGAATGTGCTTACTTGTAAGAAATTTTTAAATTCATCAACATAAAACATTTTCAATCATTACAATACTTAAAACAAAATAATTATTTCAAGAAGTGTTACTTGCTTACAATGAAGAAATCCTTAAGGTATTTTATTAAAGTCATAAGTTTTAAGACTTATTCTTGCCCACTTGTAAGAAATTCATAAAAGCATCAACATAAAATGCTTTCGATCATTTTAATGCTTTGAGATGAAATCAATAATTTCAAAATTTTATTTGCTTACCTGTGATAGCTTCAATCCCCTTCTTCCATCGTTTTCTTTGCCTTTGCCGAAATAATTGAAAATGACATTTTATTTATATACATAAAATTTAAATCTTGCATCCCTTAGAGTTTTTTAATCTACATGAATCTACATGATTTTACACCAACTAACTTAACCCACTTGTCTTTCAAGTTGGGTGTTAATCTTTCACTTCACACATCGGTATGACATATGACTCAATTGTGACTATTCTTCCCATTTTGACCATTCCTTTCATTTTATTATCGTTATTTAGGGTAAGCTTTCAAGCTCATTTATAACCTTTAAGGTTAACTCAACATAGGGAGGTTCAACATCTCCCACTTGTCATTTAACATTCATTTTTGTATTTTCACATTAGTGCTCATTCAAGGCATCTATTTATGTGTTAGGGCTATTAGTTTAAATCTCAAGATGTTGAGATTTTATAATTTTCTCAAAATAGACCCCTCTTTTCTCATTTTACCACATTTTTATTTTATTTTTTCATTTTAGTTAATCATACTTGGTCATTTCCCATTCTTACCATCCATACCCTTCATGTGCACTCTCTTAGTAACACATACATTATGTGTCAATTAAATTTTTATAAAACAGCACTTTCCCTTCCATTTTTGCTTAATTTAGATACTTATTTTTCACATAATTTAAGGTATAATCGTGTAATTAAAATCCATTAAATAAATTTCTGAAAATAGCAACTTTTCTTCCCATGTTCTCCACCTTGGACGTCCCCTTCATCATAGCCATATAAACAGATTTTTATTTTTTATTTTCAGCCCTTTGGATGTCCCATCTAGCTCCATATTTAAGGTATTTTACCCTAATAATCACCTACCTATCAGTTTGCTCAAGTCATGCATCATTTTCACCCTATTTGAATGGAAAATTTCACCTAGTTGTTAAACCAAAGTTTCACTCAACTAAGGTTTATCAAAGATGCTTGGTTTAACATATATTAAACATGAAAATAATTCACATAATCTTTTCATAACATAAGCTCAAAAAAATAACTTTAAATGGAATTTAACAAAAATTTCATCTTAGTGCACATGTTGTAAACAAGCCTAGATTCACCTATAACTTCCTTACATCCTTGAATTAAACCTCCTAATTCATTTGACATTCAATAAACCTATCAAGGGCTTCATAATCATCATTTAGGGTTCATAATGAATCAAATTTATGATTCATGAATTGAGCTAAAAGCTTAAAAATTATCAACCCAAACTTGGTTTAAACACTTACATGATATTGCTAGGTTTTAATTGCTCCTTGCATAACTTGGTTTCCTCCTTTCTTCCCTTCTGTTTTCTCCTTTTTCTTCTTCTTTTCTTCCCCTTTTTTCCTCCTTGCTTGGACAGTAAGCTGCTGCCTCTTTCCTTCTTTTTTTTTTGTTATTTTTTCTACCCAAAAGTGGACGCCAAAGTTGTCTGCCAAGGGGGCTTCAAGCTGTCCATGTTGCCCCTTTCTATAAGGGTGCATTTTCACCTCATTTTTGACTTAATAATTCTCATAATTATCTACCCCATTTTCATGTTTATCCCTTGAATTTTTATTTTATATATAATTTTTAAACAAAAAATTCTGCCCATACGGTCCATGGTCACATCCTTATGTGGCTGCCCATTTTTGACATTTTGTGAGCACAAAATTGTCCAAATATTGTTGCCCAATTAACGTCCCTACATACAGCTCCTTTATCATGCATTTTTGAATTTTAAAAAATGCAAAATTACTCTAAAAAATCTCTCTTTGAGACACCTCATTTATACCCTTAAATGCATTGACTTTTGCATTAATGCGAAACCACTTTTTGATGCAAAAAGTCAAAAGGTTTTGTCCATATGTGATTAAGCATTTTTTTCATATAATTTAGCTTAATCCATTCTATCCATATGATAGAGCACTTCGTTTTAGCTGTTCGTAATAATTTTCATCTGAAAACGATGTCTCTAATGTAAGTTATTGTAATTTGAAAATACTCTTGCATTTTCATGAAGTTAAATCATTATCACCATAATGAAATCATGATTAACATAATCCATACCATTCTTGAGGTAGAGCATATCATCATGTGCCTACCTTTCAAATTTCACGTCAATCCGCCTTATGGGTGTCAAGTTATGAATTTTCTAACAATAACCTAATTTTATCCCATCATTATCACCAACTTAATCATATTTAATAGAATAATTGACCATGCCATATCATCATTTTCGTACTTCATTTTTTCCTTTTTAAGCACATTAACTCATATTGGGCTAAGGTGATTAACTTAGCCACCTCACTTAGTTATTAACCCTAATTTTATTCATCAACTTAAATTGTACCATTAATTATTCTTGAATACCTAGATTACATTTATTGATCTCAAAATATTTTAGGTATCATAGGGTATTTTGAACTTGATTAGAATCTATGCGGATATATATATGTGATCTTTTTGATTGCTTGTTATGTAAGGATGAATTTCAATGATTTTCCTACTATATGAATGTCTTTATAGTATGAAGATGTAAATGCATAAATATAGAGTTGAATGGTATATTGTAGAACGAAAATTGAAATACTTATGAATAACATGTCTTGTATTCCATACTACCCCCTTATATATTATAGGGAGATGCTGTTGAATTTTTCTTAGGTCATATGATATGCGTTGACTAACCATTGAAAATATTTAGGCAGCGGGGCATTACACTTAAGGACCAGCAAACGTTCAAGTGTGGGATATTTGATAATTGAAAATTAATAATATATTTTGTGAGCATTTTATACTAATTTGGTGGGTAATTATTTGAGTTTAATGTAAAATTTGGTTTAAAATATGTTTTTGCAGCATTCAGGTTTTAAATATTAATTTTAAGCGACCTAAATGATTTTTATAATTTTTTGGCTTAAACTTATATTTTTATTTGTTTCCATAAATCCAAATATGCTTGATATTTTTGTTGGGCTTTAAACAATTTTTAACCACTTGTCTATTAATTTGATAATTTAATATCTATTTTTTTCAAGAAATCAGATTCCAACCGTGGGGCCCACCATACGATCACATCAAGGGGCATATAAGCAATTCAATTAATTCAGGTCATCCATTCATGTGCACCATCTAGATTTTTCAGCAACCAAAATAAACCGTCCATTTTAGTGGGGCCCACCAAATTTTTAGCACACAAAAAATCAAGCAAGTTGTCCGTCCGTCCATCCATCCATCCAGTTTTAATTGCAGCGGGCTTAGCCGTCCAAATTCATGCATCCAATGGAACCATCCAGATGTTGCAGCTCAACCAACCATCCAACAAGGCCCACCAGAAATCTGCATTGAGTAAAATGCCAACCGTCCATTTATTTTGATTTTAGTAAAAAGTCCATCGCCCTGAGCTAAACCATGCGTGCAGCTAGTCAATTTAGCCACCGTCCATCTGGTCATTTAAATTAACGGCTGAAGCATGATCAATAAGATCCATCCGTCCATTCAAGGCTAGAAATTTCTAGCAAATTATGCAAATTTGTGTGAAAAAATTCAGTAGCTTCAACTGATCCAGGCCGTTAATCCAAGCCTTGGTGCGCAATTTTATTTGGTGTATTCAATATTTCAAAATAGATGCTCAATCTTAAGCAGCTTATCATCACCACTCACATTGATCATCTCAGCCATCTGACCATGATGTAGCAGGCGGTGGTAAACTTCTTTGCAGAACTCTAAGCAGAACATCGTACACAAACCAAGTTTATGTGAAGAACGGATTAACTGCATAGGCTTTAATTTGCACCATTATAAATTAAAGGATAGACAAGGAGAACGAGCAGAATTTTAGAACGCAAGATGTTAGACGGAAATTCTGGGCAAAAATTACAGCAAAAATTTAGAGAGAGAAAGCACGGGTGGAGAAGGCAAAGAGCATAGGCAAGAGGCAAGGTGACGAGTTGTGTGGAGTGGCCGACAGACCATCGGGGTTTCCAACTATTAAGCTTTTCTTTCTTCTTCCATTTTTTTATTGTCTTGTTTAAGATGAATTTTAATTTTAATTTTATTTTAGACTTAAATGTGTGTGGCTAAATCCTAAATCTAAGGTTTAGAATGCAGCATACATACAATATAGCGCGGTGGGTGGTTTTGATTTGTTTATGATGGATATTGTTGTTAATTTAATATTTTATATTTTTATTGCTTGCTTTGTACATGGGCCCGTACTTTGGCATGGTTCCGTATATTCGGTGATGGAACCGAGAGGTAGAAGTCTAATAATATACAATAATCAAAATATTAAATCTAAAAATTAAAGACTATGAGGATAGACATGATGACCTTAAGGAATTTCATGAATAATCCACAAAACTTAATAGATTCTATTTAACTTAATCTGATGAGAATAAGTTATTAAGAAAATTAGGGTACGCCTTGTAGGCTTCGAGAGAAGATACACGGATAAATTAGGATTTATTCTCCTTTAACAAACAATATCCAAATTAAATAATTATACCATTATCCGTGACAAAAGACGCATGTGAAATCCTAGATCCTAGATACTCATATCCTTATTTTCTAATATTTTTTCTAGTTCTGAATTCTTTTTTTCCCACCTTTCTATTTTCTATTCTATTTTTACTCACTTTTAAATAAAAAAGCATTAAAAGAAAAGCTTATAGTCTCAAATTCCTTGTGGATCGATATTTTATATATTATACTCTACGACCCATGCACTCGTGGTAAGATTACGCACAAAAGACAAGCAGAGGTTTCATTGAAAGTGTGATCATCAATTGCTTATGTTATTTATGAAAGGCCTTATAGAACAAGAATTTAAAAGAGAGCTACGACTCTAAGTTATATTTGACGTAAGTTAGTGGACCCCAAGATAGAAGGGGTATGTGTTTAGAAAGTAGAATAGGGAGATTGTTCGAACCATGATAAAAATTTTGTATGTTTCTGCGTGAAATTAATCTTCATTATTTTTGCTCCCCTATCTTAGTTCTACATGTGTCATTTAAGGGAAATTGAACTAAAAAGGGTTAATACATGATCTAAAAATTTTTATTTGCCCAATTCCTCCATCGTCTTTTAGGTAAAGTCACTAAAATGGAAGAGCATGGAGATGGATAAAGTTAAAAGGTTGTTAAGGTTTAGTGGCCATGTTACAGTAGATTGTGTTAACAAAACTGGAGCTAGCAATGTTATGGAAAACAATTGGAAGGTGTAGCTAAAGAGCCATACAAAGAACCACATTGAAACTAAAATCATACATAGAAGAGGGGCCACAAGTTGGAGGCTGACTTTTGCTTCTATGAAAATCTAGAAATTGGAAGGAGAAGTTGAATCATGAGATTTGTTAAAGCACCTTGACAATATATGTAATGTCCCTTAGATAATTTTGGGGGATATTTTAATGAAGTAATGGGTATCACCGTAGTGATCAATAGGAATTTTAGGTCAGAGAGGTAGATGAACTCATTCAAGGATGTAATTAGTGATTGTAACTTGGTGGATGTGGGGTTCGTGGATCCAAGTATGACTTGGAGAAATAACTGTAGGGGTCTTGATAGGGTTGAAGCTAAATTAGACAGAGGATTAGCTAAGCCTAGATGGCTTTGGTTTTTCCTTTTGCTAAGCTCTATCATCTTGAAACTGACTCATTAGAACATAGCCCCATCATAATGTGTTTAGATGCTAAGATATTAAATAATCAACTAAAAGTTTTCATGTATGAATTATTTTGGGCAAGAGATAAAGAATCCCATGATGTTATTCACAGTGACTGGTGTAGACGATAGGGAAGCAGTTCATTTATATTTAAAGTGATCAATAGGAAAATTTAGTACTATGGTAAAAGATTGGTGGAATGGAACAGAAATAAAAGGGTAATCTTCAAAAGAAAATCAGAGAGAAGCAACATGCTGTTAGAAGATGAGGAGACCCTTTGGAAACAAAGGTCAAAAGTCCATTGGCTTCAAAATGGTGACAGAAATACAATCTTCTTTCATAAAATAACATCAAACATGAAGAGAAGCAACTATTAGTCCCCAGTTTATTTCAAAACCCAGAGGAGAGGGGTAAATTGAGTTCTTAAATTTTTTTAAAATAATTTCAAACTTAACCCTTGTAATTTCAATCACCTTGAATGAAATATAAAAAGCTAGAGAGCAAAAGAAATATGTACAATAGACACAACAAATTATAGTGGTTTGGGCAACCTTTCATACTTCACTACTCCAAGCACACATTCCCTTGTATCTTTGATTCCATTATCTCAGTAGTGATTACAAGTAGAGACTTTGCTATCTTCTAGATTGCAGCTTTAGAGGGACTTCACAATAGTTACAAAAGTAGACGATGAGTTCTACTCCAACCATTCACCCCTTATTTTAACTTGAACTTGGTCTTCAACACCAAGCCAGGTATCTCAATAAAACAAGAATGATTTTAAAAAAAGAATCTACACTTTACAAATTCATATAGAGCAGTTTCAGAACTTGAGAAGAGTCTTGTGTACTTAAGGAAGATGAGAACTTACACCCCTTTTTCAGTAGAAGTGAGGGTCTCTCTTTGAGGAACACTTAATGCACAATTAATTGTTTGAAAGTGGGAAGATGAAAACTTAATGAAGTCTCCTTGACATGTCTTAAATAATTGTATAAGACATTTGAATGTTAGGGAGTATGTAGCACACACTAAATGTGCCAATGTTCAAAATTTTCTAACCCAGAACATTTTTGTTCAACATTACTTTCTAAATTCCATCTTAAGTCGATTTGGACATGAGAATTTTCCTAAGTTACAAGTGAAGTCAACTTGGGTATACAACTTCACTACTCGTTGAAAACTTGAAACTTGAAACTTCATCAGTTGTGCTTCTTTATCTTCAAGCCTTGAACTTGAGTCAATGTGACATGAGACTTAACCTAAATCACAAGTGAAGTTGACTAGGGGTTGCAACTTCACTCTTGGTCCTTAACCAAGTTTTCATAGTTGTTTTCTAGAACACCAAGTATTAGAGCTAGGTTGACTTCTTACATAACTTCACCAAAGTCGTAATGTGAAGTTGACTTATTTCTGACTTCAATCTTCTAATTGTAGTAAGAAAAGTCTTTAGTCGCTCAATGATATCTAAGTCATAGGCAAAGTCGACTTCGATTTGTGACTTCACTGAAGTCGCAGGCAAAGTCGACTTGGGATGCTATTTCAACCTGTCAAGAGTCCACATTGTTCTTTTTGCCTCCAAAATGCCACTTCAAGTCGACTTGTGTTATTGACTTGACCTATGTCGCTATTAAAATTGACTTGGCATTGCTAATTTGATTGTTGCACTAGAAATTCAAAATTCTGACTTCAAACATAAAATCAAACACTTTAGTATCTTTAATATTATCAAATTTGATTGTTAATCATCAAAACATGAGTAAGTCTTAATTCACAAATTATCCAATTGAGTTCACAGCAACATTATTGACGGACTGTAAGATAGCATAAGAAAGATGATGTTATAGACAACTGAAAAAAAGGAGGTAGCTTTGGACCGTTTTAAATAGTTATTCTCAAGCAATGGTCCCTACAGTTTAGATGAAATAACTAATTTGAGTTGGCAAAAATTATCAGAAGATCAAAGTTTGAACCTTATAAAACTCATTAGTAAGGAAGAATTCATAATCATTGTGAAGGACATGAACCTCCTAAGGGCTATGGGTCTGAATGACTTGTTCATAATTTTTTTCAAAAGCAAACATAGTGGGAAAGTTGTTTTTGAAATGTGCAAGACCTTCACGGAATACAAAGATCAAGAGATCCAATAGAAGAAACTATTGGTCTTGAGTTTGTGGCAAAACTTAAAAGCGGGACGGTGAATTGGGTTCTTTTGAAACTCTCTCTTATATTAATTTTTAACCCCTTGTGAATCAAGTCCCCAAATGAAAACATAGAGTATAAAAGTGCAAACACAACAATAATATCAAAGACACATGATTATAGTGGTTTGGGACAACCCTCCCTACTCTACTCCTACAAGAGCACACCTTTTTGTCTTGAGTTCTACTATATTAATAGGATTACAACTAGAGTTTTTGCTCTCTTTCAGATTCTAGCTCTAGGGGGCCTTCATAACTATCACACAAATAGGTGGTGAGTCATGCTTCAACCACACAATACTTATCTTTACTTGACCTTGGTCTCTATTACCAAGCCAAGTAGAATCACAACAAAGCAAATAAAAATAGATTCTACAATTTACAGACTATATAGAGAAAGTTTCAACATGAGGAAGAACTTGTAGAGTGAGTTTGAAGGAGATCGTCTCAGTACTTGCAATGAATGGCATAGTTCTTCTTGTAGAGCACTTAAATGATCACTTAAATGCTTATAAGTTAGAAAGTGGAAGCTTAATCAATGCTCTTGTTAACCCTCTCCACTTCACTTGATGAGTCATAAATAAAGAGGGAATAAATTCGAACATTACGAAGTAGGTGTCACGCATTTAATGCATCAACGTTAGAATTTTTTCGACCATTACAATCCGAGTTGCACTCGGAGTTGACTTCAGGTGCGACTTCACCCAAGTCGCAGACTAGGGTCGACTTGGGTTGCAACTTAGGTGTTTAGCACTTTCTTCTTATGGATATTCTTCCTGGATCTTGCATCAAGTGCCATTTTGGAGTTGACTTGAACCTCCTTGTGCTCAAGTAGAATTCTGAGGTCAACTTGATGTGCAATATAACTCAAATTGCATCATCTAGGACTTCGCTCAAGTTGCAGTCAAAATCAACTTGAGTTGTGACTTGATTTCACCATATTCAGCATTAGAGATCTAAAATCCATCCAAGTCACCTATGGAATCCACTTGAGTTATGACTTGACCCAAGTCGCGTGCGAAGTCAACTTTAATTTTGACTTCACCTATTCACACGTCCACAATTTTAACATTGTTCAGAAACCGCCTGTTGAAGTTGATATTGGAGTCGACTTAGGTATCGACTTGAGTTAAGTCGATGCCTAAGTCGCCTTGGCTTTGCCACTTGACCTATCATGCCTCGAATTAGAAATTTCTTAACTTGAAACAACTTCGCACTCTTGTTAGTATCTTAAAATTCTCAAAATTGAGTTGTTAATCATCAAAACATTGATTATCTTGATTTGCTATTTAATTCAAACAGAAACTAGTTCACCTAAGTGAAATAACAATTATTCTCATTCTAAAGATTGATAGGCAAGCGAGATTGGAGAATTTAGACCTATCCTTTGTAATATGATCTACTGGATTTTCTAAAGGTTCTTTTTTCGATTTATATTACAATCATTTCAAACATTTGTCTACAACCAATTTTTTCTACAATTTTTTGTACATATCTAACAATTTCTAATACACCTATAACAAATTTGTCAAAACCATTAAATTGTGGACACTCCCATAAGGTGGGGAGGACTAACGCGACAAACTCATGCTCTTTTCTTTTGCTTCTATTTCCATTTGCTCTGTGCATACCCATCTTGAGGGGCAATTGCACATACCACACCGCCAATAGGCGTCATGGTAGATTTTCTACAGGTTCTAACAAACCAATTGAAGGGATGCTTCTATGATATCATAAAAGAGCAGTAAAGTGACTTCGTACTAGAACGTTTGGTAACGGATAATGTACTCATAGCTTATGAGGCAGTCCACCATCTGAGGAGGAGGAAGAATAAGAAAAGGGAGGTTATAGTAGTGAAGCTAGACGTGTCAAAAGCCTATGATCGAGAAAAGTGGGGGTTCCTATGTGAGATGATGCATAGGATGAATTTTCATGAGGCGTGGATTAGTTGGATGAGAATCTATCTACGCTTGGTGAGATACAGAGTGAATGAAAATGACTTTCTTACTTCTCTATTTTTATCAAAGAAAAGGCTTGAGACCGGGACACCCTCTATTCCCTTATCTCTTCCTTATCTTTGCGTAAGGTTTGCCTTTTATCATTGGTGACTTAGGTGTGTTTGAAAATTGATAAAATTTTTGGATAAAAAATTTTAGTATAAATATTTTTGAATTGATAGAAAATAATGTGATATGATAGAAGTAATGATAAAGAGTAAAAAGAATAAAGTAAATCAATTAGTTGTAAGGTAGTCATATAGGAAGATATGAAAAATAATTAAAAATAGGCTAATTATAAAGAGTGAAAAATTTTAAATTGAAAAGTTTTAGTTTTAAGAGTTTTGTTATAAACAAACATGCCCTTAAACTAGAAAAGGGCACTTCTCAACCTTGCCCTCATAAACCAAGCATTTTCTATCTTTTCTTCGTAGATGATGTACTACTTTTCTTGAAAACAAGTAAGGAGGAAGTCTCCAAGATGCTGAAAGCACTAAGTACTTATGGAGAGTGCTTAGGACAAATGATCAACATTGATAAGGCATCTCTCTTCTTTAGTGCCAACAAAAAGCCAGATATAAAAGAAACCATTTAGACATAGATTAGGTAAAATGAAAATGAGATCTACACATACTTGGGCCTTTCGGCTTGGTTGGGAAAAAATAAAAAAAGGTTGTTCTGAGATACATGAACGAGAGGATTTGGGGAAGGTTGGGGTGGAATAGAAACTTCTTTTCTTTGGCGAAAAAGAGATACTGATAAAGTTTATAGCTCAAGCTATACCATGCTCTGCAATAAGCCTTTTTCTTTTCCCAAGAGGTTTGTGCATGGAATTGAATGGCATAATGAAAATCATTTGGGTAACTTGGAGGGGGATGTGTCAAATAAAAGCGAGTTGGGGAATGGACCTTAGAGATATACGAGCTTTCAGTAAGGCCCTTTTAGCAAAGCAATTCTGGTGTCTTATTGATAATACCAATTTATTTTGCAATAGAGTGTTAAGGACCAAGCACTTTAGAGGGGACCATTTGGGACTGTAAAACTAGTGGATGAGATTCTTATACATGGAAAGGAATGCTAAGAACGAGAGATGCTATCTCGGAGGGGGGAAGATAAAGGATTGAAAATGGAAGAATGATCAAGTTTTAATGAGATAGATGGATGAAGAAAGAACTATGTAAGGTGGATCATTTACTTGAATACATTAAATAAGATATGAAGGTGGATTGCTTCATTGATCAGGCACAAGATATTGGAATAACAAGATGGTGAAAATGGTAGTAGGAGAAGTTGGATGGAGAATTGTTGGGGTATTTGCGCCATACCCCCTCTAAGTATGAGAAATAGCATTTTAGACCCCGATGTTTGTATATTAGCATTTTAGACCCTGATAAGTTTCGTTTTTTGCATTTTAAACGCTCCGCCCTAACGCCGTCTGCTACGCACCGTCTGGCTGTGTGAAATGACAGAAATACCCCTCAATAGAAACAAAATCATTGCCCTAAGGAGAAAATCTTTCCCAAATCGAACTCCCTTCCCAAACCAAAGCAAGCACTCTCCTCTTAGCATTTCTACTCTGTCCCCTCTTAGCATATCTACTCTCTGCTGAAACATGAACATGAAGATCTCCATGATTAACATCACCATCAGCTAGTTTCCGGAGGTTCAATAGATCTCCCTTCCATACAAAGCATCCGCTCTTGTTATAGGAATATGCAGAGCAAGAGCAATCATCCAAGCATGCTGCATGGCATTTTTCAATACCTTTAACAACTAAAGATCTTGAATTTAGAGGTAGTTTCATGTTAGGAATCCACAAAAACATCACTTTTTTACCATTCACAAAGTTATTCTCAAAACATAACACATCTTCCTTTGCTACACAACCTGAAGCCCAATCACCCGTCTCCCAATTTTTTTAGGACCGCGGCTGAAAGCCCTGCAAACATCCACACAAGGTTGAGCTGCTAGAATCACATACCCCAAAGTCCTCACAAACAACAAAAACATCACATTGGTTTGATGGGTAGGACATAAAAACATTCCAGTTCTTGGTCTGATCACAGACCCCAAAGCAAAGGCCCCACAAACAGCAAAAACATCACCGGTTGTTGAATGAGTTCTGATGGTATTGCTGGGATTAAAGGGAACCTTTGGCTGTCCCACACTTCAGTTCTCCAGTACCTATAAGAATCATTCCACAACATGTAATACTGATTGGTGCCAGCTGCTTCTATCTGGAAAGAGTAAGCACCGGGAGCAGGATCTTCTGAGTTTCTCCATGAAAAGAGGCGCTGGTGAAGTCTGGTGACTTTGTTCAAACCCACCTTTTGTTTAGGCAACCATGTATCTGTTGGGTGATCGAAGCTCTGTCATGTCACTCGAGACGAATTGGACCTATCTCTTAGGACAAGATTTCCATTGTCCATTATCCAAAGTCCCTTCACTTCACAATGTCGTGCCTCTTCTAAAAGTCTAGTCTTTCCTCTTTTCATCTTAAAAGCATCTCAACCAATGTCATTTACGTCATTTTAAAAAAAACCACGTGCATAATAGGACGGCCAGACGATGCGCAGCAAACAGCATTAGGGCGGAGGGTTTAAAATGTAAAAGACGAAACTTATTAGGGTCTAAAATGATAATACGCAAACTTTGGGGTCTAAAATGTTATTTCGCATACTTAGAGGGGGGATGTGAGAACCAGGTATTTTATTTTATTTTTATTAAAACCCTTCTTTATTATGAGGTAATTTATGAACATTCTACTAGGAATTTATGATGTTAATGGATTAATAACTTATACAGACATTGTTGAGCACTACAACTATTTTCCACCTCGCAGAGTAGGTACAAATTTTTAACTATTAAGTCATAGAAGTGGGAAAGTTAATTACAAATTGTGATTAGACCCGACCCATGCTTCGACCCGACCCGACCCGATGAGGTTCAGTTTATAAGGAGGAGCCCGCGAGTTAGGGTTCATCTTCCTTTTTGCGCCCGACTCCATTTCCCTCTTCTTCTCTACCTCTTCTTTTCTTTCCTCCTATTCAGTACGATCCAGCTGTGGATTGCTTCAAGAAATCTCTATTAACTGGCTTAGAAGTCATTGATTCCAGTCAAGGAAGCTCCGAATTTCTGCAATCCAAGCCCAGGGTTGCTGTTTTTGGGGAAAATCACGATTAAGGTAAGTAGATGCTACCCTTCCTTGATTGAATGATGAAATTTCGTATTAAACATGATGTGAAACTGGGGGGGGGGGGTGCGTGACACCCAACAAATCCATGGTTTGGGGCGTAGTGTTCGTAACAGCTAGGGTAAGTAAGGTTTGAGGGTAATTTATCGTGAATGAGTGAATTTATGAAGAAGAGGACTCGTTAGCAGCTTTTGTAGTCTTAAAATGTGATGTTAGTTGATTCGAATCAAACGAGGGTACGAACTAGAGTTTCCTCTTTCTGTGCCTACCATGTGTTTGTTAAAATGCTCGTGTGGCAGTTTTATACATTGAATTGAAAGTAAACCTTGTTGATGTTGTATGTGTAGTTGTGACATGTATTCTTGTATGTTATATATGAGGTGTTATTTAAAATGATTGGTTGTAAAAGGGTTGTTCATGGCCCCTGATTGACATGAGGAGAGGATTGTTCGTGGCCCTTGATTGACATGAGTGGAGGATTGTACGCGTGCTTCTATTTATATGTGATTATATGCATATGATCTTGGGAGTGGGTATCGGACCCATATATTTTATTTTGATCATGACATGCGCATCCAAAACTTTGCTTATTCCACTTTGTGCTAACCATTATCTACTTACTGAGTCTATTTAGACTCACGTGATTTGTTATTCTTTTTGTTCTTTAGATCCCAGGTCAGGTGGGGAACTTCAAGATGGGGCAAGTGGAAGACCAAACCTTGGAAACCATTAGAATATCTTTAATTAAAGTTATTTTAATGTTATGCTCTTTTGACATTAGCATTATGTAGACGGTTATGAAACTAGACTTGATCTTGATAAACAGATTGTATTCAGTATTTAGAATTGGATTGCGATTTATGTGGATGCATGTAGTTATGATTGTTCGGTTTGCTCATTGTGTATGGATAAGTTTGAATGATTTCCTTCCATATGAATTCCCTTATCATATGAAGATACAAATATATAACTATAGAGTTAAATGTCACATATTGTAATGAATTTGAATTGCTTATGCATAATAGGCTATGTATTACATACCACCCCTAATATATTATGGGGAGATGCTGCCAAAATTTTCATAAGTCATATGGTACCCCTTTTGATTAGTTATTACGAATATTTAGAATTGGGGTGTTACAGGGGATGACGCAAATACCCCGAGATTTGTTAGACTAATCCATTTACCATCTCAAGAAATAGAAAATAAATAAGTAGTTCTAGAAGGAAGACGCCGATGGGAGGTTCTTAGTGAAATTAAGATATAGGATAACAAAAGCTAACTTTGTTCTTTTGCAAGGCAAAACAGGTGCAGGAGAGAACATCTAGACGATTTAGTGAAGAAGGCTTTCAAGAAGCTTTGGCGCATAAATTTTTCTGAAAAAAGTTAAAGTTTTTGGATGGAGTTTATTTAAAGATGCTATCCCACCAAACAAAGTTTGCAATAGAGATGTATCACACTGAACTCCAACTGTATATTTTGCAACAAAACAAAGGAAAATACAAAGCATCTCATTATCTTTTGTGACAATATAAGACAAACTAGAAGCAAAAATATCAAAGATGAAGAGATTTTGATACCGGGAAAGTTGTCGATTGCATCTTCAAATGGGTAGCGCACTAGAAGGATAGAAAGGGGCTCGAATTCTTTATCTTACAGTGCGAGAAGCTCTAGTTTATAAGGAACCAAATGATAGAAATAGAGGAAATGCCATCTTTTGATAATATCTTGGGATAGTGTCGAAACTATAAGTAGGATTATAGATTAGCACAACAGTAGGTGGAACAAGTTTAATATAAGAGAGCCAACCCATGGGAAGTGTGCCCCGCATCTTTTGTCGTTGGAAGCCCATCATCCATCGTTCATTTATGTTCAATGGTCTGGATTTTAAGGGGCAGTTTTGGCATTCGAAAATATTGCAAGGTTTGGATTTCTACGATTTTCGTTCGACGACATCTCTCGCACACGCGGCTCCACTCCCAGACCCCTCATCTTCCTTTTTCTTTCTCCCCCATCTATGCCCTAGCTCGGTTCTCTCTTGCCTCGCTGTTTGTCCAGCTCTCCCATCACAGATTCATCATGCCCTGTTGCATCACCTCTTGTTTTCCCATCATCTCTTTGTCATCGCTGCACCATTTCTGCGATTCTCCCTCTTTCTCCCTGCTGCATCGTCATCTTCCATCTCTTCGGCTCCCCCTCTTTCTCCTTCCTTTGCCGTCGCTAACCCACGAAAAACCCGTCCCATGAGAAAATCGCGAGAAGCTAGACAGCGTGGATGGCTGTGGGCGTTTTCAGCATCTGAAAATTTTGAAGGGGCTATCGATTTTGGAAACCCATCAATGACGTTTGCAATTTTTCGGCTAAATCGAGAAAGGAAAAATACACCAACTCTATTGACATGGGAGAGAAAAACCAATGGTCGAAGAAGATGGGTTCATGCAACCATGGAGGACTTCGGGAGAAGGAAGATGGAGCATTGGAGTTCAGTACTCCAGCGATTCACTCTATTTTGGTGCACATGCAGCCCACTTGCAAAATGGACTATTAAAATAATTTTACAATTCTTCCAACAGTTATTTTAATAACTTAGTACTTCCTTCCCAACTTATTTAACTAAAATTTTTATTAGAAAATCATATTTTTCACAAAATTACACAAAATTTCTTTATTAAATGCAATTTTCATAATTTCAATGTGAAAAAATTGAAATCCATATAAAAGTATGTATTATTGAACTAATTTTTATAATTTAATATTTTTTCATAATTAAAGGTGTCATATTGATGTAATAATAAAATTATGTAAATCATTATATAAATCTATATTTAATTGAGCTAATTTTGTTGTTTTATTCTATTTTATATGTGTAATACCAAGTTATTCAAAAGTAAACATGAAAAATATATCTAAAAATGGATACTATGGAGATAATTAATTACAGTGTTTGGTGTCCTTTCGGAGTTTTGGAAATAATTTAATAAAAATATTTATTTTGAATTTGAAACATCAAAATAATTATTACTATGTACGTGAAATAAACAATTTAATACTAATCTATAAATATTTACTTTGTGAGTCATATTTTAATTAAAACTTTTATTTTTGACATTAAATTTTAATTTTATTTAAATCTGATTAACTTTGGTTAAATTTGATTGGACTTTATTTAGAGTTGTTCTGTAACATGAATTTTTTATAAATTTTTTATTTAATATAAATATTTACTAACTTGATAATTTTACATTGATTTTACTTGATGCCAATAATTTTTTATTTTATTTTAAATTTATTAATTTTAGTAAAAATAAATAACATTACTAAATTAATACATTAAATTTGTAATATAAACTATAATACTATTATTTTATAATTTTAATAATTTTATTATAAAATTTCTATATTATTAAATATAGTTATTTACTAAACTGATAACTTAAACAATCCTAAAAAGTAACTTATTTATATTATTAAATCTAAATTACAGTTATATATACTTTAAATAAATATAATTTATTATAATTTTAGTTTTAAAAAGTCATATATAATTATTACAATTTTATATATTTATGCAAATTTTCATTTCATTTAATTTAAATTAATTATTATTTTTAATTATAATTTATATGCTTATTTAGTTTTAAAATTATTTAAAGATTTGAATAATTCTAAAATGAATTATTAAGTATATTTTTTTTTCAAAATCATTTAGTTTATTTAAATCTCTTGGACAATCAAGATTATAGATCAAGAATTTTAGACATGAGGGTAGGGGCATTAAAAATTATTTCTTTTCTAATTAAAATATTCAAACAATTATTTTTTATTCTACGGGAGAAATGTGTGAATGGCATGGATCTTTGCAAATTTAAAGTTCTAAATTAATCAAAATAATTATTTTCATCAACTTCGCATAAGGTATTTATATTTGTATATTTCTTTCAATTAAAATGAAAATAATAATTTTTAATTAATTTTTAAGACAAAATTCAATCATTGATATTTTTTATTTTTGTATAAGCTACATGATGTCAAAGATACAAAATACATAAGTCTAAACAATCCCAAAAATCATATATATTTAGTTTATTTGAATCTAAATTATAGTTTTATATCGAAAATTTTTATTGGACTTTAAATTTGATAGGACTTTATTTAGAAGTGTTCTATAACAAGAAGATTTTCTATAAATTTTTAATTCAATGTAAATATTTATTAAATTGATAATTTTACATTGATTTCACTTGAAGGAAATAAATTTTTATTTTTATTTAAAATTTATTAATTCTAGTAACAATAAATCACAATTAGTATATTAATATGTTAAATTTGTAATATAAACTATAATAATATTATTATATAATTTTAATAAATTTTATTATAAAATTTCTATTAAATATAGTTATTTACTAAATTGATTATTTAACCAATCCCAAGAGTAACATATATTTATATATTAAATCTAAATTACAGTTATATATAATTTATTACAATTTTAGTTTTATAGCATCATATATATAATAATTTTTACAGTTTTATATATTTACGTAAATTTAGATTTCATTTAATTTAAATTAGTTAATATTTTTAATTATAAATTTATATATTTATTTAGTTTTAAAATTATTTAAAGGTTTGCGCAGTTCTGAAATGAATTATTAATTATATATCTTTTGCAAAATACACAAATTACGTAAAATATTATAGGTGTTAAATTATGATTAATTTTTTAATTTAAAAAATTAGACACGGTTAGATACGGTTAGATGCTATTAGATGCAGTTAGATGCGGTTAGACACTGTTAGATGCTATTAGATGCAGTTAGATGCGGTTAGACACTGTTAGATGCAGTTAGACGCGGTTAGACGCGGTTAGACGCGATTAGATGCTGTTAGATTAAGGCGGATTTCATTAAATTGTATTATCTAAGTTTCAAATTCCGCAATGAAGGTGTAAATGACCTTATAAGGGGTCTAGAATCATATTATAGGCGTTAAATTAGGATTAACTTATTAATTTCAAAAATTAGATGCGGTTAAATGCTGTTAGATTAAGGTGAATTTCATTAAATCATATTATCTGGGTTTCAAATTCCGTAATTAAGGTGTAAATGACCTTATAAAGGGCCTAGGATCATATTACAGGTATTAAATTAGGATTAACTAATTAATTTCAAAAATTAGATGCGGTTAGATGCAGTTAGATGTCGTTGGATGAGTTAGACGAGGTTAGATTAAGGTGGATTTCATTAAGTCGTATTATCTGGGTTTTAAATTTTGTAATTAAGGTATAAATGACCTTATAAGGAGCCTAGGATCATATTAAAGATGTTAAATTATGATTAACTTATTCATTTTAAAAATTAGATGTGGTTAGATGTAGTTAGATGCGGTTAGACGCTGTTAGATTAAGGTGGATTTCATTAAATCATATTATCTGAATTTCAAATTCCGTAATTAAGCTGTCAATAACCTTATAAGGGGCCTAGGATCATATTAAAGGTGTTAAATTAGAATTAACTTATTAATTTCAAAAATTAGATGCGGTTAGATGTTATTAGATGTGGTTAGACGCTGTTAAATTAAGATGATTTCATTAAATCGTATTATCTGGGTTTTAAATTTTGTAATTGAAGTGTAAATGACCTTATAAGGGGTCTAGGATCATATTACAAGTGTCAAATTAGGATTAACTTATTAATTTCAAGAATTAGATGCGGTTAGACACTGTTAGATTATGGTGATTTCATTAAATCGTATTATCTGGGTTTCAAATTTCATAATTATGATATAAATGACGTTATAAGGGGCTTAGGATTATATTACAAGTGTTAAACTATGATTAACTTATTAATTTCAAAAATTAGATGCGGTTAGATTCTATTATATTCAGAAAATAAAAAAATATTGATAAATTTTCAAAAAATCAAGAAAAATAAAAGAAATTGTTATTTTTGAGAGTACCTTAATTACATTAACTTTAAATAATATAACATAACTCCTAATAAAAATTATATTTTTCAACTTTACCAATTATAATGAAATCTTATTAAAAAATAATTTTTTGTACACAAATATTTTTAGAAATTGTCAAATAATGAAAAGTTATGTCTACATGCATTTTAGTACTTGATCTAGCAAATGAATGGAATAGATTGAGATTTTGTATATATATATATAATACAAATTTTATCAAAAAACCAAACATACTCATGTTTTTAAACAAATATACTCATGCTGTAAAATTCCACAATGCCCCTACTTCCTTTTTTTTTTCTCATTGGGAAGGCTTCCGCTGGGTTGGGCCCTCTTAATATAAAGGTTTCAAACACCAAGATGGATAAAATCACAAGCTGGATATCACAAAATCAATGTAATGGACGGTAGGATGCTTTTGAAGGTGGATTGGGGTTTGGTGTAGTTCTAAAGAATGCAAATGGGCCTTTTCTAGTTGTAAAATACAAGAGGATTGATGGACTAACAGATTCACTTGTAATAGAAGCTATGACTTCCTATTTTAGACTGGAGTAGAAGATTGAACGCGATTTGCAACTTCTAAAGTTGGAGATTTTTTTTTTTTGATGGCCAAAAGCCCAATGCTCTTTTGGCAGTGTTTGCATTCAATGGGATTTGCGTCTCAATCATGAGACAGCTTTGCCTCAATGAGACACCAACGGTGCTAAGGCCGGATTCTCTCTAGAGTTAGAGATTGACTCCTTATTTGTCAGTTATTTAAATGAGGAATGCCCTATTTTGTCATTGGTGGGTATTCTAACACAGAAATTTCGACTCTGTGCTAGCTCAATCCATTCCATAAAGTACTGATTCATTTTTAGTAATGGGGACATGGTCGCCCACGTGTTAGCTGACTATGCAACACTAATGTATGATAAAAGCGTTGCTTGGTAGGGAAGGCCACCAAGTAATCATCTACACATCGATTTTTTGGGAGATTAAGAATGAAATACATAATTATTTTTATAAAAAATATCATTTCCATGCGAATAAATAATTCTATAAAATAGTATTATATTCTAATGCATATATAAATGAATGTATGCATTTTTCTGAATTTACACATGAATGTATCTATTTTTGTGCAAACGTGACTTATGCATATATTTATTTGGATGAAACTTGATGTCTTAGCTAAAAAAGTGATGTTAATTATAATAAATAAACTAAATGTTGCATCAATTATTAACATCTAAAAAATAGAGGAGATTATACGAACATCCTTCTTTGTAGCCGGTATATAGCAGCTAAATAGTTGATGATGCGTATATGTAACTATTTCCTCATCAAATGCACCAAAACTTTCTGCTACATTGATTGATTTATTTCCTCATTGAACGCACTAAAACTTTTAGCTACATTAATTGATTTACTAGCTGTCATACGCATATACTTTTTTTTCGAATAAGTCATACACATATACTTAAAAGTTAAGAGCGACAAAAAGTTGCTTACGCAACCCAAACTACAACATAATTAGTTGCATATAGTTTCAGGAGATATGATCAGTTTGCCCGGCTAAAAATTATATATATATATTATAAAATCATTAAATTAGATGTATTTAATATATAAATCCAGCTTTACCATTTTTAGAGAAGTGCAATTTTTTTTTTGAAATTTTAATATTTTAGTTATTTTGAAAACACTAGCCCAGGCGAACACCATATCTTGGTAACAGAATCACAACTCTAGCATCGTATGCAACATATGTTGGTGTGTCGTGCATACATGCTATATGCAGCAAGCAATAATATTATATGTAGGGAGCAATTTGCTGCACATCAATTATTGCGTATGAGGGTTTTTTTTCTAGTGTAACAGATTGAATTTGTTCTTAACAACCTTTAGTACTAATTCAAATTGGTTTTATTTGATTATTTGTTATTAAGATACGAAATCTTTAATTGATTATGTAAGTGCTATTGTAGCTTATTTTCTGCATTAAGATTCCGGTTATCCTTATTGTAAGAAAGTATAAAATCTGGCTAGTTTAGATGAGTTATTACGTTTAAAAGTAGCTGTGCCTCGAAAAACGTTGTCAAAGGGCAATTGGACAGGTTAAATCAGATAAAATCTAATGAAGGTAGATGGCCTGCTAACGGAAAGATCTTTCGAATTGGAATCGTATCAGCTGATCAAGGTCTAATGGAATAGCACCAATTTAGATACCTAGGTAAAGCATGATAAAAAGGCAATTAAAGTTGGATATGATTGTTTTCAATAATTAAGCACTAGCGAAGTGACAAAAGTTGCTTCTTCTCTCTTTTTTTTTTTTTTGATGAGATGCTTCTTCTCTTCTTGTTTTTAAAAAATTGAAAAAGGCGTTGGGACCCAAAGATCCAAGATATTATTGCATGCATCACATACATTATTATAAATTTAGTCGATGAGGAAAAAACAACCGTGTAAAAGGAAAAATTATATTAGCAACGCAAAAACAAAATTTCCTAAATTGGTTGCGTCTAACATGCATGTGGTTGCATTAGATATCATTTGGGGGCAAACAAGTATATATGGAAAATATACCTATATGGGACTCATATACAGCGAAATTAAACAAATAAAAGGATTTTCAAAATACTATAAATGATACTAAATACAATGAACAAAGTGAATTTTTTATTAACCATTAAAATTTTAAATGTAGAGAGGATTACATAGAAAATGGGTTTCACAGAAGCAAAACCGTATATGAGCTCCACTTCTATATAACTAGGTTACACAAAAGTTGAGCCATGTAATCCCTTTAAATTTTTAGATTTTGATCATTGATAGAAAATCTAATTCATTCATTGTATTTGGAATCATTTGTTTATTTAGGAGATCAAGTTTTCCTCCAATTAAGTATATTTGTGGGCCACATTCATTGAAATATGTATATATTTATGTGTAAATTATAACAAATGCTTAAATTCATTCACACATGTATTGGAATATAATAATACTTTATAGAATCATTTATCTACATAGTAGTGATATTTTAACTAGTTTATATGTTGAAAAACTACTTTAAAATTGATATTTTAGCATTAAACTATTTACTATGTTGATTTTATACATTAGATGGGACTCGTATACAGTGAAATTAAACAAAAAGTAGATTTTTTAAAGCACCAAGATTCTAAATATGAAGGGGGTTACATAGAAAAAATTTCAAAGAAGCGGGACCAAATATATTTAGGTATGTACAAATAGGCTGTTGTATATAAATAAATACGGTCATTCTTAAAAACTTATTAGATAAATGTGGCAATAGACAACATTATATGCAGCAAATTCCTATGTGACTATAGATACTATCAAGGGTAGGTTCTGCATTTACTGTTATTTATAGTCAAATTCGAATTTAATAGTAAATATATGGTTGAATATAAGAAATATTCTAACAGTGAAAATAGTGGAAAAATGTTAATGTTAATAATCCAATCTAAAGTGCATGGGAAGTAAAGTATTTCTTTTATAATTTGAACGTGTTAGATTTAGATCTTATTCTATCAAGCATTAATGAGAGACATACATATGAGATTGTGTGGTTACTTCTTTTGGTTAGTTTTGATGATGACAAAATGCAGTTGATTTGATGATCTTGATTTTAAATGTGTTGATCATAATTGGCAAGTGGTGAGATTAATTAGATCTTAATTTTGAATATGTTTGCTATGTGGAAGAAATTAGTTTGTGCTCTTTTACAAAATATGAAATTGAAATAAGTATGGTATATTTGTGAAATAATCTCTTACTTAGTGATATGATAATTCTTTTTAAGAGGTTGCTTTGAGGTGGATACTCATGTTTACCTAGTGGGTAAAATTTTGTGAGAATATACCTTTAGTATTTGCAATAATGAATGAAATATGCTATATATACTTTTGAGAATAATTTTTATGGATAAACATGATTTGAGGTAGAACTTTCTCTTTGAGTTTGAATTCCATGAAATAGAGGAAAGGTTAGCATTTTGTCCCGAAAATGGTCAACTAATTTAGTAGCAAAAAACCACTCAGTCTTTGCAGTGTAAAAAAAGTCGACCTTTGTAACAAGAAACATGTAATGTTTTCTGTGAAACCCTGGCCCACATAGGGCTCATTTATATGCATTGGGAATATAAATATAACTCATGTATGATTTAATTGAATTATGAATTATTTTCTTTGCAATTTTTATGATTTATTGCAATTAGGGTTAATGATTATGAATGATGATTAAATTAATCATTATAAGCCGATATGGGTCAATATGATTAAAGTGGCCTAATGAGGACTGGAAAGTATTAGTGTGTCATGAATAATTAATTTAATTTTCATGTTTTGATTAATGACAATTAAATGATAATTATAGAATTAAGTTGAAAAATGCTAAAAAATTCATAACTTGACGCCTGTAAGGCGAATTGAGATGAAATTTGAAAGGTAAGCGCATAATTTTGTGCCTAATCCTATTGATAGGTTAGATTATAAAATTTTTGATGGATTAGAGTGATAATTACTTATTTTCATCCAAAATTCAAAAGTTAATTTCAAATGATCATAACTTAAGATAGAAAAGTCATATTGAGACAAAATTTGAAATGATCGGTTAAAATTATGAGGTCAACACTATGGAAGGATTGGATTAAGATAATTATTATGGAAATATTCCTAAACGGAAAAAAGGCTTGTAGCTTTGACTTTATGCACCATAAAATAGCTTTGCATTTATGTAAAAGTCAAGAGGATTAATTTCATAATTAATGGCACAAAAGAGGTGTCAAAAGGAGATGATTTCAAGGGAATTTTGTGAATTTCCTAAAATGGCAAAATCCATGAAAAATCTCATGCATAAATGTTGGATTTAAAGAGCTAATGGGCTAGCTCAATGGAGGCATATGTATGTGGCACTCCATGGACGTCCAAGGGCCCCAAAATGTGATTTTTGTGATTTTTTATATATAAAATCTATACCTAATATATCTAGGGAACCAAGGTGATTAAATGGCTATAAATTAGAGTGGAAAATTGTGGCAAAAAGATGTCAAAATTAAAGCCATGTGGACATGACGAATAGTGGATAGCAAGGTAGGCTTCATGAGATGGACGTCCAAGGGCTGTTGCTTGATTTTTTAAGGATGCTAAATGAGCATCTAAGTGAGCTACTAGCTAGGGTAAATAAATGATCATAAATTTAAAGCTGAATTTTGTGAAAAAATTTCGAAAGGGGCAGCTACAATGGACGTCACTTGTGTGGATAGCTTGGTGGCCCATCAATGCAATGGATTTTGATGGATTTTTACATAGATAATTTTCTAATGTACTTGGATCTGGATGTGCCATGTCAACAAGGGATAAACATGCCTTAATTCACCCTCAAATGATGTAGCAAGTGGGCTCAAAAAGCTAGAAAAAAAATCCAAGCTATATAAGGTATGGACGTCCATATACTATACAGGTTGGAGAGAGAAAGTTCAAGGGAAAAAACCCCCAAGCCAAGGCACCCTTGCACGTACCAAATTTAGCAAGGAAGGAGTAGGAAAAAAGGAGAAAAAGAGAAGAAAAAAGGAAAAAATGAAAAGGGGTTCAAGCTAGGGAAGTTGGATGCGAGTTTGATTCAATTCAAATAAGTTTACCTTGAGTTTTGAATCATTTAAACCAAGTTTTCTACCTCTAATTATGGGTCATGAATATGATTTATAAAGAACCTTTCAAGGATGATTTATTATGCTCTTGATTAGGGTATTGAATGATGATTGAATATTATGTATGAAATCAAGGGTTCAAGCAGGAGAAAATGGAAGTTAGGGTTGATTTTGGGTTGATAACCTATCTTGAATCTTCTTAAATCCATGTGAGAGGTTTCTGTTTTGAATTAATATCATGATTTAATGGATTATATATATTGATTTGGACATAAGTTATGAATTTTAGAAAGGATGGGAATTAGGGTTACATGTATGTATGACCCGATTTTCATGTTTTTATGCTATATATGATACATGAATTAGATTAAATGATTTATGAATGATTTATAGGGTAAAATATTCTAAATCTAAGGTACTTTGGACATCCAAAATGGGTTGAAAAATCTTGCTCAAAATTTGAACTTAAGGGCATGTGTAGGAACGTCCAAGAAGGAGTACAAAGGGTTACCCAAAATGCATATGGGTATTGCTGTTTTAAAAGCAACCAAAATATGAATTTTAAATATATGATAATACCCTAAATTTTTATTAAGAAAATTATGATTGGTTGCTGGAATTAAGAGGTTTAAAATCTATTTTGATTAAAGTACCGAAAGGGGCGTTGAAAGTGTGTAAAACGGGTCCCAAAGTTGCTGTTTTGGAATCCTATGATTAATGGATTAAAATTCAATAAAAATAATCTAAATGAAGTGTTGATTAAGGAGTTTAATCATGCCGAATTAGGAAGCAAGTTGCTGATTTAAAAAATTTTAAGAAACACATAATCTGTGTTGTAAAATGAGCATGTATGGAGAGATATGCATGAATAAATGATAAATGACTTATGTGGATTGTTAAAATGAAAAAATGAATAAAAATATGATGAAATGAATGATTATGTTGCTGTTTCGATAAATAATGATAATTTCAAATTTTAGGATTAATATATAAAGCTTAGGACGTCAACTAAGTGCTTAAAATGAGCACGACGTGTGAATTATGAAAAATATGTGAAAATGATAAATGGGAGTAATGAACCTCCATATGGTGATTAATGAATATATTATGATATATATGAATGTTACCCTACATATGAGTATTGATCATGTGGTGTAATGGATGGTATGATACATAAGTTTGTGCTATGTATGTGCACTTGACTTGGAATTCAAGTAAATTATGTATGTTAATGAAAGTGAGTTGGAAAACTAAGTTAAATGCAAGAAAATGAAAGTTATATGAAGGTTATGTCATTCTTACGTGTATAGGCAAAGGCAAAGAAAAGATCAATCAGGAAAGCTGACGTGATCAAGGTAAGCAAGCAATTTTCTAAATATTTTTGCTTCTCAACTTATTCTAAAATGGTTGCAAATGACTTTCTAACTACTTTGATTTGTTTAGCAAGTGATATTTGAATTTATTTCTAAGGTATTTAAGGATGGTCATTCCTTAGTTCAATATGTGTTAAAATGATCCTTTTATTTGCTATCTGATTTGTATAACTACTTTATTAAATATTTATGAAAAATAATGACTTATGAATTCATAAATGAAAAATCATGCTAGCATGTCAAAGATGAATTTTATGAATGGTTCATGTGCACAAAGCATTAGGTCCACCTTAAAGGTGTAAGTGGACCGATTGTTCCCCTTTGGTGTGACGAAGTCGTTAAATAGGCCAAAAGCTGGCGGCGCCCTCCCTGAGATAGGAGAAGATGGAGACGAATGGTTGTCTAGCTAACTTCTATCATATGACGGACATATTTTATGATCTTGCATCACATTATTCATGATGTACCTGTGATAGGTATAAGGAACATGTTTTCATGATATACCTTTGAGTGGGTATAATATTGCTTTCCATGATGTTTTAAATGAAAAGTGTTGCCTGCAAAATGAGTTGTATGAAAAATATACAACTTGCTTATTGAGTTTCGACTCATATTTTTTTTTCCAAACCCATAGACAGGTGAAAGAACGAAGTTGACAAAGGAGCATAAATCGGGCATTGAGGAATGTAAAACTTTATGATTACTTATATGTGTCGGTTACGGTGAATGGTTGTAAAATGGCTTGATATTGCTATCTTGATGTTCATATACGATTTATGCTATAACATGTACTTTGTGGACAAATGTCAAGGAATGTCGAGCATGTCATGAATAACTACGATTATCTATGATATAATATGTGTATATCAGGACAAAAATGACCTAAATGGGCACTTGATGGAACATAGCATAAAACTAACTCCTAAGAAGCAATGGTTAAATGGATAAATATCCATTTAATCCCGCCGTGTGATAGGACAACAATCCTGTTCACGTTTACCAGTCAATAACGATCCCGAAGTAAGGCTCAGGATGCAACGCTCGGGTTGGGGGCGCCACATTTTCTGAGTAACAAAAATTTAGTTTTAAGAATTGGATAAGCATAGAGTCTTTCAGTCTTATCTCTTAAGCCATATTTCAAGGAAGTTTTTGGTTATAAAAGAGCTTAGGAGAGAGCTTTAAGATATTAAGAGAGACACTAAAGTGCAAGTATAAGAGACTCAAAATTGTTCCCTTGTAAGATTGCTTTTAGTGGGATTCATATGCAAGCTAAAGTTGTAAATTCATGAAGGTATTAGTGCTAAGATTTAAAGCAACAAGTTGCTACTCAATATACATATTGCTACTCTGGCAAATATGCTAACTTGGTTTAATTTTTATATTTTCTTAATATTGATGATGATCAAACTAATAAAGAAGTGAATCAAGATATTAATTAGTATCAATCTAGATCTCAGCTTAACTACATCATTGTAACTTGTATATTGAAGTTGATCACTGGATTGTGTACTTACGTTGTCATGAGGTGGATATATTTACAAATTTATGCAAACTATATGAACGTACTTGTATTTTATCATTTTATAATTTTTGACTGTACCAGCATAATTAATATATACTTACAGATACACTCACACCATGACGAAGCTATCATGGTGCCATAGTAGTGTTAATGTATTTGTAATTATGGTTATACTACGTAGACGTTATTTGCAATTTCTGAAATTAAGTGAATATATCTACAATTATAGTCAAATTATGCGGATATATTTGCAAATTATCCTTTTATTTTTGGTGTAGTATTTATCATTGTTTCTAAGATGGTATACAAAATATTTATCATATAAAGCTTTAGTAACAAATTTTGATAGATTCTTAATAGAAGTAATTACTCTCTTTTTGTAGCTAAAGAATTACTTTTTGCTAGCGGTGCTCGTATCCTCTATCAATTAAAAGTCAAATTTTAGTAGTGATAACCATTAGTTTCACTAATTGCAATCGTTTGTCAAAGATTGCATACTTAAAATTTTTGTTTTTCTACTGCATGACATAATTTTAGCTATATGTAAATGGATTTAGCTAAAAATGCATATTTGGTTATATACGATTACTTTAGAATAGTGACATTTACTCAAAACGTACTCGATTTTTACATTTTATGCAATTGAAAATAATATTAAATAGTACTGAATGCAATTAATTATATTTGATTGCAAATATTAATAAAAAATTTCCACAAAAAATAGATAAATATTGCATTTGATATTCAATTCTTATATTTGGCTGCAAACTAGTTGCCACATTTTAAAACTTTTGTTGTATTTGTCACACGAAAATACATTTTTAGCTACCATTATTAGCAAGTAAAATGCATATGTAATGAGAAATATCTTTGCTTATGATAGTTCTTTTGTACGTAAGAAAAATTTTAGTTGTTCATAGTGATGCTTTTATAGGCAAAGAACAATTTTCTTGTTTATGATGATGTTTCAGCACCCAAATCAAAATTTATTTGTCTAAATAAAAAAAAATGAACTGTTGGCAACTAAAGTTCTTCCAAATGGTGGCTATTTGACAAATTAACAAATTATTAATAACTAATTTTACTTTAACAACCAAAAATTAACCTTCCGAAAAATTTTAGTTGCCAAGAAGTAAAATTTTGTAGTGATGGTTTTGATGCCAGTTGCACCGCTAAAACGCAAGGCCAAATAAACCCGTATTCACTTTAGATTTCACACGATGTTTATTGGTAGATGTAGTTAGTGATGAAATTGGATTCCAAAATTGTGATCCACAAAATTGGTGGGCAGCTCGATTTGGAAGACAATTAGACCGTGCAGTTTTTGTGTCTCTATGTACTATCGAGAGAAGCTATTAGACGCACATTAGAATGCCATAGTACGTTGTATAATTACTTGTTCATATAAAGATATACTTTAGACGTTTAAATGCTTAAAATACAATTTTAAAAATGATATTTATGTTAAACTATTTTATTAAATTAATTTTGTTCTATTTAAATATGAGGGTCATAATTATGTTTGATTTCGATGAAAATTAGTATGCCAATAAAGTAAATAATTCTAACACATTGAGTGATTAGATCTATTATTCATGATTAAGTGGGTCCTATTTTAAATACAATTACACTGTATAGTCATATACACTGAAATATTATCTATATATATACACACACCTTGGGTTAAACGTACGTGGAAACGTTTCCAAGGAAGAGGGCTATATATCTGCATTCATTCATTCCCATTAGTCTGTTTCCATTACTATAGTTTATATGTTCTTTCAAAGAAGCTGATATATTCTACGTCTGTTCACTATATAGCCCATTTTCCTTTTCCTTTTTTTTTTTGCGGACAATAGTTTTACTTAAGATCTTCTTATGAGTTCATAAATTTTAGATGAGCGGGCTAAGCTATTTAAGTTATTCATGCCTGTTTTGATATAACCGAGTTGCATAAAAGTAAATCCCCATGCAACCCTATCAAATTTTAAGATTTTGATGGTTGATGGAAAATCCAATCTATTCATTATTTCAAAATCATTTGCTTAATTATGAAATCAAGTTTCATTTAAATCCAATATGTGCATAGGCCACATTTGCTTAAAAATATGTATATTCATGTGTAAATTAGGATGCTTAAATCCATTTACATAGAATTTGAAACGTAGTAATACTTTAGAAAATCATTTATCCATATAGTAATGATATTTTAGCTAGTTTAGATATTGAAAATACTATTTAAAAATTGATATTTAGCATTAAATCATTTTATTACATTGACTTTATATGCTTGTAAATAGGGGGCCATATATAGCGATATTAGACAAATAAAAGAGTTTTTATGATAATATAAGTGATATTAAACATAATAGATGGAGTCGATTTCTCATCAATAATCTAGATATTAAAAATGGAGAGAGTTACGTAGAAAAGAGATTTTATAGAAGCATCTCCATAAGTTATTGTAATATATATATGATTAACCAAATTGTTTATTTAACATAGATTAATTAATTAAGATATGTATTGAACCACATATAAAATTTAGAATTAGAGAATATTATAATTTTCTAGAAAAAATATGAGTGTGTATACACATATATGGAATAAGCTAGATATCTTAAGGGGTATTTTTTTTTAGGTTGACAAGGTGCCCCATTTTAAATTTTGGCTGCACAACCTCCTCTATATGTCCCGCAAGTGATAATATTAACGTCGACTCCCTCGTCATGCTAAAACATGGATAGTGAGAAAATATATCACGTCTTCTTGGACCATGATGCGAGACATGCACAACAACTAAGATAGAGAGTTTGTTATCTTTCATTCTTAAAAAGTCAGTGGTTACTTTAGGCACTCAACTGTAACGTGGGCCGACTTATGCAAATCTGTGGGCAAGAAAGATATGCATTGGATGTTATCGAATTCAATTAAGTTGTGGAATCAATCATTACACAAACTTTATGCGTGGATTTTGCTCATGCAGGGGTTGTTCTTTAACTTATATTTCAATATAAAATTTTTCACTCTCCACAATATCTTTAATTATTTTTTCACATCTTCCTATACAACTATCCTATTTTTCAATCATTCCTATAAAATTACTTATACAACTAACATATGTATTTAAATTTTTTTCTTTTTATTCCTTATCGTTGCCCTTATCATATCAGATTTTTTATCCTATTTTAAAAACATTTACACCAAAAACTTTTCATCTAAAAATTTTATTACTTCCCAAATACACCATTAATTTGGAAATCATTTTGTTAATACTTTTGGTTCTAATATATCACTACAAGAGAAATTACTTTTAGTGACATGAATTTTTGTTGCTAAAAATGCACATATTTCTCAAAAAGATTACCCAATAATTTATTATGCCATAAAATTTGGATACTATAAAACTATCACAAAAGGTATTTATGACAGAAATAGCTTTTTATCACTAAATTCATTCATTTAACAACATAAAAAATCTCGGTCTCAAAATGAACTCCTTAGTGACAATAAAATATAATAGTCGCTAAAATTAAAGTTTTAATAATAAGTTTACGTTAGGTTGCAAAAAATAAAAGGATTTTTAAAAAATAATTCTTTCAAAATTTAAAAGTCTATAAAAATAAAACTACACTTGTATAGATTATATTTTCGAATACACTTTAATTTCAAATTGTAAACAACTAAAAACATTATTATATTTAAAAGCTCAAGGCAATCCAAAATGAATAGGCAATTGCCTCATGATATAAATAATATTCAAATATGCAAAAGATAATCTTGATTAAAATGTGTTGAACCATTTCTTGCATTGTTTTTGAATTCAAGCACACAAAAATATTCTTGATTTCATGGTATAATTTTTTGGGAAAACACAATGTTTATCACCACTAACAATATCTAAGTGTACAACTTTCTACTGTTCAACAATGTAAGAAAATTTTCATACAGAATCTACAGATTTTATAATAAAGCTATACTAGAGTGTTGCATCATCTAACACCCTTAAAATGTTACCAATAACTACAAAATGTTATAATCTATCAAATCTCATCTCTCACGCTTAAGAAATCATCAACATCAAGGGGTGTTCAACATAAGCTTCTCTTTAAACTCCCTTTCCTTCCAACTAGTTCTTCAACCTATCAAAATAAACAAAATTAGATCATCATATAAACTACTTGGAAGATACATTATAATCCAAAAACCAACTCAAAACTAAAGAAAATTATCAAAATTTGAACATTTAACGATTGCTCTCGATGGTTAAACCAAAATCAAAATAGATTTAAAAAGCTAGAAATTCTAGGACTAGCTTTGCAAAGCAATGTTTTGTACAGGCGAGTGCAAGTTGCTCACCATCTAACATGCATCGTCATAACCTTACTAAGAATCCACCATCCAAGCATCCATCAACCACTGTTTCACCCTATAGATTAATGAGGAATGACCCTGTTAGCTCAGACTAATCAAATGTCACACTTAGCTCACCTTAAAAAATTTATTTACAACAATGTTTTCGCTTTTTTCTTCATACACTTGTTTATCTAAGTATATTTAACATATAAACTAAGTTTTATCATTTTTAGATTTGTGTATGTATTTTTTTTAAATTTTTAAAGATAAGAGTATTTTAAATACATATATACACACATAGATATTTTAAAATCTAAAAAAATATATAAACGTATCCAAAAATGTAAAACTTAGTTTATATGTTAATACATTTAGATAAACAAGTGTATGAAGAAGAAAGTAAAAAAAAATTATTGTAAATGGATTTTTTGAGGTAAGCTAAGAGGGATATTTATTTAGCCCGTGCTAACAGAATCACTCATCTAAATTAATATATAATTATATATAGGTAGTAGGGCAAATCAATAGAAAGAAGTTGGAAAATAGAAAAATCTACAATAATCTATTCTCATCCATCATATTTTTTTGTTTAATAATATTTCTCAAGGAGAAAATACACTTCTATGGTGGATGGTTTTGTTCTTTGATCCATGAGTAAAGTTGGTAGATTTACAGTGCATACGTCAGCTGGCTTTCATTCCTTTAATAGATAGGAATGAGAGGCGGAATGAATTTGGAGAATGCTGCTTTGGCACCATCATGGTAATATCGTTTCATTAGCAGGAGCTTGGGATAAAAAAATAAAAAAAAATCTGGCATCTTCTCTGTTAGCAATAAAGAGCACATTTCAACAAATGCAAGATGCTAATTCATCATTCTTCAAGTATTTGTCTTCAACATCAAGAAACAAATTTTCTCCAGTGGAATAGAATTATAGAGTTTTAATTATTTCACAAAAAGCAAAACAGTGAGCAAATTAAACAAATAGTGAGTTGCTGTACACAATTTGTGAAGAAGTTTGTGCTCTTATCCGTTGTTAAGTTCATACAACATGGATCATGTCCTCTCTCCGTAGCCCCGATTGACGATTCCATCGTGCTCGGGACTGAGTAGAGGTGATCGGCGAGAGCGGGGGAAGTTCGTTTTATTGCTGAACTTGCTAGCGTCGATTGGTTGGGAAGGCTGACTGTGGAGCAGAACTGAGTAGCTTTGAATCCAGGGATGAATCCGAATATTGGAGATCTTCTAGGGGTGGAACTCCAAACATTGGTAATCTCCGGCGACGCAATCAAGAAGATTCAGCCTGGCGATTGTGGCTCCATTCTCTGTTCTCTCTGGTCAACGAAATCGTATAACAAGGAGCTTTTCAAGGCTATGCTGCGAAGGTTGTGGCGAACGAGAGGAGTGTGCCATTTCACGGAAATTGGGGAGAATCTCTTCCAAGTTTCCCTCTCCAAGCAGGAAGACAAGGAGCGTATATTGGTCGGTCGGCCATGGTTATATGAGAGAAACCTGGTGCATCGGATTTAAAGGAGGAGACGGACATTGATCATCTGGTGCTTGTCAAAATGCCTGTATGGGTGCATGTGACTGGGATCCCGCATATCGTCGATAAGGACTGCTTGGGCCGCAGCATCGGGAACTCGTTTGATGAGGTGAATGAAGTCGTAGCCACAGGAACTGATCTGAAACTAAATGTTGTAATTGACTGCCGGGAGCCGTTAAGGAGAGGCCTGTTCATTCAGGTAGGTGGTCAGCAGAGAAGATGGATTTCCTTTCAGTATGATAAGCTTCCCATCTTCTGCTATTTGTGCGAAAGACTGGGCCATGCTCATCGGGAGTGTGTCTGGAATCCTAGCACGTCTAAATCAGAATCGGAAGAAGCCATACCGTATGGGAGTTGGCTTAGGATGGGTGTGAAACCAGTGCAGTTTCATGACGGACCCCTCAAGAGCAACAGAGTGGTGCCCACCAAGTACTTGGGGACGACAAATTGCAGCCTTGGGCGTCAGTCTGCAGATCCTCTGAGCAGCAGGGAGGCGCTGGATAAAAGCAGACAGGAGGGCAGTTCAAGGAGTAGCGGCGGGGAGTCAGATGAACCAATGCAGGAGCAGAGCCGGAGTGGGGAAGGAATGGCTGTGGTAGGCCCACTCCAGTGGGATCGATCGTTGGGGGAGGAAGTGCCTCCAACAAGGGATGCGTCTCAAGGGATTTCATCTATCCAGTCACAGCAGCATGCCGTGTTGCCGCATGCGCTTGGACCCCATACTATATGCTCTAAGGAGTGCTCTAGTGCAGCTGGTTTGTCAAGGAGCGGGAGCGTAGTGGCAGCTCATATTGGGCAGATTATGGGTCAGTTGCAGGGGGAGCTAGCTGGGCACAGGGGGAAGAGTGGGCAGGTGGTGGGACAACTACAAGGGCATCTATCAGCGCAGTCGGGAGGTGGGGAAATGAAGGTGGGGCTACATGATCAGTGGCCTGCGCGTGGGAGGGATGTGCTTAGTGAGAATCTGGTTCTGCAGGAGGTGAATGTCAAGTTACTTGATGATGAGAAGTTGTGCTGTGTGGGGGGGGACTGTCACCCCGGTAGTGGACAGAGCATTGCGGGACAATTCCTTGGTAGCTGATGATGGGAACAGTCGTGGGGGTATTGGGGCATCGTCCTTGGATAGAGGGGTGAAATCCTTCTCCAACAAAGGTAAATGGAAGAGGAGGGCTAGAAGGGGGCTGGATACGGGTGGCCTTGACCTGTTGATTGTTCAAGTGAAGGGTGGGGGAAAACGTGGCCGGAACAGTAAGTGGGGGAGAGCGGCAAGAGGCTTCTAAAAGAAGCAAAGGACAAGTTGAAGAAGAGATGATTGAGGTGGTGGCTGTGGGGGGTTACCAGCCCCGCCTCCACTAGAATGGCCATTATAGCCTTGAATTGCCGTGGGCTTGGGAACCCACGAGCGATCCGTAGCCTTCTTGACCTGGTCAGGAATCAAGGTCCCTATTTGCTCTTTCTTTGTGAAACGAAGTGCAATTCTAGAGAGATGGACAACATAAGAAGACGTCTCAATTTTGATTGTTGCTTTGCTGTGGACCCGGAAGGGAGAAGAGGGGGGTTGGCTCTTCTGTGCTTCAACAATAAACCGGCATGTATTAGGAGCTACTATTTTCACCATATTGATGCGAGTTTTTTGGGGTGGAGGTTCACGGGCTTCTATGGTCATCTAGAAACACATAACAGGCATCAAAGTTGGGAGACTCTAAACTCGCTGAGTCTCGGTAACAGGGACCCCTGGCTTGTAATGGGAGACTTTAATGAAGTGATGTGTCATAGCGAATATGCCAGCTGTAGGAACCGCCCACAGGTCCAAATGGACCTTTTTGGTGAAGTTGTTGATAGATGTAATCTGCAGGACCTCAGATTCAATGGGGCAATGATGACATGGACTAACAATAGAAGGGGGAGGCAAAGGGTGGAGACAAGATTGGACAGGGGGTTGGCGTCTCTTTCTTGGCTGGATCTTTTCCCTCAAGCTAAAATTCATCACCAATCGGCTCCCACGTCGGATCACCGTCCTATTCTGCTGACATTCAATCCAAATGGAGGGACGAAGAGACCGCCTCGGGAGTTTAGATACGAGCTCTTCTGGGCTCGAGATCCTGAGGCCTCCAGGATCATTAACCATTCATGGACCTCCCAGCCACCGTGGGCCGCTAGGACATCTAATGTTCTCGGATGGAAACTCAATCATTGTGGTGCTGAACTAGCCAAATGGAACCAAAGGAGGAGAGGAAACATTCGGAATGAGATCAGGCGAAAGCAGAGGGAGTTGTGTGCTCTGAAGAGAAGGAGGCAGAGTGATGAAAGGGACGATGCTTTGCGGAACCTTAAGTGTCAAATTAACATTCTTCTGGAAGATGAGGAGCAATTGTGGAGGCTGAGGGTGAAAACACATTGGCTAATGGAAGGTGACAGAAATACCAAGTTCTTCCACCGTGTTGCTTCTAACAAACATCGCTCAAACTTTATCGACACTCTGCGGGACCGGAACGGATGTTGGATCAGGGATCAGGACCAGATGATGGACATGACAGTGAATCACTTTCAGGAGGTTTTTACTTCTTTTTCGTCATGTGATGCGCCATGGATTGAGAACGTTATCACCAAGAAACTGTCTGTTGATCAAAGAAGATCTTTGACGCTCCCGCTTCAAAACCAAGAAGTTCTCAACGCAGTGAAAGGCATGAATCCTTCAAAGGCCCCGGGTCCGGATGGTATGTCAGCGGGATTCTATCAGAGATTCTGGAGTACTGTGGGGTCCGACATTATTGAGTGGTGTAGGAGGTTCATGAACGAGAGCAACCCCGACCACCTATGTAGGCTTATCAAGGATTTAAACAAAACCACTATTATTTTGATTCCAAAAATGGCGGGAGCTCATCTGTTGTCACAATTCAGATCGATCAGCCTTTGCAATGTGGTTTATAAGATCTTAGCGAAGGTCTTGGCTAACAAACTAAAGCGTGTTCTTCACGAGATCATTGGAGACGAGCAGAGTGCATTTATTTCGGGGCGGCTTATCACTGATAACATGTTAATTGCCTACGAAGCCATCCATTCTCTACGGAGGCGTAAGTCAGGGAGGAAACAAGAGATGGCCATTAAGCTAGATATGTCAAAGGCTTATGATAGAGTGGAATGGAGTTTCATTAGATGCGTGATGAGGGCCATGAACTTCGACGAGGCTTGGATCGAGTGGGTGATGAGCTGCATTTCAACTGTCAGCTACCGTGTAAATGTAAATAGCTTCAAATTAACATTCTTCCAGCCGCAGAGAGGTCTAAGGCAGGGTGATCCCCTATCCCTATATCTTTTCTTATTATGCGCTGAGGGTCTTTCTGCTCTGATTTCCTCTGAGACCAGTAGAGGAGCTTTCCACGGTATAAGGCTGCATCATCATGGTCCGATGATCTCTCATCTCTTGTTTGCGGATGATGCTATCATATTCCTTAGGGCAGAAGGGGTTTACTTAAGGAAACTTTTGGAAATTCTCAACCTATATGCGGCTTCTTCAGGCCAAGTGGTCAATGTTGATAAGACCGCAATTTTCTTCAGTGCTAACGTGAATCATGCGGTTAGAAGGGAGTTGATCCATATCCTTGGTTTTGCTGGGAAGGATTTCCATCAATACTTGGGGCTACCGCTTGGCTTGGTAGATCCAAAGTGGGTATGTTCAAAAACCTTAAAGATCGCATCAAGAATCGCATCCAAGGGTGGAAGGGTAAATTGCTTTCATGGGGGGGGGGGGTAAGGAGGTGCTTATTAAGGCAATCGCTCAAGCGATCCCCACTTATACAATGAGCATTTTCCTATTACCAAAATCTTTTTGTAACGACATTAATGGGATGCTGAGTAAATTTTGGTGGGGGGATAAGGACGGCAAGAGGAAGGTGAGTTGGGTAGCTTGGAAGGACTTATGCAAACCTAAGCGGTCGGGAGGTCTGGGCTTTAGAGACTTTCAGAAATTTAACTTCGCCCTTCTTGCCAAATAAGTCTGGAGACTGGTCTCATGTACTTCTTCGTTATGTTTCAGAGTTTTAAAGGCAAAATACTTCAAATCTGTGGACATCTGGACGTGCAAGGCGAGGCCATCAGATTCCTTCACTTGGAAGAGTATTCTGAAGGCGAGGGATGTCATTTATAGGGGTTGCAAATGGCGAATCGGTGATGGGCAACGGGTCCACTTCTTTGATGACCTGTGGCTTGACTCCAAGATTGCTAAGGAGGGTCCCCTTCCACTTTCTATGCCGGAGGATGTGAGAGTTAGTCACTTCATTGATCATGAAACTTACTCATGGAGGAAGGATCGTCTACTGGCCGCGGCGGGAGAGGCTACTTAGCAGATGGTTCAAACGGTTCCCCTTCCTCGCACAGCAGTGAATGACTGTTTGTTCTGGAAGCACGAACCAAATGGTTCCTACTCAGTTAAATCGGCATACAGATTTTTGTGCTCTGAGGACTCGATTGTGGATCACTCAGGCTTCTATAAGGCCATCTGGCGGTTGAAACTTCCGAGCAAGGTAATTATTTTTGGATGGCGCATTTACTCAAATGCTCTCCCAACCCTGAAGAATCTATGTCAGAGAGGTACTGGGAGCGATCCGCAGTGCGTCTTATGCAAGATAGACACTGAAGATGTTGACCATCTTTTTCTAAGATGCGGTAGAACCTTGGGAGTGTGTTGGAGGGCGGCTCGGTTGGCAAATCAGAGTATGTCGGTCCACGGGCTAATGGATTTCCTTTTGCAGAGGCGTAGGATCGACGATCTTGTCCTTTTCAATGTTTGTACCTGGAGGACATGGTATCTTCGGAACAAGCTCAGAGTGGATAACACTCCACCAAACTTTTCGGATATCTTGCTGTGGTGCTTGGAGTTCCTTCATCAGCATAAGTGTGCTCCCAGGCTCTCAAATTTGGGGCTGCTGAAGAGGACCCTTGTGACTTGCTAATCTAAGCCGCCACTGGGGTTTGTTAAAATCAATGTGGACGCCCGCTGTCACGAGAATCTGGGCAACTTCAGTTGCGCAGCCGTCATCAAGAACTCTTTTGGAGAATTTGTAGCAGCGAGCGGATGGAAACGGTGTGGAAAGAGGGAGGCGCTTTTCATGGAAGCTACTGCTCTCCTGTTTGGACTCAGGTGGGCGCTGCATCTGAGACTAAACCAGGTACAAGTTGAAACCGATTCTCTCATATTATACGACTATATATCAAATTCGGTCCCTATTTCTTCTGACGTGGGCTTTATTGTTGATGAGATCTGTTCCATCCTCTCTAACAATGCTTCCTTTTCGATTCATCATGTACTTCGGCAAGGTAATACTATCGTTCATTCCTTAGCCGAATTGGTTTTTTGTTCTTTTGAGGATCACCAGTATTGGCAGGGTATCCCTCCAAGTGCTATTGTTGGGAAAATTTATACAGACAATTTTTTGGCAATGGATTGCGAGGATACTTCTATCCCTACCCCCTCTAATGCTGTGAGGACGTAGGGATAGATGGATTTCCTCCTTTTATCAAAAAAAAAAAAAGTTCATACAAAATTAATTAAGATGTGAAAATTTGAATACTATTTTATAATTTGTAGGAAGACTTCATAAGTTTAACTGAATTTTTAGTCCATGATAATGACTTCTATGGGCGGCCGTCTCTCTAAAAAGTGTCCATGACCTTTATTTTTTTGGCTGTTGATGTATTAGGTCGTGGCTATAAAAATGAAAGAGATTATGGGGCATTCATTTCCATTGCAAACAAGTTGAGACATCTGCAGCAATCCCATGATTTCAACTACTCAAACCAAGAAACAAATCTGAAATGTTACTTTCATAGTTGACAATATACTCACACAAAATCAACATCACAAATATGCTCAAATTCACCCAACTTGATATGCAGTGCTAAGTGCTAACTCAGTCACAATAAAAGAGAAAATATGTCATCAGAAATGCAATAGTTCATAGCCAAAGGAATCTAACCAATAGTGTCAAGGCCCTCTTATAAATATAGACTTGCAAAAAGGAAAAATATAAAAATCAAATCAACAAATGTATTTCTGCTTTGAAACAAAATAAAAATAAAAATAAGTATTTGACTAAACGATTAATTGAATAAGAACTAAAATTCAATATAAAACTAAAGTTAAAAATTAATTGTATTTGGTAGAAAAATGTTAGGTTTAAACATTTTGGGTTAGGCTTGGAAAATAACTATTCTGTAGATAAAAACTCATGAAAATTGAAATCATTACAGAACCTATACATACGAAATAACTTATAAAAAATACGAAATAATATGTAAAAAAAAAAAATACTAAATAATTCAATAGAAAATATATAAAGGAATTATTTCTGCATCTTGTAATGGTATCTTGTGGTTAGCAGCAAGCATCATGAATGTGGGTGCAATCCAGTGATGCCAAAGTCCGCCGTCAAATTCATGCACGTTAGACAGTTGATTGTCCGGGCTAGCCAACACAGTAAAGCGTTAGTGTGATTGTGTCATTTCCATTGTTCTGATGTAATACATATCCAAGGTATAAAGCACCGTTTCAAACGAGATGAATGATTTATATCTTTTTAAAAGGCACTAATTCCATGCGGTAAACCACATACACAGGTTTATATAATTTTTTTTTAAAAAAAATTTTAACTTATTACTGCATAGGTCTTCTTTTGAATTTTTAAATAAAAATTTGTATTTCCCATGCGTCTAGGTAACACCTGCAAACAGAAAAAATTATAAAAGAGGCGATGTGACATATTGGTTAGCATGCTAAGTATATCAACCAATATTGGTTAGCCTGCGGAATGCCGACCAACCGAGACAGCTATTGCCCGGCAGCAGTTTCTGCACTGTCCTAATCCGTGTATGTGACAATATAATAGCCCCAAACCAATCATTTCTACCTTACCGTAAACGTGGGTATGTTTATTCATTCACTCTCAATAGTCTGTTTCGTACTATAATTTATAGGTAAATGATTCTGTTAGTTTGGTTAAGTAAATATATATTTTAATTTACCTCTAAAAACTTATTTATAATAATTTCTTTTGCTTTTGTCTTCATACACTTATTTATTTAAGTATATTTAACATACAAACCAAATTTTACTATTTTTGGATATGTGTATATATTTTTTTAGATTTTTAAAAATAAGGGTATTTTAAATACATATATATATATATAGATGTTTAAAACTCTCAAAAATATATATAAATATATCCAAAAATGGTAAAACTTGATTTATATATTAAATACACTTAGATAAATAAGTGTATGAAGACAAAAGTAAAAAAACAAAAGTGTTGCCAATGAATTTTTCGAAATGGACTAAGCGGGACATTTGCTTAGCCCGGGCTAACTGGATCACTCTTCTAATTTATATATCTTTTTCAAAGAAGCTAATATATTTTACTTTCATCTACTGTGTGGCCCATTTTCCTTTTTTTTGGGACATTAATTTTACTTAAGATCGTCCCTATCACGTATAAGTCAATCGATTCTAGTTGCATAAAAAAATTTTAAAATATGTTTTTTTGCAACAGAGCACAAATGATTAGCACACAATTTAGATTTGACTACAAATAATAATATTTGTTTGGGAATATATAAGTAATATTGAAATTTCGTTGATTATAATTAAATGCAAATAGAAATGAAATGCCAGCGATCGTTTGCACTCGGCTGCAAATGGCCCCATTTGCATTTACCACCGGGCCAAAAACATATTTTCATTTTTTTTGAAAATTTTAGTACCTGTTAATATATGTGCATTTAGTGTATAAACCGTGTTTTATCAATTTCGGAAATATATACCTAGTTATTTTGTATTTTTAAAAACAAGGTTCGAAGAAATTTTTATATAACTATTAATATATGTATAGTTAATGTATAAACTAAGTTTTATCAATTTTGGAAAAATATATATAGTTATTTTGTATTTTTAAACATAGATAAAAATATTTTTAATTTGCAACCGGGTACAAATGATCCGTGTTCGAAGTGAAATTTGGCTAGAAAAGGTTCCTATATATAACCCTTTTTGTTGTGCTGGCCAAATAATATTGCAAATTTGTTGTGTTATGTTAGTGTCTTATTGAGGCATGTCATATACATATATATAGAAAATATTCAAGTAAGGATTCACTGTACTATAACTACAGTGTAGACCGCCCAAAATGGACCCAACCTGTATTAAAATTAACATATATCTCACTCATTATATTTAAAATTATTTATTTTGATAGCATATCAATTTTCATCCAAATCTAGCATGTATATATGCACTATCTTAAAATGGTACAAAATCGATATAACAAATTTTTTTAACTTAAATATCAATTTTAAAGTAACATTTTCAATACTTAAACCGTCTAAAGTATATTATTTGTTTGAAGTATGTAATGTATATGAGGCCTATCTTGAAACGGACCAGTCCGTCTACACTGGATTGATTATATTTACATATATCAGCATTATGGTATTATTGACTCTTCCATCCTACGACTATTTTCCAGCTCGTGCCACAAAAAAATATCAGCGATGTTAATTAGGCGGATCCACCAATAAGCAATACTATTAATATTAATTAATTAATTACGCGGGCTCTGAGAATCTGGATATTATTGATGAATCCTTGCCAGCTAATGCAAAATAACGGTTACTTAGCGCCTGGCGCTCTTCCATATCTATAAATACCAGGTTTCTGATGAGAGTAAGAGTGAGCTTAGGAATTACTAGAAAATAACTACAGCACGTCGATCGCTCGACTTATAAACATGGGTGGCAGCAGCAGTTTTTCTGGCTTGGCCAAGACATTTTTATTTGCTTTTGTAATCGTTGCCATGCTTTTCACTCTGGGTAAGTCATCAACAGTGTTCGTTTTTATTAATTTCCTTTTTTCCCCCATGTTTTTGCCAATGTCAATGAGGCCGTGATTTTCTTACATAGATGGACACAATATTGTTTCCCGAGGTTACTTGCAATCACTTCACCATCGCTAAAATCATACCATCATCTCTCATTCTCAGGTTTTTGTTTTCAAGGTACGAATATTTCAGCCAAATTGATCAGTGGATCGAATGAATCGACGTTGAAATGGTTTGTTTAGATTTTTCTAGGATGGAATAACTAAGATGAGATTTGTAGCCATCTGTAACCATTGAAATTGATGACAACAAAAGAAGAAGAGGAAAAGAAAGAAGAAGAGGCAGAAGAAGTTGTAGACTTGTAATCCTAAGGTGCGAGTATATAGTCCAAAGTAATTAAAGAAAAAGGTTAAGTATCTAGAAAATTCTTTTGAAGCTGATGTCCAGGACACGTGTCAGGCTATCTACATATAAGGATGCATGTCCTCTTGCACGGTTCATCCCATCAACCAGGATCAAATCTCATATACAATTTCATTTCATTCAAATTAATCTTCTTTTCATTTGTATGTTTTGATTCTACGAAAAGATTCTTGTGAGCCTCATAGATGTGGCCTATTTTGAAGAGGGATGACATTTTTTTACTACACTTTTTGGTAGAAATTTGTTGTCTTTCATGTGCGTAGGTGTGAGTTTATTGTTTTCTTCCAATATGGAGAGTTTATTTTTGCCTTCAGTGTAGATTACTAAGCTTTATTATAATATGAAATTAGACACAATATTGTACAACAAAAAATTACGTTTAGGCATTTTTGATGGAAATTCTAATATAATAGTTTTTTATTTTATATATCAATTTCAAAAAGACGAAATTCAGCATCTAAATATATAGGGATGGATGATTTTATAAAATATTACAAGATTGAAATGTACTTGTAAATGAATTTTTTTATGAAGCTTGTAAATGGATTTAAGTGTTCTTTCATCTTTTGATAGATTAATAAATATTTTTAAAAAAAAAAATTTGATATCACGTTGAAACAGAACTGATGTTCAACAATTTGTGTTGTTGAATTTTAATTTGATTGTCAAGGTGGGCTCTAATGTTTCATCAAAGCGGTACCTTTTAGTGGAAGTTGCTTTAATTTCGGAGGATGATTTGTGTGCACTTGCAGGGACCGGTGGGTTACGTGTGCCAAGGGTAGTGTGAGGATTTTCCGGATTGCGATGCTTTCTGCCGCAGATTCTTTCCCAAAGGCGGACAGTGCGTCCCACCCTTCTACCAGTACTGTTGCTGTATGGGATGATGTCTTGAGCTAGATGTCACTTGGCTTAATTGGTCCCATCAAATCTCCACCGTCCATTATCATATTTATTTAGTTAATAAGAAGGGGTAAACTAAAGGGTGCTTTCTTCATATAATATACTGTTCAATTCGGATTTATATAAACCACGAAGAACATGGCATATATAGCCTCTCTCGCATGTATTGCTTTCTTTATACATGATCGATGAATAAAATTTGGTGTTTAACTTTTTTTTATTCAAGTTACATTACATAAAACACCTCATACAGCATATTAAATTCGGATAATTTGCAAATACACCCCCATAGTTTGATGCTAATTGCATATATGCCCCATTGTTTCACGAATTGCATATTACCTCTACAAAGCTTCACAAAAATTTCTTATGTATCCCTGTTAATAGCTGTTAAATAAAAATATAATTTGCTGATATACCCCACAGTTTGACTCTAATTGCTAATACACGTTCATAATTTGATGCTAATTGTTGAGATACCCCTATTGTTTCACGAATTGCGTATTACCCTACAAAGTTTCACCAAAATTGCTTGCGTACCTATGACGCCATTTTTTCGCCAAACGTGCATTAAAATTTTGGATACTGACAAAAATGACTTAGTTGTGTAGGTGGAATGAAATAACATATTAGTAATTAACATAAGTGTTTTACAAATCTCTTCCACCTACACAACTGGATATTTTATAAACTATGAGATTTTAATATAGTTTTAAGTAAGATTATTTTTTTCATTATCTAAAATTTTAATGCACCTTTAGCGACAAAAAGGTGTCATGGTTACGCAAGCAATTTTGATGAAACTTATGGGGCTAATATGCAATTCGTGTAATAATGAAGGTATATCAGTAATTAGCATCAAACTATGGAGGTGTATTTGAAATTGTATTTTTATTTAACACCCATTAAATTTCAGCTTTTAATAAGGGTACCCAAGCAATTTTTGTGAAACTTTGTGGGTGTAATATGCAATTTGTGAAACAATGCGACATATTTGCAATTAGCATCAAAGTATAGAAGCATATTTACAAATTATCCTATTAAACTTACATAAAGCCCATAGGTAGGGGAGACACAACTCCTGCACACAAAGAATATGAATATACATAGCTCCGCTCACAAATATGAAGACTACCATTTTTTATTTAACAACTATTAAATTTTAGCCATTAACAAGGGTACGCAAGTAATTTTTGTGAAAATTTGTAGGTGTAATATTCAATTCGTAAAATAATAGGGCATATTTGCAATTAACGTTAAACTATAGAGGCATATTTACAAATTACCCTATTAAACTTATATAAAGCCCATAGGTAGGGAAGACACAACTCCTGCACACAAAGAATACTTAGATACATAGGTGTCAAACTCCACAATCATTCCACAATCATTTAAATACTTAAGCCTTGGTGTCAAACTCATGTCCTCATTGCATGCAAACTTAGGTGTGAAATTGTCTTGTTCGGAATATGATGTATTTTTATCATGTAATTAACGTTTCCAATGTAGTGGAAATACTTCCACCTATTTCTTTTATTGTGTCACCTCTTTAGTTAACTAGACAATTAAACAAGTGTTTTTCACAAATATCCTCATTATGTAATGATTGACCCTAATCCCAAATATATCTACTATGTTTTCAAAATTCGAGATATGCCCCACTACATTTGCTATTATTTCCAAAAAACTTATTCCATTAAAAATCGTTAATTAAATTTTATAAATGCCCAAGATACCCCTATATAAAATAATAAAAGATCAAATAAAATAGAAAATATAAAATTATGGTTCTCTAAATTTAGAGCTCGTGTGTAATTAAGGCATTGATGAGTTATAACATTCAAAATTTTAATTATGCCCAAAATTTGATGAGCATATAGTAACTCCATATATTAACTAATGGTGTCAACTCATCGAAGGAGTATTTTTGGGGGTTAACTACAAACGTAGTAAGTAAATTTGGAAAAAGCACTTAAAGAAAGACAACTTCTGAGAAGGATAAACGAGATAAGTATCTCTATCCAACTTTAATTCAACATCAAAGGCCATTTAGAACAAAACTTGGACAAATTATTCCATTCAAAAGTATGTAAAATTATATACTTTTTATTATGTTAAATCATAGGTTAATTATGAAAATAATTAGATCCACTAAGACAAGCATTAGAATATTATCATACTTTATAAAATAACTCATCTAAAGAATAATATAATTTTTAGAAGGTATATGTTCAACTAAAAGCTTTAAAATTCATTAATGGTTAAATAATTGTAAAAATTGAAATTGAAAATTATTAAGTGATAATACAAATGAAATGTATATCCTTAGCTAGATATTTGAATAAAATAGATGAATTGAATTTTGCAATTTAATTATCTAGGTTGCGTTTTTTATTTGTCGTGCAATATTACATCTCATCTGAAATTACAATCAAACTCAAATCGTATATGGGAGACAACCATAAGATCTCACCTATCTATACAGGAGACTACGTGCTCCCTATTATCGAGAGGGACAACAAATGCTCCCATTTGCAAGAACCAAAATTCGAACCTTTGTCCCCCATGATGCTGCTTGCGTTGCTTACCACCGGGCCAGTATCTTTGTGGCAAGTTAGGGTATGTTTGGAAATTATGAAAACAAGTACAACTACATATTTCTTATCATCTTTTCACATCTTTCTATATACTATTTTATTTTTCAATCATTTCTTTACAACTAAATATATAACTATCTAAGCGTCCATAGCCATAGGCCAGATGGTTACGCATGCGGGCGTCACCGCCTCCTGTCGAGGTTTCGAGTCCTCCTCAATGCAAAGTCTCTTCAACCATGATAGTGGACTCCAGATCATCAATATATATGACTACCTATTTATTTTAATTTTATTTTCTTTACTTATAATTATCTCTATTGTATCATATCACTTCTCCCATTTTAAAAGTTTCATATAAAAAAATTTTCTTTAAAAGTTTTATCGAATGCTAAATGCGCTCTTAAACATGTTGGAGTACTGGGTCGGCAAGTTCGACTTGCTCAATCCATGATCAGCCTGTTTAATTGAATGGGTTACACAAGTTATGTAAAAGGATTGATGAGTTGAAATTTATCAACTTTAATTGGATAAAAATCGGGTCAAATTGACCAGGTTGCAAGTTGACTCTAACTCGGTTACACGCCTGTATACATATCAAAAGACTGCAAAATTGTCATCACACCTTTGGCGGGATGCTATGGGGTTGTGCTCCAATGTTGGGTGGTGAAGTTTCGAAACATCGTGGTGGCAAAGCAAAAACATGTCTCCCTACTTTCACATGGGTGTCCACAAGTTGATAATATAGGAAAAATAGGAGGATGAAAAAATAGGATTATTGGTAAGTATTTGGTAGAATGTTGTATGGAATATTGCAAGAATGTCCCAAAGAACCTGATTATAATACAAATTGAAATGATTGTAAATATATATCCTATAAAAAAAGACTATAAAATTTGGTTTGTGAGTTGATTAAAAAATTATAAAAATTATCCCTTCTAACGTAAGCTTATGTCAGCCTGCGCTAAAATGATCATACATTGCGTTGTTTACTTACCCTGTCAAATACTGCTAAACTCATCGAAAATTCAAAAGGATTTTGTTGGCGAGCGAGGCTATATATCGCCCATCAATTAGTGTTGGTGTAATTTTTACTACATATATTGTTGTTGATTTTGAAAGGTATTCCTACTTATCACTTATCTTTGCAAATGCACTCCTGCCATCAGCTATTATTATTAACATTATTAGCAGTAAAATATATACTTCTAGGTATACCGTATACAGAGCCAAATGTTTGGTTGCATACAATGGGCAACTGGGCCGAGGCATCGGCTAAATGATAACTGAATTGCCTTAGCTGACCTTTGACGATGAATTTCCGCAGACCAAGTCTGCGACAAACGAGGACAGTTTGCAAAATTAATACCAAAATTTGATTTGAAATTTTTTAAAATATAATTAGGTACGGACTTACTCTGCTTTTTTTCTTTTTGAAAGTACTCTGCCTGTCTTAATCATACTCTGTTTAGATAATTAGGTTCATTAGTGATCCGCCGCCTCGGGATGTAGGGTGAAGATTAACTTAATATAAGCTAATGCTCCACCTTGGAATCCCACCATTGCAATCTAAAAGAGTGGCTAGATTCTTGAGCAGCCAATAGACTGCAAAAGGAAAGATTTCATTATCGAAGCTGAATAAGGCTCTGTTTTGCGACGCCTTTGGCATGACTTTTTCAGCTTTTACGGAAGCTTTTGGATAAATTCAAATCTTTGTTTAGCTAAGTGCTGCGCTTTTGGCCATATTGCGTTTGTCTTCTTCTAGAAAATATATTGGAACAACTGTAGAAATTTCTCAGAATTTAATTATAACACATGTTGAGATGTATGTAAAAATATCTATACCAATAAACAAAATGTGTTGCACTTTTGCTTTTTCTTGGTGTTTTTCATTTGTGCCTACAATGTTTGGCTGAAATTAAATGTGTAATGGCTTTTATGAAATTTGCATAAAGAAACAAAAATTCTCCAATGCGTTGAAATGTACCTTAACTTATGGTACATTTGACTCAAAATGGGTATATGATCATAAAATGTACATTTACTCCTCCGAACATTGTATTAGAATTGTTTTTTTATTAGCATACCAATTTTCATTCAAGTTAGATATATATATATATATATGAGCCCCATCTGTAAATGAGATAAAATCAACGTAAGAAAATAGTTTAACGTAAATACCAATTTAAATTTTTTTAACAGGTAAATTAACTAACATATAATTTATATAATAAATTATTGTATAAAATATTAATATATTTAAAAAGAAGTGATCCTGTTAGCCGGAGCAAAATGAATAGTCCACCTTAAAACAATCCACTTACAACACTTTTTTCTTTTTTCCCCATATACTTATTTATCTATGTGTATTTAATATATAATCAAGTTTTAACATTTTTGGATATACGTATTTTTTTTTTTTTGAGATTTTTAAAGATAAGGGTATTTTGAATATATATACACATAGATGTTTAAAATACTCTTATTTTAAAAATCTCAAAAAATATATACAAATATGCAAAAATGGTAAATTTTAGTTTATATATTAAATACACTTAAATAAATAAATATACAAAAAACAAGCAAAAACTGTTGTAAATGAGTTTTTAAAGTGAGCTAAGCAGAACATTTGCTTAGCCTAGATTAACAGAATCATCTCTCATATTTAAATGCATACAGATCTCATTTTGAACCAAATGTACTATAAGTTACAGTGCATATAAATGCATAGTAATATATAAATGATACTATCAACTTGGGCTAAGTAATGACTTATCCTGCCACAAAAAATTCATTTAATTTTTTTTCTTTTTCTTTATACACTATATAAACTAAGTTTTACTATTTCAAGGATATATGTATATATTATTCAACTAGTAAAAATAGCTAAAATACCCTTATATTTAAAAATATTAAAAAATATATACACATATCTAAAAATAGTAAAACTTGATTTATATGTTAAATACATTTATATTAACAAGTTTACGATGAAAAAATAAAAAGAAATTTTAACGGAGTTTTTAAGGTTGGCTAAGTAACTCATTACTTAGTCCGGACTAGCAAGATCATTTTTCAATACACATGTACAAAGATTGCTTGAAATTGCTAGTATACCTAAAATCCCTATGATCTGTTTGAAAATGATGAAAGTACCTCAGGAACTAATAAGATAAAAGTATAAAAAATCTTTAAAATGCTAAAAAAATTAACTTTTTTACAATATTCTTCTCACTAAAGGGATCAAATTGAATTCTTTCAATTTGAAGACTATTATAAAAGAATTTGAATATTTTAAAATATTTTCTTGTATTCTTACTAAATGACAAATACAATAAAATACCTTAAAATATATAAAAAAAATTATTTTTACAAATACTTATCAATCGATCTATTTAATGTGGAATAAATTTTAAAATTTTTTTTTAGCATTTTCAAGTTATTTTCTTGTATTTTTCATTTTATTGCTTCTATGTGTGTTTTCATTATTTCAAAAATGGTTTACGGTTTATAAGTATTTTTTGCAATTTGATGCAAATCTTGTAAGCATGAATGTTTTACACAAGTCTTAACATTAATTAAAGGATAAAATTGGGTATATGAGAGAAAAGTATGACTTTTCTTGCAACTAGAACTTGATTTTGTGTGTGCAAAAGTTAGCCCGTATACTTACTTCCCAAATCTTACCAACTGTTAATCGTACTCAACGTACTTAGTCGAGTATTGTTTCAATTTATCTTAGTGCATTGAAATTTCAATGTATCATAGTACAAAACTCTGTTTTTTAAATATTTCGGAAAATTGTTTTTATAAAAGTATTAATCTAGATATATTTAATCTATAAACCAAATTTTATCATTTTGGAAATATCTATATATTTTTTATTTTTTTAAAATAAGGGAGGTTTTAGTTATTTTTACATGACTAAAATATCTTTATTTTAAAAATCGAAAATATATTTATATATCTCCAAAAATGGTAAAATTTAATAATAAATACATCTAGGTTAACAATTTTATAAAAAAAAATTAAAATAGAATTTTGCATCTAAAGAATTGAAATTTTAATGCATCACGATTCATTGAAACACTACTTGGGGTTCACATGCCAAGGGAAGGCTAATTTAGTAAGAGAGTTGGCAAACAGCCTCAAGTTAAGGTAGTCCTTGGATCTAGTTTCCCTGCACTAGACCCACTCTTCATCCGAAAATAAAATTTTTTGAAGGCAGTTGCAACTTCCATACGGCTTTGTTTACACAAACTTTTGCTTTGTTTAAACCCTCCATTTTTGAAACGCATCTAGCTTCCATGTCCTTCAAAACCAACATATATGAACATCTTACTCTAAATGACCTATTTGATTCTAGACTCAAATATACATTGAGGGACTGGAATCATTTTGATTAAATTCCAACCTATCTCCCTTGTAGCAATCAGAGTTTTAAAATTCACATAAATTAAAACTTCAAAACTACTTTGATTTCAGAATTTAGTAAAAAAAATGAGCTGCTACCTGTGGTTAATCTCCATCCTTGTTTTTACTAACAATGTAATGCTAGAAGTTATAAGAATTCTAAAAGCTAATCTACCATCACATTTAGGCCCAGCGATCTTTTACAACTGGGACCGGTCAAAAAATATTTTTTTATTTTTTTTGAAAAATATTTTTATAAACATGTTAATCTAGTTATATTTAATCTATAAACCAAGTTTTATCATTTTTGGATATGTATATATATTTATTTTGGATTTTTAAATGCAGGGGTATTTAAGTCATTTCATATAATTAGATTAACATGTTTATAAAAATATTTTTCAAAAAAATAAAAATATATATTTTTTGACCAGTCGAAAACGGGTCGAAAAGGATCACTCCTCTCACTTTCACGTATTTTATTTTAGAATACTCGGCTCATTTTCCTTTTTCCTCCTCTTTCCATTAAAATTTACTCAGTATAGAACTTACCTCATCATAAAAGTTGCTTCACATTAGGAACATCCTGATCATATTATATGAAATAACCCGAGTAGTCTTGATTAATACTTCTTTTTCTCCTCAGGAAAGTAACTGATTTTAGAATCTTAATTAAATAAGAGGTGTGATCTTTTACGCCCAGTCCAGCATCTATCCTGTTTTTGACCATGTCTCCCCATTGTCGGATTTGGTGGGCTTATTCTCACCAGTTTGATTATATTTTCAAAAGCAGGCGGTGACACCATAATTAATTCGAAGGAAAAACTATGTACACCTCCTGTCAGATCACGAGTCTAACTTTGCTCACTAGTGTGATAGCTTCTGCTCTCTCTCACTCTCCCTCTCTCTCAGCTCCTCTCACTCAACAATGCCTTAGATTTTGCTATGACTTTAGCTTCTCTCATCTCTTCTCCATTTCTCCCCCTTCTCTAACCATAGCTTGCGCCCCCTTTTCTCTCATTCCATCTCCATTGCATGGATCCCCTTCACAAGAAAAATATCATGACCATATAATCTTTCTCTTATTCATAATGCCATGGATTTAGAGTCTAATGCACATGTAAGATTGCAACTGTTGGGTCCCGAATAGATGGCAAAACCCAAGAGGGGAGGGGTGAATTGGGTTCTTAAAAATTTCTTTTGGTAACTTAAAAACTTAACCCCTTGTAGAATTAATCCCCTTTAATGAAGAAACTGAATGGAAAGCAAAGTAATAAAGAGAGCAGAAATAAAAGCAAGTAGACAAGGATTTTATAGTGGTTCGGGCAACCTCCCTACTCCACTCTTCCAAGCTCACACACCTTGTGACTTGGGTTCCACTATTGTATTCTCTCAATACAATTAGAGCCTCTTGCTCTCTTCTAGATTCAAAGCTCTAGGGGGCATATACAACTAGAGCCACTTGCTCTCTTCTAGATTCTAGCTCTAGGGGGCATCAACAACTAGCACAAGTAGGTGATGAGTCACACTCCAATCACACACTACTTTGCTATCACTTGATCTTAGCTACCCAAGCTAAATCAAGTTCAATACAAACAAATAATCAATGAAAGAAATCTACACTTTACAGATGTGTAGAAGCAGTTTGGCGCAGAGAAGAACTTGTTGTAATGGCTTTGAAGATTCTGAAATAAAGCTCTTGCAATTTGAAGTAGAGTTCTTCTTCTTTGAGTGGCTTGATCTCTTTAGAGCTCTTGAATGTAGTAGTTAAGCACACTTAATGTTTTTCAGCTACTTCCCTCGTCCACCATGAATGCTATTTATAATTTTGGAGGGAATCCGAACGTTAGAAGGTAGGTGGCGCGCATTTAATGCGCCAACGTTCGAATTAATTCCGACCGTTGCGACCCAAGTCGCAGGTGGAGTCGACTTCGGATGCGACTTCGCCCAAGTCGCAGATGGAGTCGACTTCGGGTGCGACTTCGCGAACTTCGGTCTTCAGTTTCAACGCTGGAAGGTTTTGCCCGTTCTGAAGTCGATCATGAAGTCGACTTGGCTTTGCGACTTCACTCAAGTCTCAGATGGGGTCGACTTGGCCTTGCGACTTCACTGTCATGATGTTCTTGAACATTTGTGAATCTTGAAAATCTTGACTTTGATTCATCTTGAATCTTGACTCATGTAATCTTAGATATCTTCTTGATTTGAATGATTGAGTTTATGCTTCTTGCTTGTACTTGGATTTGTCTTCAAATATTTCAGCTTGAGTATCTATGTTGCCTTGATCTTCATCTTCATTTAGTTTGGCTTGAAATCAAGTAATCCAGAACTTGTCATTTGAAGTTTTCCGTCTGCCTGAGCGAAGTCGATGTCTGAGTCGACTTCGGCTGCGACTTCACCTCAAGTCGCATGTAGAGTCGACTTGGGGTGCGACTTCGGCATTCTGCTGTTTCGAATTCAACTCTGGAAGGTTTCGCCCGACTGAAGTCGATGGTGAGGTCGACTTCGTTTGCGACTTGACTACTCAAGTCGCAGGTGGAGTCGACTTGGCCTGCGACTTCACCTTCCCTTCTTCCGTTTTCAGCTCTGGACGTTCTGCATGTTTGAAGTCGATCTTGGAGTCGACTTGGGGAACGACTTGGCCTTCCAACTTGATTTTCTTCAAATGTATATTCCTTAAGACATTTCACAAACTTGTTATTAGCCAAGACTTTCTCAAATTGATTTGTTAATCATCAAAACATAGATTTAGCTAGTTTTCCTCATGTTTCCAACAGCAACTTCCTAGCAAATTCAAATCTTCAATTGCAGAATGGAATCTTTTCCCAACATCGACAGTCAAATTGATAGACCGACATCAACACATCTTCAAAATCATCTGTGTACCTCCACATATATTGTGCCTAGCTCTAGCATGTTGCTAAGCAGGGTGACCCTTTTGCCCTTGTTACAAAACTGCACAGTATGGAGTTATAAAAACCACCGTAGCGGCAGTTTATAAAACTGCCATGTTATCATATATAAATATGACCGCTGATAATTTGCGGCCGGACGCACCAAAAACATATATATATTATTTTATTTTCATAGGCAAGTAAACCTAGATGTATTAAATCTATAAACCAAGTCTTACCATTTTTAAATGCTTTTAAGTATTTTTTTGGATTTTTCAACACAGTGGCATTTCCGTAATTTTGGGTCTCAGAAAATTTCGAAAATGCCACCGTGTTTAAAAATAAAAAAAAATTACTTAAAAATATCCAAAAATGGTAAAACTTCATTTATAGGTTTAATACATCTAAATTTACTTGTCCATGAAAAAAATAAAAAATATATATGTTTTTGGTCCGGACACACGTCACGCCTCAAATAAATATCATATACGACGATAACATCTTTGTCTGAAAACCATTCCTATTCACGTCATAAAGCACTTACGTTGTGGGAAGAGTTTGGATTCCTTTATGATTCTGTTCTCGGTTGGTATAAAGATTTTCACAAATTACGCAATCCTTGCTTCCGCTTAAGTACTCATAAATTAACTTATGCAAAGCCATTTTTTATAACAATGGTATCAGAGCCATATATCCTGCATCTTGTTTTTTATTGTTTGGATGTTATATTATCCATATATTTAGAAGATGATATATAACATGCCATATCTTATTTTTATCATTGAATTTTTCTAAATATAATGAATGATGGATTTTCAAGTTATGATGCATGTAATCATAATATTATTTTTTTGAGGGCAACCATCTACACGATAATATTGCGCAAAATGTTCCAAGTTCTTGTTCCTTTCAATTCTCTATACATAATAAATTAGGGAATAAAGCAGGTCAATACGAACTTCAAAATTCAAATAATTTTCTTCAAGATTGTAAATTTCATATTCTGAGAATCCAAACCATGTTGGATCATCCACCAGAACGTTACAAATTTTTAATTCATTCATAAATTTTAATTCTTTGTGAATTAAAATAAATATATTATTTTTAATTCTTTGTGATTTAAAATAAGGTATATGGTTTTAATTCTTTGTGAAAAAATTCGTAAATGTTAGTTTGTTACGAATAAAAAAATAATATATTTTTTATTTCTGAACATCCAAAGAATTTTAGAATTACATCCAGTTTTTATTCATAGTTATCATAAACTGGTTCGAGACCATCTTATGAAAGGAAACAAACACATAGAAAAATCATATTTCTTTTTCAAAGGATAAAACCAAGAAAATCGAGAAAAATCATCCACTAAGATTACAAAATAGTGAAACTACTGAATAGAAGTAACTAGTGTTGGTCCCCATAGGTCGCAGTGATCTTTTGTAATGGCGAGAACGTAGGTGTGCCTTCTATAATGAATGGAAGTTTACAACATTTACTCAGTTGACAATTTTGGTAAAGGCTGTTAGTTTGTTTATTAATTGTAATTAGCTGATGGTGCTGCAAAAATTTTAACACTTTATTATTTAAGTGAGCTAATCTTCCATGTCATACTTCTTCATTTGTAGCCTGATGTCGCACTAAGAAGAAGTAAGGGGTTTAGTGGTCTTCAAATTATATAAGCTATTATTGTGACTGCCCTTGCGAAGAATCTGCTGTTGTTGTGAATCCTTAACCAAGAAACCAGATTTGTCAAACTCAAAGTAACATGAATAATCTGAAATAAGCTTTGAAATAGATAATAGGTTTTTCTTAATGTTGGGAACTATTAAGACATTATTCCATGGCAAACAATGATAGGCTTGTTCAATATATCCAGATCCAACATGTGTAATTGGCAATGACTGACAGTTTCCACCCATATCCCTCGAATTTCCATTATAAGATCTAAGGTTGAAAAGAATACCTATGTCGGCTATCATTTAAGCATTGGCACCTATGTCAGGATGCCGATCACCATCCTAAAAGTCTAAAACAGCATAGTAGTAAGTCCTTGAGGGATACCCTCTAATTGATAGTTATTATCAAATTGATGCCAACATTGCAGGGCATCATGACCTTTCTTTTTACAGATTTAACATACCAAGGATGTTTTGGTTGGTTAAAAAATGGTTTGTGAGCCAAACTAAAATTGAGAAGGGCTTGGTAACCAGGGTTGTTGTTGTAAAGAACCTATGATATCTCCTTGGAGCACTAGTAAGTCTTGTAATTGTGGGGACTATTCAGTTCTTCTTTGGGTAAAAACTTGTTGTTGATTAGTATGAGGAAATCCACAACCTCTTGAAGTGAAGAAAACCCTTCCACCGCGTCCCCTTGTATATTGTCAAAAAGAAGACTCACACTCTTGGGAAACATAAGACCGCGGACCACTATTATTGACGACAAATTCCATAGTAGGATTGACTGGAGATGACGAGACTTTAGAGGCTCGCGGCTCGTAGCTTTGCGATTGTAGGATAATTTTGCATATGTAAGTAGTGGAGGATAGAGCATGGTGGTCTTAAAGCCTCATAGCTATCATCAAGTCCTTCTAATAGCCTGAATACTATATTATAATCGGACACTGGTTTCCCAATAGCATTAAGTTGATTGTGTATTGATTTAAATTCTCTTAAATAAACAGGCACAGATTTACTCCTTTTGCTAACATACTAAAGTTGGGCTAGAAGACCAAATTCTTGTGCAATGGAACATTGTGTAAAAAATGGTTTGTTAAATCTTTTCATACCTCATTTTTTAGTTTTGAGACCTAAGGCTTAGCCAAAATGTCTTCAGAGAGGGTTCCAATGATCCAAGACCTTATTAACCTGTCAATACGAACCCATGAGGTGTACTTTAGATTTACAATCTGTGATTTATTTTCACCTTCAAGATATTGCCGTGGAGAAGTTATGTCGCCCATTAAAAAGCCAAGTAAATCCTAACTTTCCATTAGAAAAATATTTGAGCTTCCCAAAGGATAAAAGTCTATTATGTAAGTTTTAAGCATACGAAATCGGCAACATTTAGGTTTGAAGGAAATGGAAATTTGGAATTTGGAGTAGTAACTTGTAGGGTATTTTCAGCCATAGTTCGAAGAAAAGAAAAATCATAAATATATTTTCGTTCACAGTTGATGTAGAAGACAACAAATGGGTGATACTGAACTGGTTGGGTGAATTTTGTAAAAGAAAATATGAGAATTACAAATGGATTAGAAAGAAATGAGAGAAGGCATCTATGCCCTTATGTGGCTCTGATACCATGAAGAGGTTTGAGACTAAAATAAAGAAGAGAAAAGAAGTCAGTGTTTATTAGAATGGATTTCGTGAAAAGGTTTGAAATAAGAAGAGAAAGAAAGCAGCGTCTGCTGGAATAGATTTCCACGCACTCACACTCTATTTTATTGAGCAGAAGTAATGCATATATATAGGAAAATAATCTAGTATCATTTTTATGGGAATAAATGATTAACAAATTTGGCCCATAAACATACTTGATTCGGATGAAATTTAGTCTCCTAGATAAAAAATGATGTTAAATACAACGAACGAATTAATTTTTCAATCAAAGACCAAAATCTTAGATTTTGAAGGAGTTGTATGAGTTTGCTTCTATATTATCCGGTTACATAGAAGCAGAGCCCATATATATATGAGAAATATTCAGGTGCGGCTTCACTGCACCACAATTACGATGCAGTTACTTCAAAATGGGCCCCATGTGCTCATAAAATTATAATCTACTCTAATCATTGTATTTAGAATTATGTATTCTATTAACATTTCAATTTTTATCACAATTAGATATTTATTTGGAACCTATCTAAAAATGGCACAAATTTAACGTAATAAAATAGTTTGATATAAATGACAACTTTAAAGTTGTTTTTCCAACATGTAAACTATTTAATATAAAATTTATATATTGATAAATAATTGTATAAAATATCAATATATTTAAGTATATGTAGGGTCCATTTTGGGCCTAACGTATCGTTAATTATAGTGCGGCTTCACTGTGCAAGAAAAGTTCTCTCTCTATATATATACATATATATAAAGAAAAAATATTCAGGTGTAGCTTCATTGTTCACTACACCACAATTATGGTGCAGTTACCTCAAAATGGGCCCCACATGATTATAAAGTTATAATCTACTTCACCTGTTGTATTTAGAATTTCGTGGAGTTCATGATAAACATAGTCTCTGACTCCTCATGGTTCTGTTTCTTTCGGAATGTGGTTGCATTTGGGAAAATAGGCAATTGCAATCCCTTATAAAGAATGAAAGCAGAATTCAATTGGTCTATGTGTTAGAATAGGCTCTCCTGTGGACTCTCAACTTTGCTGTTTTGTAAATACCCCCTGGAAAAATTCCTTTCTCAGCTAGTTTTGTTTCTTTTATAGTTGTATCTTTACCAGTTGCATTGTTGTTACCTAGGATAGTTTAGTGCATTGAGAAAACCATATCCAGTCGGGCAAGTTGGAGAGAAACATATGGGGTGCTAAATGGGCGTTGTTGTTACCTAACTTAGTTTTACACTCGAATTTTGAATCCAAAGAACCTTTTCCTTGACAGGGTGAAGAACACAATTAACATTAAGAAGCAAAATCTTGAAAGTTCCTAAGAAAATATTTTCTTTTTTTAATTGTAGCACATATAGCCAAGTAGGTACTACGATGCATCAAGCTAATAGGCCTACAAATAAATAAAATAAATGATCGAAATGCAAATTACAATAAATAAACATGTAACGCATCATAACAGAAATAAAATGTAATGCAATTGCTGAAAATAAAAGTGATGCATGCGCATGGAAAAGCAAGTTAAGAAATTAGTATGTCAGTTTCATGAAAATTAGTAAGTTTGTGAATCGGCATTATGTGAGTTATTGGATTAGTGAGCCAATAATGATGTGTAAAAATTCATTTGTTAGTATCGTGATATGAAAAAATGCAAGAATGCAAATAAAATCTACAGATAATAATATCAATAGGAGCCTTCGCTAGGCATATAATGATGGTTAAGTCATCCATAATAAGACACTAAATACTAAACTTCGATGAAGAGAAAATAAATAAGCACACAATAGTACATCTTTTATACCCTCGAATGCATTAATCCAAGGAATATTAGAAAAATAAAATTACAATTTATTACAAAAATCTTAGGAGAGTTAGGGTGTCATATATGGCAAAATATAAGGATGAGATCTCTTCTCCAAGAGGACTAATACTAAAATCTATTCCCAAAGTTGTTTTTATAATATTTATATTACAATCTTGTCAACTTATATTGCAATCTGTCTCTTGAGAATAGGGGTACAACTCGGGCTCATGAAACTCGAGTTCACCTCAACCCTAACCCTAACCCTAACCCTATTTGTAAAACTTCAACTCTAACCTTAACCCTAACTCTATTTGTAAACCCCAACTCTTAACCTTATTTTTGAAATTCTGGCTCGAGTTGAGTTTCGGGTTGAAATTCTCCTATTAATATGTCTTTGTTACTCATCCTATATATAATTTTTATCACAAACCTATTGTATAAAAAAGTTTAAAAATAATTTATTATACGAAAGCAAAAAAAATTCAAATACCGCTTAAGAGTAGAAAGAAAGAAATCTGTTTTTAGTCTTTTCTTTGCATCGAGTAGAATAATAACTGTATTTTAGAGAACGTAGAAGTATAACCTTTTTCCATTCTACAATTTAACACCAATATCACAACCATATACTTCAATATTACCATCCAATTGTAAGATAAACATTATCACATCAATTACAATAAAATAAAATCATCCAAAAATCATAAAATATCAAGTTGAATAAGATTATATTAATTCGAGTATCAAACTCCAAATCACAACATCCAAGTTAACTCCAAGTCAACAACACAAGTCTTAAGCCTGAATAACCAAATTACAACAAACAGTACAACACAATAGAAATAAATATTTTTATCTTCAACTGTTGTGTTCATTGCCCTTGTCTTGCATTATTATCATACGCCATGCCAAATTCTTCTTTCCTAAAAGAAAAAGTAAAAATTCAATATTATATTGTATAATTGAACTTAAAGAGTATATATATATATACACAAAGATATAACAACACCTCTTTTAAATTAATTGTTTGATGGAAGAAGAGGTAAAGAAGCACATGTCGATGTTTCATCAGCTTCATCTGAAAGATAAATATTAGTTAGAAAATATTATTAAAAGTAAGCAAAATAATTGAAACATAGAAAAATATATATTACCTCTTGCACATTTGTCTAGTTCATCAACGAATTCTTCATAACTTGAATCATTTAGAGTTGCTCCCAACCAATCTTAAGTGCAAATCAAACACTTAACCAACATAGATGTTAATGAACCACGATATTGGTCAAGAACACGTCCTCCCATGCTAAATGCAGATTCTGATGCAACTGTTGAAATAAGAATAATCAAAATATCTTTTGCCATCAAAGATAAAACTCTATATTTTGTAGTCATGGACCACTGTGCTAAAATATCAAATGGTTCTACATCATTCTCAACAGGATCTTTTAAATAGGCATCAATTTCATTTGCAATAACTTCAGCACTAGAACAACTTGTGGATTGTCATAGTTTCTATTTTGCACGCTTTGATTCGGATGGTGCATCACACACTTCAGATGAATAACTTGTAGTTGTAAATGTAGATCCAACTTGATAAGTTTCATACAATTCAAGCATTTTATCATATACTTTCTTGGATAATACACAAGCTTGATTCATAGAAAGACAAATTTTAAGATAAAATTTCAAATAACCTAGCTTGTAATGTGGATCAAGCACTGCTGCAATGAGCAAGTAAATATTGAACTTGTCAATAACACCCTAATACTTTGCATGGTTTTCCTTCATTTTGTTACACATGTGAAGAAGGATAAGGTTACTATTCTTAGTTGGAAATGTATTTAATCAATCTTGAATCGTATCAAGTTGAGAAAAATGATGTTGAGAAGTGATATATTTGGTGCCTGATAAAAGCTCAGTTGCTTTAAGAAACAAGACCAAGAGGCCACAAATGACTCTAGCATGGTTCTAATCTTCTCCAAGAGGAGGACTAGTGCTCCTAAAGCTTGCATCATTCACTTCAAGATATTTGAAAGCCATTTGAAAGGGCAAAGCATGTTTCAACATCAAGTATGTAGAATTTCAATGTGTTGACACATCTGAATACAAAGATAATTTAGTTGAAATTCTAACACTTTCACAAGATTTTCTAAATGCTTGCTCTCTACTTGGAGAACTCTTGACCCTCTTTATACTATTACGAATTCGAGCAATGAAATCCTTAATTTGATCAGTTCCCTCCTTTACAACCAGATTTAAAATGTGTGCAATACAACAGACATTGAAAGATTCCCCATCTCCAAAAAGAGCATTCTTCATTTTTAAATTCAAACGCAAAGTGTTTAACGCGACATCATTGACCGACGCATTATCAATAGTAAGAGTACACACTTGTCTAATATTCCAAACATTCAAACATTCTTCAATTGCATTACCAATAGCTTCGCCCATGTGTGGTGAAGGAAGAATACAAAAATTCAAAATTCGCTTTTGAAGAGTCCAATTTGAGTTTATAAAGTGAGCAGTCAAACATAAATATCCAATATTCTAATTTGAAGTCCACAAATCTGTTGTCAAGTATACACGATGAATATTCTTACTAAAAAATTTTCTTAATTCAGCCTTCTCCAACTTGTATATTCTTCACAATTGTGGTTCTAAAAATATGTTTAATAAGTGGTTGTACAACTTTACAAAATTCTCCAAACCCTTCTTTCTTGACAAATTTAAATGGCAATTCATCAAGAATAATCATTTGTGCTATTGCTCTTTTGCAAGCTTCTTGGTCAAACTTCCAACTTGATATAACTTTTTGACCATCATCGGCTACTGTTTGAAATGATAACAAGCGTTGACCCTTGACTCTGTTGTTGGTATTATATTTGCATAATTTTAAGTGTCTTGTTAATGTGCTTGTTCCTTGAGTACTTGGACACTTAAGTTTGATCTTACAATATTTACAAATACCTCATGCCACTTTTCCATTTTCATCTAGAATTCTTTCAAATTCTTCCCAAACTGCCGACAAAATTTTATACCCCTTCTTTTTTTAGGAAAAAGCTCATTCGCATCTAAATTTTATGTGAGATCAACAGTGTTTGAGGCAGTTAGTGTATTTTTTATTTGCTCACTGTTGATTTCTGGCTCGCTAATCTTGTCTGCATATTACTTGAACTATCCATATTGAAACGATCACCTAAATATCACTTTTTTATAATATATAAAAATAATTAAAAAATTTCTATGTGAATTTCAATAATTCTACTCATTTCAAAGCAATAACAAACTAATTCAAAAATCAAAATATTAGCCAATGCATATCAAGTTATCAACAACTATTATAAACACAAATAAATGAAATAATTTTTTCAAATTGCAAAAATATTTAAAATGCAAGCATTCAAGCTATAGTAATACTTGTTCAAAAAAATGCAAAACAAGCGCATCTTTTTCAACACTAAAGCACATATTTTTAAATTACCATTCACAAAGTTTGAAATTTGATTGATTCTGCATGCTAAGTATAAATAGATATTTCTAAATTACCATTTACGCAGTTTTTATTTACTTTATTTCTAACAATTAATTCTTAGATAATTAATATTATTTTCATTTGTTTATTTCTAAAAATTCATTCTACCTGTATATAATCACATTACATAAATTTTTTCCTCTCTCTTTTGCTCTCATTTTCAAATAGGATTTTATTTCACCAGCTTTCAATAATTAATCATGTATTGTTAATTTGTATATTAAATAATAAGTAAGAATTTTTTCTAAAAAATTATCAATAACAGAACTATTACGGCGCAGCGCCATGGCCGGAGAAGAAGGTGAGCAGACAGGCGGAACGGCAGTGCTGCTCGAAAGGCCGAAGACTGAATCTCGCGATTAAGATCTCACCAGATTCTGCTAGTTCGGTGACCTTCGGTCGAGGCAGTTGGTGTATCGCGAAAGGCCGGAGACTGAACACGAAATCAGCAGCGGCGTTTTGGCGAATGGCGGCAGCATTTTGGTAGAACGATAACGTCATTTTAGCGAACTATAGCAGCATCTTTTTAGCGAACGACGAAAATGCAACGGCGTCGTTTTGGCAAACGGTGAAAATGCAGCGAGCAGCGGCGTTGTTTCGGCTAACGGCGGAAATGCAGTGGGCAGGAGCGTCATTTTGGCGAATGGCGACAAGGCCACAAAGCTCAAAAGCCTCAATGGCGGAAATGGAACCGGAAAGCCAGATTGATAGTTCTTGAAAGCCAATAATCAAGGAGTTCCCGCCCTTGTTTGCAGATTGTCTTCTTTCTTCTATACGACGAAGGAAGGGTGCGATCGAGTACGCTCCCAGATACCAAAAGCCAGAAAGGAAAGGCTGGAAAGTTGGAAAGGGCGTTGTGAATGGAAATTCGAAACTGGCCTAGTGCGCCTAGGAGCCTGGCAGTGACAGTCGATAGAGACTGGACGGCAGCGAGCAACTAGCTCTGATTGACGTATAATAATAAAATATGAATATTTTTCAAATATAGGTTTGGGTTTGGGTTTATAGGGTCCGGGTCCTGAACTCAAAATTGAAAGTTGCTTGAATTCGGTTCGGGTTCGGGCTGAGAAATCGGACTCAGGTTCACAATTACTGAGCTTCAACAATGCTCCCAGTTGGGTTCGGGCTGAACCCGGCCCAAGCCGCACCCTTACTTGAGATATTCTTACAACATTCTACAAATATCAAATAATATTCTATTTTTCCTAACAATATTTTCTAAATTTTCATTATGAACATTCCCACACAAATCCTGGAGAGAACAGTGCCATTATTACTTGAACCCACATCAGCTCCATAGCTTAAACTTCCCACACAAAACCTAGAGAGAACAGCGCCACTATTACTCGAACCCACATCAGCTCCATAGCTGAAACGCCGGTTACCAAGAGGCAACACTCATTGGCCAAAGTTGGTTGAACTAAGCCTAGCTTTGCCCTCATAAAGGCAACTCTATTTCCCAATTGGCCAATACTAGCTCATGAAAACATTAGTTAAGGTTGTGTTTAGTAAGATGTAAAAAATGTTGAAACATTTTATCAAAAAAAAAGAACTTAGAAAAAATGAGAGAGTGATGTGATAAGTTAAGGGTAATGATTAGGACTAGAGATTAGTGAAATAATATTCCGAAGAAATGATTGAAACATATGACGTTTATATGAAAAAGTATGTAAAAATTATTAGAAAGTAAAATGATTAAATGGAAAAGTGCTTGAAAAAATTTAATGAATTTTTTTTTCCTATGAAACGCACCCTAGATGTGAGGCGCATGATTGCTTTTAACTCAACCTTGATGGTAATACATTTGAGATGTGTGGTAATGAATGGATTAAAGGAACGCATGATGATTGAAAATGGGTGATAAACAGTCAAGAAGATGATGGGTGAGAAGGATGTCATCATCATGAAAATGAAAAGGCTCGAAAAGCATCTAAACGAGATGACACATGCATGGCTATCTATGAAGGCTATCCCATTATAACAGTTGCCAAATTCATGCCCATCCAGAGTGGGCTTTCTTCTCACGGGATTTTTATATGATGACTAATGGAGGTGGTGGAGTGTGAAGCTAGCAACTCAAACGTGATGGTAGATGTATGGCTTCAAGTGGCCCGTGCTGCAATGATCACAGGCTTGATCATGATCATTTGAAACGGCCCACCTTGTAATTTTAAAAGCTAGGTGTATCCTTCATTGTAATTGGGTTGGTGGTTTTGTAAAACAACCTTGACACATGATCTTATCATGCTAGGAAGTCGATTTTCTTATAGGCATTGATTTTTCTCTTTATCAATGGTGTGATTGTCCTCGACTCCTTTTGGCTTCTCGAGAGGGCCCGACTCTCTTGATCTTCCTTGAATGATCCAATAGTTTGGGTTGCCATCTAATTACTTGAATCTTGTAATTTGCTTCATTAGATGCAACTGCAAATAGCATACTTCTTTGATTCCTCCATGATTAGGTAGCCCAAAAAGTGACTTGTATCTTGATTAGCTTCACCATACAATCTGTCAATCTTATTTCTCTAAAAATTCTATTCCCTTTATCTAGGATGTAGATTACTTCTGATTGATAATCTTGCTGGGTGGCCATTGAATCCTGATTGTGACTTCGTAGCCCAAGGCCAGGGAAAATTCCTACTTTGGACTTGAATCGATGCCCAAAGGTCTAAAGGTCCAATTTGGGAGAAGATTCTAAAATGGCTTGAGATTTTCTAACAATAGCTCCTCGAGTGAATGCGGGGCCAAAGGGATTAGGCTTGATAATGGGTCCGATGAGAAACATAAAATGGGTACATATGAGTAGATTAACCAAACCCGAATTCCAAGAGTGTCGGAGCTTACCTTTTATAATGTAAGCTTGAGGAATCCAATTTATAAATATGATAGAGTTAGGAATCAAGTAAATTCAAGACCAACTTCTCATTTTATATTTATTATAAGATATATTATATATAATACCTAAATAATTTTTTATATTTGTGTATTTTATATTATTTATATTTATATTCGAATACATGCTTGTCATAATGTTATTATATTATTTTATTTATACTTATCTTTATATTTCTATTATTTACTTTTACATTCATTAATTTGCTTCCTTTATCTTGTTTTCAATGTTAATTTTCTTCTAAAATATTCTTTTTATTTCCTTTTTCTAAAAATTTGTAATGTAACTATATATTATTTTTCTGTTTACATGATTTGTTGTGATTATATATGATAAGCGATCTTATTAACTCAAGCTAAATAATAGCTTACTTAATCACCTCTCATTTAAATTCTTTTTTTACTTTTTTCTGCGCACAATTGTTAACTTAATATATTTAATATATAAACTAAATTTTACTATTTCTGAATATATGTATATAATTTTTAAAAAATTTTAAACACAAAAGTATTTTTGTCATTTTCAATGGTTGAAAATGGCTAAAATAATCCTGACAACTTTATAAAAATAGAGTTGTTAATGTTCATTTTATACTCATTTTGAATGCTAGTTTAAGAGAAACATGTGAATTTACATAGATTGTGCATTAGTTTTCATCATTTCTATATTTCATGCAATGTGCATTTCATGCATTTTAGTTGAATTCAATGCAAATCATATCGTCTTAGGTTATTGTCATTGCATTAGATCATTTAGGATTATCGTTTACTTATTTTAGGCCTTTTGTCGCAAAAAAATGGTAGTTATTTCATAAACTTCATGCTAAAGTGATAGGAAGAAAGTTGCAAGGCAAGAACATATCAATATTCAAAGCAGAAAGCTGGCGCTCCAACGCCTGTAACCACCATTCTAGAATTCTCTAAACAGACAACTTCTAGTTCATGCTCTGGATTAGTGGCACCATGGTGACAGACCTTGCACATGAAAAATCTCATACGTGTCTCATTCCAATCACAATGGGGTATAAATACTTCTTTTAGTGTTTGATAAGAAGAACATCTAGAGTCATGGCTACTGTAGGAGAAGGGAAGAGAAGCCTAGGCTTCAAATTAGGGAGTGAGGATGGAGTAGAAACAAAGCTATCCGCTGCAACTTTATTGAGTTTCATCTCTTCTTCTTCTTTCTCTTCTTGTTTTGGCTATTCTTTTCCCTTGAGATGATTGTAAACTTGATGTTGAAAGGATCTGATATCATGTTTATGGGCTAAATTTTCTTGCGATGGGAGATATGGATAATTTAATATCATAAACTATATTATTTGGTTTCCTTGTGCTTGAATAAAAATTTAGTTGTGTTGTAACTTGTGTTGCTTGATATTACCCTTATTTATCATGCTTAATACAATTACAAACTTTGCAACCTTATAAATTGATTTAGGGTGTATTCGATAATGAATAAAATTTTTAATGAAAAGTTTTGAAGAGTAAAGTTGTCAAATCATGCGATATGATGGGGGTAATGATGAGTAGTAAAGACGATAAAGTTAAAATAAATAAGTTAGTTGTGTGGATAGTTGTGTAAAAATGATTGTAAAGTAGCATGGTTGTATATGAAAATGTGAAAAAATGATTAAAAAATATAATAGTTGTGGAGTGTAAAAAGTTTTAGATTGAAAAGTTTTAACTTGACATTTTCTATCAATTGCTAAACACACTCTTAATATCCAAATCTATGCTTAAAACAGTGAGGTTTGTATGAGTTACATGTATAAGGCACAAGTTTTTCAATTACTATATGAGTTGGATGTTAATATGGATAGAAATATACTTATTAATCCTGTGTAATCATAATTAAGTTATATATCAGTCTTATTTTACTTAGTTACATGAGAACATAACAATTAACTAAAATAGAGTTATGTTTGTATATATTAGAAGACATATATAAATATCAATGAACCTAGGTCAGTAATCTCTGCACAACTACTTAAAAATGAACCAATTTAACATAACTATGAGTCAATAAATTCATACTCCCACTTATCTTATTCATGGTTGCAGGCAAACTCTCCTGCAACCACTCTATTTTGATCATCTTTTATTTAATTTAGTTTAGTTGAATTTAGTTCTTTGAAAATAATTCTCAATTAAATGACAAATTCACTTTAGACAATTGAATTTTACAGTGCTAATTCGTTTAAATACAATTCTCATGGGAATAATACTTTTTTCACTCTTTATTACTTGATTAGCGTCTATATTTGTGTTTAAATGAGCATTTTATTAGACATATATATAGCTCATCAAGTTTTTGGCGTCATTGCCGGAGATTGGTGCTTTAAACGTAATACCTGATCATTTCATTTATCTTCGATGAATTTGTATATATTCTATATAATTTTTATTTTTCTTTCCTTTCTTTTGATATACTTCTGTTTCAAGGTCTTCTTTAATGCAATTTTGAATGACTTCAAATGTTTAGCATTGGCTAATGCAAAATTTTCAACACCATGCGCCCTAGGTATCCATGGTTTTAACAATACATGAGAGCCCTCAGCTCAATTTGCAACTTTTGACAATCAATTGTAGTATATGGACAATTTTTGTTCAAGTTACTACGATTTGTGTGGAGGTGAGGGGCATTTCCTAAATCAGTGCGTGTACTACTCAATATGAGTGGGCTATCTTGATCATCCAATTGTTGCACGAGAAAACCATGGAGACCGCAACCCGAGTATATAATGTTAGTAGATTCTTAAACACATCAAGCATAGGAGCCATCGCCACCTAAAAATAAGTCATTTTTGAAAAACATGTTCATGTATTCATTTAGAGCCAACTAGAGTTTAACATGAACATGCAAAAATAGGTTGAGCAATTGGCTACTATAATCCAAAATTTGCATCAAGAATCTTCTTCCAATTATATTAAAGAAAATACATAAGAAGAAGAGTTAGAACGAGCCTGTGAAGTCACCTAAGCATCAATGAAGAGATATCACATAATATGATAGCGCAATTTGCCCCTCAAAATTCATGCTTAAATAATTAACTGAGCCAATGGAAAGTAAGGAAGTTGATGAGGTGGAGGAAGTAGAAAATTATCACATGTTTGCACCTCTATTTGGTTTTCTAGAAGTCCAAGAGTAGCAATACTGTGAGGACTAAGTACTTATAACTCTTCCCTATCCATAAGGTAATTTATGAATATACTGATTGGAATTTATGATATTAATGTGGTACAAAACATATGTAGATATGGCATCTAGGGGACATGAGTGTATACATGAATGTATTATAATTTTGGCATGTAGGGTTGTATGGGACATCATTCACAAGTATATTAGACATGAGTACAAGTTTTATGCTTGCATATTTCTGTAGTTATAGCCCCTGGTTATGATATGTTTTGTTCGGTAATTGATTTAGGGGGTGTATAATTGATGCATTGTTTGGGGCACTATAATTTTCTTTCATTTCGCAGAGTAAGTACTGGGTTCGACCTACCCAGTCAGGTCGCGGGGGTTGGGGGCAATGCCCCAAAGAAAATTTTAATTTACTAAGTCGTATGGGTGGAAAAGCAAATTATAAATCGTGATTGGACTTGGTCCATGCTTAGACCCAGCCCATACCAAGCTCGTCTCAATCAGACTTTAGTTTAGAGAAGGGTTGTGCTAGAGCTTCATTAATGCCTCCCCTCTTCTTTTACTTCCTCTTTCCTTCGTCCCATCTTCCCAATCTTGACAGCCCTAGGTCTGTCCAAAAACCCTTTCAAACCTCTTTGAAGAATGTCAATTCACACCAAGGAAGCTAGAAATCTTGAAGATCCGAGTCTAAATCCACTATTTTGGGTAAAATCATGATCGACGTATAAATGCTGCCTCTTGTTGAATTAGTGATGGAATCTCATCTTAAACATGATATAGGATTGGTGCAAAGGGGTAGTGCCTAATAATTTCGTGGTTTAGAACATTAGGGTTCGTGATAGTTGATGGTTAATAGGGTTTGGGGAAAAATCGAGTATTACTATGTGATCTTTATAAAACAAACAAACCATTAGTAGTCTTTACATGATTAGAACATGACATTTGTCATACTAGAAGATTTTCGTTTTGGCATCCATCATGTGTTCGAGGAAATGCCTATGTGACTGTTGGTATGCTAGATTTAAAGTAAATTTTGTTATTTTGTTGATATTGTATCTATGGTTTGTGATGTTCATTCTTATGTGTTATAGATGATGTCCTATTTGAGATGGGTGATTGTAAAAGGTTGTTCATGGCCTTTAGTTGACATGAGAAGAGAGTTGTTCACGGCCTTTGGTTGACATGTGGAGGACTGTTTGTAGTCTTTGGTTTATATATGTATATGTTTATGATCTTTAGTGTGGGTGTTGGACTCATATATCTCATATAGTCATTTAAAAATCATCTTTTTACAATATTATCATGACATGTGCATCCAAAGTCTTATTTTAGACTCACATGGTTTATTATTTTGCCTTTAGATCATAGGCCAAGTGAGGAGCTTCGAGATGGGACCAGATGAGGACCTAACCTTGGAGATATTAGATTAGCATTTGTAATATTAGTTATTTTGGATTTTGATGCTAGCATAAGCAGACATTTAGATCCAACTATGACAAACATATTACATGTGGTTACTTTAAACTTGGTTATAATCTTATGTGATCTTTTGGGTTATTTATGGTGTAATAATGAGTTATGATGATTTTCCTTCTAAATGAATGTCTTTATAGTATAGGGCATGTCACGATGTGAAAGTAGGGCTAAAGATTTATATTTTGAAATGAAATTATGATGTTCAAATATAACATGTCATTTGTACCACACCACCCCCTTATAGTTATGGAAAGATGTTGCCGAATTTTTTCTTAAGTCATGTAGCACCCATTGACTAGCTATTCGAGATGTTTAATCAACGAGGTATCACAAGTACTTGATAGATCAGTGTATATTCTTGGAAAATAATTGAAGTCATCATTTATAAAAGACTCTAAACAACTCTTCTTCAGCCTCTATGAAATTCAAAAGAAGAGGCTAACTGATCTATTGAGGAAGCTAAGAAGAGATCTGAACTTCCAATATATAACCCATACTGAAGGAAATTCAATACAGCGAGTATTAGATGATTCTTCTTCAAGACATCGGACTAACGACATTAAACTTAGTGTTCAATGGGAGGCAACTCATTACATTTTTTCATTTTTGATCCAAGATATGATTTCATGATCTATTATATGTGTCTTAAAGCAGGGAAATTTAAGGAGATCACTTCTTTTGAGAGTTTATAGGAAATGGGAGTTTTATTTATCAAATTGTCAACTCTCTTTGATTTTCACTTGGTGATCTCTAAATTTTTAACTAAAAACTTGATTTCCACCATCTTAGGAGATAACAATAGTCCACAACACCAAAGTGAAGTTTTGAAAACTAAAGCTTGAGAATATTATATGTTGAAGCTTATGTGTGTTAAGTGCATTATAGTTGGATTTGATAATTCAAATACTAGATATGATTTCCATCTGCAAAGTTTTTACTAGTTAAGTCACATACTTTGCAAGTTTTCAATTCCAAGATCAACATGTTCAGTCAATACATTCCCCTTCAATTCTTAGTGTTCGTGTGATGGAATGGTTATTCATGGGAGCATGATTGTAGGTTTTAATGCATAGAGGGTTTCTGTGGCACCCCGAACCGAGGTGCCTAGAAGCCTTACTCCGGGATCGTTTTGATTGGTAAACGTGACTCAGGATTGTTGCCCTGATCACACGGCAGAATTTTTTTTTATCATTAATACATGAAAAATTTCCATCATTCATTAAATATATTTCACATATCACAATTATAACCCAAAACTGCTTCATAAAACAGAAATATTCATTTCCATCTCAAAATTATCATCATTGTCTTTACATATACAATATTTCATCAAAACTGCATGTCATTTTACATGCTGCCTTCATCATCTTTTCCCGTCTGTTGTTGAAAAAGCATGGGTGAGTAATAATACTCAGTAAGCAAGCTATACATAAATTTTCAATCATTTTCATGCATTTCATAAAATGCAAATGCAATGCATACATAGCATTCATGACATTCCTTTGGATGCGACGCTAGCTAGGCGCCCATCCCATACATGCTCCCATTTCAGGGAGGTCGCCGCCGGCCTGGGCCTATTAAGCGACTTGGCAATAGCGAGGGGGACATCCGGTCCGCTTACTACCTCGACTAAGGCCTATTCCTCATGCACATGCTCATTCACATACACATGCCGGCATGATATTTGCAAATCATAAATAATTTCATAAAAAGCATTTAATAAACAATTTGACAAAACGAACTTCAGTTCATGTAAAGCAGTTATAGGTATGGCCAACCTTAAATCAATTTCATAAAGCAACTTGCAAACAATTTCAAGCATTTTGGAAATAATTTGCAAACCATATAACTTGCTTACCTTCTTAGGAGGTGTCTTCGACCTTCTCTTTTCCTTTTCCTATTCAAAGACAAATGATATTTCATTTCCTCTATTTAAGCTGCTTCCCATGTACGTTTTATAATATTTGGGCATTATTTCTTTACATAGATATTTTTGTCCATAAATTCTTCAAAAATTCCATACTTATATTCAAATATTAATTTTCAAATTTTTTCCAAAATCACGCTGTTCACTGTAGCAAAATACTGTAGCACAATACTGTAGCACAATCACTGTTCGTCCGTGGTTACTGTTCATGGGTTTCAAAAATTGATATTTTTTCCAAAAATAAAAAATACCATGACATACCTTATGCCTAGTATATCATTTCACATTTCTTATATTTTGAATTTATCATTATTTACTTGGCCAAAAAAATCATTTTCTCCATACACTAAAAATCATCATAAATTCACTTAAGCATAATCCTTAATTCCAAAAATCATGAAATTAATATATAATTATTTCGACATCATATTTATCATAATCATACATCCCAAATCATCATTTATCAATTTTGGAGCATTATTTTCACATATCATATGCAATCTTCCCAAATACCCTATCTTCGCTCCAAATTTCGATGTTTTGGCATAATTCCATTTAAAAATTATATCTATACTTATTTTCTCATGTTTGGGAATTATATAAGCATGGTTTTACCTCATCTAACATTCAAAACAAGTTTGAGGGGAATCCACTTACCTCAAGCGAAGTTATGCCTCTTCAACTCGCCTTTTCTCACTCCAACCTTCGATTCTCCTCTTTCCTTAAGGCTAAAATGTGTGGGGATGGGAAATGAAGTTGCTCAAGTGATTTTTGAGCTGGGATGATTGTGAATTTCGTCCATGGCCTGCTCCTCTATTTATAGGGGTCCATTTTTCATGAATTTGCATTTTACCCCCTCTAGCTTAGGGTGTAAAATTGCAAAGGTGTTTTTTTCTAATTCCCCAAAGGTGCTTAGAGCCTTGTGCAGCCTCCCCACCCTGCTCCAGCTGCCCTATTTTGCAGGCCTATTTTTCCTATTTTCTTATTTTTTTATTTAATTAAATTTAAGCTAATTAAATTTAAACCCTTGATTTGTGATTTGGATGAATTTGGACCATTGATTTGGTCATGGTACTCCCCCTGCACGACCTGACATGTTTCTGTATTGCATTTAATTTTTTTAATTTTTATTTATTATTTTTAATTAAAGTCAAATACATAATTAATGAAAAAGTGAAGTTACTTTTTCACTTTGCATTTGACGTTTCATCTTGACCATTGATTTGTGATTTTCATCACATCTTAGCCCATTCATCATGTCCATCATGAATTTTTAACCATCCATAAAAAATTTCATCGAATTCCGACGCCCGGATTGCAATTTATGAATTTTTTTCTATTTTTCCACAAAAATCCAAACTTGGATTAAAATATCCAAAAGAATTTCTATTTTGTCTTGTAGTGATTAAATCTCTATTTTGTCTTTTTGTGATTAAGTTAATCCAAGTGATTAACTCTTAATCACGGGTGTTAGTCCTTGGTTACTATTCACGTGCACTATTCACATACACTATCCACGGGGTTAAATTCCTAATTGCATTATTTCAATCTCCAATACACATATCCATTAATATAATTCATGAATTTTCATTTATTCATAAAATAATTACAAAATTACAAATGTCGAAATGACGCGTATACAGTCGAAACAACTCGTATACGGTCAGGGTTCCACAGTTTCATAGGTTATTTACACTTCAATATGTCAAAAATTAACTTTGACATGCTCCATTACAGTGGAATATAGCCAACGTGCAGTTCTAATGAATAAAAATGCAAGAATTCAAGTGTTATTGACCATTTAAGGAAGCACAAGCTCAATCAATGAAGAACAGAGTTGAGAGCTAAATTTTTGGATGGAGCAACCAATCATATACCTCAGGTCTTCTAACTACAGTTGGGGCATTAGTTATATGAGCCTCGATGATAGATTCATTTTGAAAAACCATTGTGATGTAATTCAAGATTATTCATTCCTCAAGGCATGAAAAATAGGTTTATTATGGTCAATTTGGATTTCCAATCTACTTTTGAGTTGTCAAATGATGGAGTTAAGGTGTGGCGAGCTTCACATGATCATTTAAAACAAGGTAAGTGGAGAACAAGTGAGGCCCTGGTGCCATTATTGCATGTGCTCAAAAAGAAAATTTTGGCGACACTTTATGATGCCCCGGCACCAACATTGCATGTGCTCAAAAAATTTTCGGCATTGCTACACCAATCCTTGTGGTTACAAATTTCAACATTTTTTAGGAAAATAAACATGCCAATTTGAATAAGTTATAACTTTTTATCCAAGAGGAGTTATGGAAGCCACAAACGAAAAGCATTTTTTCAGCCAGTCTATGCAGCAACTAGGGCAAGTCCTATTGAGCTCATTTTCGATGCCAAAATTATCAAGGCTGTTGAAGTTCTACGTGATTTTTTACTATTTATAGTAAGTCACCCATTTTATTATTTTTAGTAAAATGTGTATAAGTGAATAATTTGCATTTTGCATATATTTGTGGGCATATAGATGTGTTGCTAGTGCATAACTTTTTGATTTTGGTTGCTCCATTGTTTTATTAAGGCTAAGTATTGGAAGTGATGATAGAAAAGCTTGATAATTATACTTATGATATGATGGAATTGGTTTGATTTGTTAGATGAGTAAGGAATAGTTGAGTTCCATATTTGAAGTTGTTTGAATTGATTTATACTTGACACCACATCACTTATTATGCTCGACATTGCTTGGAATGAAAAGACTTCAATGATTTGCTAGGGTTGAAATTTGAGAAAAAATTTTCTTGGATTAGGGGGTTTATATTGTTAAGGAAACTGCTAAGTATTGTGTTTAAGATTAATATGAACAACATTGCTCTATTGAAAGGTTGATAATGAGTTTGTTGTAATGGGATTTGATGGAGTATTTCCTTCTTCACGTTTATAACGTCGCTGTCCACCGAGTCATCTTGTTATACACTATCCTCTCTAGCAATTCATTTGATATTGTACGCTTCATCTATCATCATATATTGAGTATTACAAAGGCAGCCAAATGCACATTTTTGGCCAGTAAAGGAAGAAGAAAGATAAGAGAGCAATAGAGACAATGACTACTCTTTACATCTATCATTGTCAGTTGCATTTTTCTTTAGTTTTTATGCAATGAGGGTAATGCATTTCTCAAGTATGGGGGTGATGGTGTTTTGTCCTATTTTATTTTCATTCATACATTACATTTAGATAGATATATCATATGTGTTTTAGGTTGTCTAGCATGTAAAATCTTGTCTGTCGTAATCAGTTAGTTGTAATCTATTTTGAGGAATACTTGCGATGTTTAAGAAAATTTTAAATTGGAATCAAATTTATGAAAAAATTGAAATTTTTTGCCATGATTATGCATTGGTTGAGCTCTAATTTGTTAATTTTAAAATTTTCAAGTGACGTGTACATGATATGATTAATTAAGTAGTAGAATTTTATAGTTCATATCCTTGCTAACATATTTAATTGAAATGATTGAGGTAATTCTTTGCGTAATATGAATGTTTGCACCTAGTTATGCTTGAATGTTATATTCATTTACAACCTTCACTCCCCATTTTGAGCTTATATATATTTGTATCTTTTCAACCCAATGCTTTAAAAGTAAATATATTATCTCATTGATTCATAGTGTAATTCATCTTTCTACTTGAGACTTAGGATTAAAAATGCATGTAATTAATAAAACGACAAAAATATAGTACCCCTAAAAAAGGCAATAAATAATAAATGGGATGGCTAACCCAAGCTAAGTAACCGAGACTTGACATCTACAAATGTCAAGGTTTACATAAAAAGGTAAGAGATAGCCATAGTAATAGCACTTTATAAAAAATTCTCTCCAGATACCTTGAAATATAATGAGATAAGCCAAAAAATGAATGAAAAACAAAAAAAGAGAAAAAAAATCTCTATATATCTTGAAATATACTGAGAAAAGTTAAAACAATAAATTTGGGGAAACTAATGGTGCATGTTTTAGTAAGTCAAGGCTAAGTAGAATAGATGAATGAATGTTATGTTCTTTTGAGATGATAGATTTACTTTGAGCATATTCATCTATATTACACATATCCTAAAAAGACCTTTTGATCAAGAGAACAGTTAGCAAGGTTGAACTATAATCTATAATTACTAGTGGATTACATTTGCATGTAGCTTGGCAATTGGATTGATAGTGCATATCTTGGCTTGAGCTTCGCAAACGTTCATGAGGTATTTCAATTTACAATTATCTTTTGGATTTTTAAGTTAAAAGAAGTGATCGTATTGCTAATTATTAGATGTAGGCTTGATTTTACATGTGTTACTCACATTTGTGATTTATGAGTTACTCGAGGACTAGCAATATTTAAGTTTGGAAGTGTGACAATGTTTGCAATCTCACCACAAGTGCATGGGTCCTATATTGTAGTATATAAAATATCGATCCACAAGGAATTCAGAACTATAAACTCTGCTTTTAAATGCTTTCATATCGAATATAAAGAGAATAAAGTGAATAAAATAGAATAAAAAGTAGAAAAGTGGGAAGAAAAATAGAATTCAGAACTAGAATGAGTATTAAAAAACAATGATATGAATACCTAGGGTATAGGTTTTCACATACGTCTTTTGCAACGGGTAATAGTATAATTATTTAATCCATATATTATTTGTTAAAGGATAACAAACTCTAACTTGTCCTTGCACATTCTCCCGAAACCTATAAGGGATACTCTAATTTTCTTAACCACCTATTCTCAGGAGATTAAGTTATTTAGAATCCGTTAACGTCTATGGCTTGTTCATGGAATTCTTCAAGGTCATCATGCCTATCTTCATAATTTTAGATTTTTAAGTTTAATATAATTCTAGATTTAAGGTTTAGCTAAGCATGTTTATGTCCAAAATAAAATTAAAATTCAAACATATCTTAAACAAGACAATTAAAAGAAAAATGAAAGAAGAAAGAAAAGCTTATTGGTTGAAAGGCCCGATGGTATGTTAGCTACTCACCGCTTTACCTCTTACCTCATGCCCTCTGCCTTCTCTCCAACCCACTGCTCATCTCCTCCTCTCTCTAATTCTTTGTGTAATTTCCTCCCATCTAAATTTTTGTTGTGGATTTTTTGTCCCTTTCCAATTTCTCTCCGGCACTATTTATAATAGTTGAAAGGTGCAGGAAAAATCTTGCGCAAATAGTTCTTTGAGTGGTTTCACAGCTAAAATCTGTACTCAACCTGGATATCATAAATAGAACGGTTGGATGGTGGAATTAGCCTGGTATAAGTTGGATGGTGCTTGGACGGCTGAGATTCAAGAGGCTAGGCGTTCATATTTCTAGAGCATGGACAATTGATTTTGATTTCTAGTTTTGGATGGGCGAGGATTGCTTTGGAAATATCTAGGCATTGCATGATTAAATTAAAAATGGATGGACAACTTGGAGATTTTGATCTTTCTTCAGTCGTTAATTTAGATGAGCAGATGGACGTTATAATGCTTATTTAGAATAGATGGATGGTTAGATTAGCTTAGAGGTTGATGTGATTTGCTGATCGGTGGAATATGTGATCGACAGTTTAGATTTCTAGTTAGCTGAAACCTTAATTTGGACGGTGTTGAAGGCTTGAAAGGTCGTGACGTGGACAATCGATCTTGGCTGATTGCATGGCTAAATATTTGGACAACATAGATCACTTGATTTGGATGGACAACTACATTGAATTAGAAGGACACTGCTGATGGACGGTGATGATGGTGGACTATTGCAAGTGATATGAATGGTGGGCCCCACTTCTTGAATTTGCAAATCTGCATAAAAATATAATTAAATCATTAATTCATCAAATCCATTAATGGGTTATTAACATAAAAAATATTCAAACCCATTTGATTTTATGACAACAAATAAAAATATAATTTCAAACCAAAAGATCATAAAATTATTTAAATCACTTGAAATTAATATTTAATTTCAAAATATTGCAAATAAAAATTTTAAAATAAATTTTATATTAAACTCAATCAATTACCGATCAAATTAGTATAAAACACCCACAAAATATATTATTAATTACCAATTATTAATTTGAACTGTTGTTTGTCCTCAAGCAAATACAGAAGAATTCAAGAATGAATTGCACATCTTCAAAACTTTGAGCAAAAAACAAATGTGATTGAGGAAATTAAGGAGGATGTTAAATCAAAAATTTTAAACGTAGCACTTATTAAATACTCTGGTCAAAAATCTCTTCTTACTCAATTCATACCGCACACACTATCACCTACTCTGCCTTCAATCACTACGAGTTCAAAAACTTCTGCAATAAACTCTTAATTATCAAGTATTCTCTCCTTTTATCTAGTTGTTCAATACACAGATTCAACCATTTAATTTAATGGTAGTAATTTAGAAAAAAAAATCAATCAAATTGTGTCACGTACATCTCTGCAAATTCTTGCATTGAAATTTCCTCTACCAATTTAATCAACCAATTCATAGGATCATAAGGACATGGTATGACAACGGTTAAATTTAGTACAAAAGATAAAATTTCAAAAATTGAACCATCTCCACATTGATTTGAGCCTCATTTTGCAACAGAAAATAATATTACCCTCACACTTAATGCTTTCATCATTTTTTTCATACCTGTTCTTACCTTTGATTTAACAGTTTTTATTTAAAAATTTTAAACTAAGTCTGGCAATAATTATCATCACCATATTTCAAGATATCTAGAGAACTATATAAATATATGTAAATAACTCCTCTCACTATATTTTAAGGTATCTAAGAAGTCATTTTTACTATTTTGCATAAGCCAAGTGGAAAACCTTATTCCTATTATACCTTTTTAGCTCAGATTTCATATTCAAATTTAGTTCACTTAAGTGGGAATTGAGATTTAGAAAAGAAAAATTTTTAATTCCAAGCTCAATAGGGGCAATCAACAGTCATGCTCTCAAAGATAAGCTCATCAGAAGGGAAAATGACTTAATCATATGAATAGGGCAAGTTGAGTTTAGCTTTGGAAATCCTTCAACAAGAATAAGATTTTCATGTATATGAAAAGAACTACCTTTCAAAATAACCAATTATTTGTACTTAAAACAACACTTGACAAATTAAAGGGGATTATTCTGACTTTGAAAGAAAGTAAAATTGGTTCTTTAGTATATTAGTTTCATCAAGTGATTTAGAATTAAAAAATCCAAGTATTTTCAACAAGTGCATATTTAAAAAAAACTTATCATCTCACTAGGGTTCAAATATTTGCATAATTTAAAGATTATGAAATTCTAAGTTTGGTATACTTATAGGACTTACAAGAGTTCAAAGTGGGGTCTCAATTAGTCCATTGTTGAGATTTGTACAAAAATTGCCAAAAAATTGCAAAATATTTTTTTAAAATGTGGCAAAAATTAAGTGCAAAGTCCAATCAATATAATCATCAGGGCAGTAAGAGAAATAATGAGAAAAAGTAATATATCGCATTCACCCCACACTTGAAACTAATTTCGTCCTTAATGTAAATCAATCAAGCAAAATGATATATCAAAATTATAAAAGTAGTTGTAAAAAGTGTGAGATGTTAAACTTCCCTATTTTAGCGAATTGAACCGAATCTTTACCCTGTGTTGCTTCCTGTCTAGGTAGGCTTTGAAAGTAGTCAATAAAGTTCTAAATTAAAAAGTATCAAAATTTTAAAAATAAAATAAACTAAAATTATCCTAAAAAAGAAAAAGAAAAAGAAAATTTTTGGGTCATCTCCCAAGAACTATTTAGTTTAAAGTCATCAGCCTGACTTCAGATTGTCAGTTTCGTAGTGTGATTTAAGAAGAGTAGATGACTCCTTTTAGAATTTGATCCCCTGCGAAGTAAGGCTTGAGGCGCTACTCATTGACTTTGAATTCTTAATCTTTTCGCTCCAGATTTCAATAGCTCTATGAGGAAACAATTGCAGTACTTTATTTCAATTTTTCTGAAAATAATTTAAAACAAGAGTTAAATAGCAGAACTAGGTCATTTGTTATGATTACATTTTCTTGGATATTTTTATCATGCTAAAATTTTATCTTTTCCTTGTACATCCTTGAATTCTCATAGGCATCTAGTTGTATCTTCTCGAATTCATTGAGTTGTAGCAGACGCTTTTCTCCTGCAAATTTCATATCAAAATTTAAAATTTTAATTGCCTAGTATACTTTGTGCTCTAGTTAAATTGGTAAGCAGTAGGATTTGCCATAGATAAGTCAAAACAAAGTTGTCCTGATCATAGTTTTGAATATATGAGGTATGCCCGAATAGCGTCATCCAATTTCCTTGACCAATCTCGTCTTGACTAGGATATTATCTTCTCGGGTCTGTGTTTAATCTCGCAGTTTGAGATTTCAACCTAACCACTTGTTCATAAGTGGTATGGGGTGGCGATCTCATATGTGACCTTATATTTCTTGAACAGTTGCTTCATTTTCTTGTTGCAGAAGTGTCTTCCTCCATCGCTTATGATTGATCGTCGTACACCGAATCTGGTAAAGATTTTGCACTTTAAGAATTTAGCGATCACCCATGAGTCGTTTGCCAGAGAAGCAATTACCTTCACCCATCAAGTTACGTAATCAACTGTCAAAAGTATGTACTGATTGTTGAAAGAAGATGAGAATGGTCCCATGAAATCCATACCCTATACATCAAATGGTTCGACCTTGAGAATGTTTATAGCTGGTATTTCATTCTGCTTCAAGATGTTTCATATTCTTTGGCACCTATCACATGTTAGTGTAAAAGTTAGAGCATATTTAAACAAAGTGGGCTAGAAAATACATAATTATAAGATTTTGGCTACAGTTTCGATGGAACCCATGTGTCCAATCATTTTTGACCGTACAAGATAGGAATGAAATTTATCAATAGCAAATACAACAATTAGCAATTCCTTCTTAGTGGTTGTATAGTTGACTTAAGCATCATCCAGAATTTTATTTGCATAGTAGATCACCATTGGCTTGTTGTCCTTTTGTTGACCCACAACTACCCCAATTGAATAGTTACTTATGTCACACATGCTCTCAAATGGTAGGCTCCAGTTAAGTGGTTATATAATTGGGGCAGTGGTCAAAGCTTCTTTTAACCTGCAAAATGACTCAAACAGTCATCAAAGAAATTTAATTTTACATCTTAATTTAACAGGTTAGTCAATAGCTTATCAATTTTAGAAAACTCTATAATAAAACATCGGTATAAATTGGCATGTCCCAAAAAACTTCAAATTTCTTCAATCGAATTAGGTGGAGGCAGTTTTTCAATGACTTTAATTTTCACCCAGTCAACTTCTATCCCCTATTTGAAACTAAATGTCCTAGAACAATTTCTTTTTGTACCATGAAATGACACTTTTCCTAGTTCAAAACCAAGTTAATTTCTTCGCACCTTTGTGAAAACTTAGACAAATTAGTCAGGAAAAAAACAAAAGTAAAGTCATAAACAGAGAAATCATCCATGAATACTTCCATTATATTTTTAATGAAATCAGAAAATATGGTCATCATGCATCATTGAAAAGTAGCAGGTGCATTACAAAGACCAAAAGGCATGTGTCAATATGCAAAAGTGTCGTATGGGTAGGTAAAAGTGATTTTCTCTTCATCCCGAGGGTGAATATAAATTTAAAAATAGCCGAAGTACCCATCTAAATAGCAAAAGTAAGACTGGTTTGCCAGTCTCTCAAGTATTTGATCAATGAAAGGCAAAGAAAAATGGTCTTTTTAGGCTGCAATGTTCAGTTTGTGGTAATTAATGCAAATTCGCCGACCTGTAACTATCCTTGTTGGTATAAGTTCATTTTTATCATTTTTCATGATAGTCATGCTTCTTTTCTTTAGTACCACATTTACTGGGCTTACCCAAATGCTATATGAGATTAGGTAAATGATTTTAGTATCAAGAAGTTTTAAGATTTACTTTTTCGCTACTTCTTTTATGTTCGAGTTCAGACGCCTTTGAGGTTCAGTGTTTGCCTTGCAATTGTCCTCCATAAGAATCCTATGCATGCATAGAGAATGGCTAATACTATGTATATTATTAATGGAGTAGCCAATTGTCATCCTATGTTTTCTTAGTTTAGTTAAAATTTTTCAAATTGAGATTCAGAAAGATTGACATTGATTATAATTGGATAAGTAGAATTGGACCAAGAAATGTGTACCTAAGGTTTTTATGAAGAGGTTTGAGTTTTACCTTTGGTATTTCTTCCTTTAGTTGTATCGAGTTCAGAGAATTGATGTCTGTGTCTAGTTTCTCACAATTTGTAGCGGTCGCAAATGAAATAGGAGGGCCTTTGTCCAAGAGGGCTACATAAGCAGAAAGTTTCGAATCGGCATTTTCATGTGTTGTACCTTGAATGATACATACCTCCATTGGGTTGCCTTTTTCTTCAACCGGTTGAGAGTCGATGATGTTAACTTGCAGGCAAGAATTGTCAGTTGATGTGTGCTTTAGGCTTCAGAGAGACTGAACTCCATTTTTTCATCTCGAACTTTCGGCAAGAGTTGACCATTCTTAACATCTATGATGGCTCCAGCAATGGCTAAAAAAGGTCGTCTAGAAATGATTGAGATTTGGCAGTCCTCCTTTATGTCAAGGACTATAAAGTTGACTGGAATGAACAACTTGCCAACTTTCAAGGGGACATTTTGAAGAATGCCGACTGGGAGTTTGATTAATCAATATGCCAGTTAAAGTGACATAGAGGTTGGTTTTGGATCGCCCATTTTTAACTTTTTACAAATTGAGAGAGGGATCAAACTTACATTGGCTCTGATATCTCATAACGCCTTGTTAATCTAGACATTCTCAAGAGCACAAGGAATAGATAATCTCCCAGGATCCTTTAGCTTTTCAGGTAGTTATTCTACAAAATGTCATTGCACTCCTTAGTGAGTGCAATAATTTAATATTCCTCTAGCTTTCTTTTGTTGAATAGCATTTCCTTTAGAAATTTTACATAAGCAAATATCTAAGAAAGCATGGTAATGAAAGGTACGTTGATTGACAGGTTCTTGAGTGTAGAGATAAACTTTTTGAACTACTTTTGAAGTTTAGTTTGTCGCTACCTTCAAGGGAGGAGAAGAGGAGGTTGGTAAGCAAGTGATGGGGTGTATTGCTTCTCCACCACTGGTTTAGGTTGTGGCTCTTCTTCTTGATTCTGTACCGACTTGGCCTCCTTTTTAGTGTCAATTTGAGGTAATTGAGGTGGGTCGAGCTGCTTTACACTCTGTGGAATGACTACATGCACTTATTTTCTAGGATTTACTTCAGGTTGGCTAGAGAGTTTGCCTTGATCTCTATGGGATAAGGTGATGGCATGTTAAGCAATTTGGGTTATGTGGATTTTCATTTGACTCATTTCTTCGTCATTTTTCTTGAGCATGAGAATAATATTTTCTAACATGGACTCAATAGATGGTGGCGTAAGTAGGGCTGGTTGTATAGGTGAGTTGAGAGGTCGTCTTGGAAAACTAGGTGGTTTGTTATTTTATGTGTAGTTTTGGGTGTTTGACTAGTTTGTCCAATAGAAATTGGAGTGGTTTCTCCATTAGGATTATAAGCATTCGAGTAAGGATTATCATACATGCGAGTATTGTATTAGTTGTTGACTAAATTGGCTTACTCGCTCATAGTGTCATGGATGGCAAAGCTACACTCAGACGTATAATGTGATGCTCCATAGATCTAATATAAAATTTGTCGAGAATAAGATGCGCCTAGGTCTATGGATTCCTGCTTCTTTCACTGCAAAATTTGGTCTGATTTAGCATTAATAAAATGCATGTATTAGATGTCATATACGTTATCTCACCAAGGAGGTCCTCGAATATCACTGTATTAAGAGTCATAGAGGGCCAAATCATTAAGGAGTTTGAGAGCCTCCTCATCGGTGAGTCACCTGAATCGGCCACCGGCGGCTAAGTTGACGGTGCTTCGGGCAGGTAGGTCAAGTCTGTTAAAAAGTTTTCATTGATGTCACTTTTAGAGAGGTCATGATATGAATACTTATCTTGCAGGTCTTTCATTATCTTCCATGCGTCGTAGAGAGTTTCGCCATTTTTTTGGATGGACTGATTGATTTTGTCCCTAATCCTCTTAGTTTTGATAGATGGAAAGTATTTCTCTAAGAAAGCAATGGAGAATTTGTCCCACGTGTTGAAAGTATCAGGTGACATAGAATAGAGCCACTCGTATGTCTTGTCACGAATAGAAAATGAGAAGAGTTGAAGACGGATTACCTTACATGGGATTTCTTGTACTTTGATTATGTTGCATAATTGCAGGAATTTGGTGATGTGTTCGTTAAGGTTCTCATAAGGTAGTCTTGCAAATTGATCTTGCTGAATCATCTGGATAAGTCTCAAATTAAGTTCAAAATTGCTTACACCAATTTCTAGTTCCACTATGCATTATAGAAAGTCTTGAGAGTTTGAGCGATTTCAATTGCTTAGAGTTACCCTCCCTGGCAAGTTGTTGTTCTCCTCTTGGGCTTCCTTCTGCTCCTGTTGTGGTGGGTTCTAGATTCATGTGGTCTGATGAGAAACATAAAATGGGTGCATATGAGTAGGGTTACAAATTAGGTTAGTTAAGCCTAAGCCTGGCCAGCCAAACCCAAATTCCAATAATATTGGAGCTTACTTTTTACAACTTAAGCTTGAGGAACCTAATTTATAAATGTGATAAAGTTAGGGTTAAGTGAATTCAATTTTGATTTTTCATTTTATATTTATTATAAGATATATTATATATATATAATATCTAAATAATATTTTTATATTTGTGTATTTTATATTATTTATATTTATATCCAAATACATGCTTGTCATAATGTTATTATATTACAATTAGAATATATTATTTTATTTATATTTATCTATGTATTTCTATTATTTACTCTTACATTTATTAATTTGCTTCCTTTATCTTATTTTTGATATTAATCTTATTCTAAAATATTCTTTATATTATCTTTTTTAAACATATATAATTCAACTATGTATTATTTGTTTGCTTATATGATTTGTTGTTGTTATATATGAGAAGTAATCCTATTAACTCGGGATAAGTAATGACTTACTTAGCTTACCTCAAAAAACTTATTTAATTTTTTTTTACTTTTTTCTGCACACAATTGTTTAACTTAGTATATTTAATATATAAACTAAGTTTTACCATTTTTGAATACGTATATGTAATTTTTTAATATTTTTAAACACAAAGGTATTGAAAATAATAAACTAAGTTTTACCATTTCTAAATACGCGTATGTAATTTTTTAAGATTTTTAAACACAAAGGTATTTTAATAATCCTGGCAACTCTATAAAATAGAGTTATCAAGGCTCATTTTATAAAGGCTCATTTTACACTCATTTTGAATGCTAGTTTAACAGAAACATGTGAATTTGCATAGGTTTTGTATTAATTTTCATCATTTCTACATTTCATGAATTGAGTGTGGATTTCATGCATTTTTAGTTGAATTCAATGCAAATCATATCATCTTAGCTTATTGTTATTGCATTCGATCATTTAAAATATCATCTACTTAGTTTAGGTCTTTTGTTATAAAAAAACAGTAGTTGTTTCATAAACTTCACGCCAAAGTAATGGAAAGAGAGTTACAAGGCAAGAACACATCAATATTCAAGGTAGAAAGTTAGCGCTCTGATGCCAGTAACCACCATTCTAGAATTCTCCAAACAAACAGCTTCCAATTCATACTCCAAACAAGTGGTGCCCCGATGCCAGATTAGTGGTGGCACCGTAATGCCAGACCCTGCACATATGAAATCTCAAACATGTCTCATTCTAATTGCAATGGGTATGAATACTTCTTTTAGGGTTTGATAAGAAGAACATCTAGTGAAAATTTAATTGCGTCATAATTTGTGTTGTTTGATATTACCTTTATATATTATGTTTAATACGTTTACAAGCTTTTTAACCTTGTAGATTGATTTAATATCCAAATATATGCTTGGAAGAGTGAGTTTTGGATGAGTTCCATACATAAGGTGTGTTTCGCAATTGATAAAAAAAATGTCAAGTTAAAACCTTTTAATTTAAACTTTTCACTTTCCACAACTATCATATTTTTTAATCATTTTTTCACATTTTCCTAAATAAGTACTCTACTTTTCAATCATTTCTACACAACTATCCACATAACTAACCTATCTATTTTAACTCTATCCTCTTTACTACTCATTATTACCCCTATCATATTACATTATTTGACAACTTTTACTCTCTAAAACATTTCATCAAAAGTTTTATTCATTACTAAACACACCATAAGGCACAATTTTCTAGCTGCTGTGTGTGTTTGATGCTAATATAGATAGAAATATACCTATTAACCCTGTATAATCATGATTAAGTTATGTGGTCATCAGTCTTATTTTACTTAATTACATGGGACCATAATAATTAACTAAAATAGAGTTAAGTTTGTATATGTTGGAAGATATATATATATATATATATAAATCTAGGTTAGTAATCTCTGTACAATTAACTTAAAAAGGAACTAATTTAATATATCTATGAGTCAATAAATTCATACTCTCACCTATCTTATTCATCTCAAGGAAAACTCTCCTACAACCACTCTATTTTGACCATCTTTGATTTAATTTATTTTAGTTGAATTTAGTTCTTTGAAAATTTTCAAATAAATTAACAATTCGCTTTAGACAATTGAATTTTACAATGCTAATCCTTTCAAACATAATCCTCGTGGGAAAGATATTCTACTCACTTTTTATTACTTGATTGACACGTATACTTGTATTAAAATGAGCATTTAATTAGATATATATGCAGCTCGTCAAATCCTATGTTTAAAAATCTTCAAAAATATGTATTCGTATATCTGAAAATAGTGAAACTTGGTTTATACATCTATATTAACAAGTTTATAAGAAAAATGTTTCAAAAGTTTTTTAATTTATTTTTTGATGTGCGCTAAGTAAGTCATTACTAGCCTAGGCTAACATGATCAATTCTTATTATATATTCATATGAAATTTTAAACTTATCACTCTTAAATAAAATATAAATCCATAAAACTTAATCCAAACCCAATTTTCACAAATAAGGTTAGGATTTAGCTTTTATAAATGAGATTAGAGTTAGGATTGGGGTTAATATTTTATAAGTAAAACTAGAATTGAGGTAAACTAAGTTTTATAGGCCCGAGTTGCACCCAACATATGAGTTGTCCAATTTCTAATAGGTGAGCTAAAACAAAGGTGCTACATCATGAAATATAATTTTCATAGGTAGAGTGTCTACAATTTAAAATTTATTAATTCAACATTTATATCGTTTAAAATATTTTTCTTATATGCATAAATAATTCTTTATTAATGTCTCAATGCTTTTATGGAGATCTAAGCGAATTTCATAATTTTCATGCGATTATAAATATTTTTAAGTAGGTAAAACTATCTAAGAATTAACTGAAATAATTTTAATAACATATTTTCTAAGTGTTAAATAAAATAAATAGATGATATGTTAGTTTAGTTATCAAAGTAGGCCCAAAAATGAGAGTGAGACCTTGAAATTTTCAAACTTTCATGAAGTGTTCTGGTTCAATATCCACCATGTATTTTTCCTTCATCATCTTTGCAAAAAATTTAAATTTGTCAGCTTATTTTACAAAATTTTAAATAAATATGCTCAAGGTAATTGTTACACACTTACAAGAATTGTTTTAGAAAATCCCCAACCATCTAATTTTAAATATGTTATTTATTTTTAGATAATATGTAATTGTGTAATTGCTATGTTATTTTATATTTATATATTTAGAATTTATATTTATATATTTAGGTTATCTATAATTAAAATAATCCATTTTATGCCTATAATACACAAGAATAATTTAATATTTTATTTATTTAAAAAGTAAATACAAAAATACGATTAAAATATACATAATAACATGATGCTTAACAATGTAAAAATATCTATTTTATTTATTTATTTATAAATTTATTTTAGATCAATATTTCATGTTTAGAAGCATTCGAGAGGCTTAAATGAACGAAGAATTGAGGTAGAATACAATGACACATATTAAAAATATATAAAATTTTAAAAATTATCTTGAAAATCGAAAACTCATTCCATAGTATCTCATTCAAGTCTACGTATCCTTTGAAATATCTACTTATTTTTAAATTTTTATAAATATGCTATGTGTAAAAGTAAAATATACTAGAGTATTAAGTTTTAATAACAGCTATAGGCTGCCGTATATTGTCGGCAACTGACTCAGACGTGTCCGAGCCATTTTTTATCTATGCATAGAAAGGTAAGCACCCAATCCAAGCATGCGAAGCTGCGCCATTGGAGGAAGCTAGCTGTGGCTCTTCACTCGCTAGCCGTACCAGCAGTCCTGCATTCTGTTCCCCCGGCTCGGCCGTTACTGGTTAGCTGTTCAGGGACCGGCAAGCGGAAGCAGGAGGCATTAACTCCTCGCCTCGAGCATCTCACCCACCTCGATTTACTACCCCAATTTCGTTGCAATTACTTATCAAAGAAACAAAAGAAATAACTCATGGGGCTTTCCAGGTCCAACTCGATCGACCGGTGTCTTATATGCATTGTACTGTGGCTGTGGATCGTGAAAAGTGGCTTACTCCCAACTGATCGATTGATGAATCCAGAGTTCATTAATTGGATTTGGTTCTATAACCCATTTGAATTTTGTTAGATCAAAGTCTGATTTTCTAAAGGTCGGTTTGATATTATGGATGTGTTTATTTAAGATAAAAAAGTGTCAACTAAAACTTTTCAATCTCCATAATTATTCTATTTTTTAATTATTTTTTCACATTTTTCTGTACAAACTACTCTACTTTTCTATCATTTTTACACAACTACCCATACAACTAACCTATCCATTTTAACTTTATTCTCTTTACTCCTCATCATTACTTCTATTATATCACATCACTTTCTATTGATTTGATAATTTCTACTTCAAAAACTTTTCATTAAAATTTTTATCTTTAACCAAACACACCCTATCTTATACTGAAACCTTATTGAATCATAATATATACAGAAACCTTATTTTTCGTTGTTATTTATCTTTTTTATTTTTGTACTAATTTTATTCGCAGAATATATATATATATATATATATATATATATATATATATAACTGTCCTGTCGAGCCGATATATATATATATATATGTCGAGCCGGAAGTGGTTAATGGTTAATTTTTACATAATTTACTAAACCTACTTACAGAATTTTAGGATCACGTGATAAGAAATTTTTTTGATGAAAATTTAATAAGGGATTTAATTCAATGTAACCGGTTCACCAGGCTGTTTTGGCCATATTGATGATGATGTTGTGAAATTTTCCATTTTTAAGACATCGAGAAGAAATCATTACCTTCAAAAGCCAAATTAATATCAGGTTAGAATTTGAGCTGATGGAGTACTTCTTCATACATTAATTATAGTTATACGTGCATGCACAAATGGTCTAACCCTCCCCTCCTTAATTACATAGTCTGATGATATTAAAGACCAATGCACTCAATTCATAACCTGGGATTTACAACATTATGGACTGTCCGCGTCCGGAGGTTGGTTCATTTTCGCATTACTCTCTATTTCCTACTGCATGACGACGTCCAAACCTCATCCTCACAAGCATTGTGTCTGTGAATCGCATTCAATTCCATTTAATACTGCCATCTGTCATCCACCACACTTTCGTATATATAAACACTGCAAAACAATCACCAAATATGACGTGCGAGCGAGCGAGAGAGAGTGAGAGAGTGAGAGAGAGAGCGATGGCAAGGCAGTTTGTTCTTCTAGTCCTTGCTGTAGCATTAGCAGCCGTGCACATCAGTGCAAGGACGGTGCCCACAGATTCTGTGAAGTCTACCGACGCCGCCACTGAGAATCTGGTGCACACCAACCCAACTCCAAAGAAGGCGTCCACCGCCGAAGCTGCAGCCGGCGTTGACGACAAAAAGAACTTCATCACGTATGGTGGAGTCGGTGGCTTCGTTGGTGGAGCCGCAGGCATTGTTGGTGGGTTGGGAGGCCTAGGTGGTGGGGTTGGCGGGCTTGGCGGGGCCGGTGGGATAGGGGGGCTTGGTGGCGCCGGCGGCATTGGTGGGCTTGGAGGTGCCGGCGGGCTAGGGGGAGTTGGGGGATTGGGAGGCATTGGTGGCGGTGCTGGCGGTGGAGCCGGTGGTGGAGGCGGTGTTGGTGGAGGTGCTGGTGGTGCTGCTGGCGGAGGTGCTGGTGGTGGAGCTGGTGCTGGCGGCGGTGTCGGTGGAGGTGCTGGTGGTGGTGCTGGGGGAGGTGTTGGTGGTGGAGCGGGTGGAGGAGCTGGAGCTGGTGGTGGAGCTGGAGCCGGAGGTGGTGCTGGTGCTGGTGCTGGTGGGGGGTGCTGTCTTGGCGGAGGAGGAGGGTTCGGTGGCGGAGGTGGTGCTGGTGGAGGGGGTGGACTGCCTCTTCCTTGAGCCCTTGGTCGATTCACGAGAAGCTCGTCGCTAGTTACAGTTTGGTGTTCTAGATTTTCATTATTTTTGTTTATGTCGTTTTGTATGGAGCCACGCAGGGTGGCGTGGTTTTATTTTGACTGGAGCAGGCGGGGGACACTGGCAAGGTAAAAGCAGTTGCCGGAGCTTAGGTAGACGAGATATCAGTGTTTTGTAATGTTCTGTGGTTTACTTTACAAAGTTGTTGGAACTTTTTCTTAATTGTGAAATAACAGTAATTGATATGCGTCTTTCCGTCTGTTTACGTGTGGCTTTTTGTTTTTTTTTTTTTCTTTTCCAGCATGCATGCATGATCCTGAGCATCAGTTCACCTTCTTCCTGGGACGAGTCCTAGGCTAGCCGTCCCCAACTTTCCCCGCACGCTTAGCGGATCAAGGACCTTGGGACAAAGGCGGCAAGTTCATACTTCAATTTTTTCAAGAGATATATTAGGGTGCAGTTGGTGTTATTAGCCAACAGTTACAATAAATTTAGAGGTAAGCAATGAATTAAATAAATTACATACAATTCTCATATTATTTATTTAATTTTTATTTGACTAAAATTTTCTTTCAATTATCAAATATATTCTTAACTGTTGTGTTGACATATTCTTTCAATATATATTTACCAACTAATATATATGATTCACAGTACATATGATATTCGAAATTTCAAATGGAAATTCAGAGACAGCTTTTTTGTTTTTTGGAAACTAAAAGATTATCGTCACTGCCCCTCCTGTACATTCTTTCCTAAAATTTGAGGAGTAAGCAGCGTGGGAAGGAAGTCATCATTCCGGTACCGTTTCCGGTTCAATTAGGTGCAGTTTGGTTCATATATAGGAAACCGTCCGAACCGACGGTCGAACTGAAAGGGCCGGTCCGTACAGGTTCAACCGGTCGAACGAATCGCCTAGCCCGCAGTGCCTCGTCCTCAGCGCAGGCACGCGCCCGCCGCACGCTTCGTCGTCAGCGCCCGCACGCGCCGCCACGCCCTCATCAGAAATCCTCTTTTCATTATAAATCCTCTTTTCGGTACCTGGTTTACCTTTCGGGTTTGTTTGGCAATTTAAAAAAGTTGTCAAATTAAAACTTTTCACTCTTCATAATTATTTTTTTTTAATTATTTTTTACACATATTTCTATACAATAACCCTACTTTTCAATCATTTCTACACAACTACCAATACAACTAACCTATTTATTTTAAATTTATTCTCTTTATTAAATTTATACAATAACATCATTTTCTATTGATTTGACAACTTTTATATACAAAACTTTTCATCAAAAATTTTACAACTTCCCAAACACACCCTTCGTCAAAAATCCTCTTTTCACAGGACACGTACTCTGCCAGCTTACTTATCTTCTCCACGAGCTTTGGTGAGAGTTTCTTCGCCGGTGCCCAACGCCTCGCAAACCTCTTCTGAGCACCAACCCGCTCCCGCCCGCGCCTTCCACCTCACCGCCTCTTCCTCCTCGTCGCGCCCGCCTAGCCGCCTGCCTCTCGCCGTCACCGCTCGTCGAGCTAGCAGAAAAAAAAAAACAGCAAATAGTATATATTATTTAGCCATTTTTATTTAAGTATGTATTAAATCATTAATACATAATTTTTTCTGCCTAATTTTTTGTGTGCGTCTCTTATAATATCAAATTGTCAATGATTTAATTATGCTATTAAATATTCCTATAATATTAATTATGTCATTAAACAATCCTAAACTCTTACGTAATTATAAAAAAAAATCTCTACAAGATTGAGGATTATTAACTCCCAGATCTTCCAAATTTTAAGAAATTTTGGGCCTTTAAAAATACTTCATATAATCAGTCCATTCTAATTAATCATACGAAAATAATATGCAACTCATGTAATTAATATCACTCTCATAATTAATTTATAGCACAAAATTCTTCACATAATTAATGTAGCAAATAAAAACTATAATATAATTAATAAAATATTATATTAATTAAATGATATCTAAATTTAATTGTTTATAGACTTCTAATTTTCATTTTTTGCTGAACATTGGAGATATTCTTAATTTTTATATTATTATAAGTTATTTAATTGTTAAAAAATTTTCCTACATATTTTGTACTTATATTGTGGTCCTTAAAATCTAACATATATATTTATGATTTATAAAAATATAATTTTATCAATATATTTATTTAAAATTTAAAAAATATAATATTTATGACATCATAAATATGTCATGCTGACGTCACCGGTTTGAACTGGTTTGATTAACCGGTTGAACCGGTTCGAACCAGACAAGTTCCTTTATCGGTTCAATCACCGGTTCGGTTCTAACAACATTGGTCCTGCTCCATAAAACAATTTGGTAGCCCCTCCCACCATTTCCTTTCTTCCTGCCTAGACATAGCAGATTTTGTTGGATTTGATTAATCTAAAAGCGTATCTAAATACATCCATATTATAGATTTCAAAGAAATAATATATGCACTCGGAAATAATATTGCTAAGTGCAAAGTCTTTTTCTACAATATTTTCTCTCCGTAATATTGGTAACCGATGGACAATCGGGCATGTTTTCAAATGAGTGCATTTGTTTGGTATTTTTTACGTAATATTTTTATTGAAGCATGATTATTTACACAATGAAGTATTTTAAGTTAAAATACAATATTTGTTTTATTTTATTTTATTTTTATTTAATTTTTCTTCATAAATATGTTTTACTAATTGTATTTAATCCATATATTAAGCTTTACCTTTTTATATATTTATTTTTATTTTAAAAGTAATCAATTTCAAGGTCATTTGAGTCATTTTTGCCCCCTTAAGATTTTGATTTTTAAAAATAAAAGTATTATAAAATGAAAAAATTTGGTGTATTATTTTAATACATTTAGAAAAACATGTTTATAAAGAAAAAATTGAAAAATATAACTAATTATAAAAGCAAACGAATGTTCTATTTTAACCTAAAGTACATTATGATGTATATAATCATGCTCTATTTTTATTTTTAATAAATATATTATGCCTTGTGGAAGAATGTTGGATCCTATAAGTTAACATAATATAGCCAACTTTAAAGATTTTGTATAAAAGTGGAAACTCAATATATTTTGAAATATAACAATTTCATTAAGTGGTTAATTTTTTTCTATTTACGCATGATGGGATAACTTTATTTAAATAAGAGAATCTAAGTCTCTTCTACACACATTTTACATTTTGTGATTGCCTAGTAGTTACTGGTATTATAGGAAAAAAATATTGTGGGAGAAGACTCTGCACTCAGTAATATTATTTCTATAGAATCTATAATAATCTGAAAGTGTACATGAATCTATCGAAGATTCCATAAAAATAATATTATTGTGTGCAGAGTCTTCTCCTGCAACACTTTCTTCTTCTAATACTAGTAGCCGATGGGCAACCAACCACAAAATGTAAAACATGTGTAGAAGGGGCCAACACTCTCCTACTTAAATAAAGCCCTCTTATCATGCTCTAAATAAAGCCTTCTTATCATGCTCCAATAGAAAAATAATCAATCATATAATAAAGTTACTATATTCTAAAATACACTGAACTTTCGCTTTTATGCAGAATATTTAAGATCTACTATATTAGGCTGCCTTATTAGATCCAACAGATTTTCATGTGAGTAAGCTGTCCGATTTCCGCTTCTTGGAATATACTTAAACTTAATTTAATTCAAGTCCGTTAACACTCTTTTAATCTCCTCGACAAGAAAACTTTGGCTGGATGGAAAGTATCTATTGCCTCTTAGCCAATAAATTATGTCTAGTTTTACATAGAATTACTTTCAATTTATATCTTTTCATACTCCATCTCCTTATGCCACCGTATTTTTTTCAAAATAGCACAAGTTTCCATCCAAAGAGCGTTGGAAATACCAAAAACCTTTAAATAGCTGGCTGCAATGAATTTTCCATATCATGAGACAGCTATATTAGATTGAACTAAAACAAATTCTAGAGAAGTCTCTAACTTTTCATATTTAATTATTTTTATAGTTACTAAAAAAATTAACATATAGGGTATAGGTATATTCATCATATATACAAACATTTTCAAATAAAACTAAATAATTATATAATGAAAATTTTACTAACCAAATCAAAGATTCATATTACAAGAAACTAATAAGCATGCACCACCGAAACTGTAACTAATGGTTTACAAGATTGATACTAATTTACCAGCACGGATATATATGTTTTTAATAATAATTCTGACATCATGATAAGAAGAATAGAAGATAACTATCATATTACAAATAGATTTAATATTTCTAAATTTTCAAATAGCGAAATTTGAAATAGTGAAAGAATAGCATACTTTTTTCCAAAAGCTTGAAAGTCGCGAGAAAGCTTTTAAAGGAGCAATCCAAGAAATAATTTGAATTTTAAAATATTGTCAAGAGAACAGGAGCATTCATAGCCATAAAGAAGATACAATTTTCTTGCACCTAAATCGTCTATTAAATATTCATAGCCACTAGGCCTTGACCTGGTGGTTCCACCTTGGGGCTGAAATCAGCAGGCGAGTGCATAAGTTCGAATCACGCATCCCACAGTTGTGGAATTTTAAAATACTTCCCCCAATGTCACGGTGTTCATAGATTCCCCTCTATCGTAGAGGTTGAAAAAAAAATCTCTCTTCTGTGTAGGGGTTGAATCTGCTTAATTATAATATAAGATATTACAGTGTATAAATACTAATACAAAAATTGTCCATTAATAAAATTTCAACTTTCAAGTCGTCAGATTACCTCTCATAATTAAATGCATGAGATATAATATAAGATATTACAGTGTATATATACTAATACAAAAATTGTCCATTAATAAAATTTCAACTTTCAAGTCGTCAGATTACCTCTCATAATTAAATGCATGAGATATAATATAAGATATTACAGTGTATATATACTAATACAAAAATTGTCCATTAATAAAATTTCAACTTTCAAGTCGTCAGATTACCTCTCATAATTAAATGCATGAAAAAGATTATTTCGAAGCTGTAGATTATTTTAATTACTAATAAAAATGTCAAGTCCAAGAAATTTTAATATAAAATATTTTTGCACAATTGAGAGCACAATAAATATTAGGGAAATAATTTCTAGCTAATGGGGAGAACCAAAGAAAATTTCTTTATCGCATAAGAATATAATGGTAAATAAATAAATATTTTAAATTTTCAAGTAGGGGCAACTGCCCCACTAGAGTACGTGTGGATCCGCCCCTGCTACGCTTAACGCTCATGCCACATACTCCAACTGCCTCTGATCATGATTCATGTAGGCATCACTTCCATTACGCACTGCTGGCGTCGATGATTTTTTCATGCATGAGGCACACTCGGGTTCTCCGTGCAGGCATCTCTCTCTAACCATGCAGTCATTATGGTCCACAATGTATATATACTTTTACGGAGAACTTTTCTCGTGCACTGCACCATAATTAACGGTGTATTTAATTCAAAATAGACTTCATATATATTTAAATATATTAATACTTTATACAGTCATTTATTCACATATAAATTTTATAGCAAATGATTTATATGTTGAAAAAATAATTTTAAAGTTTGTATTTACGTTGAACTATTTTATTACGTTAAATTTGTACTATTTTCTGAAGGAGTTCATATATATATCAAATCGAGATGAAAATAGGTATGTTAATAGAATACATAATTCTAAATCCAATGAGTGAAGTAGATTATAAATTTTTGATCATATAGAGCTTATTGTGAGATAACTGTATCGTAATTGTGGTCAATGAAGCTGCACTTAAATCTTTATCATATATATAATAATAATTATATATATAATAATCAATGTGCCCATCATCAACATAATTAAATGGAAAAATGATGAAATTAAAATCCACTCTATCAATTCCATTTAATATTACACTACAAAATTTTTATTTTTGTCAACTAGAATTTTCTTGCTAAAGTTGAAATTTGATGGTTAAAGAAAATTTTAATTTACAATAATTTGTAACACAATTAAGAAGAAATTTGGTTGTTCATGATTTTTGTGTTTGAAGCAATTAAATTTTGATTTAGGGCATGTTTAGCTGCACTTAAAACTTTTTCAAATTAAAAATTTTCACTTTTCATAATTATCTTTTTTTATTATTTTTACATCTTACTATATAACTACCCTACTTTTTAATAATTTTTACATAATTACCTATACAACTAACATTTATATTCTGACTTAATTTTCTTTACTCCAATTATTACTCTTATTATATTGCATTACTTCTTTCAGTTCAAAAATTTTATGTCAAAAGCTTTTCGAATGTGTTTAGAAAGTGATAAAATTTTTAATAAAAAATTTTTGGTATAAAATTTTTTGAAATAAGAGAAAATGATGTGATATAATAGGGGTAATTATGGAGAGTAACAAGAATAAAATTAAAATAGATAGGTTAGATATGTTAGTAGTTATGTAGAAATAATTGGAAACTAGAGTAGTTAGATAAAAAAAGCAAAAAATAATAAAAAATAAGATAATTGTGAATAGTAAAAATTTTTAATTTGAAATATTTTTTGTGTAAAAAAATGCTCCCTTCATTTAAAAATTTTATTACTTTTCAAAACACGCATTTATAGTTTTCGAACATCACTTATAAGGAAATTGTTCTTTGCCAATAAAAAAAGCATTGCTTAGTCCTTATAAAAGTATCATCATAATGAAATCTTTCTATACTTATTTTCCTTGCTAATAAAGAGTTTTTGGTTACTAATAAAGGTACGTATTTTTCTTGCTAATAAAGAGTTCTTGGTTATTAATAAAGGTTGTGAAAAATATATTTTCTTATAGCGTTATTTATTCAACTAGGATATTAAGTTCCGTCAAAATCAGAAATATTCATGTCCCATGTCCTAAAAAAAAAAGATGTAAAATTAATGGGATACGATTTTTAAATTTGTTAATGCAACATGCATTTGTCATAATTTACATTTGATTATATGAATTTTAGAGTAAATATGAACCACGAGAGATTCTAATTGAGCTGATTTTTAATATTTAAACTTTATAAACTAAATAAGTTAAACCACTTGACCTGATGGATTTTAATGTCACCGTCAACATGGACTCAATTTCATCAATATTTCATCCTTGGTTCCATGCGCATCAGTTAAATACATGTCACAATATTTGTGGACAGGACATCAATTGAAGCTGACACGAGCGGATCCCACTGGGGCTCAGTAGCGCCATTCTATTAGGTTGCAAGAGTGGTTGCTAGCTGGGCATGGTAAATATCGTACGACTGAGTGTCGACTTTTGCGGCTAGTTAACCACCTCATTTATTTCATAGTTCTTATCTGAGTTATTTTACTTTTCATTGGTATATATTTACATTCATCTCAATAAATATTATAATTAAATTTAAAAATATTTTTATAATTTTTTCGCAAAATGAGACAACATGTTCCAATCTAAGAAGCACCAAAAAAAAAAAATCTAGTCACATAACTCCACCTAAGGAACAGTGACACACATGTAAATCTGTGGGATGGCAATAGGGGATGTTACTAACGGGACTAGTGCCTGATTGGTTTATTTGAGTTATTTTATTTTTTTTTATATTTTTGTATATATATCATAACATTCTTATATTACAATGAAGCTCATTTACATTCCGAAGAAAAATTATAAACCTTTACAGATAGAAGAAAATTATAAAACCCTCTTCACAGAAGGATTAATCTGTAAAACTCATTTTTAATACAGCTGCATCGAGCAGCATTCCCGCATACCAGCAGCAGCTGTTACCACCGAGTCGTAGCATTTGAGTTATTTTACTCGGTGAAACGTATATACTGTAGAGCGGATTCAAGTTTAAAATCTCTCAAATTTTCGATATACAAATACAACAACAAATGGCAGTGGAAATTAGGTAGGAAAATATCTGACGAAGGCGTGCATGGAGGTGGCACATTTATTATTTGCTTTAACCAATAATAATAAAAATTAAAAAAAGTCAGGTTTGTAAATGCCGTGCTGCAGAACCCGACGCCGAGAGGAATGCGCTTGTTAAATCTGCGTGCGCAGGCCACAATGTGCTCCCTTCTCCCTGTCCAGAGCTTCTTTATCTTCATCTTTCTCATCTCTCTGAAATATTTAATCTGACATTACCCGCAGGTACCACCCAACATTATACTTCATTCAGCAATTGGCTTTTTTTGTTGTGGGGGGTGGGGGGGGGGGGGGGGGTATATAAAAACGTTCTAGTGGATACCCCTCAAAACCACTCTCCCATTAAACCATATGAAGAGCGAGGAGAAGAGATGTCATTATAAGCTTCATTAATTGTACTTGTCAAAACACAAGGATCCAGATATAAGATTCTGGAACATGATATAGTGCATATGGGTGTACTTAGCTTCGGTACACCTAGGTGTAAAAATTCAATTTTTTTATACAATTGTTAATCTAGATGTATTTAACATATATAACAGTTTTTTACTATTTTTAGATACTTTTACATATTTGTTTTTTATTTTTTAAAATCAATGGCATTTTTGTAATAAAATAAGAAAAAGTAGATTAAAATGATTTGATCACGTTAAAAGGAAGCGTGAATAGCACTAATTAGGAAGACAGAGTCTATATAAGTAAAACGTGGTAGGAGAATGAAAGGAAGACCTAAAAAATATAGATTGAAGTAATTAAATAAGATTTTAAAATATTACAAATTATAAAAAAAATTAGTCTTAAAGCGCTAAAAAATGGCGCAACAGAATTCATGCAGCTGACCCCACCTAGGTAGGAAACGACTTATGATGATGATGATGATGATAATGAATTACTAAATTCACTGATTTTGAAAAATTTAAAACAAATATCTAAAAACCTCTAAAATTGGTAAAAATTGATATACATGTTAAATAAAGCTAAGCTAAACAACTGTATAAAAAAATTTTCAGAAAAATAAAAATAAATGGGTTAAAATGCACCCAGATGTGCTAAAGATGAATGCACTTGGGCGCATTAGGTCACCCCCCCATAATATGTTGAGTTTTTACGCCAAACATTCTTGGACATATCCCCACCATTAACATATTGAGCTAATTTGTAATTCGTAAGATTGTCTATACCTAAATACGTGAACAAAAAGTACAATTTTCTAGCGAGGCTTTTAATCTTTTTCACCAATGATGGCAAATATTGGTGAATGGTCTCATTCCCATGCAGCACAGTGATCAATAGCAAGGAATCATTTTCCACTTGAATGCTTTGATAGTGAAGGTCAGTCACCTGCTCAACCCCCTTCAAAATCTCCTACGCTTCCATCAAAATTGGATCTATAACTTCATGCTTCATACATGTTTTTGTTACCAGAAAAGCGCCATCTCAATCACGGAGAATAGTCGCCAGCCCACTAGCTTTCTGATTGTCTAAGTTGAGGCTAGCATCAACATGCAGTTTCATCATCCCCTAATCATTTTTTTCCATCTCACTCACTTTCCTGAATCTCGGGAATGGAATGAAATGCATTAAATGTATTAATTATCTATTTATTTTGTTTTTTATTTTTATTCATATATTTTTATTATATTCTTGTAAATTTCATGTATTTATTCTCTCTATTTCTACTTTATTGTCACCTTTAATCTTATCATATGTAATCACTCTCTCATTTTTTAACCTGCGATATGCCCGAAATCAAATCTAACTTTTTAGGATATAACAAAGAAAAATTTGTGGTCGTACGAAAAAAATTGCATTGCTGTCTTGCAAATTGGTTTGGGAACAATTCTTCGAAATATTTAGTGTCATTTTTTTCCTGGTTTTGTCGCTAAAAGTTCATTCTTGGCTTTTGTAGTACACGTTTCGAAAATAGCATATCCAACTTGGCATTGCACGCTGAAAATTTACTTGCTGATTGTAAAAAATCTAAAAATATATATATTTATAAATCTCTAAAAATGATAAAAATTGATATATATATTATATACACTTGGGTTAAAGTTGTATAAAAAATTTCAAAAAAATAAAAAATAATAAGTTAAATGCACTAGAGTGCACTGAGTCTAAATGCACTCAAGTAGACAAGGTAACAACTCGAGACGGGAGGACACGAGAACGAAATTTTTTTTGAGAATTCTTGGAGCTGTAGAATTTTTTTGATTAGTGTATATATTTTATAACTTATTTTAGATATTACAGTCAAGCCTAAAAGTGACCATGAACTTTCATCTAAATAGTGAGAAGATAAGAAGCTCCACCTAAATTACCTAAATTACCTAAATCATAGCTCGAACACAACCTTACCTACTGGAAGGGGACAAAGCCCCACCAAATAATTAAAAGGAGACGAAGCCTCTACCATGCCCCATTCGAACCCTGGACGTGAACCCAAGGGAATTGCACTCTGCCCTAGCCAAAGGTGGTCTTAGGGCTATAGAATTGAGACGGAGATTTGACGGAAATGCTTCACGTGCAAAAAGGGAAAATTCTAACCGTAGTAAACTTTTTGAACAATGTGTAAGTAGAAATTATGTTTTTTTTACGTTGTTGATTTATTTCAAAATCATAGCTTTATGCATGCGTAATTTTATTATGAAGATTGCAGCACGAGATAAAATTAGAAAAACTTTTAAAGTCGTTAAACCTTGAACGACTGAGATGGAGGATGGATTTGTCTACGAAATTTATAAAATCCAAGGTCGTGATTTAATTATTTCTTAATATCGATTGTGCAAGCCTGAATAATAACATTATTTTTAAAAAGTTGAAGTTTTGGCCATAGATGCGTCAGCGATGGCTGCCGCAATTCAGAGGGGAAGGAGGAAAATGCGCTGGGTAGAATTCGCGATCTGGTTCAATGCACCACGTGTACTATACTTTTTTTCGAAATTTTTTTGAAACTTTTTTTTATAAAAATTTTATTTGAGTATTTTTAATATGCGTATAAATTTTTATTTTTTCGGAGACTTTTAGATTTTTTTTTAAATTTTTTTAAAATTAGTGGCATTTTTTATAATTTAAAATCACTAAAAATGTCACTGATTTTAAAAAACTGAAAAAATTTCTAAAAATCTCCAAAATTAGTAAAAATTTATAAACATAGTAAACACATTTCGAATGACAGTTGTATAAAAAAAATTTCAAAAAAATTTAAATATGGGTGAACTATACCCAAGTGCATTGAACCGGGTTCCGTAGAATTCTGGCATGTTTGGAAGGATTTTAGAAATCGTGCAGAAATCCCCCAAAGATAGATGTTTTACGCATACGAACCCGGGCTAGAGAATTTTTAAAATGGCCTCTGGATCCCTCTCCCGTATGGACTTGCCTAGTTGAGCCTAGTACCTGGTAAGTAAGCCAATAGTGATGGGTTGAGCCCATTAAATTAAGCCCACCAGGTTTATAGCAGCACAAACAAGGGCTAAAACAACGCAACCAGAGGAAGTGGGCCCACCCTGTGATCGAGACAGTGGGCAAGCACAGAAGACGGCAGTGGCCAGCTCCAGCAGCAGCCGACCAGCTGCGATCGGCTCCAACATGCTACATGGCGCATTTAAAGTGGTCAGATTAGTTTTATGTATATCTTTTGATCTCAAACTTCGATTTGGACAATTCATATATTTTTGTAAGTACAGATTCTAATAGATGGATTAGATTTATCATCAAAGGCCATGATGATAAGAATTGGATGAAAAACTCTATTTAAACCAATTTATGGCCCACGTAAGATGAAATTTTACGTGTTTATTATATTAGCGTATAAATTAACTAAATTAGATTTTGGGATATTTAAAAGAGTATAAAGATGTTATTGCATTTTAGATTATTTAAAGATGCATAAAATACTCACATTATATTTTATGTTTCCACTTACTACGTTTTATTCATTTTTAGTGTTTTATTGTCTCATAGATGATGCAAACAGTGGATCTTGATGGCTTTGTCTAGAAGTTCAATGGAGCACGAATTTAGTTTAATGTTTAATTTAAGTTCGAATACTATGGAATGTTATCTCCAAAAAAAAAATACTATGGTGTGTTGTAGTAAGTTGTGGTGATATTTCCAGGCATTTTAATTATCATGTGGTTTGTTATTTTTAATGCAATACTAGATCATTTCTTTCCTTATGCTTATATTTTGATCTAAGCTTGGTCTAACACATGATAAATCTTTGTAGACAAATTCCATGCTTAAATTTATTTTTTGAATTCGGAGCGTTACAGCTTTTAATGATAATGACCATTAATGTTGTTAGCTAAGATCTTTCTAGAAAGTTAATTTTTGCTGCACGTATTAACTGTTAGTAATGAAAGTTATTAAATAACAATCCTGCACAATCTCGTGTATGTTATATGTTTTAAAAAATTTTATTTTTCCATTTTTATATATTAGGCATGAACTGCATAAACATGATATGGATTCAAATATTGCACCCGGCACAGTGTGAGGAAGCTTAATTAGAAGTGAACAGACGTACGATTGTATAATTAAAGTCTCACTGTAGAGAGGCATTCATTCAGTTTAGGTCCTTAGAGGACGAAGACGACAAGTTTGTAACACGTCCAACAGAAGATATGATGTAAAAGATCACTTCTAATTCTCATCATCATCACGCGTGACATGAAACAGATGAAACCTAACTCTCATTCAAATTCATACAACATTACAAGACTGACTGCCTAGTTAAACATCCCTGCTTAATGACTACCACATATTCTCGATTGCCACTCTTAAACAATATAATTAATTATTGGACGGATCATGAAATACAAGACACAAATGACCAAACAGGTACTTCTAGAAGCAATATAACCCATTATATCTAGCTATCATAGCCTTTGTCAAGGCCCATGACCATCTGAATTTCCACCACCAAAACCCCCTCCAAACCCACCTCCTCCCCCACCTCCAACTCCCCCAATCCCAAATCCACCCCCTACTCCAAATCCCCCTCCTCCTCCGTCACCATTTGCATACCCTCCTCCTCCTCCAAACCCTCCACCACCGCCGCCACCAAATCCACTGCCTCCACCACCCCCCAATCCAAACCCACCTCCTCCCCCTTTACCTCCTCCAGAACCGCCACCAGTATTCCCAGCATTTCCGCTACTGCCATCTCCTGTTGAATCACCATTATCAGCCTGCCGCGGCGGCGGCGGGGGCATTGCTTTTCCTCCTCGTTCCGTACCCTCGCAAACACCACATTTATCACCTTTTCTAATTCCAGTCCCAACAGACTGATCACTTCCCCTTCCTGGAGGAGCGACATTACCTCCATAGCCGCCATAGTTATCATCAATATCTCTTCCAGCACCATTATTGCCATTTTCTCCGCTAACTGGTTGTTTGCATTTTACTTTTTCCTGCATGGCCTCCTTGAAACCTTTGATGGGTCTCAAGCTACAAACATGGGATGAAAGTAGAGACAAGAAGAGTGCTAATATAGAGAGAAAATAGACTTTTGAAGGTTTCATTGCTTTAAATTGGGACTACCATGAAAGTCTTGCTATACTTCAGCCGTGAGGGTTGATTTATATACAGGGAGAATGCATGCATGCAGGAGCTAAAAAGAAGGTCGATCGATGACAGTGCATGCATGAATGCATGTGAAGTCTGCATTATGATAGCTGGCTGTCTCTCCCGTGAGAGCGATGCAAGCAGAAACAAATTAGCTCAAACTCCCATGCGTGGCCGTCTCCCTCAAAGCTCAAACTCTCATGCGTGGCCCTCTCTCTCTTACCAGTTCTTTTTCAGTGCATGGGCACGAGAGAAGCATTAGATTCCCAAAGCATGTCGTCCTAGCATGCATGATACAGGTCGATAAGATAATTAATTCTTCTCGATTGAACGAGATTCAGCCTTGTATAGAAGCCATTTATGGCAATTTCAAAATGAATTTTTGTAAATATAATATGCTTAAAAAATTTAACTAATATTGCATTTATGTTCTTATGTTTGTCGAGTATTACAAATATGCTTGTAAGTTTTGCATTAATTGTAAGTATGTCATCTTCATTACAATATTGTTAAAATTTTCTATAAAATGACGATAATATCATTTAAGTCAAGTGATATACTTGCAATTTTCTAAATGTTGTAGCCATATTTGCTATTTTATTGTTTTATATATTTTTACAAATATACTTCTAAATCTGTAAAAAATTGAAAGTATATCACTTTTCATAAAAAATTCTAACGTTCTCCTAAGTCTTAATGGAAGAGACATGCTTACAATTTTATATAAATATTGCGAGCATATTTGCAATTTCAGCAAACTTAGATACACAGATGCAATATGGTTAAATATTGTAGGCATATTTGTAAAAATTCATTTAAAAAAAGATTAAATTTTCGAATTTATTTAATTGGAGAATTTTCTTCAATGTTATTTGAATATTAAAAATAAGATAGATATAAGTGGCTATACTACACCAAAATTTATTTTGTGTGGATTTGGCTACATTTGGCCGTAACTCCCATATTAATTTTAGGAAAAACGTTAGTACTATTTGTAGCTAAATTTCAATAATTATATTAAACGTTACATTTAACATTTATGTAAATGACTGTATTTAACCCAATGCCGCCACTCAAAGTCAATCAAATATTTATACTTAAATAATCGCCTGTAGGGAAACCATATCTAATGCAGTTAAATATTTGTTTTATGCAACTAAAAAGTTAGCTACATAAATAAAATTTATTGCAGTGTTAGATACAGAATGAAAAAGACGCGAGTCTCCTGTTGCCATAAAAAAAATGTCTCCTGTCAGCATGTGCAATTTACAATTTTTCGATTTTTTCCATCCAAGTTATTTATTATATTCGTCTCCATAAATGTTTATGTGATATAAAAATTAATTGTAGTGAAATTTGTATAGAATCCACAACAAATGTAAACTCATAAGGTTCTTAACGAATTATGTAACATTACAAATTATTAAAAATTTTGAGTGAATTTATTTTTATATTTAGGCCTAATAAATATTTGTAAATAGAATGCATATATGGCTTTTCATTTATGTTCATATCATTTATTTTTACGTTTTGTTTTTTTCTAATGAATCTTCATTTAAAGATATATTAATATGATTTTCCTCAATTTGATTGGGTCATGTATTATTATTTTCTTTTAGATCACTTATTAATCTATATTCACATGAAATTTTATATTTATCACTCTTGATTTAAATAAAAATTTATCAATTTAAATTTCAACCAAAAATCAATTTATATAAATAAAGTTAGAATTTAAATTTTACAAATGATGTTATAATTTAGATTTTATAAATAAGGTTAAGATTAAGGTTGAATTTCGTAATCCTGAGTTGCACTCTAAGAGTTTTACCCTATTAATACTGACCCTGGTTGGTTCTAAATACCCATGGCATAAAACTTACTTAACGCTAGTTAAACACACAAGTAATATTTTGTAACTTGTTATATGGTAATTTTTCTAAAAAACTATCCTCACAGAAGTAAGTGAGCATTGATGGATATCCGATAAAAGTTCACCCCGTAGGTGCTACTGCATTACTATAGCCTCGAGAGAATACCCGACTGCAATATATGCATATATTTGAAAATAAGTAGGCCCAATTATCAAGCACACTTCTTGATCATGCTTATGTTTAATGCATCTCTTTGCAAATAGCGCAAATAAATCAATGACTGTCATGATCGTTCGAAATAAATCAATTTCTTAAATGAAATTATCATGCTCATTTGAAACATTTTCAATCAAAGAAATATTTCAATATAATAATTTTCTTAAAAAGAATCTTAAAAAAAGTCAAGAATTTTAAAAAATATTTTCAAATTTTTTTGCATTTTAAACTCTCTATCCTTGTGAATTTGCATTTTAAACCTTCAAAACTTGGCCATTTGTATTATCAATCTTGAAAATTTTGGTTCCTTTACATTTTAAATTGTAACTTATAATGATATTTAAAACTGCTATTAATCCGTGCAAAACGTCATAAATACTCTTCAATATTTTTAAAAAAGAAAACCCAAACCTATATTAGAGGTAAAGATGTTGTTAAAGCCTACAAGAGCAAAATGAAGAAAGTTTAATAGTCAATTTTAAAATGCAAAATATTTTTCTTTTTTTAAAAAATATCAAAGTGTATACTTTATGACATTTTGTATAAATTAATAATAGTTTTTAATGCCAATATGGGTTATCATTTAAAATGCAAAAAAAACAAGAGTTTTTCACAATTTAAAATGCAAATGGCCAACTTTAGAGCTTAAAATAAAAATACGCAAAATTAAAAATTTTAAAATAAAAAAATCTGAATATTGTCACTTGTAAACTCGCTTATCTTAAAGAGCATCTTCAACGAATTAATAAGTTCAGTCCTTAAATCTTCCACCGTGTGATTTAATGGCAAACACTTTTTGCAATGAGATAATTTTTACTGCAATTTGTATATAAAACCTTAATAGGAATGAAGCTTTATTTTGTTGCAATACAGCGAAAAATAATTTAGTTGCAATTGCAGCATTATGTTGTACTGTTATCTATTTCTTTATGTTCATAATTATCTTCAAAACTCTTGGAATTTTATTTCCATATTTATCACTTCTTCATACTCAAATATCAACAATGCTAAAATTTGAATCACCCTTTTCAAGATTTCTCACGCGTCAAATGATTTTCTCTTATTCCATATATATATTTCTCAAATTTTATTAATATTTTCTCCAAATTTTTATAAAATAAAATATCATTTTTACATTATTTTCATAAAATAAAATCTATTTTGGATTTACGTTTTTTGTAAATTTATCGGGAAATTTCTAAAATTTTCACCATTGTGCCGAAATTTTCCTTAATTTTTTATATTATCTTTACTTGTTTGTTTGTTTATTTTGCACCACATGGACTAGTACCTAGGCTAGTTTATTTGGATAGTAAATTTATTGGCAAACAGGGGTGGACTCCGGTTGTGTTTGGCAATTATGGATATTTTTAAAAATAAAAATTTTCACTCTCTATAATTATTTCTCACATCTTTCAATCATTTTTTACAATTATCCATATAATTATATTGTCTATATTAATTTTATATTCTTTACTCCTCATTATTAATCCTATTATATCGCATCACATCTCTTATTTTAAAAAATTTTATACTAAAATTTTCTTTTTATCAAATACTAAACACAACCTCGGCCTGTTAGGCAAAGCTAAAGCTTTTTTTATGGCTAAAACTTTATTCGACCGCAAGTTGACTGGACAACAAGTCTCTTATAAATATCATGAGGTGTTTAGGCAATTTTTAACTTCATGATGTCAAATAATATTCTGAAAAAATAAGTAAAATTTTAGCATTTACAGTAAATAAGTTTGACAAATTTTTTTGTAAACGACCACAATGTTTGGCCCATTCAATGGAAAAGTGCAAGACCAAAAGAAACCCAAGGGTTTGTTTAGCCGGCGGAAAAATTAAAGTAACGTAGGCGTTATTTGAAAAGCTCTAATTACTAGCTTATGGTTTCCACTCTTTTTAGAGCTTTTTAACGCAAATCATAAGAGGTTGGGCCAAACAAGTCCATAAACGGAAAATTTTAGCCTTCCTGTAGAAAAGAGGTGGAGCCAAATAGGCACTAAATTAGGCTAGTTTTCTACTTTAATGAAAAGCTTTTGCAAGTCAACTCAATGAAGTCATTTTACTGGGCAGATTGCCTTCTCGCTAAGGTCATTTTAGCGAGGCATGATCTCGAAAGTTAGTTTTTGGTCAAATTTTAATAAGGCATGATCTTGTTAGTTTAGACTAAGTAATAACTTACTTAGCATGACTGTTAAATTTTTTTTTGTTTTTCATAAACTCATTAATTTAGGTGCATTTAATATACAAACTAAATTTTAACATTAATGGATATGTGTATATATTTTTTAGATTTTTAAGTAAATGATTATTTTAGTAATTTTTAACCACTAAAAATAGCTAAAATATCTTTATGTCTAAAACTCCAAAAAATATATATCTCCAAAATTAATAAAACTTGATTTAAACATTAAATACATGTAGATTAATAAGTTTATGAAAAAAAAATTAAAAATAAGTTTATTGGCATGAGTTAAGCAAATCATTATTTAGCTTGGGCCAAAACAAGATCATACTTCAATTTTAAATGAATCTTATTAACTCGAGCTAAGTAATGACTTATTTAGCCCACATTAAAAAGCTTATTAAATTTTTTTTCTTTTTTCCATAAAATCGTTAATATAGATGTATTTATTATATAAATTAAGTTTTATCATTTTTAGAGATGTATATATATTTTGGTCCCGCTTGTGGACCCATATAACCCCTTTAAAATTTAAGATTTTAATTCTTAATGAAAAATTCAATTCATTCATTGTATTTAACATCATTTGTTTATCTAGAAGACCAAGTTTCATCTCAATCAAGTATGTTTATGACCACATTTGTTCAAAAAATATATTCATGTGTAAATTATGAAAAATGGTTGGATCTATTTACACATGTATTAGAATATAATAATACTTTATAAAATCATTTATTCAAATAGAAACGATATTTTGGACAGTTTAAATGTCGAAAATACTACTTTAAAATTGACATTTAGCATTTTTCATAATTTACATATGAATATATACATTTTCTAACAAATATAGCCTATAAATATACTTGATTGGGATGAAATTTGATCTCCTAGATAAACAAATAATATTAAATACAATGAATGGATTAGATTTTCTATCAAAGATCAAAATTTTAGATTTTGAAAGAGTTACATGGGTTCGCTTTTATATAACCTGGTTACATTGAAGCGGATCCCTATATATATAATGATGCTTTCATATTGAACAGATACTTTCTCAAAATAAACTCTTTTTGTTCTATATCAGGGAAAGATACTATTTAAAATCTTTATAAATATTGATTATTCAAAAATATTTAAACACATTCTCAACCCAAAAGACACTATATATGCATATAATGTAAAATTATGCTGAGAATGTTTTACATAAGTCTATATTTTTCTAGCAAATTTTTTAAAAATGTATAATCATCACTCTTTACTACCTAATTCCAATTTGTTAAATCTTCACATCCCCATATTTGATTTAAAATGGTGTAACTTAGATAAGGTACCTTTGAAACGACCCATTGAGTACCTTAAATGAGTAAGAACAGTTCCTATTGTTATAGTCATAGGGTAGGGTAAGTTTTAAGTAAAAAATAACCTATTTAATTAGAGGAGAGTGGGTTTTAAGGTTCGGATACTTGGAACCAACTTGAATTATTAATAAATATTCGATATATATTTTATAAAATATCTTTTATATTGAAAAACATAAATATATTATTTAAATATATATAAACTTATTTAAATTATCTATTATTTAGTAGATTTTTTGATTGGTTATTATTTAGCTTATTTAATAAATTTGTTTCAAAAATTATATTATTATCTCTTGATTATAAGTTTTTAAGTAAGGTTTATAATGAAATTATAAGTTTCAAAATATTATAGGATGTGTTTGGGAAGTATCAAACTTTTAGATGAAAAGTTTGTTATATAAAAATTTTTAAATTTGAAAAGAATGATGTGATATGATAGAGATAATGACGAGGAGTAAAGAAAATAAAGTTAAAATAGATAAGTAAGTTATATAGATAATTGTGTAGAAATAATTGGAAAATAGGATAGTTATTTGGGACTATGTGAAAAAATGATTAAAAAATAAGATAGTTACAGAGAGTGAAAAGTTGTAGCCTAATGTTTTTTTATTGCCAAACATACTCATAAAGTCTATTTTAAAGAATCAATTTGGAATCAAAATCGGAATCAAAACCAACCAAGCCGTGCTCGGTTGGTCATCGCAGGCCTGGTGGAGCGTTGCAAGCGCTGGGGTGTGGGGTTCGAATCCCGCATTCGGGATTTCAGCCAGAAGGAAAAAATTGTTAGTGGGAGCAGTGGTCTCCTGTTCGGTTGTTGGAAGCTGTATCTTTCTTATTCTTTGGCGGAGCTGTGTCTCCAAATTTCTTTGAGGGGAGCTGAATGTCTCCGGATTTGTAAGAATGTCTCAAAACTTCAGTGTAATATAGGTTGAGATGTATGTAATGTGTTGAAATGTATGTAAAATATACCAATAAAAAAATACCACCTTTAAAAAAAGTAGGTTAGACATATTAAAGACTCGACCTAAAATACAAGAAGGTAGAAAATTTTAAGAATAGGTAAAGGTAGGGTCTACCTTAAACGGAACCTACCCACTCACACCAGTATTTGATTAAGATAAATTTCTTGATAATCTTATTTATATCACTAGTAGAAAATGCAAGATGTGACCAATTTTTTTTGGTTACGTTAGATCAAATGTATTGTAGCAAAAAAACTTTACCGCTTTTCGCAATTTAATTTTAATGGCTATTTTTTAGTAATGTTTTAATGACTAATTTAAATAAATTTTTGGTTATATTTAATGTAAAGAATGGAAAGATTAAACTAAATGTCACCACTCAAAAACAAATAATTGTAGCTAAATAAATATGAGACATGATGGTTAGACCATCCTGAAAAATATTTTTTTTATTTTAAAAATTTTCTATAAAACCATTAGTCTAGACTCTACAAGCTAAAATTTATAAATTTTTGAAGACATATATTTATTTTGAATTTTTAAACATAAGGATATTTTAATCAAAATTGTTGAAACATGACTAAATACCCCTATATTTAAAAATAAAAAACAAATATATACGCATCTCCAAAAATAATAGAACATAATTTATAGATTAAATATACTTAGATTAATTGATAGTTTTATAAAAAAATTGAAAAAAATATGTTTTTTGAATAGGTCAAATTGTGGCCATTTCAGAAATGATCATTTCACAGTAAATAAATGTAGGCAAAACATATTTAATCTAACCAAATGTATATTATGTGTAGCTAAAAAAATTACTTAGCTTAAGTAAAATTTTGTAGTGATAGTATTGGCTTCTTTGTAATAAAATTTGAAAAATATTGAGCATGTTTGGCAAATACAAAAAATTTTCAAGCTAAAACTTTTCAATCTTCATATTTTTAATTATTCTTTTACATTGTCCTATATAGTTATCCTACTTTTTAATTATTTCTACACACCTACTTGTACAACTAACTTATATATTTTAATTTTTTATTTCTCATTGTTACCCCTATCATATCACATCATTCCATAAATTCAAAAACTTTTATACTAAAAATTTTTCATATTATCTTTTATCACTTCCCAAACACACCCATTATCTAAAAGTTTGATTATCATGAAGATTTTGCTGTTATAAGACTTGACAGGTAAGAATTTGTTTCTGTTTTGATAATTCATTTGTATCCTCCAAATAACTAACTAAACTATTTTTGTCTAATGAACGACATGGATTACTTATGAATCAATATATATTTTATAAAAATAATAGAAATCTTAATTTGGAAAAATATACATTAAAAGAAAAGTCATCGTTGTTGCTTTAGATGTCTACCCATAGATAATATTTTGTCATCTTTTACGGTCACAAAAGCCATATAATCATTCATACAAAAATTATTATTTACTATTACTAATAGGAACTTTTAATAACAAACCCAATTCATCAGTATTTTTTTATTGGCATCAGTAGATTTTTTTTTAGTAATTAATGAATTATGAAAACTTTTTATGTTAAAAGAACAAATGAAGCCTCATTAAAAACCATTTTTATTGAAGAAAGAGTAGAAAAAATATACCTTTTAATCATTTTATTAATTTAGAAAGAACCATACAGAAGTTGTCAATAATATATCCCACTAAGTGCAAGTATTTACTAACCTCTTAAATGCAAAGCTTTCCAAGCAATTAGCTTACAAAATGCCCTCCGGTAAATAGGATGCGTCTATTGTCTGTGAGAAAGTTGGTAAGAATCAACCTCCTCTCACTCTCCATTCCCACTTGTCTAGATTTTAATTCAGATAGCCACTTGATACGGATTATAACACATTACCCTAATCCATTTCCCTGATAATAAGTTTCAAAAGATCAACTATACCTTTTTACTTTGGAGCCCGATACCATGTACTTCCCTTCGGTGCATCCGGGCACATATACTTTTTTCTTATTTTTTAAAAACTTTTTTACAACTTAAAATGTCACTAATTTTAAAAAATTTAAAAAAATTTAAAACTACCTAAAAAGATAAAATTAATATACATGTTAAATATACTTTTTTTTATGAGAACATGTTAAATATACTTAGATTAATAATTTTATGAAAAAAGTTTCAAAAAATAAAAAAAGGTTGAGTACACTCGGGTGTACTGAAGCTAAATACACCCCAGTACATTTAATAGTAATCTTTTTATTTCACCAACATCTTGCTACTATTAACGAGAACCAGTCTTATGCACCTGAGTGTATGAAGTTCAATACACCAGAGTGCACTTCACCTATTTTTTTTGAAAATTTTTTCATAAAACTGTTAATACATGTGTATTTAACTTTTATATCAATTTTTGCATTTTTGGAGATTTTTAGATTTTTTTGAATTTTTAAAAATCAGTGATATTTTTAGTAATTTAAAATTATTAAAATGCCACTAATTTTTTAAAATCGGAAAAAAATATCTAAAATTTTTCAAACATAGAAAAAATAATAATACATATGTTAAATACACTTAGATTAAAAATTATATAATTTTTTTTTTTTTAAAAATGAGTATATACGCCCGGTAGCCTTAAAGCTCAATGCACCGGGTCTCGGACGCATACGATGAGCGCCCGCTATTAACTCCCCTTTCCAATCATCAACGACAGAAACCCCCCATCCTTTGGTGTAAATTTGTGAGGTTGGCAGCAACGCTGCTTGCCATACTGCAGGCATGGGATGAAATCTCATGCTGTTGACGGGAGCCACGGTTTGCCCGTTTCCTTGATAGCTGTGGCCTCCTTGTTTATTTTGTGTGAGTTTATTTTCTTCAGTTTACAAGTGGAGCTTGTGATCTTCGTATGCAAATTGTAAAAATGTCTTGTAACTTTATTATAATAGAAATTAAGATGGCCGTAAATGTATATTAATAAAAAAGTTAATTTCAGGATCACCATATTCAATTTATTTTCAAGTTATATTTCGCATACAATGGATTTCTATGGCGTTAAAATAATAAACCTACAAATCCAAATCGATTACCAATAAACGAATCAGCCTTTGTCAAACTGTCAGTTATAAGTTACAACGCGGACGGTTGGACCATCAAACCGGCCGAGCCGCGTTCCGGTCTGCCTAGATACGCTCTCCATAGGGATGCAACTTGGTCCGGGTACCTGCGGGTCGACCCGCTGGGTACCCTAAATAGGGTAGGTTCGGTTCCACGGGTGAAATACCCGTTCAAATTCGGGTAGAGGTCGGTTCCGGTGCTGGGTACCCATAACCGACCCGGATTTCATATGTTATATATATAATACTTATAATATTATTTACATCCCCCAGCCCTAATTCCTATTTGGCTATTCCCATCCCGAGATTCCCGATGCCCTAATTTCGTTTCCCCAATTCCCCTCTGCGGCAGCACTATCGCCTATTGGTGGCTTGGTACGAAGATGGTTTGCAGCGACCGGCGGGTATTCTTCTCATCGAAAAGTAGAAGCGGCAGGCGGCAGCAGCTCGTGGCTACTGTGAAGACCACGAGTCCTCGGTCTTTGCTACTGCCAGTGTGTCTGTGCGGTCTCCGCCCTTGACGACGACGAGTCGACGCGCAACGGCGCCGACATAGCTTCTCCCCTCGACGGCACAGGCTCGGTGCTCTCTCTCTCTCTCTCCCCCGACCCTCTGCCCTCGACGCGCCGCTCCTCCCCTCGAAGGGTAATGCGCAACTCGCCAGTGTCGCCTGTGACGTCTCACTCTCAGCCGGCCAACCCTCATTCCAACCGCATCTCCTCTATTTCAGTTGCAGCGTCGGAGCCGAGTCCATTTCAGGCTGCTTGCCGAAGAAGACAGTTAGATAGGCTTGAACTTTTAATTTGCAAGTTGTCTAAATGATTTGCTTGTATTTTTCAAGTACATCTAAGGTTGAAACCTTATTGATTGAAGCTCAGATTGAACTAAATGGGGTGGATGAAACAGGAAGTCATGGAAGATCGCCCATTTTATGTTGCATTGTTAATTTTTAAGTAATAATTATTAATTCTAATGTTTAAGCATTTTTCTATGATGTTAATCATCAATCATTATGTCAATGGATAATGTTGATGGTTCTACATAACTTGATTGATTTGTTAAGTCTTTATTACTTACAAATTTATAGTCTTTTCTACGTTAATCTGTTGTTCTTATAATAAGATGATGAGTAAGGATTAATGTTCTTATAGATCGTGTTTTAGGAACTGATTTAGAACCGAACCGGAATTGACCCGCTCTTGAAAAAATTAGATAGGGTAGGCTCCGGACCGACCCGGTCTAAAATAGGGTAGGGTAGAAGTTTTTACAAAATGGGTAAGGGTAGGTTCCACCCGTACCCGGACCTACCCAACCCAAGTTGCACCCCTAGCTCTCCCTCTGTGCTTCTTGTCGGCTTCTCTAGGGTTTTAAAAACCCCACCTTACCATTATTAGAATCTGGCTTTCGAAATCCCTCCCCTACCGTTACTAGAATCCGGCCATTGACGTAACAAAAGCAACAACGTAGGCGAAGTAGACACTTCGGCGACGACGGTGAGTTCGAACCGCTATTCATTTCACCTAACAGAGTCGAGAGTGGGGGCGTTCCATCCCCCGCCATCGGCAGATATCTTTTTCCTAATTTGACCGATCCCACTTTGCTTTCTCCTTCCAGATATTCACTGGGCATTAGGTTTCTTTTACAGGGTTGCAGTGCAGTCGCCCCCTTCCAGCTCCGGCCAGCATCTCTCTGTCTCGGCCCAGTAGTGTTTGTTAGGTATGAATCTTGGAGCCCAGTTATATTAGGGGTGCAAGTCGGTCCGGGTACCCCCGGGTAGGGGTGGAACCTACCCTTACCCATTTTTAAAATACGTCTACCCTACCCTATTTTAGACCGGGTCGGTCCGGAGTCTACCCTACCCAATTTTTTTAAGTACAGGTTGGTTCCGGTTCGGTTCTAAATCGGTTCCTAAAAATATGCATGAACTGATGAATTATTTTACTTCGACAGTTATATTGACAGTTCTGGGCTTAGTGGGCCGATACCTACCACATTTGCTAAACTAGTGAACTTGCGAGAAGTGTATATCTCTCCCTCTCTACCTCGATTGATTCCATTAGCCCTCGATTGATTCCGTTATGCTAACCACTGGAATGTTTTGATGCAGTCATTACACTTCAGCCCCCTTCAATAGTTCCTTGCAATCTCTCTAATGCTGCAAACTAACTGTTGGATAATCCTGAGGAAACATGCAATTACAGGGTCTAGAAAAGGCCAAAGATCAGCCCATTTACCAACCTGAAAGCTAAACTCAATTTGCCATTTTCTTGGATGTTTTTTAACTCTTAAATGCTTATTCAGGAGGTTCCAAGGGAACAATTTTGATGGTCCTATACCAGATCTTTCCAATTTAACATCTCTAACTAATTTGTGAGTATTCACTTCTCTATGTCATTTCTAAGTAAATATACACAGACATACATCTGGATGTATGTATTCCACTCCTTTAACCTGAATTGTCCATCTAATGACCTTGTAGGTGAATCAGTGACATTAAGAATGGGACCTCATCATTGGCATTTATCAGGAACATGAAAAACTTAACTTTCTTGTAAGTAATCAGTAACAAATGCTATATACAAATTATCTATTTACTGTTAATCAACCTGTCAAAATCAACAACAAACAGCAATAATCAACAGCAAGTCAGCTTGATTCATTTCACAACAGCTACTCGAACATTATAAAGAACTACTCAACTTGGCTTGAAATCATATATCAGCAACTCAAAGCAAAAAATTCAATAAATACTTAACATCTCCTACCAAATCAGCTGCTCAGACATTGTAACATTTGTTTAAAATCTTACTGATAATAGGTTTCCACTTTCCATGGGGTAAAAAAAAATCGAGGCTATAAAACTGTACAAACTTTTAAAAAATAGGTTAAACAGATCATGCATACTTGAGGCTGTGAGGCGGCAGTTAGCAGGGTGGCTGGAACAGTGGGTAGGGGAAGTCCACGAACAGAACAGAGGAGGGAGGCCGGAGGGAAGAGAGAATCGAAGATTTCTGAGAGCCAAGAGGCCAGGGAATCGGAATCTGAGATGGCAGGAAATAAACGTCTGCAGCAGCGATGAAGGGGAAACGGAAGTGGCAATAGCGAAGAAGAGAGGAGAGGAAAGGTAGCGGAAACGCCGGAGAGCGGCGAGATGGCGAGAGGGAGGGATAGAGGGCAACGGAGAGGAGAGTTAGCTGAGAGAGAGAAAGAGAGATCACTGAGCCGTGGAGGAGAGCTGTGCCGACGCCGCTGCCTGATCTTCTGCCGCCCGCTGCGCGCTGCCACGATTTCTGCCGGCGCCGCTGCCACGATCTCTACCACTGCCGTAGAGGAGAAAGGAAATGCCGAAATGGGGAATGGCCAAATGCGAATGGGGATAGGGCTGGTCGTGTACTTGTGTGTGGTCGGGTGGGGAAAAGTAACTTAAGTATATATATTATATATATTATATATATTATAATATATGAAATCTGGGTCGGTTCCGGGTACCCAGAACCGGAACCGACCCCTACCCGAAATTGAACGGGTATTTCACACGAGGAACCGAACCTACCTAATTTAGGGTACCCAGCAGGTCGACCTGCGAGTACCCGGACCGACTTGCACCCTTAAGTTATATGCACCTTTGTGCATTGAGGCTCAATTCACTTGGGTATATTTTACTCATTTTTTTAAATTTTTTTTTGAATTTTTTTTCATGAAACTGTTAATCTAAGTATATTTAACATGTGTATTAATTTTTATCATTTTTTGGAGATTTTTAAATATACACTTAAATTCTAAAAATCTGCAAACATGGTAAAAATCGATACGCATGTTAAATACACCTAGAGTAACAATTGTGTAAAAAATTTCAAAAATAAAAAAAAAAATAAAAAAAACTGTGCATACAACTGCAGCCCATGCATCTTATTCTCTTTTGATTTCCTTCCGTTTTTTGTGAATTCTTGTGCGGCATTGGCGATGCTAATTTTTTTATGAAGAATCTAATTTAGAAAAAATAATCAAACGATGGTTTAAAAATGTTCATTATCTGCGGTAAACAATCCACTTTTCATACATTACAGTATTTTAGGTGGAGTGTAGTGCTTTACCTTATCCACTACCCTATTAGGTACATCGAATGTATCTCTCTCTACTCTAAGCGTTCCAAATGTAGGCATGTCATGGCATAGGATTATAAATTCTGCATGTAAAATCATATAGAAAAGGATACTTGCACCAACAATGATGTCTGGCTAAGGGGCCCTAGAGCTGTTTGTAAATGACGTAGCAATTCTGATGCCCTGAGATGCATATAAAGGTAGGGGACCTGGTATAGAGGACAAACTGATCCCATATGAAAAAGGGGAAAGTATCATGGTAGTTTAAATGTTGATGATGGGATAAATATAATGTAATGCGTTTTAAAATGGTGCAGTTGTATGGACAACGATGTGGGACCGGTGCTATCCCCTCACATTTATGCTTCTCAGGGCATCACAAGCCCACCAAGTTCCACCTACTTCATCCACGAATTGATCCTACATCAAAAAGTTTAGCATTCCTGGCGTAGTTGTATGAATTATTAAAATGGATAATATCACATTGTAGTACCCAAGCATTGTTTATATGAATTTAATTGATCTTAATCAATGTTTTCTAGATTGATAATTCTTAATTATTTTGTTGGAAATGAACTAGTTTTGGAGTGGAAAATCATTTTGTCCATTGATAGGAAATTTGGAAAAGTTTCAAGTGAATGTTAACTGGATGTAGTGATGGTAAAATAATTTTGTTACATAATTATATTTTAATATTACTTATGATAATGATAAACATGATAAAAGTCACAAATCTCATAAAATTTGAAAACGTAAATTAAAATAGAAAAGCCTAAAAAATATTAAAGTTTAGAAAAATTAATCCAATGCTAAATAAAATATATAAGATCAAATAATAGTATGCCTTGAAATCCACGTTTAGCTAATTGAAGTTCCAACATTCTTTTAAGCAATTTATGAGTTTGAAAGTGAATTATGTAATAAAGGGAAAAGCATGTGGTATAAAATTAATATTATTTCAATTAAAGTTGATAATATATTCATTATAAAAAAATTGATCATATATTTTTAAAAAACTAACTAACATGACAAGGCTTGAGTAAGGAAAAGCCCATGATCAAGAAGATCAATCACAAACTGGCTTGGGAAAATTGCTTGGGCTATGGTCATATCGCTCCAGTAAGGCAGCAATCCTTACTCTAAAAGTAATGCAGTTTGAATTGTTGCAATAGAGGTAGATCATATTGGAAATGCCTTCACACATGAGTGGACAACTCATATAGGGATCAAATTAATCAACATTCAATCTTCTGGAAATTGGACAATTTTTTTAATTACATTACATGGAAACCACACTTCTCTTAGGGTTTTGAACCTTAGATCATGCACACATGTCAAGGTTTGAACCACTGGTGTAACACTTCACAATGTGATGTTATCCGCTTTGACCTTGCAATTCAATCATATGGTTTTAAAACGCATCACATCATATTTAACCTAACACCTAGTGATAAACCCATAGGAACTTTTTCCCCATTTCAATATGGGATTCAGTTCGAAGTTGTTACAAGCTCTTTAGCTTCCACCTAGTTTGTTACCTAACAACAACTCAGGTCCGCTCTAATACCACTTGAAATGCACAAACTCAAAAAAATGATTATGAGCTTGCGGACTATAGGTCTCATAATGGATATTATTCTTTTTGGCTTGACAACTTAGCTGAATGATTTTAAAACTCGTAACACTATATTTAACCTGAGATCCACTTGTAAGACTTCAGGAACCCGCTCTCCTTTTCGATATGGGATTTGGTTCTAAACTGTTACAACTGGGCTATGCCCTAGTTCATGAAAATCAGACAGTTAATTATGTTTCTTTGATCAATTTTCTCCAGCCAAAATTTGCATTTCAAAAGTTTAAATTTTTAAATTTGCAAGGTCTATTTGGGAAAAACCCCGAGGCAGCGGCCTACATGGGTTAATCAGGACTTTTATAAATATTACATCATTTCAACTGGTATTACAATTAGCCCTGAAACATTCTTACAATTTTTCTAACAATATTCCTCATAATATTTACTATATATCCCTAAATTGGTGACCCTCTCACAGAAACTTGGGGAGAATAAACACCACCCCTCAACATCCAAATGCACTAGGCAAGTTCCGAACCATCAACGCCCAACCAATGGGGCCAGTCGATGCACCTCAGTGGCAAAAATCAGATAGTTAATTATGTTACCTTGATCAATTTCCTCTTGTCAAAATTTGCATTTCAAAAGTTTAATTTTTTATAGTTACAAGGTCTATTTGGGAAAACCCCCAAGGCAATGGCCTACATGGGTTAATCAGGACTTTTATAAATTATGGCCTAGGTTCACAAAAATAAGACAGTTAATTATGTTACTTTCATCAATTTCCTCCTGTCAAAATTTGCATTTCAAAAGTTTAAATTTTTACGTTTACAAGGTCTATTTTGGAAAAATCCAAGGCAGTGGCCTACATGGATTAATCAGGAGTATTATAAATTATGCTCTCTATATTTGCGATATTATAAACTAACCTGGTGCTTTATCTTTTAATACTGCAGTTTTAACCAAGACATCCTTGGGCATTGTTTCTGTCATTGAAGCGTTTGTTTGACCACAGAGCACAGCCAACCAATTTCTTTCAGTAGCCGGACTCAACCTCCATCATAAACAGCTCTGCTGCTTTGCCCATGGAAGGGCAGCCATTCACTGCTCCCTCAATGCATTGTCCTTTGCCTTCGTTGCATTTTCCAACAGTCATTGTCAATGCTGCTGCCTTTCGTTCCCATTCTCAAACTCTCAAAAAGCCAATTTTGATTTCTTCCCACTCACCAAAATTGACATCTAATGCTCTCAGGACAATTGAGTCAAATTCTGTCATTGAAGCTCCTGTTCTCAATCGAAGAGCTGATTTTGGTTGCAAGAAACTACTTATTAGGTACTCCACCATGTTGCAGGACTGTGCAGCAAGGAACGCTTTGGACAGTGGAAGAGCCATCCATGCGCATTTGATGAAGGGCAGTGCTGACCCAGATTCCCATCTCTGGAACTGTTTAGTGAATATGTATGCCAAGTGTGGTAGGAATGAGTATGCAAGACGAGTGTTTGAACTAATGCCTCACAGAGATGTGGTATCTTGGACAGCATTGATTAATGGGTTTGTAGCGGAGGAAAATGGGAGAGAGGGTATTAGTTTGTTTTCTGAGATGTGGCGGGAGGCAGTTTGGCCAAATGGGTTTGTTTTTGCCACAGGTTTGAAAGCTTGTTCGATTTGTTTGGACTTGGGATTTGGGCAGCAGGTGCATGGTGGAGCAACAAAGTTGGGTTTTTTGTCTGATTTATTTGTAGGTTCTGCTCTTGTTGATCTATATGCTAAATGTGGGGAGATAAAGCTGGCAGAGAAAGTGTTTTCCAATATGCCGGAACACAATACTGTTTCTTGGAATGCCTTGCTTAATGGGTATATTCGGATTGGTAATGAGGGAGAAGTCTTAGATTTGTTCCATAGAATGATGGAGACAGAGACGAAAATGAGCAAGTTCACCTTGTCCAGCGTTCTTAGGGCCTGCGCAGGATTGGGAAATGTGAGAGAAGGTCAAGCAGTTCATTCCTTGTTGATCAAGACTGGAGATGAGATTGACAAATTTAACCAGAGTAGTCTTGTTGACATGTACTCAAAGTGTGGGTTAGCAGAAGATGCATACAAGGTCTTCGTTGGAGTAGAAGATCCTGACGTGGTCACTTGTAGTGCTATGCTTTCATGTTTTGATCAACAAGGTTGCAGTTATGAAGCTAGCGAACTGTTTATTAAGATGCGGAGAAGGGGCATCAAACCAAATCAATTTACACTATCTAGTCTTCTGAGTGTTGCCACTGATCTTGGTGTCCAGAAATATGGAGATAGTATCCATGCCTATGTCACTAAGGTTGGATTTGATACTGATAATGTTGTTGGTAATGCACTTGTTACAATGTACATGAATTTTGGGGCTACACAAGATGGCTGTAAGATTTTTGATTTCATGACAGATCGAGATTTGGTCTCATGGAATGCTCTTCTATCTGGTTTCCAAAATGGCAGTGGCTGCATTCAAGGACAAAAAATTTTCACTCATTTGATTGCAGAAGGCTTCAAGCCTAACAAGTACACTTTTATCAGTGTTTTGAGGTCATGTGCTACTATCTCAGCAGCAGACTATGGGTGTCAGGTTCATGCCCATATCATTAAGAATGACCTCAAGGATGATTCTTTTGTAGGGACAGCTCTCGTTGATATGTATGCAAAATCTGGATTCTTGGAAAATGCTTCTCTAGTTTTCAATAGATTGGATCACCGGGATGTATTTGCTTGGACAGTCATTATAAGTGGCTATGCACATGCTGATGAAGGGGAGAAATCTGTTGAATGCTTTCGCCAGATGCAACGTGAATGCATAAATGCAAATGAGTTTACATTTGCAAGTGCCTTGAGAGCTTGCTCTAGCATTGCCTCTCTAGAAAATGGTTGCCAACTTCATTCTTGGGTCATCAAATCAGGGTATGTAGGTGATGGTTTTGTTGGGAGTGCTCTGATTGACATGTATGGGAAATGTGGATGCATACAAAACGCAGTGGCAGTCTTTGATGGATCACTTGAACGAGATGTGGTTTCATGGAATGCTATAATATTTGCTTACTCACGTCATGGCTATGGGGAGAAGGCTCTTCAGGCCTTTCAATCCATGCTAGATGAAGGCATCAACCCTGATGGAGTGACCTTTATTGGTGTTCTATCTGCATGTAGTCATGTAGGTTTAGTTGAAGAAGGGCAAGATTACTTCAATTCCTTGGTTTCTGTCTATGGAATTACTCCAACAGCTGAGCACTACGCTTGTATGGTAGATATCCTTGGCCGAGCAGGGAAATTCAATGAGGTTGAAAATTTGCTTGAGGAGATGACAATTGTTCCCAATGCCTTGATTTGGCAGACAGTTCTTGGGGCATGCAAAATGCACCAGAATGTTGAGTTGGGGGAGAAAGCAGCAGAGAAACTCTTTGAGTTAGAGCCATCAATGCATTCAACTTACATATTACTATCTAATATTTATGCTGCTGCAGGCAGGTGGGCTGATGATGCTAGGGTCAGGTCATTGATGTCCAGCCGTGGTGTGAAAAAAGAACCCGCATGTAGCTGGATAGTCATTGATGCTCAAGTTCATTTATTCTCACCACAAGATTGTTCTCATCCAAAGACAAAGGAAATCCATTTGAAGTTGGAAGAATTGCAAGAGCAGCTGATTTTAGCTGGCTATATTCCTAATACAGATTATGAACTCCATAATGTCACAGAAGATGAGAAAAAGGGCAGCCTTCTTTACCACTGTGAAAGATTGGCCCTTGCTTATGGCCTTATAAGCATAGAAGCTCCACGACCAATACGGATATACAAGAACCTTCGCATGTGTGGGGACTGCCACAGTGCAATCAAACTTATCTCAGACATCACAAATAGAGACATAATTATACGTGACATAAGCCGTTTCCATCACTTCGAAAATGGCTCCTGCTCTTGTAGAGATTACTGGTGATTACGTCTTGAAAGGTGCCTGTTTAACTATGTTCATCTTGTGGTTAATGTAGAGAGCAAGAGCACTACTATTTTGCAATACTCGGAGCAAAAGGGCATTTTATTGCAAAATTGACAACCGCAGGTTATCTCTCCTCCTGACTCATATGCATTCATATTCATGTGATGCTACAATATATGAAGCTTGTCATAATAATTTATCGAAGTTTACGTTTTTGGCTTTCCATCTTGTATATTTGCAGTGTGTTGATCCAAGAATCTCGAGGCCCAAGGAATTTACTGATGAAGAATGTTGTTGTTATTGCAATTGGTTTCTCTTGTTGTTTGTGATTCACATATTTCATGTGAGCAGGTGTGTGGCTGCTCAATCTTGCTTTGGATGCTAAATACTATGGGATTTGGAGTCCCTTTACTCTCTCGTGGCAAGCATAAGCCGCTTGAGAAATCTCCTGTTCCTTGGGGTTTTCTTCATGGATGACTTACAAGGTCATGGACCCAAAGTATGGAACTTTCCTCTCGCTTATTTGAGAGGGCCAGCAACTCAGGAGTAAAATGCAAATTTAAATGTGAAACAAATGCCTCTTTGAGACAAGTGACCTGTGAAGGAACCTGGGATTTATTTACTTATTTTTTTGTGGTTTTGGGCTGGGGTTGTAAATATTGTGTTTCCTAATGTTTATGGAAATTGGAAAATAGCATTTCAAAGCAAAGTAGTATTGGTACCTAAACATTAAACATTGATGTAAGTTGTGTTCAGGTTATTCTGTTTGAAAATGTGATGAAATCTAGTTGTCAGAACTCTGCAAGATTTTCATTCTAACGCAGTTTTGTGGGATTTAAGTGCTCTCTTGGAAGAGCCATCAGATAATTCTTTCAACTCCTTTGCCAATAAAATTGTCTGTGGTATTCCTAGGTTCTGTATATGTGGGTTGTATCTGTATCTTTAGCAAGCTTGGTCAGCTGTCATAAAAGATTATAGGGCTCATATTTTGCTTGAAGCCACAAACGAACCAGGCTAAAATCATCTAGTAAATTGATATCAAGTTTCTGTGTCTGACCATCTTATGTGTTTGCAATATGAAATAACAGGGTCATGGCTTTTGGAATATATGAACAGAGAGACAAAGTTGGGACCCATCCATATACAGCAATCTGGATGCTCCTGAACTGTCTATTTCTGAAAAGCGAACATTTGCAGACACTCGCCAGTTGCCAATATCTATTTGGTATTCTTTTCATGTAAGGGTTTCATCAATAGCACCCATGCTTCTAGATGCTTATCAATATCTATCTGTTATTTCATTTCATGTAAAGTATTCATGAATAACATCTGTTGCTGCTAGACATTTGCCAAGATTGAAATCATAAATTTGAAGCTCTGCCAATTGGATATAATGACTAATCAAACACGAGACTCTGTATTCCTGCTTTTAACACACACTAACAGGTGTGTTTTGATGGGGCACAGAATAGGAGGAGGATGTAATATTTACCCTTTTGTACATCTTTTCAGAACAATAAACATTGGCCACTTTTGCATTAACTCATATTACAAATCTTCCATCACATTATCTTTCTGTTAAACTTGATCCAAAATGTAATGATGTATTGATGATAGGATATCAGAAGGCATGTATTGAATAAAGATAAGATATAGTTAGACTTTTCTTGAAAAGAAAACAGGAAGCATTGATTTAGAAAAAGAGGATTGTTGTGGATGATAATTATATGTTACGTACCATGTATAGCTAGCTATAAGAGAGAAAAGTGAGTTTTTTTATTCCTCTTTCACCTTGAATGGTCTTCCATTAATCAAATGAATTACTTGACATCCAGGGCTAATTAATGGTGGCCCCACCTCCAAAACTGGACTGTTAATTGAAGTGTATGTTTTCTGCATTCTCGTTTGTGATGCCCATGCATCCAAGTATCCTATATTGTAAAATGAGATATTAAATCATATAATATTTGTAATCTTGATATTATATATTTAAGGTTATTTAATAAGAGAGATGATCATGTTCATTTACATATACTATAAGTTATGGTAGATTTGGCTCAAATGGGCCCTACATTCACTTAAATATTTTAATATTTTATGCAATCATTTATTCATGCATATATATCTTAGATACTTTGCATGTTAAAAAATTAATTTTAAAATTATTATTTACATCAAACTATTGTATTATTTCGATTTTGTATCATTTTCAAATAGGGTTCATATATATATATCCAATTTGGATGAAAATTAATACTCTAATAAAATAAACAATTCTAAGTACAATGGGTGGATAGATTATCATTTTGTAATCATGTGGGGCCCATTTTGAGCCAATTGTACCATAAACTATGGTACAGTTAACTCACTGAATTATATTCCATTTAATGATATTTGGGGTTGTCAAGAAAAGTGGCAAATTTGCAAATCCATTTGTTTGATTATCCCTGCAATTAAAAAGTAACACACCAATTTGAAGGAATTACCCCTTATGTTGAGCTTGAATTAAGTTTGAAAAAAAAAAAAAAAAATCTCATATTCAAGTTATTAAAATCCATGTGGGTTATTTTTGCAAATCACTTTGATAAACCATTGATCAAGGACAAGCATTGAATGTGATTATGATTGGTGGCCCCTTGTGCATGACTTGGGAGGCCAAGCAGCCTCAACCTCAAACCATTCTCCCACCTGATTGAATGGGGAAGATATTGGTGCTGCTGACCCTCGTTTTGCATAGTTTTCATCCTTCCCACTCTCCACTTCCTTTCCATTTCAGTTTATACTAAGAATCTTGGGGAAAGTAAAATCTTTAAATCCACGTTATATTGGGAATCTTAGGCAAGCAGCGGTGGCTAAAATCCATCCTTGAAGTGGCTCTTCATATGAACTGTGATTTGAATCAAAAGAGGTTATTCTCAGCCCATGATTTTGCAATCCATTTTATTCCTAAAACCCTCTCCGTCTGGTTGTGATATGAAGTCCTTGTGAAAGTTCAGTGATTCATGAAACAATGCAAGTTGAGGGCTTAAAAATGGTGTACTGATCTGTTGCATCAATTGGAGGTCATCTCCTACCATCCATTGCTTTTTTTTACTAGCCCGATGGATAGAGGGGGAGCTGAAGGATCGAGCCTGGGTGTGTTTCAGTGGCTTTCCCAAATGTGTAACTTGTTTTTTCTCCCTTCCCACTCCCTCTGATTGGTAGAAACCCAAACCCTACTGCTGCCACTTTTCCTCCCTTCTCCCCTTCTCAATTTCAAAGTAGTTTTGTTCTGTACACAAGCTAGCAGTTTTCAGAATTTCATACAATCTATCTCTGGGTTTTGTCTCATGAGGTTTCCTTCCTGTTCTGTTTTTAAATTGAGTTTTTTTGGTGCAAATGCTCACAATGGTCCCATTATGCTGGCAAAATGGAAATGGGTACAAAATTTTGAGAAGAGGCTAAATTTGTTAATTCTCTTTGCCAGAAATACAAAATACTCCGTTTGAGGTTTGATAGTTGATGGCTAGTTTGACAGGATTTTTAGTTTGAGATTTACTTTCGGCCCTGAAATCAGCAATTTCACAGGTCTCTAGAAACTCAAAACTTGTCTTTTTCATTTTTCCTTGTAGATTTTGCAAAATTCCCATCAGTCGAGGTGTTTTAGCCTTGTACTTCTGATTTCTGTGTTGCGTGATCCAGTTAGTCTGATGCTTTCTTGCAGATATCATGGCTAGGGTGAACTCCTTAAAGCTGATGATTTGGGAGAAGATAGCCACCCTGGATCAGTCTAATATTTTGTTTGCTGAAAGTGCAACAGCAAACCACAGATTGATTGATTGGTGGCTGGTCACATTTGGCTCTTTTGAATCTCTTGGGTTTATGGGCCTTGAATCGAAATAGCTAGAAGAGAGTAACTGAATAGCTAGCTGCACCACAGAAGCCACGTTGTTATTATTAAGTGAGCCTTTTGCCAGAAATTAATCTAATAGGGTTTTTATGAACCATTTCTTAGAAAAGGTGGAACAAATGAATAGTCCAAAATGATAGTCTCAAACAAGGTTCGTCAATTCCAGCGTGATACTTGAATGCCTAATGAAACAGTTTATTTTGGATCTGTTCAGGAGCATCAAGTTGGATGGGATGGGATGGGATGAGATTTGGATGAGGAGGGCTTGTTATGTATTGGAAAATGAAAAATTATATTGGAAATGAGAATAGTAGTATTAGAAATGGAAAAAATAAGGTTGTTATGTGTTGGAAAATGAGAGATTGGCTTTATTTTATTTTATTTTATTTTATTTTTTTGTGGGAATGGAATGAGATGATACCAAACAGCCTTTTACTAATACAAGAAGAGAGAAATTTGGGCTTTCCAAAGTGAGAATTGATCAAGAAAGGATTCCATGGAGATCAGACAAGAACAGCAATGTCTTCTGGAAAGTTCTGTGCAAAATAATTGCCTTTTTTATTCTTTGTTTTTGTTTTTTCTTTAATTTGGGAGTTTCGGACTGGCTTTGGTTTGTCATCCACAGTCTCTTGCAACTTTGTAGAAGTTTTCACATTCTAATCAATAATTTTTTTGATGTGATTCTAATCAATAAATTAGGTGTTACTTTTGTATATCTATGTGGCATCACTAGCATCCATCATTTTATTTTTTTATTTTTTTATTTTTTTATTTTTTGGCTTCTCCGATATTTGGAAGCAGTCACCTAGGAGCAGTTAAAAAAAAAAGAAAAAGAAATTTTTCATCATCATACTTTTTCAAGTTTTTTTGATTAACCAACCACCCATTCCCCAATTGGGTTGCAATGCAAACTTATCCACATATTAAATTCCTCCAGTGTATTCCACCTAAGTCTTTGATCCTGATGACTGAGTATTCATTATCTGCTAGCAGCCTCCCCGATGCATGGTTTGAATGGAAAATGAGCAGCATGGAGGCCATTCTTCTTGCGGGTCTTATATGGTCTCAAGTACTGGCGTAAATTATTAAGATTCATAACAGTGGATGGCAGAGAAAAGGTGAGCCCATAATACAAGTTTCATTTCCTCTTACGTGCAGGGTAGATTCTTCTTGGGGATGGCCATTGGAATACAAAATTGCTTTGCACATTGGTTCCTGTTGTGGTGCCAAATTGGGTGGCTAATGGAAATTATCGGGAACTCTGATTTTTTTTTGAATTGATGCTAGACCTTATTCTAGGCTATTGCCATGCTGATTTTCTAGTCTATTGGAAATTTCTAGGAATTCAGATGCAGTTCTAAGAAGAGGATGTGGGGATGACATGCTCATTTTCTGATTGAAGTCTTATGAAGTGAGTTTTGGAGGAAGCTAGAAATCCCTTGGCTGAAGTGATACCCAATTCGAACAGGGTGAAACTTCTGAAATTTGTGAGCCAGATGCCATCAAGAAATAGAAAGCATTACCATCTATAATAGAAGAGGTAGAGAATGCCCAATCTGTTCAACCAGGGACCAGAAAGCCAGAAGAAGTGACGTTGATCACGCGAAAGAGATTGAATGCAGAGGCCTGGACCGTGCTTAGTCTTTGGGACTTCTACTAAGCAGCAGAGTAAGATTCCTAATGAATTGGCTCATGAATGCATTGACAACTGCAACAACCAGATTCAGAAAATGGGCATCCCTTGTCCAGAATATATGATTCAAGGGCGAAATTTGACAAAGGGCCTGCAATGGTATTCAACATGTTCCACTGGAATGGCAAAAAGATGAGCCCATGCATGTGCAGAAGCTTGCAAAGAGGAGTGACATTTCCCTATGTTATGGGTTCCGGCACTACTACGGTTTTCAGACAAGTTAGGAGCAAATCATTGAGATGAGGATCTACGAATTAGTCATGACAAGTAGCAGAAGCAAGAAAGTTGCATCTGGGATATCTGTGGTTTCTGTAGCAATAGGTTTCTGACTAATGTTGAGGATGCTTATCGGCTTTAGGCTTTCCTGGCCAAGTTCTTGGATGCAGACTTGTTGATAAGGAGAAATGGAGATGCATGGTCTCTCAAGCAGGAGAATTGAAACTTGAAGTTGCCAGTAAGAGACTGGCTGGGTAGGGTTGCAGCAGAATCCCTCCTCTTGGCACTTCCCTTTAGTGAATTGTTTGCACAGCAATTCTCTAAATCCGATTGCTAAATTTGTTACTTCAAGATGAGCATTGCTTATTTGCTTGTTGTGACATGAACAGCCCCCTTCCAAATGACTGTCAGGCACACTGCAGATTTGCTTGGGCCATTGTAGAATAATTCATTTATTCTTTCAATTTGTAAAAGGTGAATTTTTCTCACTTTGACAACAAATAGAATATGATTTTTTTCATTAAGGTAAAACCTCGAAAAGTAAGAAGGAATGGGTTCTGTATGCAATCATTAATCCTACCAGCACAAGCAACCAGTTGTATTCAGAATCTAGTTTGCGTGCATTTTTCGGGGATGTTGATCTTAGCATGTGCATTTGTTTTCGGAAACCATTGACTTGTTCGGACCGCAGCAGACAGTGAATGGGTATAGAGTTCTGATCTTATACATTTACATGTAAGGGCTACGCTTCTATGTAATCTTTTTCATTTTTATTATCTTGATGGTTGATGGAAGTTTATTTCATCCATTGTATTCAGCTTCATTATATTATTATGGAAACTCTTTTATTTGTTTAATATCATGTCTCTAACTTCAAATTTTGGACTTTCTACCCTACATGACTTTACATGCGCTGACAAATAATGTGTAATGATTATCTACGACTGCGATTGGTCATAACACCCATATATTTTTAAATTTTTTTAATAAAAATAAGTATATATTATTTATAAATTAAGTTTTATTATTTTCGAAGATGAGTGTATATTTATTTTATATTTTTAGACCCATGCGAAAATAACCATAATGTTTTTATGTTTAAATATAAATATATCTTCGAAAATAATAAAATTAAAAGTTTTCAAAAAAAATAAAAAATATGGGTTTCTAGATAAGATGGGCTATCTTTGGTTGCAGGTTACATAAAAGCGGACTCATGTACTCCTTTCAAAATCTAAGATTTTGATCCTTAATGGAAAATCAAACCATTCATTGTATTTAATATATTTTATTTATTAAGGAGACCATGTATCATCCCAATCAAGTATGTTTAGGGGTCACATTTGTTTATATATATATATTCATGTGTAAATTATGAAAAATGCTTAGATCTATTTATACATTATTAGAATATAATAATACTTTATAGAGTCATTTATTCACATAGAAACAATTTTTTGGATGGTTTAGATGTCGAAAATATTATTTTAAAATTAATATTTTAGCATTTTTCATAATTTACACATGAATGTATACATTTTCTAACAAATGTGGCCCATAAAAATACTTGATTGGAATGAAACTTGATCCCTTCGATAAAAAAATGATGTTAAATACAATAAATGGATTATATTTTCCATCAAGGATCAAAATCTTAGATTTTAAAGGGATTACATGAGTTCGCTTCTGGCGGAGCCCGACCATCTTAGACCAATTTGGGAAGATCACACACATAATATGTATGTATATATATATAGAGAGAGAGAGAGAAAGAACGAGAGAGAGAGAATCATTTATGTGCAGACGTAGGTGCAGTTCTTGTAAAATAGACCCCACACATATTCGAATGCAATTAAAATTTCTACAATCATTTATCCATATAAAAATTATACTTTAGATGGTGTAGATGTTAAAAATACTACTTTAAACTTGATATTTATGTTAAACTTATATTCATTTTGTATCATTTTAAGATGGAAACTATACATTTGTTAGATTTGAATGAAAATTAGTATGCTAATAAAGTGAACAATCCTAAATACAATAGGTGGGTTAGATTTTTCATTTATGAGCAAGGGAAGCCCACAATGCATGGATTGCATGACACAGTCTCATCCACTATCATTTTCCACATACATATATATAGAGGATTGTTCCAATGCAGTGCAATTGCACAAGAACAGTGGTACATTTGCCAAAAAATTAGAGGTGCAACTCGGGTTGATTTGGTTCGAATAGTGATCTACCCTATCCATACCCTGTTTGTAAAAGGCAAACCCTTCCCTACTCATTTATCGGTTCGGTTCCTAGTATACCCTACCCTACCCATTACCCATGGGCCCCGTTCCGGTTTCGGTTTCAAATCGGTTCATTTAATACTCAAATACAATATTTTTAAAAAATTTCTATGTTATTCTAAATAATGTAAAATAATACTCATTTATGCTTTAAAATCATAAGTACATATATTATTGTTTATATTATTATATAAAAATATGAAGTATAGACCATCATGACCCAATCATTAAAACTATTAATATATTATAATCATAAGTAACAATCATATTTACAAGAGTCTTTCGGAAATCAATGACGAATATATATAAATAATCAAACCAGTATTATACTTCACAAGGTACAAAATTCATTTAAATTTTAATTTGTTAAAATATATATGCACATAAGATGTCAAAGACAAAAAATAATACATACTATATAATATATACTATACATATATATAATTATGCACCTAATTAATTATCCATATGAGTACCTATGCGGGTCGGTTCTAGGTACCCAACATATCTACCCTACTCGTACCCTATTTGAGGAGGAGGGTAATAATTTGTATCCTACCTATACTCATGGATAATATTTTCCGCCCTACCCTACCCAAATTAGGGTCAGGTCGGTGGGTACCCTACCCAAGTTGAACTCCTACCAAAAATGGGCCTCACACATATTAGAATGTGATGAAACTTTATATAATCATTTATCCATATATAAATTTTATAGCAAATGGTTTGCATGTTGAAAAAACCACTTTAAAGTTGTTATTTACATTAAACTATTTTATTGCATTGAATTTGTACCCTTTTTAGATGAGGTCCATACACATATCCGATCGAGATGAAAATTGGTATGGTAATAGAATACATAATTTTAAATACAATGAGTGGAGTGGATTATAATTTGATCATCATGTGGGGCCCATTTCAGCGGCGCTGCACATGAATATTCCTTATATATATATAAGAAATATTCAGGTGTAGCTTCACTACATCACAATTATGATGTAGTTACCTCAAAATAGGTCATATATGATCATAAAATTATAATCTACTCCACCAATTGTATTTAGAATTACGTATTCTATCATCATACCACTTTTCATCCCAATTAGATGTATATATATCTCATCCGAAAATGGTACAAATTCAACATAATAAAATAGTTTGATGTAAATAGCAACTTCAAAGTTATTTTTTCAACATGTAAACCATTTGCTATAAACTTTATACATGGATAAATAATTGTATAAAATATCAATATATTTAAGTACGTGTGGAGCGCATTTTGGGCCAAATGCACTGTTAATTATGGTGAAGCTTCACTGCACAGAAAAAGTTATATATATATACATATGCATATATATAGAGAGAGAGAAAGAGAGTTGCGCTGCACCGGAACAACGGTACGGTTACTCAAAAAAGGGCCCTGCATATATTAAAATGTAATGAAATTTTATACAATCATTTACCCATATATAAATCACACTTTAGTTGGTTTAAATGTTTAAAAAAACACTTTAAAGTTGTTATTTACATCAAACTATTTTATTACATTGAATTTGTATCATTTTCAAATAGGGTCCATACACATATCCGATTGGGATAACAATTGACATGACAATAGAATATATTATTTTAAATACAATTGATTGAGTAGATTTTAATTTTATCATTATGCGGGGCCCATTTCAGCCCTACTGCACTGTAATATATATATCTTTGATTTCACTGAAAGATAATAATAAAAAAAAAGAAATAAAGAAAAGAAATAAAGAAAAGAAAAGAAGTGAAAGAGAGTTGAAAAACATTTTCTCACTTATGAAAGAGAGGTGAAGGAAGATGAATGCGAAGTATTTTCTCACCTATGCTTTTAGGAAACTTGATTGTAATCTTCAATGAAAAACCTATTGTATTAAATCGGCCAAAACTACTTTCAAAAAACAAACATTCCTATGAATACTAGTTAAGTTCCAAAAAAAAATTAGGGGTGAAGATTTGCTCAACTCTAACCTTATTTTTCAAAAATTTAGTTTGATCTTATTTTTGTATCGAGTTAGGACAAAATTAGTTTGACCCACACTTTTTTTAATAAGTCCGGGGACAAACTTCAAGTTAGTATCTGACCGGTTTCGGGACAGCTAGTCAGGAGAAAAAAGACGGGTCAAATAAAATAATTTTAAGAATTTATATATATTTCAAACATAAAGATAGATCTATACTAAATGTAAATGTTACATATTTCAACATTTTACTAATTATTAAAAAACACATAATTCCTAAAACAAAACATAAGAAAATATAGTATAAATTTATTAAAATATGTTAATATACAATTATATGTAAGAGTTACGTATATGTGCAAATTTCTCTTATTAATTCTTATATGTTTTCTGGATAGATTGAATCTTCTACTGTTGATATAGTTAATTATTAAAAAATTACAAAATTTGAAGGAAAGTAATAATAATATTTAAAGATGTTTATTATTTTTAATAAGTTAGTATATGCAGGGCGGGTTGGGACATGTTAACCTACCCAGTCCTATTTCTGAATTTCGGTCAAAATTTCTAACTCATCTTTATACCGGGTAAAAAAAAAACACTAGTTTTACTCGGTAAAAAACATGTTAGGTCAAGGCCAGGTCACGATCACCCACCTCAGTCTCACCCCTAAAACTAATTAGTGCAAGACTAAAATGATTTCGTATCATTTCCCATTTTCAAACTAATTTTACAATAGGCTTCTTCCCTAACTATATGGGATTTTATATGAAATACGTAAAGAACTAAGGAAAAACAATTTAATTTAGAGTTCCACATCTTCGAAGCCAACCTTATCTATTTTTACCACCTTGATACTTGCTATGAAAACTACTCCATTTATTCTTTTTAACGTCATTTATATTGTCATAAGAACCCTTCTATATAGTATCATTATGTAAGGCCATCATTTACAAATGTTTAAAATCCATGTAATAAAATTATTTGATACTAAATATCAATTTTGAAAATTTACTTTTAGTATCTAAACCATCTAAAATATTATGACTATGTCAATAAATGATTTTATAAAGTATTATTACATTTTGATATTTATATAAATAAATCTAAATATTTTTTCATTATTTACACATGAATATATTTTGAAGCAAATATGGCCGTGTGCATCTTTTATTTAGATAAACTTTGTCTTTTTTCTAAATACATAATGTTAAATATAATAGATGAGGTAAATCTCCTGGAAATGATCGAGGTGAAAAAATGTCCATGATCGAGGTGAAAAATGTACTGGATTACATGAAACGGACTGGACAAAACCGGGCTAGCAGATTTTGTGAGGTCTGGATTTCGTGACCAGAAGTCTTATTTTGGTGATTCGAGATTAGATTTCTAATTTTGAGTTCTTTGAATTGCGGAAAGGGTTTAGATCACATAGGTTTTGGATTTTTTTCCTAAATATACTCGCGATGTTTCATTTTAATCTCAAATATACATACAATATTTCCAAAATCCTAAATATACCAACTATATTTGCATTTAATCCAAAAAATGTTCATTCTGTAAGTTAACATCATTAGAGAATATGTGAAATGACTAATATGCCCTTCAAATTTAATACTAAATTGAAAAAAATTGAATGTCATAACTCACTAATTCCCTAATTGCACACACGTTCTAAATTTAGAAAGCCCTAATTTCATTTCCTTTCTATTTCATTCCATCATTTATTATTTTATAATATGTGTATTTTGGGTATTTACAAAAATTTAACTGACAGTTTTTTATAAAATGGGCATTTTTGGATTAAATGCAAACATATATTCAGGATTTTGAAAATATAATGGGTATATTTGGGATTAAAGCTAAATATAATGAGTATATTTAAGAAGAGCCCTAGATTTTACTTATCTTACTGTGTTTGAGTTTAAAAGAGACAAAAGAATGGAGAATTTGCACCAAAAATCCTCTTACTTCTATACTAACATCCTAGATCCTATGAAGTTTCAGCTATTACATTTTAACTCTGTCCCGTCATGGCCAACGTTGTTAACGGATTGATTTGGATGGGTTAAAACCTAATCTTAATCCCAACTCATTGGAAAAATCTTAATCTTAATCTGTTTATTAACTTATTTAAAAAACTCAACCCTAACTCATTTACAGCCCATTCAATAAATGGGTTGGTGTTATTAATGAGTTATATATGTTGCAAACAAATTAAAATCAAACTAATTTAAACTGTATGTTATTTATAATTGTTGTGGTGAATTAATCAATATCAACGGGATATATCACATGACTAGATTTCATCAAGAGACGGGTGTATATTCAACAAGCTAGCATAGAATAATAGCAACTCTTCTAGATAAAGAGAGGACAAAGAAGAGGAAACAATAATAAAAATAGACAAGGGGAAAATTAGAGATGGAAAAGGAGAGATGGAGGAAAGAAGATGGAGGAGAGATATGAAAAGGGGGATGATGGAATATGGAAAGGAAGAGAAAGAGAGAATGAGAGAGAGGCAAGAATGGAAGAAAAATCTTGCCTACGCTAAGGACGAAGATGGTAACGCTAAGACCTTGTAGGGTTGCAGACAAAGGAAAGAAAATAGGAAATTGAAATAGGGAAAATAGATAATGAAAAATCAAAATGGGAAAAACTAGATTTAGAATTTAAGAAATATAAAAACCCTTTTTTAACAAATTATAAATTTGTTGATAGTTAAACGGGTTACTAAATGGGTTGATGACTAAATTAGTTAAACAGGTTACTAAACAGTTTAATGAATTGTAAATTTCTAACCCGAATCTATTTATTTATTTAAATGGTTAAAGGAGTCAATAAATCATCAATTATTTATTCAAAAAACTCAACATAAACCCATTCATAAAAAATTTAAATAGGCGAGTTAACGATTGAACATGATCATTAATACCCTACTCACCGCATAAGAAAAGCTCCGTCAAGCCGTGCGTAATAATAAAAATACCAATGAACACAAACAACTGGGCCCTCCTCCTTGGCCCACCTCATCTCCTCCGCCTCCGGCCCCAACTAGGCCATCGACCTCCAGACCGACTGCGCCCGCGCCATCGCCAACGAAAACTCTGGGCGCGCCCATCACCTGATGTGGATGCTGAACAAGCTGAGCTCCCCCTACAGCAACACCCACCAAAAGTTGGCCTCCTACTTCCTCCACGCCCTCTTCTCCCGCATGACCGAGTTCGGCTTCCTCGGCGCCCTCCTCTTCACGGCTTGCCAAATCACACCAGCAACTCATTCCTTTCCTCTTCACGCTTGCTGACAACCACAGGTCCGATTCGTCGAGTAGCACCCGATCAACCATTCTAAAATCATCCAATAGCTCACCTCCATACCGTCCGGCAACTCAATTATTTTTGGTGGCTCCCCACACAGCTCCAATTTTCCTTATTTATAGTTGCTCCAATCGGCACATCGATTCAACAAGCGCTGATCGTCCATTGCTAGCATCTTCCATGAATTCAAACGACATTTCCCCTACCAATCCATTGGAGGCACGATCCCATGGCTGCCGTCGGCTTCTACAGAAATGCCGTCAACTGGCCATAGTAATTAATTTTCCTGATCAAACTCCATCATCTCCAAATCACAATGGCCATGGCTTCCATCACTATTTTACAAAATCCAACCCAACAGCCTGCAAGCGTCCACGGTCTTTAACCCGTCAATCCCGATGATACCCCTTGCTCACTTTGATTTGGATTCCGGCATCACCAAATCCAAACGACTAACCTCTACTCCATTCAATCTAGCAGCAACCTCCATTCAAGCAAAATCCTAAAAATTACAGCCATGGAAATCAAGCATGACAGACCTCTGTTTTAGCTAGAAGTTAATCTAAGAGTAGCCAATTGTGATAACCATCTATCAGTAACAGTAGAGTTGCAACTCGATAAATTTGATCTCCAGCAGCTGCAAATCACGCCTTTGTCTCCCATGGAAATTGAAATAGGAAAGCTGCTGCTCGATTCCGGTTGCGCGAGCTGACAGATAACAACGCTTGCTAGTGCTTGACCAGTGATAGCAAATTTCATCAAAATCAATGGTTGTTGCGGGCTATTAGTAAGACGGTAATCTTGATGATTAACTCGATCTGAAAGCTGCTAATTTGGGATTTTGATTGTCGGTTATTGGAATTAATGACAGACGGGTTGCTTGGCTTGAAACGAAAGGAAGGTGGAAAGCTGCTGCGCTTACCATGTTATTGTCGTTGCCGGATTGGATTTAAAGGCGTGCAGATGCTAAATGAAGTTGGAGATTTATGGACTGCCTCGTTCACGTGGCTATAGCAGGTGGTGACACAGGGGAGATCGCCGGCAGATGAATGTCAAAGCTGCTTCGATTGGATTTGCATGTGCTGGTTTAAATCAAATGACGTTACTATGATAGGAAGTCGCCAATGGTAGAGGAGGGCGTGGAGGGAGCGGGGGCTGGAGTTGGTCATGCGGGAGGAGAGCATGGAGGAAGTAGGAGGCCAGCTTCTGGTGGGTGTCGCCTAGGGGAAGCTCAGCTCGTTCAGCATCCACATCAGGTGATGCGCGCGTCCGGAATTTCTGTGGACGATGGCACAGGCACGGTTGAGGAGGTCGATGGCCTAGTTCGGGTCAGAGGTGGAGGAGATTGCGTAGTCCAAAGAGGAGGGCTTAGTTGTCCGTGCTTATGGGTATTTTTGCCATTACACTATGCTTAACAGAACTTTTCTAATGTCATTAAGGGTCAGTTAAAAATGCAAAAGCTGGAACTTCATATAGTCTAAAATGCTAAATATAAATTTTACAGTCCAAAATGCTAATATGCAAAGTTAAGAGGATTTATAACAAGCAAAGAACTTAACCGGCCCTAAGATAAAGAGTGCATGCCTTGGATAAATTACTTTGCAAGCTTAGCCTCGTCCAGGATAGATAAGACCTGCTAAGGGGTGAAAACCGTGTCATATGTGATATATTTTTAATATCTAAACCACTAATTGCATTTTTAATTAAAATTTAATGTCGTAAAATTAAATTTTAATATTTATGTGAGTTTTTGAAAATTAAATTTATTAAAATATTTATTTTTGAATTGAATTAGTTCCATAGATATTATATTATCCTAATTTATTTTATTGTGTTAAATATAATGTATTGATTGCTTTGAAAAATAAGTGACCAATATTATAAAAATTACTACATGCATTTGATAGTTTTGATCTCATTTCTTTAGTTATAGGGTATGTTTGGCAATGGTTAAAAAATTTCAAGTTAAAACTTTTCAATCTAAAACTTTTCACTCTCCACAACTATCATATTTTTTAATTATTTTTTCATATTTTCCTATACAACTATCCTACTTTTGAATCATTTCTACACAACTACCCACACAACTAACCTATCTATTTTAACTTTATCATCTTTGTTATACATCATTACCCCTATCATATTACATCATTTGACAATTTTTACTCTTCAAAATTTTTCATCAAAAGTTTTACCCATTCCCAAACACACCCACAATCAAATACACATATCCAATACATTTAATTTTCTATATAGTAGTTTTAATATGATAACATAACTAGTAAACGGCTTGGATGTTTCATTAGATATTGTAGATTTGTGATTTTAAAAGTTTTCTACCTTGTCAACGGTTAATGCTCAAGTGATTGACATGAGTATATATAAAGTAATAGGAGTGAGAGATTAGGGTTAGAACGTTGGGTAGTTGATAGCCTCGTTACACTGCCTCTCATGTACACCTCTATCAATTGTCTAATCATTCAAGATGGGTGGCATGATTAAAAAAGAAAGAAAGAAAGGGTCCTTATTCTATAAATCCTAGTTCAACACTATAGCCATGGATGCATGCATATATGACTCCACAAGAAATTAGCAAATTGGGGTCAATAATGGATACATCAAGCTCCGAAAAACCAAGGGTGCATATATTACATGCTTAATACAGAATAATGGTTGTAACTTGGGTATGGTTGAGTTGAAACCCGACCTAAGGAACCTAAGAACCTAAAAACTTTTTCAAGTTAAGGTTTGCATTTTTAGCATTCAAGTCCAAAGGACCTAAGCCCAAAGAAGGGTAATTTGCATATATACTCATACGGTCTGACACTAATTGCACATATACCCACGGAGTTTCACGAATAACAGATTACCCCCATACGATTTACTCAAAATTGCATCTATACCATAGTAATGGGTGGCGTTTAACAACAAAAGAACTGTTGTTAAGCAAAATAATTCATTCCCATGATGCGCTTTGAATTAGGGCAAGATCCTCGTTTCCCTTCTTGCTTCGAAGCTGCAAATTTCAATCCCCTTTTCTCTTCTCAAAGTGTCCATTCTCACTGCTGAGAAGATCAAAGCCGATTCGCTCCATCGCTACCGGTACACCATTGTTATTGCCATCCTTCTCTCCTTTCCTTGTGTCATTCTTCCTCTTTGCTATATCGTTGTTGTCATCTTTTCTCCTTCTCCTCTCGTTGGTGCGCCATTGCACCTTCTCCCCTCACCGTTGTGATCTTCACCCATCGGCCGACGCCTCTCACTATTCAGTTGTTCTTCCTTCTCGAAATAAATATATATGATTTCCAATTGCATACTATTATTAATTAACTATTTTATCGCATTGTTCCCTACAAATTTAGAGATGCATGTTCCAGAAGGTACATGGTATTGATGATTAAAGTATGTCTGTATTCAATTTTTTAAGATGGGACTGGGTCTGCTATTTAAGCCTATTTTTGAATGGGAGAGGGTTGATGATGAGAAAAAGGTTTTCAACTAACTTCAATTCTGAATACATCCTTGTTATTTCCTTTATATGTATCTCCTAGATGGTCAACTAAGATAGGGAATTTGTAGTTGGAATAAAGCTAGAAGCGAGACTTATATTGAATGGAATAATGGTGTTTGTCCAGCAGATGTCCAGTGGGTGGTGGGAACCGCTGCTGAAATTGACTATTTAATATTTGTGATTGGCTGCAATGGGAGTTATTATTGAATAAAGAATCTGTTTATTGTATTAGGTGGGTATGCATATGAAAGAGGAGTACATGCCTTTTTCAAAGACAGGGACCACAACGTGGTCCTGCACGTTGTTCATTTCAATTTCAGCATTGTTGCATTTTTAAATTTACTGCTACCATTGTAAGAAAATTTTAAAAGCAACAAAAACAATCTAGCTCAATCATTGTCAACATTAATATCATATATACTATTCTAACACGCCTTAAAATCGACCAGTGTGGTAGTTTTACAACTAAATATTGATAGTTTTATAGTTCAATCACATCTCGCGAGATCATAAAAGAGAATTTAAAGAGCAGTGTTAATTAAGTCAAATAAATAAGGTGGAAGCATTTAATGAAAGGGGAATGATTAAAAGTACAAATGGTTGTCAAGAAGCAAATGGGTAGTTATGGGCTAGGTGTATAGGTGTTAATAGCCTCACTGCCGAGTCATCAGTTAAGACAAGGAAGTTGATAAAAATTGATTGTGAGGAGGGAAAGTTCTATTAAATGTCTTCTAAAAAATAATTATATAGTCCATAATAGTCCCTTTAGCAATAAAAAAATAGGCACACATATGGATTGCAAGTTAAATTCTACCATTTAAATTTCAGTTGAACAAATTTTGAGGATTGGTCTTGTAATCTTTCTTGTCTATCTTTCATCTCTTTTAGTTTAGCTTGTGATTACCCACAATGTGTACATTTCATAAATTAGTTGTAGATTCTATGGTAATTCTGTATGCACATATCAAATGATGTTGGCTTGTTTGTTAATATATTATTATTTTGCATATAATTGTATTCTTGTTTTTTATTAGGCACCACCATTAATTTATACTTCTTATACAGGTGTAGTCATGAAAGCAGGTAAAGTCAAATTTGCTTGTCATTATGGTGGGGCTCTACATAGAGATTTTAACAGGAAATGGGTGAAGTACGTTGGGGACAAGTTCATTATGCATTAGTCTATCCAGAAAGACAGTTTGTTAGATATATTGGACTTAATATCAAGGATGGTAAAAATTCCGCAAGATAAGATTAACTTAAGTTACAAGTTTCCAAAGGTATATCTATTTGCAGCAATTGGATAACTAAAAACAAATGTTGACTTGATATAAATGTTTGAATGTACACCTCATCACAAAATTGGAGGAAACTGAAAGAGATTCCATTATATGTGTCCTCTTCTAGTATTGGACTGTCCAACCAACAAGCAAAAACCGGTGATGATGGAGGAGTTGAGGAGGAATTCTTCATGGATGAGTTATTTGCACTTCACTAAGAGATACATGTGGATGCTACTGAACCACCAAGTGAGGAAGTAGATTAACTATATTCAATGGAGAGGCAACAGTAGGAGTAACGAAAGGTAAACCTTCCTTTGCTAGCACAATTATCTTCATTAACACATTAATATTTCATTCAACGTCTTCTATAATGGACTATGTTTTTTATATATTCTTGTAGAACACAACAACATAGATTCAAGTCAGATTGAGCCCCCACACGAACTATTACTAGACGAATTTGATGATGAATCATTATATGAAGGAGAGAATGATTCAAGGTTTGAGTCAAATGAATCATGTGATGGTGAACAACAAAAGCAAAGGGCATTGAAACATAGCATGAGATTTCAAGAAGTGAACTTGTCTAATCCAACCTTATCAATTGGTTTGCTTTTTGCATCTATCCAATTGCTTAGAAGAGCTTTGGTAGAGTATGTCATTCGTAATCACTTTGACTTGGCTTATGTGAAGAGTGAATGTAAAAAGGTAATTGCAAAGTGCAAAGTTAAGGATTGCACATGGCAGATTTACACGAAGGTTGAACAACATAGAGTTGGAATGCGAATAAGGACTCTCAATGACCAACATTAACACTCAGCATTTCAAGGTAGTGGTGAGAAGACCGCATCAGTTTCATGGGTAGCAAAGAAGATTCTTAATAAAATATTAGGTAAAGTGAAACCTACTTTGGCAACAGTGCGCCATAACTTCCAAGAAGAATATGGATTCAATCTTAAGTACCGCAAGTTATGGAGGGGTGCTAAGAAAGTAGTTGATAAAATTTTTGGTTCATTTAACAAGTCTTATGAACTGATTCCTTCTTATTGTCATACATTGAAGAGATATAATCCAAGCACCTATGTTGAGTACAGTGTAACTGTTGATGGATTGTTTGAACGGATGCTTGTGCCATTGAATGCTTTTACAGAAGCATTCTAATGAGGTTGCAAGCCATTCATAGGCTTGGATGGTGCATTTTTGAAAGGTACTTATGGTGGGGTCATTTTATCTGCTATCACATTAGACGGAGATCATGACATCATTCACTTGCTTTGGGGATGATGGATTTTCGATACTTCTTAACATGGTCATGGTTCTTAGAGGGATTACTCAAAGCGATTAGGCCTGATTCATATAAAATCATGTCTGATAGATTAAAAGGCTTATGAGAGGTTATTCAATGCATCTTTCCTCAATGTAGATAACTTTTCTGCATGTGACACTTGGCAAAAGATCTGAATAACAAACCATTCGGTAAAGAAGACTAACTAAAGATAAATTTTTGAGGAGCAGCAAAGGGATACACACAAGCAAACTTGGAGCAACATATAAATGAGGTTAACCAGTATAACTGTAACATCCCACCTTTTGAGGTGTTACGAATCAGGTCTACTATGTCAATCTGAGAATAAAATCTCCCAAAAATGAAATAGATACCAAGATGCAAAATCATAAAACTTTTAACTATTACATCTCAAGTTTGCTCATTTTGAAGTTATTATACATATTCAATGTCTATAATCAAAACCAATAAACATTATAAGATAATTTCTATAAAATCTAAACTTCATTGTCCTTTAGTTTGCTAGTTTCGCCTTTTTTCCATGTTGATGAAGGCTTTAATTTATCATAATATCCATGTGTTTTCACTGAAAACAAAACTATGTAAGCTGAAAACTCAGTAAGGAAAAATATTTTTTTTTTACAAAATTCATTTTGCAAATACTTTGATTTTTTTTCAAAAATAAACACAACATCTATATTGTCTTTTATGCACAACAAACTCTAATTAATAAAAATATTTTGATACATGTGCACACATATGTCAATTTTAAATCATGCATTCACACTGTGGGTATTGTCATCTACTTGTGCTCGCGTACAGCGGTGCTACACATTCGTGAGCTAATTCATCTTCTTTAGTAGTCCTGAGATCGTTACCCTGGTACTACCATACTACTTTACTCCTTGGCGGTAAACCCAATATGCAATTATACATCATGCTCATGTACTGTGATTAATGCACTACTTAAATTCACTACTTAACATGATTTTGAAATAATAATGCTCATATTTGAATAAACTAACTTAAAAGAAAATTTCAATTTAAATAAATAATCACATTTCATAGCAAATCACAATATTCACATAATATTTTCAAAGTCTTGTTTTGGTAAAAGTTTACTTACCTTTAAGTAGACTTTAAAACTCCTCTTTTCCAATTTCTTGTAGTAGCGTCAAGTCTCTTTCTCTATTTTCATCACAATATGTTCATTATTTCACTCTGGTTTTCATAAATATTATTAAATTTTCATTTACGAATTTTCCAAAATTTCTCATAATGTTAATCGGTCAAAATTCTATTTTCTCCTATTTATTCTTAAATTATTTCACTTTTAACAACTTTATTTCTTAGATATAAAAATAAATTTGGACTCATACTTCTTTAAATACTTACTTTAAATTTTTCCTATTTTTGTAGCATCACACCTTTAAATAATTTCATTTCTTATAAAAATTATAAGTTTAAACTCATTTAAGCTTCTAAATATTAACTTTAATTTTTTGGGTAATTTTCATAACTTTCTTTACTTTTTTCAAATTTTATGTATTTATTTTGAGTTTTTTTTTCCGCAGGCCAGCCGGCGCCGGCAGTTGGCCGCCGGTGGGCTGTTCCGATGGGCCAGACCTGTGCTGGGCCGGCACAGGTGGGCTGGGTCCTTTGCTTGGAAGTTGGGCCAAGTTGCTTATGTGGGCTAGGCTTTGTTTTTGTGGGCTTGGGACTAGTGGACTTGATTCCGGGCTTTCAGTTCACTGGGCTCGTCCAGATGGGCTTAGCCCACCAGTCCAGAAGCTTTTTATTTATTTATTTATTTCAACGGTCCGTATTCTCTGAATACAATAGTTTATATCTCTTAATATAAATTTCTATTTGATCTGAAATTTTAAGGGTAAGCTTATAAAATTATATTTTATAATCTGGACGGCCCATTTCTCAAAATAACATCTTTATCATCAGATTTGACATAAAAGGTTAAAATTTAACATCATTTCAAATAGCCATGTAAACTAATTTTTAATCAAATTAATTCTTCATATGTACTATAAAATATCTCAAATAATGTTTGTAACGGGTTAGATTATTATTTTTGCATCCTTATTTTCTGTAATTATTTTTTTGTATTTTATCTTTAAAATACATATTCGCCACTCTAAATCTTCATAAAAATTACTATATCTAGAAATCTATAAGTCTGATCATGTTGAAATTTTAAAAGCAAGCTAAACATATGATTATCTTGTTATTCTATAGTCAAAATTCTCTGATTATGCCCAGAAGTACGTTTATTTCATTATATAGAATTTCTACCCTTTATTTGATACTTCTCATTGAAATAAGTAAAATTTCAACGTCCAACATTTCAATAATTCTCAGGTGACTAATTAGCCATGCTAGAAACATTATGAATAGTTTAGATCTACCAAAATGAGTTGCATATATTGTAAAATTGATGAGATTAATCGAAGAGTTGTTCTACTCAACTTACCTACACAAAAACTCTTTCTTCTTCCTTCGTCTCCATTGTTGTCTCCTGTGCGACCTCTCCTTCAAATGGCCGAACCCATCACATGTACCCTCTTTTATACTAATGGCTTGCTAACGGCTGAGATTAAGGTCATTAGTCTCCACCATTTCCTGCATGGCCCATTATTCCATCCGTTACTTGCATGGCCCATTATTTCTTGAAACGGTGGCCATTACAATAACCAAGAACATATGATTGAATAAATGAGATACATGGAAAGTTTTGGTGCAAAGCATAGTTTCCAAATGATGTTCCCTTAAATCATATTGATAATAACGTTGCGGAAACTTGGAATAAATTTATAATACAGCTAAGAGCAATGCTAATATGTGAGTGTTTTGAAAAGATAAGAAGAATGATGATCAATTTTTTTCACAATAGGAGGGGCAGAAGGGCTAAATTGACTCATAAGGTGGCACCAAGCGTTGTCAAACTTTTGAATGATATGATGACAAATGCAAGAAAATCACAAGTGATGCGCTATTCTGAATTTGAGTTTGAAGTCACTTGGACGTATACTTAGCACACTGTGTATGTGGATAAGCGAGAATGCACATGTAGATAGGGGCAACTAGATGGGATACCTTGCATCCATGCTAGGGGTGCTCGGGTCGAGTTGTACTAGCCCAAACCCTAACCCTAAAATTTTAGATCGGTCGCATTGGTTTTAGTTTGGCTTTGGGTTGAAATTCAAGTTACTAATAAATTGTATTTCCAAACTTGATTGTAATTTTAAAAAAATTATTGGAATATAAATACCTGTTTATGAAGTTGTACTGAATTCTGCAATATCTTTTGAGTAAATTCTACAAGCAATTTTTTAGCAACCTATTAACACAATAAATGACATGTTAGTAGGTTTTATGGTTAGCTAGTCATTTCTATTTAATAGCTAGTGAAAATGATTAATTCCACAAGTATAACAAACAAAAAATGAACACATTTCATACCAGCTGTTGTAATTCAAATTGAATATTATCATACAAATTGTTGAAATTGAATTCAAACTGAATTTTTATCATACGAATTATTGAAATTGAACAAATTAAAATATGGATTAGATTGGTATTACCATATGAAATACAAACTAACAGATTTATCATAATAACAGAAAATATAATATGAAATAGATTTATCATGCCAACTCAAATTAAACATAATCAACATAACAGTTCTTCAAAGCAAATAAATCTAAATACAATATGCATAATGGTCAACATTCCAATTTAATTCAAGTGCAATCCAAATTTGAAATGAAAATACAAAACAGATCTTACGTTCAAATAAGTTTAAATCTACTTTTAGACAAATTCAAAATTCAAATAATTTCACATGTCTCCAAAGTTTTCCAAAAAACTTTTCAAAGGCTTTCATCTAATTTCTCCCTTGACTTCCATTTGCATTTCTAATGCTAAGTTCTTCCTTCTCGATTCCTATCTTTGAAAATAATATGCATCATTCTAGACAAAAAATAGAAGAAACAGTTAATGATAGAAAGATAATTATCATGAAAAATGATCCTAAAAATTAAGTTACCTCAAGTATACTTTGGTCGTGGCAGAAGAGGTGGTTTGCTTGAATCAGAGTTGGTAATACCTAAAATATTTGATTTGAATTGTTACTATAATATTAAATATGATTTTAGAATATAAATACGGTATTTAAAAATATAATTACCTAATATAAGTCCCTCAAATTCAGTAGTCTTTTCTTCATCTTCAGTTGATTAAGGAGAAGCTCTAAGCTAATCTTGTGTACATATCAAGCACTCAACTAGTTTAAGTGTCGATGAGTTTCTATACTGATCAAGAACACACCCACCTGTGCTAAATACCGACTCTAAAGTTAATATTGAAACTAGAATAGCTAAAACATCTCTAGATAGACAAGAGAATTTTCTATACTTAGAATAATTTTTCCACCCCCAACACATCAAAGTTTGGTTCATTCTCTTCAGAAACTTCCTCCAAATACCTATTGACTTCATTTTTTCACCCATCAACATTGTCCTCAGATTATTCCATGCTTTAAACTCATCAAAGAAGATATTAGATTGTGGTGTCACTCTTCTAACGCTGCTCCCTTCCGATGAAGACATACCAAGATATTTTTTGTGGCGCCCTTCACCCGAGGCGTCACAACCTGAGCCTTACTTCGAGATCTTTATCAATTGGTAAATATGAAACAGGTTTGTTGCCTTGATCACCCGGCAGGATTTCTGAATCCATTTTGTTTAGCAGAAATTTTTTTCTTTTCTTTTCATTCCATTTCCTTTATCATTTTTCAAGCAGCATATACCTAAAGTTAACTATACATATCATTTTCACCATTTATTTCACAAGCAATTATATACTTGTAACATATCAACTTGTTTACATACATCATGAACATTCATAACCTAATATCTTCATAATCAACACAAGCATTCAATCATTCTCTAAACATATCAATTTTTACATGATAGCTAACAAATTATTAACACATTAAGAATATCAGAGATTCGTCCCTTCAATTTATTAGGTCCTTTCTCCTTTTGAGCTTCCTTGAACATGTCTAGGGTTGAGAAAACAAAACGTGAGTGATAACCTCAATAAGCAAGCATTTTGCAATTTCATATAAATGCATTTCTCGCCGTTCAGTAGGAGACACTTATCAAGCAATCAACTCCAACAGGAAGAAATCTTTCATGAAAACCTTTCATATAAACCTTTCGTAAATTCCCTTTTTTTTCATTAGAACATTTGTATATCCTAAAATGTTTTCATATATATCTTTTTCATGAGGACAATTTTATGCCCTAAATCATTTTCATATAAATCTTTAATCATGAGGACAATTGTATGTCCTAAAGCATTGTCATATAAATATTTAATCATGAAGACAAGTATATGTCCTAAAACGTTGTCATATAAATATTTAATCATGAGGACAATTGTATATTCTGAAACATTTTCACATAAACATTTAATTATGAGGACAATTTTATGTCCTAAAATGTTTTCATGTAAATCCTTAATTCATGAGGACAGTTGTATGTCCTATAATATTTCCATGTAAACCTTTTTATATCTCCAAATTTTGGGCTTTTCAAAAATAACGCATATGCATATAAATTTTTTATCTATGTGGACATTATCATGTCCTAAAATATCTTTAAGTAAACATTATTTTCTATGGACATTGTTATCTCCTGAAATATTCTTAAGTAAACATTGTTTCTTATGGACATTGTTATGTCCTAAAATATCCTTATGTAAACATTGTTTCCTGTGGACATCATCAAGTTCTAAAATATTCTCATGTAAACATTGATTCCTATGGACATTATCATGTCCTAAAATATTTTCATGTAAACATTGATTCCTGTGGACATTGTCATATCCTAAAATATTTTCATGTCCCCATTTTGAGCTTTTAAAATAAAGCATATGCATATACGTTTCTAACCCTCTGGTAGGTTACACTTACCAAGTGATCACACTTCCATAGGAAAGATGACATCCATGTGACAGCACCTAGGCGGTCGTTTATGATCCTGCTCCCATTTCAGGGAGGGCACCGCCGGCCTCCAGCCTTCTTGTAGCGACTTGTCCACAAGTAAAGGTGAGCCCTGGTCTGCAACCGTCTCGTCTACAACTGCCTCTGCCATGGACCTAGTACATGACCCTTGTGCACACTCATCTATATTCACATCATCATGCTAGCATGTATTCATAAAATTATCACATTCATCAAACCGTGCCCTTTTTAAATCAAACTTGATATAACATAATTTATCGCAGTCCTCAGACTGAACCTTCTCAAATTAAGAACTGGGCATAATCATTTTAAAAATTAAATATTTTCATAAACCGTCTTCGAATCATGATGTTAGGATAACCACCATTAAAGAATTTTGAAAATATTTTAGTAAATTAATTTTACAAAATATTTGTAGCATTCGAGAAAAATAATATTTTCAAAAATATTGCTTATTTGTTGGTAACCAAATTTTAGAATTCTCATTATAAAAGAAATTCTGAAACACTTCAATATTCGAGAAAAATCAAGTTTTTCTTACAAATATTTTTATTCTCATTTTTGTGCTTTTCATGAACAAAGGATATGCAACACATCTGCTTCCATTTTTTCTTAGCATTATATGTCTTGTCCACACAATATCCTTACTCTTTTATGTAGAGGAGAATTCGTATAATCTTTTGAACATCATTAAAACCAAACTGTTATCAGATCGTTTTATATCATCAATTTCTTGAGTAGGTCATCCTTAAAACATTTTAAAAACATCAATATAAACATTTTCAAAGAGACTTAAAATATTCAATAGACCATTTCAAAGCATCTAAATACACCATTTTAAAACATTTAAATAAACCATTTCAAAAGTCTTATTTATTTACAAATACCATTATATGAAGAATCACATTTTTTCTCAAAACTCCTTAGAAATAGAATTCTCAAACCTTGTATTCAAATATCCTTTTTGTAGAAGAGTCAAAACTCTTTCATCATATAATTCTTTTAAAATAGCATTTTTTTAGATCTTGCTTAACATAAAACCATCTTGAAACATGTCAATAGTAAATAGTATAATCGTACTTTCAAGAAATGAGTTTGCTTACTTTGTAAGCAATTCTAAAACCATCAATATAAATATTATCAAGTAATTTTCATATTTGAAACAAAATCAACATTCTTGAAAGTTTGCTTGCTTACCTTGTAACCAATCTTGAAATCACTTTGAATAAGGAAGTTCATATCATTTCAATATATGACATTAATGTAACATTTTGGAAATGCTTAATAGAGCATCATTATAAAGTACTTTCAATAATTTCAACATTTATGATGAAATCAATATTTTTAAAAGGTTACTTGCTTACCTAAGGTGATTAACTCGCGCCTTTGATCTTTTCCTTGCCTTTTCCTAGACAAGTGAAAACGATCATATTATATACACCTATATAACATTATATATTTGTACATTTTGCCTTTTATTAACTCATTCTCAACCCTTTTTATAGTCTTATTTTATATGTGACTCTTAATATTTCAACTTTATTCCATTTTTCCTCGGAGATGAATACTCTCATCTCTTTAAGTTGCATATATTCATTTTATTTCATTCAATATCTCAACTTAGGGCATTTATTCCTTTCAATCATTTAAGATACTTACTTGAAACTATAATCTATGTTCAAGTAAGATTTCTGAAGTTCACATCTAACTTTTTAATATTCACATATTTTTACCTAAGCATCTTAGTAATTGTTTTTTCACTCCTTTCAAAATTTATCCCTAGTAGGTTAAACTTTCATAATCACTTATGACACTTGTTTATATCCCATTGTAAGTTGAATTTCATTCCAAAAATTTGGAATTTAACTTTTATTTTAGTTATTCCTTAATCTGTCCATATTAATAAAATCAGACACACTGATTTCTCAAATTTTTTATTTATAATCAAATCAAGGAATTTAAATCTAAAATTTCTATCATACCTTAATAACTACATAAATTAACCAAAATAAATAATTCAAGCAAAAAATATTAAGTATTTATATTTATTTAGACATTTTTACTGTGCTGGACGGGACAAGTCAAATCAAGTTAATTATTAGGCATATTTGTATCCTCAAAAAATTAATTTTTATTTTCCTTGAGTAATATTCAGGATGTCTTCTATACCATATAAAATTTTTAGCTCAAAATTTCTTATATAAAAAATTATTAAAAATCAATTAGTGCAGCTGATCCTGACAACCATTCTATCATGAGTTCTTTAATTTGTAACCTGATTAATATTTCAAGCCAAAAATTGAGTCGTTCTTTATCATCATATCATGAGTTTTCACACGAATTTTTGTGCTAAAACTCATCTATTTACTATTTTTTTCATATTTTAGTTTTCTGTTTCATTTCTACTAAGTTTTGCTCTCATATTTGCATCAAATTTCAATATACATGCAAAACCCTTCATCATTAGTTCATAATTCTTAAACTCAATATATATCCTCTGTTTAATCATGAAATTAACTCAAGAAATTAGAGTTTTGCTTCCATTATACCCAGCTTTAGACGTTAAAGTGAGTATAGGTTAGACATAACATGGGCTAATTAATAACCAAATAAAAATTTATAAAAACTTATTTAGTTGAGCATACTTTAAACTTGAAACATGTTAACAAATTCTATATATCTAGATTTTGGGAGAGGAGTTATCCCCTAGCAATCTTCAAGATACCCTTCTTTTTCTTCTCTCTCCTCTCTCTCTCTCTCTCTCTTTCTTGGACGTCCAACTGCTTCCCCTTTTTTTCTTTTTTTCCTATCTTGTTGCCCAAGAAACGTCCTTTGACCAGCTGTATTTATACATTTTTCTATTTTTTTTAAAAATCACCTCTCATTGACACCTCAAAAGTGGATTACCAAAGTCCACACTCTCTCTTCCCAGTCCATCCTACAATGCCACATGTCCCACCTTTGATGCACATTGTCAACCTTTCATTTATGGCCATCCACCTTTAATACCCATAAGTCAAATACTTTAATTAATTTTTCATCATTAATATTTGATCACTCATAACATCATGTCATTTAGGGTTTTATAAGGTGGTTTGATATAACCAAATCCATTCATAACTTAGGGCACATTAATTTACCCTTCCATAAAAATTTTCATCTCAATATAATAGTCATAGGCTAGGATATCAGCCATTCAATTTAATTCATAAAATCTCATGAAATCTCTAATTGTTTAATACATTTCCAATCACATTTTTCATAATCCACTCCATTCATCATGTAGGGCATGCCAACTTAGGCTTTCCCTTCAGATTTCATCCCAATCCAACCCATGTATCATAAGATATGAATTAATCAAATAATTAATCAATAATTAAAATGAAAATGGGGCATTAATTAGCATGTCACCTCACCATTCTCTAATCCACTTTTGTCTTTCAGTGGTTTTTGTTCTCTTGTGCACAATTAAGCAAAAGTAATTAACTTAATCACCTTGCTTAATTGGTTACCCTAATTCCATTCATCTTAATCAAAGGCATATAATTTAATCACTTTCATTTCCTAAAACTTTCAATTTCCTCCTTAAATAAATTTCAACCATATTCATTAAGCTTACAATCCTGAGTTTCACATTGTTGTTGATACATTTTGAAAAGACTAACCAAAGTATGTTTTACTATATTTGTAATTTCATTAGCTTCTTCTCTATCCAAAAGTTTTGTATAACAAAAATAAACAACAACCAGTTTAAAGCGAGGATCCAACACAACAAAAAGCATTAAGAGCATATTCACTTTACCAATAAAGCCCCAATAGTTATTAAACTTGTCCCTCATTTTTTACACATTTCACGAATAAGTGGATGATCATCATTACTCATGTGTATTAAAACCATTTGAATTTTTAACAACTCAAGAAAATACCGATTCGCAATAACATATTCAAATCAAGACAAGACTTTAATGCATTCATAAAAATATTCTAAAAAGCAATAAATGACTCTTGCTTATTCCCAATCCATAGTATTTGGAGGCCCTTGAGATAAGAACTTTTTGTATTTACTTGCATCAAATTGAAAGATATTCTTGAATTTCGAAGTTGTTTGTAACATTTAAAAAGTAGAGTTCCAACGGGTTGCAACATCCAAGCATAAGGTGTCGTTGAAAAGGAGATTGCAACTCTCAACCACTCTATGAAAATGTTCTTATCTAGCAACGGAATTTCTTACATACTTCACAGCATTGCGGATATAATTGATAAATGTATTCACTTCACTTATCCCATCTCTTATAATTAGGTTAATTATATGTGCGGCATAACGGATATGAAAAATTCCTCCATCTCCCAACAACAGACCCTTCAAATCCAATTTAAATTTGAGATTTCTCACAACCACATCAATGAATGAAGCATTGTCAACTAAAACAGTGCAAACCTTCATTATTTTCTACTCATCCAAGCATGCTTCAATACATTGGGCAATAGCTTTACCAGTATGTGGCAACTGAAGAATGCAAAAACTAAGAATTCGTTTTGGCAATTTCCAATTTGTATCTATGTAGTGTGCTATGAGACGTAAGTATCCGACATTTTGAATTGATGTCCATAAATCTATAATTAAGCACACAGAATGGATTTTCGTCCTAAGTGCATTCATTAGCTTTTCTTTCTCTAATTTGTACAATTGAAAACAATCTTTGACCAAGGTTGTTCTTGAGAAAAGCCCAAATAATGGTTGCGATACTTGACACAAATCTTTAAATCTCTCTTTCTCTACAAATGTGAATAGCACCTCATCGATGATAATCGTTCGCAGAAGTGCTTTTCTGCATGCATCTTTGACAAATTTCCAAGGACTTGCCATTACTGAACCATCTGTTGGTGTGAAAAAGGACAATATTGGTTTTTGATCTTTATTTTTTCCTTTATTATAAAGACATCACTTTAGATGCTTTCAAAGTGTGCTAGTACCCATGGAACTTGGGCACGTGAGTTTTTTCTTGTACCATTTATGTAAAATGTTGAAAAAATAATAATAATTTAAGTTGACAGGTCAAAAGTTATGTAGACATCCTACGTGGCAAGGGTAGACTTTTTGACCAACTGGACCAGATAAGTAATAATGGACCTTACTCAATTATTATTTAAATATGTCGTGGGTTATATTTATTTTTTTATTTTCGAATGTTATTTCAGCAACTTGTGTAGCTCGGTTGGCATACAGGTGGCCCAAGTAGTCTTAGAGGTTTAGGGTTCGAGTAGGGGGTTCCGCAAAAAATAATTAATTTTTCACTTTTGCATCCCTAGGCATATGAGCCTCACAGGATAAGATAGGATGAGATAAGGACTCTCCTAGATAAGATTAGTTAAGATAGAATTTAAGTTTAAACTAAATTTTATCTTATTCCCTATCTCTTAGAAGTACGGGACTTTTTATAAATTGAGTCTGAGGAGTAATGGATTTAGGTATCCATATGTAAGGTTTGAAAAAGCTAGAGTTTTAGGAGGAAAGAATAAGCTACGAGAGAAATTTTGAGGCAAGTGAGATTTTATTTTGAAATTAATTTTAGTTCAATAATTATGTATTTTATGTTGTAATTATTTTGATACAATTATTATGTACAAAGTATATATATTGTATATTATAATTTTAGGCTATGTTTGATATAATTAAATTTTATAATCCTAAGTTTTTAGGATATAAAATTATGCAGATAAATATGTTTGAACTTTATGCTTAAAGTTATATGTATTGAAATTGTTGAATTTTATCATGCATTTTATTTTTATAAAGGCATTGATATGCAATTAATATATGGATATTAAAGTTATATATTAATGATATGGGCACTTGCAGCGTATATATAATAATGTATGTATAATATAATTTGCATGAAATCAAATTGCATAAGCCGAGTTTCAATTTCACCGGACGTCTAGAGAGGGAATTTCTGTCCAGGAGAAATTGGGTCAGAGAAGAATTTTGTCAGAGAGAGAATTTTCGTCAAGAGCGTTAGACCTTGTATTTGCAACGAAAGTTTTTTCATTGCTTTTGATGCTTTAATGCATTTAATTTTTTTTTGTGCTTTTGATGTCCAGGGGATTTTGGAAATTGACATGTTGGTCATTCAACAATAAGAGCTAAGTAAGAGAAGCCCTAGTGGGGCCCACCTGCAAGAAAAGTAGACATGATGTGGCTAATGTGGACTATCCATTTCATTTGGCTATAATTTGTTCATTCTAACTCCGATTTGAATGATCAAATAGTTCATCTTTATGTTTTTGATGCTTCTGGACTTAATGAAAGCATTTGATTTTGCATTTGAGGCCGAATTTTTAAGATGTGAAATTAAATAATTATTTTATCATTTAATTAAGTTTTATTTGGCCCATTATCCATTTCAAATAATTTTTTACTTGCTAGTCATGTTGAGACTAACCATTATTTTTACAAGTATACCAAATCAAGTGGAACACTAGCGTTTTGGACATACGTGAAGATTTTCAAGAATATTTATTTCAAGGCATGTATTGCAAATAGTGGATATGTAATTTTTGGTTATGCCTTGGATGTAATAATGGGAACATAACTAATGGAAGTGAAATTTTGAATTTTTCATAAATTAATATAATAATTAATTTAGCCATAAATGTGTGATTGATCTCAGAAAATTTCATTAAATATATGGCCCAGGATTACTTTTTTGGACCGGTATGTTACAGATGGTATCAGAGCGGTCACACATATAAAATATAGCTTATTAATTATTATATAAATTTTTTAAAAAAAATATTGAAATGGATTTGCAAATTTAACCCTATGTTTTTCTTTTTGAGTTCAAAAAATGGTCAATTCGGGATGCATCGATATACCCTAAACCCAAGGAAAGACTCTCCCTACCACCCATGAAAGATTAAGTGCTCTAGAAAAATAGGTTCTAACCTGGGAGAAAGGAATTCTATCTACAGTACCAAGACCTAAATAAAAAGCTGGATAGGATCTTAGAGGTTGTAGATATTGTCACCTCACCTACACCTGTTAAGTCTCAGGTTAGAAATCTAAGTAAGGAGAAGGGTAAAAAAAAAAGTGACCCAAGTAATGACTGACCCAAAAATTGATATAGATAATGAAACCCTAGCCGATTAAATAAAAGACTGCATACCCAGAGACTCATAGAGAATGAGAAGCTTAAGAAAAAAAAAGCTGAAACTCAGGTTGTACCTACACTTAAGAAGGTTATACGCCTACCTCAGATGGCTAGAACCCTAAAACAGAATGGTCCTTCAACCTTAAGGAAACCCTCTATACAAACTAAGGTTGTTGTTTCAAAGCCTAAGATATCACCTATTAATGTACCCAAAGTCATGGATGAGTTCAAAACTGCTAATATACCCAAAGTTGTGGATGAGTTGAATGCTGCTTATGTACCCAGAGCTATGGATGAGTTTGAAACCGCTAATGTACCTAAGGCTATAGATGTGCCCAAGGCAGTGGATATACCCAAGGCTGTGGATGTGCTCAAAGTGGTGGATGTACCTAAGGCTGCTGATATACCTAAGGCCATGGGTGAGTCCTTTGTATATCCAAGCCAAAGGTAACAGTAGAACCTAGTCCAGAGCTACAGAAGGAAGTTTTTCTTGTTCATGGACCCAACCCAGATCTTGTCTATACTGAAGTAGTGACTTGAGAAGTACCTTCTCAGGTTACTCGCAAGCTACCTTCTACACGGTCACAGGGTCAAGATGTACATACTAGAGTCGAGTCTAAGAAAGCCTACGCCAAGAAGGAACTAAAGACTTTTTATAACCAACGACCCATTGTAACTGAATTCGTGTGTTATTTTTGTGGTACTAATGGACATACAGCTAAGGGATGCCCATATGGTAGTTGAGTTTATTTCATGTGTCATTCCTCTGATTAACTTAAGGAAGATTGTCATTTTAGCAAATATGAAAATTAGGTTGTAATATTTTTTTATAACAAAAGTTATGATTGTTCCTCTTTGCTTAAGAATATGTATTAAGAACAAATTTCTCTTCTATGCCAAAATCGAAAGCAATTTCGATGATCTTAATGCCCAAACAGGTCACCTATAGTAATATCCTAGTAAAAAGCCGCAAAAGAAGCAGGCTAAGGACCAACCAAAAGCTGAACATAGAAAGAGGCCCAGTAGAAGGAAGGATAAAGCTCAAGTTGAATCCCCGACCAGAACTACTATGTTTTAGGCAGACTCTTTTCGTCAGTGGGAACGGATGTAAGCACAACTAGAACAGATTGTTCAACAGCAATCATCAGCAGTGCTAAAAAATCAAGAGCAACGTCACCACGGCATGATAAACATCAGTCAACTGCTAGTATACATGAGAGTCAGAAAGAAAGGCTAGATCAAAACCCAGATACTCAAGTTTTAGAAAGAAAGTCGGACTTTGGTAGGTAGAAAGAAAGGGAGGTCTCGTACCAGGCAAACAGAGAAGCTAGTGATAAAGCTCAATGAACAGTTATAGAAAGTCTGAGTGTTGCAATCACGGATTATCCCGAATAGCAAGAAATGGATCGACAAGATGATGATGCATTCTGTCATAAAAAAACTCTCATCGTTTGCAGGTGGTGATTGTTTAGCTGCCGAGTATTGGATCAAGGCAATGGAAATTTTTTTAACTTTCTGGGTTATGATGACCGATAGAAAGTTTTATTTTTTCCGTTCAAACTCAGTGAAGAGGTCTATCGATTGTGGAAGACACAACCACGTGTCTTCAACAATAGAAAATAAAACATGACTTAAGATAAATTTAAGAAATCTTTCTTCATCAAGTTCTTTCCATCTTCTATTAGAATTTCGAAGGCTCGAGAGTTTGCCGAATTGAAGCAAGACACTATGACGATGGCCGAGTATGAAATAAAATTTAACTCTCTACTTCGGTTTGCTACAAGCTCAAAATGGGAAGAAGATAGTCGAATCCACAAGTTTGAGGACGGCCTGGCTGAGGGTATATGTGTTTAGTAATACTTCGCTGCAATAAAACTTATGGTGACGTAATTGATAATGCTCTCTTAGTTGAGAGTGATACTGTTGAGCTTGATAGACGTTACTTGAAGAAGGAACAATCACCGGCAAGAGATCATTTGGGAAAGAAGCAGATCGGAAAGTCTTCTTTGGGGTAAACTAGAGTTGAGGAGGTGCAAAGAATGGAGGATTTCAAAAGAAGAAAAGAGTCCTCAAGTGCGATAGATGTGGAAAGTTTCATACCGGACCTTGCAAATGCTTCAAGTGCGGGAAGACTGGTCATCAACCATCAAACTATGCCATGAGCTTCGTGTGCTACAATTGTGGACAACCTGGTCACATCATTAAGGACTGTCCAACGGCTAGAAATGTCAGACAGTCGCAACAGCAGGGGCAGAATCGTCCAGTTGACAGACCAGTGGGACAAAAGTACCAAGGTGGTGGTGGATGGTAGCTAGTTTTACTAGCTCAAGCATAAGTCTGTGCCCTAATACCCGAGCAGGCCCAAGCACCAATGGAGATAGTAGCAGGTATTATTCGTCTATGTAGTATTTTTGCTCGAGCATTATTTGACACAAGTGTGGATAGCTCTTTTATATCTGAAGAGTTCATACGATAGCATAGGTTGGAAGTCACCGAGTTAACTTTGAGATGTCCAGGTCACTTCACCTATTGGGCATAGTTTATTAGTAAGACATGCTTGTATGGCTTGTACCCTAGAAATTGAAAGTTTAACCATCCCAATAGATCTTTTAATCATACTCATGAAAGATCTAGATGTTATTTTAGGAATAAATTAATTAGCTAAATAGGTACATGGAATTTACCCTCGTGAGCGTCATGTTAGCTTGCGAGGATCCATGAGCAAGTTATTGATTTCAAAGGAAGTCAATTGGTAGTACCTCAACTTACATCAACTTTTCAAGCTAGAAAACTTCTTAGAAAATTTTGGCAAGGATGTCTTGTTTTAGTTCTAACAATAGAAAATAAAGAGGTTAAGTGGATGGTTGTTCATGAATTTTCTGATGTATTTCCAAAAGAGTTGTCGGGAGTACCCCCAGAAAGAGAAATTGATTTCATCATAGATTGATGCCCAGTACTACTTCAATTTCAAAAGCTCTTTATCGAATGACTACTGCAGAATTGAAAAAAATTAAAGATACGGTTGCAAGTGCTTCGTAATTTAGGATTTATTCGACCTAGTGAGTCACCTTAGGGAGCACCTGTGCTTTTTGTAAAATAAGAAAGATGACAGTATGATGTTGTGCATCGATTACAGAGAGATGAATAAGGTGACAATCAAGAATAAATAACCACTTCCCTGAGTTGATGATCTCTTTGATCAATTACAAGGAGCATCAATCTTCTCCAAAATAGATCCGCGGTCAGGATATCATCAGTTAAAAGTTTGGGATGAAGATATACCTAAGACAGCTTTTAGAACCCGGTATGGTTATTATGAATTTTTAGTAATGTTATTCGGAGTAACTAATGCCCCAGCTACATTCATAGACCTTATGAATAGAGTATTTCGATAGTTCTCAGACAAGTGTGTTGTAGTATTTATCGATGATATTCTAGTATATTCTAAAGGAGAGGCAGAACATGTTGGTTATCTAAGGGAAGTACTATAGACCTTAAGAGAACATAAGTTGTATGTCAAACTAAAAAATGTGAATTTTTTATGGATAGTGTTAACTTCTTAGGTCATGTGGTTAGCAAAGATGGTATGTCAGTAGACCCAAAGAAGATAGAAGCTATAACCAATTGGGGTAAACCAACTATAGTAATTGAGATTAGAAGTTTCCTGAGTATGGCAGGGTACTATCAAAAATTTGTGGAAAATTTTTCAAGCATAACAGTACCGCTTACCAGATTAACCCATAAGAATGTTAAATTTATCTAGTCATATGCTTATGAAAAAAGTTTCCAAGAATTGAAGAATCATTTAACTTCAACATTGATTTTAGCCTTGCAGATCACTGGTGAAAGTTATGTAGTATGCAGTGATATATTTAGGAAAGGCCTCAGTTGTGTACTCATGCAGTAATGTAGGGTAATTGCCTATGCGTCTAGACAATTAAGACCCTATGAACAAAATAACCCTACCCATGACTTGGAGTTAGTTGCAGCAATGTCTGCTTTAAAAATATGGTAGCACTACTTGTATGGTGAGAAAATAGAAATTTTTACAGATCATAAGAACCTGAAGTACATTTTCTCTAAAAAAGAGTTGAACCTTTGGCAGAGAAGATGGTTGGAGTTACTAAAAGACTATGACATTAGTATTCAATATCACCCCACTAAAGCAAATGTGATAGTTGATATTTTAAGTTGTAAAATTTGCACTACAGTTTGGATTACTTAACATTTGCCTCTGATATGAGAAATCTAATCCTTGCAGTTAAAAGTAGTAACTCCAAGAGAAATTCGAAGAATAAGTGCTTTACAAATTCAATCAACACTAATTGATCAGATAAAGTAAGTTTAGAAGCAAGACAAATTTGTTCTTTGTATTTTAGAAAAGTTGAAAAATGGAGATTCCTCAGATTGCAGTTACAGTCTGATGGTACAGTATTTTTTAGGGGAAGGTTAGTTGTGCCCAGAGATGACATACTGCGACGAGAAATTTTAGAGGATGCCCATCAATTTAAATTTTCCGTGCATCCTGGTAGTACCAAGATGTACAAAGATCTGAGATAAAATTTCTAGTGGAAAAGGCTACTTGTCGAGTTTGCTAAATTTGTGTCTCAGCGCTTAGTATGTCAGCAGGTCAAAGCTGAATAAAAAAGATAAGTTAGATTGTTGAACCTTTAGAAATACCATAGTGGAAATGGGAGCACATTACCATGAACTTTGTGACTGCTCTCCCTAGGATGCAAGCTCGTTATGATGTTGTATGGGTGGTGGTGGATAGACTTATCAAATTCGCTCACCTCTTATTCTATCGCATACCTTTAGAATGGATCATATGCTAGACTTGTACCTGCGGGAGATTGTTCGTTTACATGGTATCCTTATTTCTATTGTGACAGACAGAGATCGACGGTTTATTTATGATTTCTGGCAAAAATTACAAAAATGTATGGGAACGGAGTTGCGGTTGAACATCGCGTATCACTCGCAAATGGATGGTCAGTTTAAAAGAACTATTCAAATTTTAGAGGATTTATTGAGAGCTCGTGCAATGGATTTTCCTGATTCATGGGATGAGCACTTGTTTTTGGTTGAATTTGCCTATAAGAACAGTTATCAAACTAGTATCGATATGGCTCCGTTTGAAGCTTTGTATGGAAAAAGGTGTCGAACGTCTGTCTGTTAGGAAGAAATCAATACACGACAACTTTTAGCTCCAGCCCTTATTTAGCACACTGTTGATGTAGTTTGAGTTATTAGGCGACGGTTGGAAGCAGCACAAGATCACCAGAAAAGTATGCCGATGGCAGACGAAGAGATCTATAATTTATAGTAGGCTAGTTAAGTCTCTCCCACCAAAGGTGTGACTCGTTTCGGTGTGAAAGACAAATTATCTCCTCAATATATCGGACCTTTTGAGATATTAAAAATTATTGACGGTGTTGGCTATTAGCTAGCATTGCCTCCTTCGCTAACAAGTGTTCATAATATTTTCCATATCTCATAATTAAGAAAGTATATGGCCGATTCGATACATATTTTGTCAGTCGAACAATATGAGATTGAGGAAGATTTAACTCATCCGGAACGTCCTAATCGAATCTTGGATAGTCGCGAGAAGCAGTTAAAGAGGAGAATAATTCTGCATGTTCTAGTGCAATAAAGCAACCACAGTGAACGGGAAACTATGTGGGAGCTAGAAGATGATATTCACCGAATCTACCCCGAATTGTTACAAATCTATCTTGATTATTGCAAGTTTGGAGGATGAAACTTTATAAAGTGGGGAGAATATAAAATGTTGAAAAAAATAATAATAATTTAAGTGGACTGGTCAAAATCCACTTAGGGCATCCTACGTGGGAAGGGTAGACTTTTTGACCAACTGGACCAGATAAGTAATAATGGACCTTGCTCAATTATTATTTAAATATGTCGTAGGTTATATTTATATTTATATTTTTGAATGTCATTTCAGCAACTCGTCTAGCTCAGTTGGCATACAGGTGGTCCAAAAGGTCTTAGAGGTCTAGGTTTCGAGTAGGGGTTTCGTAGAAAAATAATTAATTTTTGCACTTTTGCCTCCTCAGGCATGTGATTCCCATAGGGAATAAGATAGGATGAGATCAGAACTCTCCTAGATAAGATTAGTTAAGCTAGAATTTAAGTTTAAACCAAATTTTATCTTATTCCCTATCTCTTAGAAGCTATGGGACCTTTCATAAAATGGGTTTAGGGAGTTGATGGATTTAGGTATCCGTATATTAGGTTTGGAAAAGCTAGAGTTGTAAGAGGGAAGAATAAGCTACGAGAGAAATTTTTAGGCAATGAGATTTTACTTGGAAATTAATTTTAGTTCAATAATTATGTATTTTATGTTGTAATTAGTCTAATACAATTATTATGTATAAAGCATATATATTATATATTATAATTTTAGGCTATGCTTGACATAATTAAATTTTATAATCCTAAGTTTTTATGATATAAAATTATGCAAATAAATATGTTTGAACTTTATGACTAAAGTTATATGTATTAAGATTGTTGAATTTTATCATGCATTTTATTTTTATAAATGCATTAATATGCAATTAATATATGGATATTAAAGTTATATATTAATGATATGGGCAATTGCAGCATATATAATAATGTATGTATACTATAATCTGCATGAAATCAAATTGTATAAGCCAAATTTCAATTTCACCGGACGTCCAAAGAAGGAATTTCAGTCTAGGAGAAATTGGGTCAGAGAAGAATTTCCGCAGAGAGAGAATTTTCGTCAAGAGCATTAGATCTTTTATTTGTAATGAAAGTTTTTTCATTGCTTTTGATGCTTTAATGCATTTTTTTTGTGCTTCTGATGTCCAGGGGATTTTGAAAATTAACGTGTGGGCCATTACAATAATAAGGGCTAAGTAAGAGAGGCCCTACTGAGGCCCACCTGCAAGAAAAGCAGTGATGATGTGGCTTAATGTAGGCTATCCATTTCATTTGGCCATAATTTGTTTGTTCTAACTCCGATTTAAATGATCAAATAGTCCATCTCTATGTTTTTTTATGCTTCTTAACTCAATAGAAGGGTTTGATTTTGCATTTGAGGCTTAATTTTTAAGATATTAAATTAAATGATTATTTTATCATTTAATTAAGTTTTATTTGAGTTATTATCCATTTTCAAATAATTTTCTACTTGCTAATTATATTGGGACTAATCATTATTTTCACAAGTATACCAAATCAAGTAGGACACCAGCGTTTTGGATATAAGTGAAGATTTTCAAGAATATTTATTTCAAGGCATGTATTGCAAATAGTGGAGATATAATTTTTAGTTATGTCTTGGATATAATAATGGGAACATGACTAGTGGAAGTGAAATTTTGAATTTTTCATAAATTAATATAATGATTAATTTTGACATAAATATGTGATTGACCTTAGGAAATTGCATTAAATACATTGCCCAGGATCACTTTTCTGGACCGGTATGTTACAATTTACATTTACCAAATTTAATTTTTTCATTCACAATTACTTTTTCAAAATCTTCTCAAACTACTGAAGTGGTTTTATATTCTTTCTTAAATTAAGTTTCTGTTGGTTGTACACTTGATGGTACTGTCAATTCTATGGTATTTGAATCAACATTCTGCTTTGTATTTGCTTCCATATTCATATCACTATCAAAGCTCATGCAACACCTAATTAATCTATTAATTACAAGTATTAGCATAATCGCAATACAACAAATAAGTTGCAATAAAAATTAATCATACACTTAACAATGATAAATTATTAATGGTGACAAGTTTATAATATTTCAAATTTCTAAATTAAACAACTATATGCAAACAACTAAAATTAAGCAATCATATGGGATTTTTAGGCGTGACAATGAAGAAACTCGCAATCTTTTTAGTCAACATGCTAATGGCATTATGGGATCTAGTAATATTAAATGAGGGAAGAAAAATGAGAGCAAAAATCCTATACTTGCCTCCGTTGGGATCCAAAAATCATGGATACAAGAGCTGGCATGCGCAACACAATGAGAGGATGGGCAATGGGGAGTTGATAAGAGAACCAACGAAGGAGATCTGGAGATGGATTATTGTTGGCATCGCTACACACAAGAGGATGAAGAAAATTAAAAATGGAAAAATCAGAAAAAGTCATTCACAGCAGAAGAAGATGGAGAAAAACCAAGTTATAGAAGAGCGATTGGTAGCATTGTAGCAGCTGGACACGAAAAACTAATTGAACATGTTATCTAACATTCTTCCTTTAATGAAGCTGTTTGATGTATATTTTGAAGATAAATGACAAGTCCATATGTATTGTACACTTGGAATATTCTAAATCATTTTTTAGGATCATTGTATCTTGTTTTGGCCAGACATTTTTTGTTTAGCAAATTGTTAGGCATCTATATTTTGATTGCATCTAAGTGTTGCTTATTAGTTATAAATTCCAAGAACTAGTATATGTGTATATGAATGTTGTCATATTTCAGCTTGTGACTATGTCTAGAGGTAGACATGTGTTCTTTAATCTACTATGTCTAGAATACAAATACTATTTAGCTAAACTTGTTATCAGATGTCAAATCCAAGTGACTAAGTTATTAGGTTTTGCACTAGTCACTTGCAAGATTCATTTAAACGAAACTAAAAATGTACAACAATTTGTCAGCAGTTCTATACAGGGGAGGTGGTAGGGGAGTCAATTTAGTCAAGAAAATAACAAGGGCCCTTGGAAAAGCACTGTTTTATGATTAGATCAATTAGGCAAAAAGTTGTCATATGTGGCCATAATCATAAATTAGTATTCTTTGTTTGTAATTCTTAAATTTTCTTACTTCAAATAAATTATCATTTTTCATATTAGAGGGTTTGAGAACTAAATGCAGAAATGGATGGGAGACTACAATTACATTATCACAAAGGTATTCTGAAAATACCTTTAAATTTTTTATACTCTATGCATGTATATCTTCATCATGTGTTTTTCATTTGGTAACTGATGTTTGAAGTGTTAACTTTCATAGGCCGGACCTGGCATGATTGTTGAGGGTTTGATAAAAGGTCATCCTATTGTTCCTAATGACTTCATCCCATGGCAAGTTAATATATCCTAGTGTTAACTGAAACATGCTCAACAGTTATGTGATTGGAATCTATCACCTTTACAAGGATGAGTTTTATATATTTGCTGAAAAGGGAAAATAAAGACATCTAGACTGATACAATGACTAGACCAATAGAAGTGTCTTAATAATGTTTGATGTTTGTTCATGGTAGGTAATGTACCTTATTTTGTACATAATGGAGCAGAAATTTCTCTAAAAGTCCAAAGGATTAAAAGCCAACCTGGTAGCTCAATGATTTGGCCATGCTCTCTCACATCATCATTTTGAATGTTTGGTAAATCCCATTCAACATGAGCATTGGGTTCTTCCAAAGGAACAATTAATCTTGTCGTCCATTTCCACGTGTTCCTTATTAAGCCCTTCCATAACATTCCTCATTTTCTGATGTATTTGTAATTTTTTATAGGTCTTACAAACATCTAGCTTATGTAGTAGTGTTCCTTTTTAGCAATTCTTCTATAGTTGAATTTTTTTAGCATAGGACTTTGCCTTTTGTTAATTTTTTGTCCTTACATCTACTTTTTGTTCTTCCAAAAAAAGCAACTTCAACATCACATTGTTCTCAACCTAACACAATTGAGTATGAAATGGCTATTATCTGGAAGTTAATTCTGGCTAAATCAGAATGGTGTTGGGAAGAATTATACAAGATCCTCAAGGATGAATTTGCACACCCAAGTGAAGTGATATGGTTCTATTATTTAAATGTAACTAGACAAATTGGTGGGATGATATTTAAAAAATTGTACAAGATTGTTCTCGACCTTCTTTTTTTATAATTTATGGCTTTGTTCCTATGGGGTTAACACCATTCCATTTCAGAATATCAAGTTCCCTTATTTGCAGTAGGTCTCGATTCTTTATAATGAATCAGTTTGTCATTTATGCCACCAACATTTGTGGTCCAAGTTAACTAGTTAATGAAGTGACAATATATTTTTCTTTTATTTTCTTTTCTTTTCCTAATTAATGGAATCCTATGTTGTTGTCATTTTGCTTATCTCATCCTTAATTATTTGTTCAACAAAAGTGCTCCCACCGATTTTGAAGTTAGTTAATAGTAGATCAAATTTGCTGCAATTAATAATAAATGGACAAAGAAAGTCTCAAGTCGATTACACGGAGAGTAAAAAAACTCTATTCGTGGCTTTATATTGTTGAGATGCATGTGTCAACACTGAGGAGACACAAATCATAAGAGAAAATTATATAGTAGCTTAAAGGTATTGCCAAATCTCTATACAACCAACAAATTTTAAATTGAAAAAGATAAAAGCACAACGTTTTTAATTGCTAACCATTTAATGAAGCACCAGTCTAATTTAAAGTATAAACTCCATATAATATCTTTTTATTCAACCCATATTTAAACTAAACTCATTAGTCCATAAACTACTACAATTTCATCTCTTACGATAGACTAAATGCTCTGCTCAGCAATCTTGAGCTTTCCAAATGCTTTCACAGCCAATTGTAATTTTTTTCTTATTCATTATAGTCATTTTTCTATTTGCAATTTCTAATTTTTCTCTAATATCTCTATTCTTTTTTCCATATTTTTCAACTTTTTAGCAGATCTGCAGCAATATTTTTTTTCACCTTCAACTGTGCTCTCTCACGCAACATAAGCATCACACCAACAAAAGTAGTTGCAATCCATACACCCCTAGTGAACTTCAATGAATAATTATTATTTGACTTTTCAATAGCATGTACAATACAAATAATACTGAAAGTATATACCAATTTTATTCTATGAAAAACAACAATACCTTTCTTGGTCATCTATAGAACCATCTTCCTAGATTTTTCTGATCTCGACAATATTGGATAACATGTCATCTTCATAGCGACATCGTACATGTGGAAAATGAGCAGTCTTAGGATCATATGTTGTCTAAGAGATAAAAACCAAAATAAGGCATGGATTAGTAGAAAATTAATACAACTTCCAAACATCCCTGTAAAGTTCTTACTAAATTTTTCAATGATTAAACTATTATCATCACAAAGCTTACAACTACTTCAATTCGATGTCTTTATAACATTAATATTTCATTTCCAAGACATTTAATGGATGAGAAAGGCTTCCTACTCTGTAACAAATCTCTTAAATATGCAATTGGAAATTCCCTGATTGCCTTGACATTGTTCCTAATGTATATTTTTATAGAAATCTATTTCACCTTTATGCTCCTTTAAGGCATGTGCAAAGAAATGACTCAATTGGATGTCTAAATTATGACATGAAAGAAACCAACAAATTGTTCCATTGCGTTATTTGATAGAGACATTTTTAATATCTCTTATCAAAAAAATATAATAATAACAACTACTATTACAAAAAGAATGCAAACACGTGAAATCTCAACCTTCATTTCCATACCCATCCATTCTTATTTCACATTCTCATGTCACATTATTTAGAAATGATTTTTTATTTCACATTATGTAAAAATGATTTTTCAGAAACTAATTGTTATGAAATTTAACCGTTCTTATTCAATCATTTTGTCATGTCGCAAGCTTAAATATTCGATTTCCATACCCATCCATTCCACTGTAATATTCCATTTCCATAACTATCCATTCCGATTTCCAGAAATCGATTGCTATGAAGAACAAACTGATTGTTACAAATTTGTTCTTGTATCAAAAATGATTTTCCAGAAACTGATTTCTATGAAATTTAAACTTTCTTTTTCAAAAAATGTGTCATGACGCAAGCTTCTAGAAAAAATTACCTAAAAAACTCTCCTCTAACCCAATCTTCCAACCAATCTTTTGCGGCGTCTTCTTGCTCCACCTGCACAAGTGAGGTGTGTTTTGTTTGGGCATCTAATATAGTTTTAGCAAGGTTATTTTTGTCATTATAGAATTTCCTAACCTAGAAACTAACAGTTGCTAATGGCAGAAGGAGACTATGGGTATGGATGTAATTTTGAGTAAACTGTGTGGACGTATTCTGCTATTCATGAAACTCCGTGGATATATATACAATTAATGTCAAACTGTGTAGCCATATATGCAAATTACCACCCAATGAACTCGGTAGAGTTGGGTTAAAGCAAATCGCAACCTGAGCACAATTTACATTTATATATTTAATATAAAATATATTTTATGTAATACCTAAACAATATTTTATATTTATGATTTATATTATTTATATTTGAATACATATTTTCATGTTTCAATTATGTTATGGATATATTATATCATTTTTGTTTACATCTATTATATTATTTACTAATAAGTTTATTAATTTTCTTCTTTTATCTTGTTTTGAATGCAATGTTGTAAGAACCAAATCGGACTAGCCTGTTGGAGTGGTTCGATCAGGAATGGGTCCAAGTTCGGTTCAATTGCAAATAGTTTGGTTTGAATGCTTTCAACCATGTGAACCATCCAACTGGGATCGATCAGTTTAGCAGAAATAACTAGCCCAAAAGACAAGCATAAAAAGGGTAGGTTTTCCCTCCTCTCAAATTTTAGTCCCCCCCATCCTAGCTCTAGTTCCCTCCTCCCACAGCCCTGCTTTAGCCTCCAGGTTTTTGATTGTCGGGAATGAGATCCTCCTAGCAACAGTAGCAATAGTCAGCTAATTACCCATATTAGCAACGTCCCCTTACATCACCAATCCTGGTTCATTTGCTCCTTATTATATTCTTTCATTTGCTATTTTTTCTTTCATGATAATTTGCACACCCTTTAAGGTTCCTTCAAAGTCCTGAATCCGACTTCCATCCTCTTGTCATTGGGTTATGGTGGAAAGTCCCACTCCGTAATCCTACTCACTGCCAATTTGGGTTGTTGCCATTATTCATAATGCATTTCAATTGGTGGGCATGAAGTGGAAATTTTGTCTAACAGAGTTAAAATCCCATGAGGAAATGCAATTGAGTTCGATCACAACATGTCGCATAGCAAAGTGTTCTTAAAAAAAGTCTTTAGTTCTAGTATTTTGGACATGACAATGAATTTTCATTTTGATTTCTAAATAATAATGCTCACAATTTTCTTTAGTCCATTTCCCTTTAAACTAGGAGTTAGTGTTGCCCTTTGCAAGTGTTACTTTGCTGAATTTCTAGCTCTATTCATATATCCATTGTATGTAGATCCAGATCATGTATAAGTGATAAGCCAATCATGAGTTTGAGATGTCTTAGAAACCTTTGATTAGAATACCTAACATGAGTTTTTCCATGAAAAATGGGTACAAAAAATATTTAAAAAGCATACATGCAAAGTTGCTTAAAAATACTGAAGATGAAAATGTTATTATGTAGAGAAATTTATGCCCAAGCTCATGCCTTTAAGATAAAAAGTGGCAATTACAAGACTCGAATATTCTATTTTTGTTATCTATATCACGATTTCCTCCAAACCAGCAACCTTAGACTTGAACTTTTGGGATTTCTAAGTTTCCTTGATGTGGACTAATAGTCTTTGATGCAATTTAGCTAGATTTTAAAGATTATTAAAACCGAAGCGATGGCTGGAGAGAAGATGAGAAGAAAGGGACAAGTAGCAAAAAGGAGAGGAAAAAGAAAAATGGGGGAAGTTGCGTGCGCGCCCTAATCTTAAGAGGACCTTTGCTAACATGGGCTAGGTAGAAACATGAGCAGGCCCAGTTACTGATTTGCTACTAACTTTTCCACTCATATAGCTTAATCAATTAAAAATTTCTCCAGGGGGCGCTGCCTTCTTGACCTCCTTAACCCGATCAGGCAGGTAGAATCTCATACCTACTTTGTGAAGATTCAATAGTTATGGTGTTTCAAACAATACGTTAATCATACACCTCTAAATAAATACTCAATAAATCATACTATACGCAAGCAATGCAATCACCAAATATGTCAATTCACAACTCATACTTATTCTCATATGCTTGTGAATGGTGTCCTATACAATACGACATGTCAAGATTTTAATATGTGCATGCATACACTACGTCCCCCAAGTCTATTCACGAATTACCTCATGGAAAATTATATATAAAAAAATATTTGGTCCTCACAGTAATGATGATGAGTAAAGAGAATAAAGTTAAAATAGATAAGTTAAATGTGTTGGTAGTTTATGTAGAAATTAATGAATAAATAATTTAAAAATAGAATAGTTGTGGAGAATGAATAGTTTTTAGTTTGAAAAGTTTTATGAATTACCATATACCTCCTTAAATTAAATAAGAATATATCAACGCAAAACTCAACATGAACTTAATTTTTATAGATAAGATTAGAATTTAGATTTTATTAATAGAGTTAAGATTAAAATTAAAGTTTAAATTTTATACATAAAGTGAAGCTTAGGACTGAGAAACTAAGTTTTATGAGCCTTACTTACACCTTTATATATAAAGTATTGGTAATTAATCTTGGTTTCGATGTTAGTCACAAATAGATCAAGAATTCAATTTGAATTCATGGACTCTTTAACCTCTCTAAAATACAAAAGTTCACGTGCTTTTGCAATGTCTTGGGAAAAACAATACAAATAAGGAGATCAATTGATCTAGAAAAATTAATAAGAAATGGATGACAATCTAGCCAAAAGGAAGGAGGTCGGGATTGCAAACACTAACCCTAGAAACTTGAAAACAAGCCCTAAAAGATGTTGCACATGGACATGGTTAAATACGGTTAAATGTGGTTAAACACGGTTAAATACATTTAAATCAGTTAGATAAATATGAAAGATATGGTTCAAAACTATGAAACCCCATTTTATTTTAAGCTTAAGAAGTATGGTGGGCAGGTTGTATGAGGAACAAAGTGTAAATGAATTTTTAAAAATATTTCGAAAAGGAATTTTCAAATTCTGAGATACACTAATTCAAATGGTTTGAAATTTCTCAGCTTATGGGAAAATAAAAATAAATGAAAATTTTGAACCCCTGATTGATTCCAAATGTAGGGTTTACATCCATCCATGACTAATTTCATTAGATCTAAGCTAGGGGTGGGAATCGGGGCGGATCGGGACGGGTTAGGGTGTGCCTAACTCTGACCCTACCTTTCAAAAATCTGGTTTGACTCTTTTTTTTCCAGGTCGGGACAAGGTCAGTTTGACCCTTACTTTTTTTTACAATGTGTCGGGACAATTCGGGTCGGGTAAAAACTACGGGTTAAGTAAGAAATTTTTAAGAATTTATGAACCTATCAAGTATAAAGACAAATCTATATTAAATTTAACTACTATATGCTTCAATCTATTACTAATCAGTCAAAGTAAAACATAAATACTTAAATAAAACATGAATATTTATTCACCTATATAAGAACAAGTTAATGAAACATACCTCGTTCAAAATTCTATTCACAATTTGAATATTGAACCACTAATTGTTTGAACTCATTCCATGTCTTTTGTTGTTTAACTTCAACAAAAATAATAATGATGTCACAATTAGAATTAAAATGATAACTGTTTAAGCATGAAATAGGAAAACAATTTTACCTGAAAAGTATAAAGAATGTTGATAATACTTTTGTGTTGTAATGAAAGCTTCTAGAAGGCATGACCTGAATAACACCTATGCAATGCAATCAATAAAACAAAACCACAGCCAATAACACTTCCGACCACAATTAAATAGCGACATACACGCACATAAAAAATAAAAAGTATAACTAATTTAATTAATAGCATAAATTCTTCATCTTTCAATAGAAAAAATTCTAAGTTTAGCAAACATACAAGAGACATATTTTGTCCAACAAATTAAGTTTAAACATATATTTCCATCATAAAATGTCCATAACAAAAACAAAAGGCAAATTGTTCTTTACTGTCATCTTTTCTTAAGTTTATCCATTGATAACAATGCCCTTTCCTTGAAAATTCAAAATTTTATTTCATTAGCATATACAATAGCATCACAAGCTAATGGAAAAAGAAAAAGAGAACAAAATTTTTTCAAAAATCTAATACTTAAAACCTTTACACTTGCAGGAGGACGAGGAAAACGACCGCTACCTTCTCCAACTTCATCTTGAATAGCTGCAACATATAAAAAATCAATTAGTTAATAACTTTATCTATAAAAAATAAAATATATATCCTAAGTTCAAGTAAGAGAGTTAGATATTGAATTATATAAGTTACCTGTAATGTCGGTGGTAAGTTCCTCTGCATCTTCTTCAAATTCATCTACTTTCGGCTTTGACCTCATCCAATCTTGCGCACAAATTAAACATTCCATGAGTTTTGGAGATAAAGAACTTCTATATGAATCAAGCACACGTCTGCTCGTACTAAAAGCCGACTCTGAGGCAACAGTGGATACGGGAATGGCTAATAAATCACGTGACACATGAGATAATATTTTATACTTATATGCATTTACTTTCCACCATGCCAAAATGTCAAAACTATCATCCTCCACCACAATATGCTCTTCTAGGTATCGATGAATCTCTGTCTTCTCATTTTCTGTCTCATCCACTGCTAAGAACTTCAAATATGCTGCTCTTGATGGTCATTTTGCCTTTGTTTGTGTGGGGGCTTCAATTTTTATTTTCGTTGAAGCAAAAAATTTAACCTCATAGACCTTGAAAAGAGTTTCAAATTCGGTCTGCACTCTATTTATTATTTCCTTAACCTTGTCAACATCATATATTTGTGAATGACAAAATTTGAGAAACTTCAGCTTTCATCTTAGATCCAATACATTTGCAACCAATAACCACATGTTAATTTTATCAAAATTGCCCCAATATTTATCAAATTTTTATTTCATTTTTCTAGACATGTCTATAAGGACTAGATCTTCTGATGCAGAAAATTCAAATAGCAGGCTTTCAATCTTGTGGACCTCATCCAAGTAAAGAGAGGAAGTAACATATGAGGTTCCAGATAATGTGGTTGTAACTTCATAAAAATGTTCTAAAAAAAACACATGGCTTTGCCAATTCTCCAATCACTATCACTGGGAGTGTCTTCCTTTGCAAATGTAGCATCATATAAGACAAGCCGGTTAAAAATTTTTTGATACTTCAAAGCTTTTTCCAACATTAAATAAGTGGAATTCCAACTTGTAGGAACATTCATGCACAGTCCAAGTTTAGAACTAATTCCTTCCTTCTCACAGCATACTTTAAAATTGTATTATCTTTGTGGGGAACCTCTTACAAATCTAACACATCTTCGAATTCTGTTAATTGATTCATTAACTTCATTTAAACCTTCTCGCACAATCAAGTTAACAATGTGAGCAGCACAGCGTACATGAAAATGGTCACCCTCGCCTGCTAGAAACTCTCTTTTAACTAACGTTCTCCTTAAAATTTTTAAAGCGACATCATTTGCACATGCATTATCTACAGTCAAGGTGGTGATTCTATTCAACCTCCAACCTAACAAACAATCCCCAACTGCTTGAACAATGACATTGCCAGTGTGTGAAGGTGGGAGCATAAAAAAGTTAATTATTTTCTTGTGTAACTTCCATTCATCATCAATATAGTGTGCTGTAAGACACATGTAACTATCATTCAAAATGGAAGTCCACAAGTCTGTGGTCAAACTCACTCTTTGAACTTTATTCTCAAAAAATTTCTTCAATTTCTTCTTCTCGGCTTCATAAATTGCAAGACAATCACTAGTAATAGTTTTCCTAGCTGCCCACTTAAATTGTGGCTGCAGCATGCTAACCCATCTCTTTAGTCCCTCATGTTCTACAATCTTAAATGGTTTTTCATCTATGATAATCATTTCAGCAAGTCCCTTTTTGCATTTATCTTGGTCAAATTCTCATACACTGATAACCTGTTCTCCATTCATGTTGGACTATGGTGAAGAGAATGTCAACGGCTTTTGCTTCTTATTTTGGCCCCACTTTGGAAAATCTTTGCATCTTTAGATATGCCTTGAAAGTGAACTAGTACCATACTTACTAGCACACTTAAAAGGCCTTTTGCAGTAATTACATGAGACAGTTGGTTCTTTACCAGACTTCTTTTCATTTTTAGTAAAATGATTCCAAACTGAAGAAGTAAGTTTGTAATTGGTAGCTGGATCATTTTCATCTTTTGCAATTTTTTCATTGGTAATAGGTGTAACATTTTCTACATCCACATCAACCACTTGTTTCTCTTTCACATTCTCCACCATATCTTGTTCCACATTCTCATCCACATCCAAACTCATATTCTTATATTATATTTTGTCCAATCCAATGCCTAAAAATAATTATAAATACAAGAAATCAAACTCCAAAAATAATACAGCATATTACCAAATATAATGCATATAAACATATCAAACATTTAGATAAAATCTAATCCATTTAGATATCAAACATTTGAATGCAAGTATTTGAAAGTTTTGTAAAAATCTAATCCATGAGCAATTCTAACAATTAATCAATAATATGTGTGCCATTTTACCAGCTTAAACATTTAGATTAAATGGAAAAAATGTAAAGAAAAATAATATATACCAACTATTGCCAATAAACCAAGGAAGCTTTGCTTTGCTTGACACATCTCCAGAAGGAGATGAAATTGAAAGTAAGATAGCAAATTCCTAGCTTTCAAACAAGTAAGAACAAAAAAAAAATTTAGTTCTACAATGACAATGCCCTCCTGTTTTGCAACCAGTCTTAGCAAGTTGAATTGTTTAATCAGATAATGGCTTCCATTGGACAGTGAAGCTGATCCTTGCCTCAACCAAAAACAATTCAAAGAGAATACAAAGAATATAACCTCTTTGAAAAATGTACAATTCATGGTTTAGGTAGTAGGGGAATTTACATACTCATGGCTACGAGGTCCCGACCAGAGTGCAGCACATGGGTTTGTGAGGACAGTGCACTCAGTTGGATCATCTGGTCGGTAGGGAATCACACTCAAACTAATATATCGACCTTAGAAATGTCCAAATCATAAAAACAATACATTGATCTACAGAATTATTTACTTGGATGACCATCACGAGTTGAAAGCAAAGCTTAAAAGTCTCAATCTCTATGTAGAACAAGAAAGGGAAGTAGGAATTACTATCTTTTTCAGCAAAACCTCTCATTTACCACTGCTGGACGGCAGATCTGGACCGCAAATCTAGAGGTGCGGATCTGGACGATGACTCTGGACACGATGGCGATCTTCCGAACAAATCCGGACCGCAGATCTGGAGGCATGGATCTGGACGGCAGCTTTGGATGCGATGGCTTCTGCCGGACAAGGAGAAGAAGGCCCAGATCTGCCGGACAGGGAGAGGAAAGGAGGGACAGCCATACGCGCAGATCTGGACTCGACTGTCGGCAGATCTAAACGTGAATGGCGTCCTGCTAGAAAGGGAGAGGAAGAAAGGGACGCCGGACGCCGGAGATGCTGCGGATAGAAGGCAGGGACGCCGAAGATGATGCTCACTACTGCTCGGCGGGAGACGGTGCAGTTCGCTGGCGACGACAAGGGAGATGGCAAGTTGTTGGCGTGTGGGAGAGAGACGAGATTCAGGGGGAGTTCGAGCGGGTTACGGGTATCATTAGACATTAAGTTAGAAAAATAATATTATAATAGGGTGCGGGTCGGCAGGTCGGCAGGTATAAGCGGATCGGGATCAAGTAGGTCCGCCCTAATCCGCGTTTTGTAAAAAAATTATACCCTTGACCGCCCCGCTGAGTACATAATCCCGACCCGCCCCGGTATAAAATAGGGGCGGGTCACGGGTTGACCCACCCCGATTCCCACCCCTAATCTAAGCATGTTTAACTTCGATTGAGGTGAAATTTTGATGAGAGATGTAAAACTACATGCTCTATGATTTAGGTGGATGAGATTAAGTAAGTTGATTAAGAAAAATGCTTAAAGTTAACCACTTTTACGTGCACTAGAAGACAAAAATGCACTAAATGTCAAAATATGTGAGGTGTCACTAAATGACAAAAAAAATGAAATCTTCACTACAAGACAAAAGAATTGCACAAAATTTAAGGTGACACATGCATTAATGACCCATTTGATATGTCATTTTGAGATTAATTAGTGATAAGCTTGTATATTGAGAGGTGTAAGGCATACCGATGTGAAATTTTTAGGGTAAACCTAAGTTAGAGTACCCTACAAGTTGAATGAAGTGGGTTATAATTATTTTGATTAGAAAGTTGTTACACAACTCGAAAATTCATGAAATGCCTTGAGTTAGTTGCAAATGATCATATTTTAACCAATATTGATCATTTAAGGATGAAATTTTTTATGGAAAGTCAAGAGCACATTCCCTAAGTTATGAATGGTTTTGATTATTTCAAACTTATGATGAACTCTTGATTAGCAAGGGGATTATCAAAAAGGTCATTTGCATTAATGAGCCCTATCTTAAGAATCATAAATGGAAGGGATAAAGAGATAAAAAGGTAGCAATTAATGCTCAACACTAAGGTGGCTAGATAAGGTGATAATGGGATGATTTTTATGAAATGAAAAATGTGAAAAATCATATTTAAAATCCAGCAAGGTGGGACATGTTTGGAGCTAGAATCTTGGGGCAGAATTTTTATTTTTGAAAAAAATGCAAAATGCATGATAATGTGTCATAGCTAGGGGAGATGATGATAGGCTGATTTGGCAACCTAACTACACATGGATAGTGGAGATTAATTGACAAAATTACATCACAATTGGATGGTTTAAATTGATGCAGAAAAATTAATTGTTAGAGATAAAAATATGGACAATTGAGCAGCTAGAAATGCAGCAGTAAATGAGGGCAATTAAAGGTGGATTAACCATGGTTAAAAGGTGGTAAACCAAGGATAAAATGCAGCCCTATGTAAAGGGATAAAGGGGCAACACTTTGGAAGATTTGGAAGAGCTTGAAAAGTGAAAAAAATAGCAAGAAGGAGGCAGCTCCTTGGAAGTCCAAACAGGTCCATTTCTATGTAAATTTTGTTATTAATTTGCAACTTACACCATGCTTAAGTAACGTCCAAAACAGGTCCAATTCTGTGAATTTTCGTTGCTAATTAATTATTCATTTCATGCTTAGTGGATGTCCAATAGGTATACCTTTATATGGTTTGATCATTGAATTATCCCACGCTTAAATAACATATAAGAATGATGTTAATTAGAAAGAAATTTCTGTTTAAGCTTACCCTTGATTATCATATGATATGTGAACTAGTAAAGAGTGTAATTAAGGTAATTAATAACCCATATGATTGTTGATTAAGTATGTTACATGTACGTTGAGTTAATATGCAAATATAAGAAAGAAACTCAACTACAACATAGATATATATATATATATGACTGTTTTAAAAGGAGATGATTATTACAGAAATTTGAATGCAAAAATTGTTGTTATCGACTATGAACGAGTGCCTTGAAAGTTCACAAGAATTAGGGAAAGATTGCATTTAATGTATACATCATCAACGTGCAATTGTTTAAGTGGAACTTAGCCAAAAATAAGAGAAAACGTGGCTGTTTTGGAATGATAAATTAATTCAAAATTTTCGAGCGAAGTATAACTTGTTATATGTTATAAACAAGCATTCAAAGAGATTACCACGGTTGTTAAGTAGTAGCTATACATGCATGAAGGGTTAGCGTGTAATTGTGAGACAAATATATGATAAATTTATGCATGTATAGGGCTGTTTTGATAAATGGAAATAAATTTCAGAAATTTGATGAAGGAATCATTTGATATAAGTTGTGAACTATTGCCTTGAATAACTACAAAGGTGTAGTATTCAAAGCAATCAATTATTAGACTATATAGGTATGAAAAAGTGAATATTACAAGGGTAATTGAGAAATTGAGAAACCTTGCTTGAACTTGGTTGTTAAAGTTTCAAGTAAGTGTTAAATAAATATTTTGAATGATTAAAAGAAATTAAATGCCCTAGATTAGGGTATTGAGTCAAGTGAATGACTCATCATTGGAAAATGTGAAAATATAAGTGACTTACGAGATGAAAGTGTTCATCTCAAAAAAAGAATTAAGTAAAGTTGAATTACTCAGGGTCATATATAGATTAAGATCATGTAAGGGTTGGGAACAAGAGATAATGCATAAAAGGCAAGACATGCAAGCATAAAATATGTTGCAAGTATAAAAGGTAACCTTTTTCGTTTATATATGAAAGGGCAAAGAGAAAGAGGGAAGTTCAAGTTGAACTACAGTTAAGCAAGTACAACTTTTGAAAATATGATTTTATTTTTCAAAATTGAAATGCTTTAGAAATTGCTTTATACGGATGTTTCCAAAATTGTTTAAGGGTGGCTATCTCTAGATCTTTATCTATTTTCATTCTCACAAATGAATTTGAATAACTATTTTGTGAAAGTGGTATTTGAAATGATTATGCAAATTATTATCCTTAGAAAAAACATGCTAGCATGATTAATGAATGGAGCGAATGATCACTTAATAAGCGTCATCTGCTGGTGCATGGAACACGGTGGATGGAGCACAAGGATTAGGTCCATTGTAGAGATGTAAACCGACCGGTTGTCCTCCTCTAGTGTGACCAAGTCGCTAATATAGCCAGAGGCTGGCGGCGTCCGAATGATGAATAGAGTGGATGATCACTTGGTAAGTGTCATCTGCTGGTGCATGGAGTACGATGCATGGAGCATGAAGACTAGGTCCATTGTAATGGTATAAGCGGACCGGTTGTCCTCTTCTAGTGTGACCAAGTCGCTGATATAGGCCAAAGGTTGGCAGAGTCCTTCCTAGAATGGGAGCAACATCAGAGGCAGTCGCCTAACTAGCGTATCACCCAATTATGAAGGGAATCGATGCATTGCATATGCATTGTTTTATGAATTTCTCAAGATTAAGAAATGAAAATGTTTGACAAAAAAATGTCTTCATAAAAATATTTTGCTCGAAAATGGAAAATGCTTGCTTATTGAGTATTAGTACTCATGTTTTATTTTCTCAAACCCTAGGCAAGTACAAGGAGGTTCAAGGAGTAGAGAACAAATTTATTTGAGAGAAAAACTATGTTCTTGCGTTCCTTTGTATACATCTGACTAAATGATGTGATTTATGAACATGATCTTATAGAGTCAGCATGACCTTTGATGTAAATAAATCAGTTATGATGTTATGAATGCCATTTGAAATGGATTACAAGTGACAACTACTTGTAAAATTGGAATATGATTGGATGTAAAAATCTCGCCGTGTGACCAGGGCGACAATCCTGACTCACGTTTACCAGTCGATAACGGTCTCAGAATAAGGATCCGGCGCCTCGGGATGGGGACGCTACAAAAGTCATTAATCATATAATAGGGAATTAGCAAAGCGAGTCATGATCTTATTAGTCAGGCTAAGAAATGACTTACTTAACCTACTCTACAAACCCTATTTATTAATGTTTTTTATAAACTTGTTAATCTGATGTATTTAATATATAGATCAAGTATTATCATTTTTATATAAATATATATTTAAAATTTTCAAGCATAGGTTATTTTTGCCATTTTCAATGACTAGAATTACTAAAATAATCCTCTGTTTAAAATATTAGAAAATATAGACACATCTTCAAAAATAATAAAACTTAATTTCTATATTAAGACACCTAAATTAACAAATTTATGAAAAAGAAAAATAATTTTTAAATAGATTTTTTACATACGCTAAGCAAGTCATTATTTAGCAATGGCTAACAAAATCATCTACTAAATTAAATCATGTGTGGTTATTCACAAAAAATAACCCTCTAGGTTTGCCTAATATACTATTTATGATTTTAACCTCATCATTTTAATATCTGCATAGATAAACCTTTAAGTTCTAGAGTTTTGCAAGAAAATTTCAAAGATGAAACGTTTGTAATTTTCATTGGACATAAATGTCTAGGGTTATTTTTGCACAACTTAAAAACTTCTAAGGTTATTTCTTGCAGATATAAAAACTATGAGGCCCAAAGTAGTTTTATATTTTTAATGTATCTTTCAATATTTTCTATTAAAAATAGAAAATTAATTTTAATATTAGCGATCATGAAATTTTTTAAGATATTAAATAATCAAACAAAAAAATTAATATAGGAAATTTTTTAAAAATTAAAAATTAAATTTTAAGGTGTTTTGTTGCATGTTATATTACAGTATGGTAAAATTAAGTTTTAAAATTACTTATCGCAAAAATTTTCCAAGTTCGAAACGCATAAAATTAAATGGGGTAACCACTTAATCTGCAAATATTATGTTGTGGAATGGGCAAGCATGGACGACTTACTGGGGAAGGCGAAGGAAGTTCCGAATACGGTGTAATAGTGCTCTAGCAGCATATTAAATTGATTACATATGCGGGCCAACTTATTTTTCGAACCCTTGATGGATTTTGCCACTTTCGATGGTATGCCAGTTATAATAGTTACTTAGATATGAAAATTTTAATCGTAACTAATTTAAAAATTAATTTTATAATAAAATACAATGAAATACCTTAAAAATACCCCTTTATCTTTTAAAAAGTGTTCATTAATTAAATAGATTAATTTTTGTTAGATTTTGAAAATTTTCACAATGAATAATTTAAGAAATTCTAATGTGATGATTGAAAAAATGCAAAAATACTCTACAATAAAAAAAAATTTAGAAAATGTCCTCAAATTAAATAAATCAATTTTATGCCTTTCGAATTTTGAAAAATTTTTAGATAAATAATTTTGAAACTTAATTTCATTATATTATAATATAAAATACAATAAAACACTTAAAATATAAATTTTATTTTTAAAAAATTCTTATATTAATTTTTTTGTTTGATATATTTAACATCTTAAAAACTTCCATGATCACTAATATTAATAATCAATTTTCTATTATTATAATCGAAAAATTTTGAAAAGATATCTTCAAACTATAAAACTTTTTGCATAATTGAAATTTTGACCACATAGTTTGAATATTTGCAAAAATAATTTTTGAAGTTTTTAAGTTGTGCAAAAATAACCCTAGGGTATTTTTCGTCCAGTGAAAGTTATAAACCACATTTTTTACTTTGTTTTATCTCTAAAGTGAATTTTGCAACTCTTAAACTTTGAAAGCTATATATGCAAATATTGAAATCATGAAATCAAATTCATAAATAGGTAGTGGGTTATTTTTGTAAATAACCAAATGAAAAATAATATATATCACATCATTTAATTTTCTACATCAATTATATGGCTTATGTCAACCTATCTTTTGTATTTATATTCTAATTTGTAATTTAGGGTGTGTTTAGCATTCCTATAAATTGGTTAATTTAAAGTTTTTTACTCTCCATAATTATCTTATTTTCTTATCATTTTTTCATTTATTCCCATACAATTACTCCACTTTTAAATTTTTTTACAACCAACTATATAATTATCTTATTCGTTTTAGTTTTATTCTCATTATTACTCGTATCATATCATTCAGAGTACAACTTCACTCAGGCAGCTCTGGTATGCGTCAACCCTGCTATGATTCTATTCTCAAAACTCCTATTCTACCTTATCTTAAGTCAGATTGGATCTAAGCTTATCTTAACCTATTATTTAAGGTTAGGTTGGTCTCAATTTCGATTCAAAATTAATTCTTTAAAATAGTCTTTATATTATTTTTAAAACCATAATTTTATCACAAATCTTACGTAAAATCTTATAATCAAGATGATATAATATATTTTTTGAAATCCATTTATTAAATTTACTAAATAATAGATAAATTAAATAAGTTTGTATATTTAAAGAATATATTTGTCTTTCACTATAAAAGATATTTAATAAAATATCTATCAAATGCATGTTATTAATGTGAGTACTCTAACCTTAGAACTTTTTCACAGGTGGGCATTTTTTTTATTTGGAACTTACCCTTCCCTAAGAGTATAAAAATGAAAACCTATAGTACTCATTTTAGGGTACCTAACTAGCCTATCAATAGTGACCTTATCCAAGTTGCACTCTTACATGTCACATTACTTCTCTCATTTTAAAAAGTTTTATGCCCAAAAATTTTCGTTACAAAATTTTAAAATTTTTATCAAATACCAAACATATCCTTAAAGGAGAATTTACACAAAAAAAAGATAAGTTTAAGTTTGCATTTTCTGATTCATTATGGTTAAAAATCCAATTAAAATAGGTTGAATGCAATTGGAACCTATTAGTAGCAGTTAAATACAATTAAGTTAAGTTAAATACTTAAATATGGTTAAATATAATTAATATAGATTAAGATTTATCTTTTTCATAAATAGTGCATTTTAGATTAATATAATCATATGTAGGTTGCTAATAGTAGGTTATTAATGATATTAAGTCTCTATTTAGCCTGACTACTTTTTTCTGCAAAGGTTTAACATGTAGATTCTTTGGAAAAAGCTATTACTATTTCTAACTTCTAGCGAAAGCTAGAATTTCTGCTTTTATGCATTAAAAAAACTTCAAATAAACTTTTTTTCAAAATCAGAGTCAAACGCCCATCACACACTTTTCGAGATAAATACATGTGTGTCTAAGCAAGCACTAAGTCATTTATAATTTCTCCAATAAGCAAGACACTATGATTAACCTAAGCCTAGTAGTGACTTACTAAGCTTTTTACAAACTAGAAAATAGTTAGGAGTTAAAAAGAGTTATAGTTGATAAATTTGGGTAAATTTTGATTAAAAATGGGTCACTATATTAAAGTTGATTAATCATAGTTAAATACAATTAAATTAAATTAAATAGAATTAAATTTAGTTAATAACATTAGACTTATCTATGTCAATAGTCATACATCCTATAAAAATGAAATAAAGAAAATTTGTAGTTGATTGATGACAATTAACTTAAATATAAATATTTAACTCTAGTTAAATTCAATTAAATACAATAAAAACTAATTAAAATGGATTAAAGACATTTAAATTAGATTAAAATCATTTAAAGCCCAAGACAACCCAATAATAAAAAATAATTTTAAAATTTTAAAAACTTTATAAATTTTTAAAAATAATTATGCAACTATTCAACTCGAGAGTGAGTTGTTCCTTTATAATGATATTGCAATAAACACTAAAGATTAAACATATTTTCACTATATTATAATTGACCATCATCTTAAAAACATCAGCATTTGCTTTTATAATATACCAAATATATAATTTTAAATAAAAAATTATTCCATTTATAGATTTTTAATCACTTAAAAAATATAGCCAACTAAGGTTAATCCGGTTGGTCTTAACTTGAGTTTCTAACTTAATAGTCATAAGTTCTTGACTTTGAGTCACCTCTTCGGCGAAGTTCCAGTTGGTGGGAGTTTGGTCTCCTTGAAAATAGGTGGGAGCTTTCTATTTCCCCTTGATAATGTTAAATATATTAAGATATACCTACCTAAAGAAAATTTAAAAATAATAACTAATTCAATTGAGTTAGAAATGGAATTTCGCATATTCAAACTTTATGAAAATTTGAGCTTTCTTGCATGTGTAATATGTGATTTTAGATATACGTAGAGCCATAACTCAAGGAAATTGGTATGTTTGGTAAAAATAAAAAAAATTACAAAACTTCTATACATAATTTTTTATATAATTACTTTACTTTTTAATTATTTTTGCACATGTTTTCATATAGTTATCCTACTTTCTAATCATTTTTACATATCTTTTTATGCAACTACCATAATTTCAATTTGTTTCTACACATTTTTTTACTAAATATTATTTTTATCTTATTACATTACTTTCACACATTGTCTAAACTTTTCTCATAAAAAAATTTCCATTTTTTTCGTACCAAGCATACTCTAAATGATAAATTTTATTATGTAATAGAAAAGTTTGTGGAAATTTTATATAATAAACAAGCCAAGTAAAAGTTTGAGTTATTGCATATAGAAATACAAGCATTTAGGCATAAGAAACATGCAAATGAGATATAGATGCTTAGTGATACCTCTTTAGATGAATATTCGCATTTAATAAAACTTTTGAAAGAAAAGATTTTGATGTGAAAAAATTTTAAAATGGAAGAAGTGATGTGATTTGATATGAGTAATAATGAGAAGTAAAAATGATGAAATTAAAATAAGTAAAGTAATTGTATGGGTAATTGGGAAGAAATGATTAAAAAGTATGGTAGTTATATCGTAAGATATGAAAAAATAATTAAAAACAAAGTAATTGTAGAGAGTGAAAAATTTTAGATTGACAATTTTTTATAATTGACAAATACACCCTTAAAAAATTTGGACATAATCACAAGAAAAAAATCAAATAAGCCTTTTTGTGTAAATAATTAGGAACAACCTTAATCCTACACCATTTTAAATTCTAGTGCACACAGTAAAGATCATAAAGTGACGTGTTTATGGAATGAGGGTGTTACACAACCAATGAATTAGAAATTGTAAATATTTTCTTTGAGATAACTCTTATTATTTTCTCTTTTATTACATCTTGTAATGAAGATTAATTGTAACATGTGGTAGAATAAAATCTTGATTTATGTAGGACTCCTCTATTACAATTAAATCTCCAGAGAGACGGTTTTGTGAGTTTGTGATTGTGATTATGGACAATAACATTAAAGTTTTGATGATTAATAAACTAATTGGATTATAAAAGTGGGAACTAACATATTTTTGTGCACCGTTTAAAGACAAAATGATCAATTAGACAAATATTATACACAAATTAAAAGAAGAAAACTATATTTGGTAGACTTATAATTTTAAAAGTATCAACATTTAAGACTTGAAAATTGCAACTGATTCAAGTATGAATATCAAGATTTAGCAAATGAGATCTCAAGACAATCTGGAGGTGAGATCTAAGATGAGATCTATCTCAATATCGATCACACATTAAAAGACAATTTGAAAAAAGGAGATTTGAAGAATTCTACATGTGATAGATCCTTCTGAAGTGAGATCTTAGCTGGGATTCACATTCAATTTATATTAAAACAATGTGAAAGTAGCCATTGGAGTTTGAAGATATAAAAAGAAGATGTTTGAAGTTGAAAAGTGAGATCCAAGGCCCACATCAATTTCAACTCAGATTTTGAGGTGAGATTTAAATGAAATCGATCTCATATTAGATTCGATGACAACAAAAACCCAAATCGATTTCAAGATCAATTTAAGGTTGAAATCGAAGTTGCAATCATTTATAGTATTAATCTCATTCAAGTAAAGGAGGTCAAAGAAAGATCTTGAAGAAATACAAAGCAAGCAAGATTGATCTCACCTCAGTTCCTCCTAAAATGGTTTTTAAGATAGCTAAGCTTCTTTGAATAATGAAATTGAAGTATAGATCAATCTCAACATCAATTTGAACATGAGATTCAAATTGAAATCTATTTTGATTAAATTTCAAAATGCAAGTTAAAGATTTGAAGCAAAAGAGCCTTGAAGACCAAGTGCTAGGTTAATCTCAACATCGATCTTAAGGTAATATCTAAGATGAGATCAATCTCACATAGACCTCGGTCTCAATAGTTCAAAATTTTTAAACATTGCAACATTCGATGCTTGTCAATCACTAAAATACTGACCATATCTCTTTCAAAAGTATTTAAAGCATAAGCTAATACACATCAAGGGTTAGAGCACTTATTGAGTTCCATCTTTTACTCAAGTATTCAAGTGTTCAAGATTAATGTAAAGGCTTCCATGTCCTATTTCAAAGAAAGAGAATAATTTACACCATCTTCTATAACATTTCTACCAGAGCTTCTTGCATTTCATTGATTTAAATATTTTAAAGTGTCGTGGTTCATTGATTTACTTTTTTTGTATTTTTCCTTAGATTAATATTGGAAATCAAGTCTAAGAAAAATTGAATTAGATATTGGTTAGAGCAGTGCCAACAATCACTTATTTTTCATTATATTACAACCTCTAAAGTTAAAATTTAGAAGAAAGCAGATACTCTAAATTGTATTGTTATACAATAGTAAAATCTAAGGTACAAGAGATATGCTCCTGGAAGAGTGAAATAAGGATAGTTTTCCGAACTACTTTTAAATCTTGTGTTCTTGTGTGCACTTTCTTGCTTCCATTCCATATTTATATTACTACAACTCATCTGCTTTCAATAACTTTACAATGTTTCATTATTAAAGGGTTGATTAAATAAGAATTCGTAATTAAGAATCAATTAGTTTTTAATAACCTAGTTCTAGCTAACAAAGTTTAATTTAGGTTTATGAAACTCGAGTTTATTTTAACCCTAACTCTAACTATATTCATAAAATTTAAAGTTTAAACCATAATCTTAGTACAAATTGAAAAACCTAAACTCTAATTTCTGATGAAATTTTGGTCAACAAGTTTTCTTTTGAGTTAAGAGGAGTAAATTTAACTTTTCATATATATATATATAATAATTAACTAATCATGGAAGAAAATTATAATCATCATCTAAATATCTAATTAAATTTATGAAAATATAGAAATATATAATATATTTTTTAAAAAATTTACATTTTCAATTTAAGATAAAGAAATAGGACTATTAGACAAAAATGTCATTGATTTAAAAAATTTCAAAAAATATCTATAAATCCTCAAAATTGGTAAGACTTATATAGTTAAATACATTTCGATTAATAGTTACATAAAAAAATTCAAAATAAAAAAATAATTTTCACACCCGGGTGTACCCACAAGATAATGGTCCAATGATTTTAGAGCTCATTAATCAAGAAGATAATAAATCATCCAAAGTCACCCTATTTTGATTTAACTACTCAAAATTTTTGTTGAACTACTGAGATTTGGTTAGTGGAGGCTCCATAAAACTTAGTATTGTTTTATTATAAATACAATTTTAATATTTATATTTTCATCATTTTTTATATATGTAGGTTAAAATGATGCCAAGAATTTCTGATAATTGTCTACTTTAATTTGTTGCATAAAAAATTATACGCCCATAAGTTGGCCCATCATAGCCAACAGCGACCATACACGTGGTACGCTAGCCCAAATCATGGGATTAATTAAGTACATATTACATATTAAGCGATTCAAATTATATAGCATGTACGTGAAACAAGAAAAAATAGGCAAAAAATTCAGAAGAATCGGAGGATCGAAATGGAGCGACATTTGAGCAAGCAAAACGGTGAAAATAGAAAGCCAAGCCAACGCAGATCCGAAGAGAGCGAGAGATTTACCAGTCTTCTGCCACCTATTTTTTGGGGATGGTTGTTTCCCTCATTTAATTAATTCACTGCCCCCAAATCGTCGTTTCGATTCAAAAAAAAAAAAAAAAAACAGAAAAAAGGAAAAAGAAAAAACAATAAAATTGGCAAAATGCAGTGTCCACCAAAAAGACAAAAAGTAAAAATAAAAAATAAAAAGAGACCCCACTTAAATGTGTATCCTTTTGTTGATCTTTGTTCCAGTTCCATTAATATATTATTTTGACTTTGTAGTCACGTGCACCAAGTCACCAACTAAAAGACGCACGAAAAACGCCCCCAGTGCTCCCCATTGAATAAATACTCTAGAAAGAAACGTCACTTGATACTGCGCCCCACCGCCAAGGGCCAAGGCCGTCCAACCAATCATATTTTTGAAACGGAATATGCGCGGGCAAAGTTGGCGAATTTTTTTTTAACCTAGGCGCTGCGCCCGCATATGATGGCTTCATTTCGCAAGAGCAGAAAAGAAGGGGAAAAACAAAAGGATTTATTAATAACAGAAATCTGCAGAGAATAACGCAGCAGTTGGGTCTGAAGACTGGTGTTGGCTTTTGCTTGGTAGTTAAAAATAGCGGAGATGAGAGAGGTTTTAAGCTCGTGGTTCTAGGGTTTTAGAGCATCTAGGGTTTCTACTTCTTTTATGTCAGTTTTCCCCCCTCCCGCCTTAGCTTTCCCTCGCTGCTGCATATTCGCCTTCCCCGGAGGGAGAAAGAGGGGCTCACCCCCTAAAACTTAACCCTAGAGGTTCCATCAGAACCCTCAATCCAATCCAAGCCAAGCCAAGCCAATCCATGGACAGATACCAGAGGGTGGAGAAGCCGCGGCCGGAGAAGGCCATCAATGAGAACGAGATCCGCATCACCACTCAGGGCCTCATCAGGAACTACATCAGCTATGCCACCTCTCTCCTTCAGGTCTCTCTCTCTCTCGATGTCGTCTTTCCATGATTTACTGTTTCTGATGCTGTCGGTCGGTGAATGGATGAATGATACTTGTATTTTTCTTGAAAATTTTCTTTGTTGCTTCTCTTTTAGGAATTCCGTGGTTAGTTTTTCTCAAGGGCCTTGCGATTCATGTGACTATTCTTGTTTCTTGTCGTTTTTGGTTAGTGAATGCGTTTCTATATGTCGATGTTTGATTACCGTTTGACGATTGGGAAATTCCAAGATTCATGCATTTTCGTTTGCCTGGGGTCCGTTTGCTCTATTTTTTGTGTGTTTTGTGGATGATACGTTGTGAAATGGAAACTCTTAAGATTACGGAAGTTGATTTTGTCTTGCTTCCGTGCATCTGCCTGCATTCTGAGCGGGTTGGCGGATGAACCTTGCCGTGGCTTGAGCAACTTTAGGCTATGGGTGGATGTTGAGTGATTGCTATGCATGTTAATCTGTCCATTCTCGTTATGCGACGTGTGGAGTGCATCAGGTTTCTTGGACATGTGTTGGCTAGGCTATGCTTGCGAACTCAATCCATTCTCTTCATATGGTGGTGGCCCATAGTTCTGATTTCTTTTGTCTGGCTGAGCTGTTCCGAATTCAGAATGCAGCAGTCTATGTGTTTTAGAATCTAGTGTATGGTCTGCAGTAAAAGATCTGAAGTCTCATGAATATAGTTATTGTGGTGATGATCATGGAATGATGTGTTGCACCATCAAGATTTTGCTTGCTATTGGCAAACTGATGGAAATGGTCAGTAGCGTGACCCATTGAACGAATCCTGTGGGCTGCGATTATGTGAGGGCTTTCCTTCGCTTAGTTGGACTGTGTATGAGGCTCTATTTTGGCACCTATCTTCTCCTTTTCATCTCAGTCAGTATACTTTGTGAATGGCTTGTCGCAATAGCATTTAGATGGAAACTGCCTGCTTTGGTCACTGTAATCTTCCATAGAGGATCCATCATTTTTGTGTCCATTAGTTGCTTTTGAGCTTTAGTGTGGTGTAATATCATGGCCCTTATCTGGAACAAAGAAGCAGCCAGAGTTGGCTTCTTTTTCTTCAAAAAGGGTGATACTTAGGTTCTAAACGCCAAGAAAATGCCCAAGATCTTTTTCCTTTTTCCTTTCTTTATTATATATATATATATATTTGTGAAGGGGCCAGTGAGGTTTGACATTTTATCCATGTGCAGAAGATGGATTTGCACTTTTTTTTGTGGGTTACTACACTGAAAAATAGAGTTGCATATTGAGCTTCCATTGATGGTCTTGTACTTGTAAATAAATATATATATATATATGTAAATTTCAATATGATTTTTTACCTTTACATTTAAGATTCCAAGTCAATGATTAATATCCACTTTACCTAGTTCTTTTGGCAGGAATCATTTTATCTATGAATCATGTGATATAAAATTAACAGAACGGTTGTCGTATGATTCAGTTACAATCTTCGGTACAGGGGTAATTGAAAAGATTTTGCATAGGGGTATTCTTGACAAACATTTACATCTTTGCTAACCTTGGTTTGGGCCCATACAAAAGATCTGAGCCAACTATTAGGGAAATTGCTGTATTCATTTGAACATTATTTCCCTGTTGTAATTTGAACATTCAAAAAGTCGATTCAAATTGTGGATACTGTTGGAGTGTATAAAAAGAAGAATCTGGAGCAAAATAGATGACTGATTTTAGGCATCTATCTTTAAACATATATGGGCAAATATCATGCACAACTGGTTGTTACTTAGTTGCTTTGACATTTTGAAGAATATATATTTTTAAAAAATCCGATCCATTTCCAATATTCTTCCATATATGATGGCAAAATTCACTTTGATGATTGGAAAAATGATCATATACAAGTGGTGGTTATTTAAGTAAGGAACAACCAGTTGCTTTTTATATTTAAAATATGTTTTTTTAATCCAAACCATTTACAATAATCTTCTACGTTAGAAGAATATTGTAAATGGTCATGTTAAAAACATTTATTTTAAATATAAAAGCAACCAGTTGTTACCGAGTAACAACCAGTTGTATATGGTTGTTACCCACTTAACACGTGCTAAATTTTTCTGAAATTTAGACTTTTAAATAGGTGTCATATTTCCAAGATCGTTGGTTCTGATTTTTTCTCTATGATCCATAGACAGTGACATGAAGGATATACCCTTCTATGCGGTACGCATGTCAGTGATGTATTTGGAAGAGCAGATAATGACTCTTTGAGTGATGCCTTGAAAGATTACTGTTAGACACTTATTAGATTGTCCAAGGTGCACGCCCTTGGGGCTTTAGCCCTATTATGTTATACATAATTAAGATGAATTGCTTGTGATGAATTTGAATTTATCCTTTTAGCTTATTCAACTTCAAGGAGAGGATTGAAGCTGCCACTGTGTGACCTTGTATATGCGATATTTTTCAAGAATTTTAATACTTTTTCAATTGTGTTGAAGTTATTTGTGTAATCGCTTTTGCAGCTAGCTGATATATTCTATTACATTTTTAAAATAAAATTCCTATCTTTTGATTGATTAATTTGTTTTTTGTCATGTTGATTTGTTTAGCTTAACAGATGATTAATTTACTTTGCATATTAACTTGTCCATGAGTGTCAAAACTGCCAGTGCTTTTGTGGCCTATCATTTCCTGCTCAAACTTCTCCTAACCAGAGGTTCTTTTTCACTGTTAGGTGGTGTTTTAACCATTATACATATGTTTAATTGATATGGGATGTGATTTTGGTAGTTTTTTTTTATCATATCAAAGAGAGCATTATTAGGCATGATATATCTAAGAATCATACCTTTGTTCCAAGAGAGGAATATGATCTGCATCCCAATAAGAGTTCAGTTATATATAAGTTGCCTTGAAATTTTATGCATTTGGCTCAGTTTGTTCTTGGACTTGGGTAAATTATGTTCAATATGACAACTCCAATGCAGGAATTCTGTTATTTTTTCTATGGTTCTGGTTAGTGATAATCTATGTGGAAACTTCACCGTGCCATTTAGTTGATTTGGTGGGAACTCAATTCAGGAAAAACGGGTGAGAGAGATCGTCTTGAAGGCAATGGGACAGGCAATTAGCAAGACGGTGGCTATTGCTGAGATTATAAAGGTTGGTTTGCCTTCAATGTGATGCATTTTGGGGCTTTCTGGCATTCTCAAAATCAATGTGGAATATTCTTCATGCTTTTTGTTTAAAAAACAGAAAAGGATTCCTGGCTTGCATCAAGACACTGCCATCAGTTCTACAAGCATTACTGATGTATGGGAACCTATCGAAGAGGGCCTTGTACCGTAAGCTTCTTGCTGCTGTTCCTTTTCCAGACTAAATTGTATTTTCCAATTCATACATGCAAGCAAATAAAATTTTGATTGCCCTTTAACCTAGAATCTGAATACTTCTTGCAGTTTGGAGATGACACGTCATGTTTCAATGATTTCAATCACCCTGTCTTCCAAAGAGCTTAACAAGACTTCCCCAGGGTATATTCAGTATTTCCTCAAACAAACAGCATCTCAAATTTTTTCCCCCTTTGGATTTTGAGCTTTAACATGAATTTCAATGGACCAAAAATTCTGTTTCGCTGTTGTATTTCAATAATCTCATCAAATTATTAGATGGCATTCTTTTTTTGGACAGGTACCAAGCTCCATCTTATGTTGAACAACCAAAAGCACAATATCAATATCAGCAGCAGCAGTCGTCACAGCCCATGCCACTACCACAGCGTCAACCCAAGCAAGCTCTTGCTCCTATCAATGGTCCTAATGAAGGTAATTTTTTCTACAAAATCTGACGTGCAAATACATGTAATACAGTTTGAAAAGGATACTATATCAGCTGTTTCTTATTACTAAGGTACCTTTCATTTATTTCAATCTCTTATTGTTGGGATTTTGTAGATTCATATGGTCAAGGGCGTGGTCGAGGTAATAGAGGAAGAGGAAGAGGTTGGGGCAAAGGAGGCTATGGTAACAATCAGGGATACAACAGTCAGGGGTATGGCAACAACCAAGGGTATGGCAACAATCAGGGTTATGGCAATAATCGAGGATATGGCAACAGCAATCAAGGTTATAGCAACAATAATCAAGGTTATGGCAACAACAATCAAGGTTATGGCAACAATCCGGGTTACGGAAACAATCAAGGTTATGGAAAAACTCAAGGCTATGGAAACAACCAAGCTTATAACCAAGGATATGGAAACAATCAAGGTATGATATATTTTCTTTGTTCTCTTCTATATCTTACTTGTTTTACTTTTTACATGTTCCTCTAGCATTGACTGTGTCATGGTTATCTGGGCTTCTTTGTATGTTATTTTTCTCTTTTAGATTGCATGCCATCTTCTTTTTTTCTTGGTTGACCAATCTTTAGATAAAGATTCCATTTTGTTTCATGTCGATATTGTTCCACTATATACTGGTCCAGAAGGCAATAAAGGGACGGATTTTTTAAGTTTATCCTGTTATATTCTTCCTTACTTGGCCATTGAGCAGCCTTTAGGCCTTTTTTTTTAAAGGAATAAAATGAACCAGTGCTTCTATACGGCCGTCTGCAAATCATCTGGTTTATTGGTGGCTGTATAGGATCCAGCCTCTAAAATGAAATAGTTTAACCTTGGTGGCCGTTTATTTTCCTTTCTACCATTCCTTTCCCATGCATGATCTCATTTTAAGTTTTATGAGTAATTGTCATCGGTCTTGAGGAACTTTCATTAGTCATTCATTGGTTTGGTGCACCAAAATTACATCTCTACTTGATACTGACAATTCTATCACTTTGAACTTCTTTGATAATCAAAGCTATTACATATTTACATGGATAATTTTTGATAATATTGGAAGGTTTGGGCTATCAGTTAATTTTAGTTTTTCTCCTCGTTCTTAGTATTAGTTGCGTATAGTGTGGTCTGACATCTACTGAATCATGTATTCTCCTGTCTGCTGAATGTTGTAGATGTTTTGTCATTATTATCTTGTGCTGAAATGTTCAATGCTAATTCATTCTGATTTGACATGGCTGTCATCATATAATTTTCTGCTTCATTGATAGCATAGTTTGAAACACTGGTCCTGAAGGTGCAATTACTCCTATTCTTGAGCAGAGAATGGTGGATATTATAACTGGAATCGTGGAGGTGGCAGAGGCGGACGTGGGAGAGGCTGGGGCTACCAAGGTTAGCACTTACCAGTTGTTTTGTGGATCAAAATGCCAGCCACTTGTATGTAAGCTCTTGCATGAGTTATGTGAATGCATATGTGGGAGTTAACCTTTCTACTTCCAGACATGGGCATGATTTAACAAAACCAATGTGAAACCGCATGGTGCACAAATTTACTGGACAATGCAGATCATGCATGTGCTCTTTTTTGATGAAATTTCTTTACTGGGATGCTTGTCTGTATGTAAGAAATCTATCCTATTACCTGGATTCTCTAGTTGGTGGTGCAATTCGAGTGTAAATTCTAAGTTGTGGAACATGGGATCATGATGTGAGATTTTACATTGTGTAGGATATTATGTGCCAGAAAGAAAGCTGTATTGTGATTTGGTGGGACCAATTAAGGATGTGGAGCTACTTGCCCGATCACATATGCATGATCCTTTTCTTGGTGCACATCCTTACAATTTCTGATATGGAACTCATTAGCTATAGCTGTAGAAAATTCTACCTAACAGGACCAGCATTGGTATCCTATAGGATGCTCGTCTCCTTTTCAAACTGTAATGTCTTTATGTAGCAGTTTATGGAATGCACAACAAAAATGCACAGTAATTCATCTCAAAGGGCATTTAATATGCTGCTTAACTGACATTGACATTGAATTCTGCAGGTGCAGGGTATGAGAGAGGCCGAGCAGGGGGTGGTGGGAGAGGTTATGGGCGAGGCAGAGGAAGGGCAGGAGGTGGGCGTGGGAGGGGTAACTAGGCTTTAGAGATGGACAGAGGAAACATCCTCAAAGGCGTGCATGGGTTTTTAGTAAGGGGGAATATGTTGAAGGAATATTGTGGATGTAGGGAAGCAATGGGTTTATTGTTTCTCTCTATTAGATTGTGGATGTGGGCAGGCTTTGTTTCTTCGTTTGATTGTTGGTAATTTTTCTATCCGCCAGAAATGAGTAGGTAGGGCAGAAATGTTATTCGTTCCATGTCTTGTCCTTCTTCGAACTTACCTCCCATGTATCTACATCCGATTTTCAGTGTATACCTTTGAAACCAATTTCTCCATCCATTTTACCAATTTTGGAGTTGATATAAAAGGGTTATGGATCAATAATCTAGCATACCTGCTGGACCATAGGTTCATTTACTTTATTAGATCTGATGGAAAACTCGCTGATCCAGAGATTCAACTGCTTTTGTGAGGCTTTTCTCGCTTCCGGTTATGGTGTGTTTTTTCGTATCTAAGCAATTATCAGTCGGATATTATGGGTCTCCATTTTTCTCTTCAAGGGTTTTATTATAGGTGGTGTGTATTTAATCGAGCGGACGTGACTGGTTCTGCCGCAGTTCATCCGGGTGTATTTTACTTATTTATTTTTTTGAAAATTGTTTTATATAATTGTTAATCTAGGTGTATTTAACATGTAAATTAGTTTTTATTATTTTTGGAGATTTTTAGATATTTATTTTTGATTTTTTAAAATCAGTGGCATTTTCGTAATTAATGAGATTTTTATTTTTGATTTTTTAAGATGAGTTGTATTTTTGTAATTAATTAATTACGAAAATGGTATTAATTTAAAAAATTAAAAATAAATATGTCTTTAGAAGTGATAAAAATTGATATATATGTTAAATATATTCAGATTCATAGTTATATAAAAAAAAAAGTTTCATAAAATAGTACTAAAAAATGAGTATTTGCAATCAGGTGGTGCACTTAAGCAATGTGCACTCGGGTGCATATTGTATCACAACTCTTAATCAAATACTAGTTTTTCTTTTTGGACAATGAATCAACACATTTGGCTGCATGTGACATTATCTCCTTGCAATCCATTTATTTTACTTAAAAGCCATCTGTTTTAGGATTTTATTCTATGCACATGGGTGCATTTAGCTTAGGTGTACTTGGGTGTAAATATTTATTTCTTAATAATATTTTTTGAAACTTTTTTATACAATTGTTAATCTAGGTGTATTGAACATGTGTATCAATTTTTATTAATTTTGAAAATTTTTAGATATTTATTTTTGGATTTTAAAAATTAGTGGCATTTTTAGTAAATTTAACGTGTATAAATTATTACCATTTTGGAAATTTTTATATATTTGTTTGAATTTTTAAAAGTTAGTGGTATTTTTTTAAAATTGATACATATGTTAAATATACTTAAATTAATAATTTTGTAAATTTTTTTTCAAAAACAACATATGAAAAATAGGCATTTACACTCGAGTGCACGAGATCAGTTTTCTTTATTTATCAGGGGAAGGTGTCTGGATTGCTGACAGCAGCCTTGAAGTCCTTGGCACCGCCCTCTGATCCACTTTGTTTATTAAATTAGAATCGAATTCACTCATTTTGTTTAGAATTATTTGTTTTATAATTGTATAGAAAATCATTTCATTCATACTTCTGTGAGGGCCACATTTTCTTAAAAATATTTACAGTCACATATAAAATATGAAAATCATTTAGATCCATTTACAAATTTATCCGATTATCCAAATAATTTATGGAATCGTCTATTGACAAAGGAATGTTTCAGATGGTGCAGATGTTAAATTAATACCTTTGTAATAGATCTATAAATTAACCAATTTTATTTCATTAACTTTGCACTTCTATTGCTTCTTATTAGATGAGGCCTTCCAAGATATTTAATTTGGGCGAACCTTGATTTCCTACTCAAAAACTAATTCTAAACGCAATGGATAGATGGAATCGTAATTTGATTATAAGTGTGGGCCTACAACACAGTGATCGCATTAAAATCTTTGGTGATGTTGGAAACCATAGAAGAATTCTCATTTTTTAGAAATGTATAATATCTATAGTAAGTTTTCCATACATATGATTGTTGGAATCATAAATAAATGCACACAAAATCTTTGATGATGTAGGAATTTTCCCTTTTTTTTTTTTTTAAAAAAAAGTGTGGGTTGTGATCTAGTGCTCGCGTGGGCACTGAGTCTTAATGCTCATGCTGACGTGACCCAATTGTTTTTATCTTTAAAATTTTTTTCCATCATATGTGAGCCCAAGCATGGACTTTCTATATATGAAATTTTACATTACGGGATTTTACTAATTTTTTGTTGAATTTTGAAAATGGAAAAATATGCATTTTTTCATGCGATTTTTCGAATCAGAAATATATGTATAGATAAGCATGATAAATTATTTAGATTTAGAAAAGAACATTTTAGATTAAAAATCTGTTAGGTGCCGGCTATATTGAATCATTGCCCTTTCTCTCCGTCCTTGTAAGGTAAAGGAGTGATCTTGATAGTTCGGGCTAAGCAAATGTCCCGCTTAGCCCATCTTATTACACTAAATTTTTTTAAATTTTTTTCATATATTTATTTATCTAAGTATATTGAATATAAAAATTAAGTTTTATCATTTTTGGACATGTGGATATATTTTTTTATGTTTTTAAATATATATATACAAATAAATGTTTAAAAATCTCAAAAAAATATATACACATATCCAAAAATAGTGAAACTTGATTTATATGTTAAATACACCCAGATAAATAAATGTACGGAGAAAAATAAAAAAAATTGTTGCAAATATATTTTTTAAGATGGGCTAAGCGGAACATTTGCTTAGCCCGAACGAATAGGATCACTCATCTGTAAAATAACTAATATTTTGTTTAAATAAGATTTATTGAGTCTGATAGTCAGCCCTGTAATAATTTTACTATACTGATTATCATATTTTTCATCAAGTATTATATTTTTACTAAAACGATGGATTTGAAGATTTGTAGACTAGACAAAGTGAATGACAGTCCCATAGCAAATTTACGGTGGTACAAAATTTGAAAGAAAAAACTGATTTTTCAATTTGCCACTCATATTAGGGTATGCTAGTCATATTAAGGGATGTGCTAGGGTGCAAAGAACTATGCCCGAGCTAGGCCAGTAGGCAATTAGAGTGACGGACAAAAAGTCTCACTTACGGTACGGGAGGTTTGGGCTTTGAGTTCCGCAGAGAGAACCTATCATCGTTTTTCCAAAACAATTGTCTCTGTAACTATTTCGTTAGACCTTTGCCCTTGGAGCTGACGTGGCGATGAGATTGAGTTGTACATAAATGAATAAAAAAATATATTCCTTAGATAGGGTGCAGGTACTGTACTTGATCCCCGTCATGGCCCCCACCTTATCATGAATTAAATCGAACACACTGAATATATTTAGAATTATTTATTTAACTAGAAAGTAATCTTATTTAGATCAAGAGTTCAGTATGACGTCATTTGAAAAATGGCGAAAGCCCACATAATTAAATTTTTTGATTTATATATCATTTTGAAAGTTCTATATTCAACATCTAAACCGTTTATAACTTTATTCATATATGGACTTCAAAGTATCATTAAATTTTGATGCACTTGTAAATGGATTTTAAGTATTTTTTCTTAATTTACATCTGTTTATAAATATTTTAAAGTTGGTGTGACTCATCCAAGAATTTGATTTAAATGATTTTTGGATAGAATCAATGATTCCCATTTGCAGCTAACTGCATTCTACTTAGGTAGCATATCTCTAAATGATTCCAATTTACAACGGACCCTGATATTATGCACCAGAGTACTTTCTTTTTAATTTTTTAAAATTTTTTATACAACGGTTAATCTAAGTGTTGTTAATATATATATATATATATATATATCAAGTTCTATCATATTCGGAGATCTATAGATTTTTTTTATTTTTGAAAACAAAGCATTATAGTCACTTAAAAATGACTAAAATGCTCCTATTTTAAAAATTCAAAAAATATCTACAAATATCTAAAAACAATAAAACTTATCTTATATTTCAAAATACTTAGATTAATAATTTTATAAAAAATTTTAAAAAATAAAAGTAAGTTAAATGCACCTGAGTGCACTGAAGCTAAGTGTGCTTGGGTACATTAAAAACCATTTATAATTACATTCATGTTAAAACTTGAAAATGTTATAATTGTATTGGCTTGAATCTAAATGAAGAAAATAAACCTTTTATATTTAATGCCATGAAATGTTAATATAAGATTTTCCTTATATAACACCAATAATTTTTGTTCTGGTGTTTGAACAAGCAATTATGGTCGCATCAGCCAGCTAAAATCTTTGGTGCAGGACTAGGAACCGAACTCACATCTCTTTTGTATAATATCTGATCTACTAGTCAAACTTAATCTTGACATGAAGATGACAGCGTTATTCGGTTTGCCCATGTTCAAAATATATTATTTAGCCGTCCCTTCCCTTCATTTGTCAAAAGTTTGATTTTCTTGATCCCACAGACAATCCTTTTCCTATGCTTATGGTGCTGTGGCACGGGTTTTAAATGATCTGGTTACGGCCGTTTGGAGCCTAATTTTAATCCCGATTATTTTAAAATTTTCAACTCTCGGTTTATTATTTATTTAAAAAATCTCAATCCTAATTAATTTATAATCCATCTAATAAATAGACTAAACAGGTTGTTAATGAATTGTATATTTGTGTTGTAAATAGGTCAAAAATAAATTAATTAAAAGTTTTTATAGCCATTAACAACTCAAAAACGTATTTTATTAGTTTAGAAATAAATACTTCAATATAAAAATTTCTTTCAAATTTTTGCCAATTCTAAAACAAGAAGAGTGCGACAGCAGAGAGAGGCAAAGGAGAGGAAAAATGAAATTTGAGTTAGGAATATATTTTATATACAACTGTGAATGGGTTGGAAATAAGTTAACAGCTTAAACGGGTTCAATGGATTATTAAATGGGTTGACGAGTTGTAAACATTCAACTCTAATATATTTACTTAATTAAGGTGAATTTAGGAAGTAATAAAATTTTTGATGAAAAATTTCGTGTAAAAGTTTTTCTAAATGAGAGAAATAATGTGATATGATAGAGGTAATGATGATGAATAAAAAGAAAAAAGTGAAAAATAGATAGGTTAGGTATACGAGTAGTTGTATAGAAGTAATTAAAAAGTAGAGTAGTTATATAGAAATACGTGAAAAAATAATTAAAAAATAAAGCAATTATGAAGAATGAAAAATTTTTGTTTAATAAGTTTTTGGTATTACTAAACACCCCCTTAATTAAATATTTGAATGAGTTATTGGATCATAATAGAGTTATTGAAAAATTTCAATTTCAACCCATGCTATAAATAGGTTGAACAGAAAGGTTAATGGGTTATCCCAATCCATGTACGCTCCTATGCTATGTTGTTCATATTCATGCCATTCAACTGGCCAATGCATTTCAGATCACCTAATTGTATGGAAAGGCGTGGTATTTCCAATATTCCTAAAAAATTCTCATTTTCAGCACAATATCTTATTTTTCAATATATAAGAATCTTATTTTTTTTCATTTTTAATACCAAATTTTCATTTTCGATATAAATTTTGGTTTCTTGGTAGACAACAATAACTCCTCATAAAATCTCTTTATCTAATTTCATGTCCCATTTCATCCAATGGAATGCTCCTGAACTGGCTCACCGATTGAGTTGAACATGGATTGCTAGACTAATATCAAACCATAGACGTATGATGTGTTTAATACACACAAATACATATAAAAAATATTTCTGTAGTGCTAGTATTATTAATATTTGAATTTTGTCAGCAATTTTTGGCCCGTTTGATGTTTAAATCTAGATCCAATCAGTTTATTGCATTTGAAATTATTTATTTAATTAGAAAACCAAATTCATAAAGTCAATACTTAACGCCCACGTTTAATAGAAATGCGAGCCTACAAAATCAATGTAAGACGGCGGTGCATGGAAGCGCTTTAACAGCCACTCTCTCTGTTGAAAAGGTCAAGCCTGCATCATCTATCCTGAGTATGTTTACCACTCCATCTTCCAACTTCCCTGTGCTAAGTGACTACTAGAGTTCTTTTCAGATCTATTAATTCATATCATCTAAAGTATTCTTTTAAAATTAGATGAATTTCTACATATATCCACGTATTTTATCCAAATTTTCTTTTATCCCTATGGATTTTCAAATATCCTCGTACCCACGAATTATACCTATTATTCCCCCCATACCGATGTTGTTGCTATCCATTTGCTATCGTTTGAATTTTTCGCGTTACTTATTATTTATATTAAATAAATCTCGAAACTACCCATGCATTTGCATATACATGAACGACAGTTTTGATCTTACCCGCGAAGGATATTGGAAACAGATGACTAGAAAAACGCTAATGAATCGTTGCTGAATGATAACACAAAATCCAGAGAGGAAGCACACGAATGCTGTGGCTGCGACAATCTTATACTCTGCAATAATCTTTCTGTGTTTTTGAAACCCTCTCCGTAATGATCTCTTTGAGTTTGAAAACCTTATGTTGACAAAGGATATACGCAAAGATGACCAGAAAAAATTGCACGCTGATAATTCTTGTGGTTTCTGCCACACATTTTGTCATGAGATGAGCTGTCTAGGGATTTGTCTGGGAAGTGATAATATTTTTGATAAAAAGTTTTTGATGTAAAATTTTTTAAAATTAATGAAAATGATGTGATATTATAAGGATAATGATGAGGAGTAAAAAGAATAAATTTAAAATAAATAAGCTAGTTATATGGATAGTTGTACAAAAATGATTGAATAGTAAAGTAGTTGTATAGAAATAAGTAAAGAAATAATTAAAAAATATGATAGTTGTGAAAAGTTTTGGGCTTAAATAAACACAAGGTGAAAATTCATTTTTACTATGACCATAAACGCCATTGCAACTGAGAGTTAACGTCCATAACTTTTTATTTTAACCGTGGCATAGACATGAGGGGATTAATGATTAAAATTCGTAAGTCCAAAAGGAATTTTTTAATATCTATGAGCATAAAAGAAATTTCGAGTAAAATAGGTAAGTATATTTGAAAATTCCTATTAAAATTACTGTTGTATATCACTCTCCCAGTAGCTACAGGTATTTTCTCGTGCTGGAAGAGGGGTGGAGGCAGGGTCTCGGAATTCCCATTCCTCATAAGCTGGTGAAATTGGACAAGCTTGCAATTGGGCAAATCATCGCAAAACTTCAGGCATAGTGCAGACATTCCCCAGAAGCTTCGTTGCAATACTGAAAGAGGGAAAGGGGCTAGGGTTTCTGCGGTCCTTCCAAACAAAAATCATAATGTCCTTAACAGAGGAGGCTTTTTTTTTTTTTTTTTTTTCCTCCTTTTTTGATGTTTAAACAGAGGAGGCTTTGCTTGCAAATAAACTCCGAATGCTAGAGATCTCTGAAGGTATGGTAGCAATGTTGGGTTCGAGCAACCGACCAACAGCAATTAGCACCGCGTGGTTGCCGAAACCATATAATAAAGAGGTTTCTAAAGCAACAATGCGCAGAGTGTGGAAGTTGCGGGGGAAAGGTAGAGTACGAGAAGCAGACGAGGACCTCTACATCTTTACTTTCAAATGGGAATCTGATCTAACAGTGGTGCTGCAGGGATGGCCGCGGCCATTTGACTGCCATCTAGTCCTCATGGAATATCTCAGCTCTCCAATCTGCCCAAAAAGTAGCCATTTATAAACAGAGGTGAAACTGTGGCTCATGAAATTCGAGTTCGTCTCAATCTCAATCTTAATTTTATTTTTAAAACCTTAATTCTAATCTTGACCTTTAACTTTATTTATTAGCCTAAATCTTAACTTTATCTTTGAAATTCAGACTCAAGTTATGTTTCGGGTTAGAATTTGAGTTGAAATTATTGTATACATTTGTTATCTATCTTATACTTATTTAACTTTAAATATATCATTAAAAAAATTAAAAATGATAATTTTTTATTTTCAATCAAAAATTCAAGAATACTTAAAAATGTAAAGTAGAAAAACCTCATTTAAATATTATCTTTATATTAAGTAGACTAAATAGCCGTTTCTTAAAAAAAAAGTAGACTAGTAAATTGTTTTGGAACTTGAAAAGATACATTATTTTCTTATTATGAATTTAATATTAATATTATAACCATATATATAAACATTAATATCTAATTATAAGAAAAATATTATAATGTCAATCATAATGAAAAAGTTCAACAATCATAGTACTAAGTCAAATAAGATTACAACAAATTTATTTCAATAGAATAAACATCTAACCACTAATATTATATTGAAACAACCAAATGATAACATTCTACATAAGCAGTTAAGTTACAATATCGAATAAAACATTTCAAGTTCTAAAAATAGTTTTTTTTTTTTTTTTGTCTTTAAACTGTTACTAAACCAAACTCTTTTTCCTAAAAAAATATAAAATATTATATTATATAATTAAACTTAAGGAGGATAATGCTTATGTATGGTATAAAATAAATATAATATATACGAAGAGAATGGTACTGAATTTATATGGAGTATAAAATAAATATAAAATATATCTGTTATATATAATTTGGGTTCGGGTTCAACTTAACCCGAGACCAAATTCTTTTCAATTCGGGTTCGGGTTAACCTGGAAAATTGGGCTCGGGTTGAACATCGGGCAATTGTAACACTACTTCAAATCGGGTTCGGTGGGGCGGGTTCGGGTGGAGCTTAGCTCAAGTTGCACCCTTATCTACAAAACCTAATATGGGTTCCAATAAGTGATATTCCCTACCTGTAAGAGAAGGAGGCAAATTGCAATTTGGTTAGGAAATCATTTTGTGACTCTTGGGAACTAAAAATTGAAGATCGTCCATAAGTCAAAGCAGAGCTAGATGTGAGACAACCCTAAGAAGAGTCATTTTTGCTAGAAACCAATAAAATCGAAAGCATTGGCTTAGATTTCATATGTGGGCTCTCGAACTATTATGCTAGTTGTGGTAGAATGTGACATATGTTAAAGGATTGTTCATACACCCGTAAGGAAATTAAGGAGATATAAGAAGATGAACTTCCATATGAGAGTTTTCTGTATGTAGGTTTTAAGCTAGAAGGTTACATAAGAGTAGCAGAAGCAACAGGATAAATCCGCTAGAAAGAGAAGGTGCAACTAGAGGTACAGCTTGGTGACACTATGTACTTGGGTGCACTTAGCCTCAGTACACCTGAGTGCTTTAATTCATTTTAAATTTTTTTTTATAAACTATTAATCTAAGTGTATTTAACATGTGCATCAATTTTTACTATTTTTAGAATATTTTAATTTTTTATTTTTATTTTTAAAAATCAGTGGCATTTTAGGTAACTCCACTGATTTTCAAAAATTAAAAATAAAATACTCCAAAAATGATAGAAATTGATATACATGTTAAATACATTTAGATTATAATTGCATAAAAAATTTTCAAAAATAAAAATTTTAAAAAATAAATTAAATTTATTCAAGTGCACTGAGGCTAAGTGCACACCTGCGGTAATGATACTCACCGGTAAACCCGTTGGGCACTAGGAGTGCAAGCCGGGAGGTTTCCCCTGTCAGGCACTAGAAAAAACTCAGTTTTGGTTTTTTTAAAAAGTACTTATTGCATATCAGTACCCGGTTTAACCCAACTGGAGCAATTTAGTACCGGGTTTAACTCTAGTACCAATCAAAAACCGGCTCGGTGTTTTCTTTGTGTTGAATTAATGAGGTCCGGTGCTGTTTCTGTTGCATTGATGTCGTTTGTATAGAATAAATAGAAAGGAAAAGTTGTAAAATTCCATGTCATCCATTTTTATCATGGATAAAAAAATCATCTCAATCATAGTATTGACGAGCTATATTTACTTTCGATATATTTATGAAAATTTTAAATTCATTCACTGATGCATTAAAATCGAATAATATTTTAAGACTCATTTATTCATATAAGAAAAATATTTTAGAACGTTTAATTGATAAAAGCACAACTTTGAAGTTGTTAATCTATTTTATTAATTGATTTTCCATATTTTCAAACTCATAATTCTGAAACTCAAAAAAAATAAAAAATTCATTATACTTTTTTTTAATCATTTTGCTATTGTATACTTGTACATATGCTTCTATATACCTTGCTTTTTTTAATTTTCAATTTCTATTTATAATATTTTTATTTTATAAATTTATTTTACAAATATCTTTATTTTTAGAAAATACAAATCAAATATGTTGCCATCACAAAATTGCCATAGCACATTATTTCTCCGACAATTCATCTCCACATATAAATTTTGAAAGTTTCATAAATGGGATAAAAAATCTATTCAACCCACTAAGAAAATTCAATAAAATATCACTTTGACCCATATTTTTAACATTACGAAATATGCCACAAAATCACTATTTTTAAATTTATTGCAAAAATTTTTCCTTATAATTATTTTAAATTTATCGTAAAAATATTCTCCATATAATTATTTTAAAATTTATTGGTATCAAGCAATGGTATAATCTCAGCCGTCTCCCAAGCCAAAATTTCTAAGCATGCTTAGAGTACGTTAGTACCAGGTTCAAGGCACATGACTACCGGCCAAAAATCTGCCCACCCAAAATACCCTCGGTCCCTCATAAAGCAAGTAGGCTTATACTTCGACACTCCGTGGCAATGGTACGGCTCCGTTGGTCACCATTTAAATTTCGGCATACCACTCTCATTCATTGCTCTCAAAATGCCTGTTGCATCCATCATCTTTTCTTTTAATTCACGGTGGTGGGAAGTAAAATTTAAGAAAAGTATTTTAAATCATTTAGATAAGGATTATGATTTAGTGCAATCCATGTGTCTATCCACCTCTTTGTGTTTTAATTTAATTTTTTAAATATTAGAACATTGAAAATATTCATACATGAGAATTTTGTTAATGATGCCGAAAATTATAGATATTATTTATATTAGATATTTATTTCTCAATTTTAATTGTTGTATATTAACTCTCAAAAGGTTGAATTTTTGAAATATATAAGTTTTCAATTAAAATGACTTTTAAAATTGTAACAAATAACTATTAACAAAGATAATAAATAGTTTAGATTTTTAAGATAAAATTTTAAAATAGAAAAGCAAAAGGAACGTGACCATGACTCCATGCACCTAGGTTTCATTAGATTATAACTCTTTAGATAATACGAAGCACAAGCCACCTATTGATGCATTTGAAATTTGAGAAAAAAGGTGGACAAATCTAATAAATTAATAAAAAAATGCTCCATTACAAATGAAAGTAAAGATTTCGAAATTAACTTAAAAATTAAGTTATTCCAAAACCCAGCTTGGGCAATTTTTGATTTTTGGAACATTTTTTTTTGAACTCGGCCTAGACTTGCTCTAACCTAGACTGGAATTGATGACATAGGGTACAGTATTATGTTCAACTCGGATTGAAATATACAGTGCTGGTAAAGGTACCAAGTTCGTGCTAGGTAAAACCAGCTCAGCTTACACATTTATTGGATATTCTAAAATGGGTAGGGTAAGTTCCTATTTTTATACTCATAGGGTAGAGTAGGTTCTAAGTTAAAAAATACTCGGATCAATTTGGGTAGGATAAGTTTAAAGGTCTAGGCACCTGAAACCGACCCAAATTAGTAATATATGTTTAACATAAATTTCATAAAATATCTTTTATAGTGAAATATATAAATATATAGAAACTTATTTAATTTATCAATTATTTAGTAAATTCAAGGAATATATTTCAAAAATTATATTACTATCATCTTGATTTTAAGTTTTTAAGCAAGACTTGTAATAAAGTTATAGTTTTCAAATATGATATAAAGATTATTTTAAAGAACTAATTTGGGATCCAAGCTAATATCGGTCCGAGCTTTAAAAATATAGTAGGGTATACTTAGATCTCACTCAACCTAAAATAAAATAGGGTAAGAGTTTTTGAAAATAGGGTAATGGTAAGGCTCAACTCCAAACTAAACTTACCCAACCCAAGTTGCATCCCTAGACATAACCAATGGAGGGTATGGAGAACTTAGGGTGCTAATAGATCATGATGGATGGGTTAGAGCTTAATCTTAATCCTAACCTATTTAAAAATTTTCAACCTTAATTCATTTATTAACCTATTTAAAAAAGTTCAACCCTAATCCATTAATAAATATGTTCGTGAGTTGCTAATGGGTTGTATTTGTTGCAAACAAGTCAAAATCAAACCGATTTAAAGTTGATTGTGTATTTTTATAATTGTTGTAATTAGTTGATCTATATTGATGAGATATATGTCATGACTAGATCTTTATCGTAAGATGAGTTTATATTCAACTATCTAGCACAAAAAAAAGACAACAACTCGATGAGATAGAGAGAGGACAGAGAGAGAAAAACAACAATAAAAATGGAAATGAGAGTAAGAGATGGAAAGAAAGACGGAGAAGAGAGAAGAGAGAAAAGGGTGGAAATAGGGCAAGAGATGAAGAAGGAAATGATCAGAGACGGAGAGAGAAGGTGGCTAATAGACAAGAAGAATCTTACCAGTCGTATTAAAAGGCGGCGACAAGGATGGTGATGGAAACGCCAAAACATGACAAAAAGAAAGACATTGTAGAGAAATAGACTGATTTAGGCAAATATAAAATCAGAAGAGGAAAAATAGATTTATAGTTCAGAAAATATATATTCTTATTAATGAGTTGTGAATGGATTGATGAGTTAAACAGGTTACTAAACTAGTTAGTAGGTTGTAAAATCTCAACCCTAATCCAGTTATTTATTTAAATGATTAAATGGGTTGGTAGATTATAAACCATTTATTCAAAATTTTTAACCCAAATCCATTTATAAACAAATTGGACGGGTGGGTTAACAGGTTAACCACGACCATTTACCCCTAATGAAGATCATGTAATGATGACGGATGATGACACAAGTGCAAAAAATATAAGAGTGGTAGAGATGGATATGGAGATCTAACCCACAGTAGTAAATGTAGTAATGTAGGAGGGGTTATTTGGTGGGTTAATTATTAGCACAAGCCTAATGATGAAGTCATCTACATGCATAAATGAAGGAGGGTAGCAACATAAGATTGAGATGAGAAAATCATTTTTACTGGTGAAAGGGGAGAAGTGTACGAAGGTCTTATTAACAACTAGATACCTTTTGAGGAGACAAGGGAGGATCTATAAAATTGATTAGGACCCCAAGGGCAATTATGGGGGTAACACAACAAGGAGATGAAGGAACATTGGGAGGATCTAATGGGGATGAGGTCAATTTGGAGAACAACCTAAGGGTGGCCAATCATGATAGAGGGGTCATTGAGAAACAATCTATAATAACCCCATAACCAAATCCCATAAAAGGGAAGAGAGTTCTTGGAGGTTTATAAGTTGGATCTCAGGTTAAAATGATATGACACATTTTAAAACTGTGTGACCGAGTTGTTAGGCTAAAATGGAGAATATCACACTATTGGACCCATAGCCCATCGGCTCAAGATAAGTTTTCTAAGTCCATGCATTACAAAAGGTATGAGAGTCGACCCTTTCTAGTAAATGTGGTGTACAGAGTTGGAGAGTTGGCCAAGTGGTTGGCTTGCATGAGTGTGCAAAGTATATGTAGATTGGAGGCCTAGAATTGAGTTGAGTTATATTCAAAGATGAACCAGACAGAAGCTAGTAGGCCTAGGATAGCTCATAACCGAATTCTACATCGAAAGGAGAAAGAGTTCCCGAAAGGTTTACAAGTGAGGCCTCAGGTTAAAATGGCGTGATGTATTTTGAAACTATGTGGCTAAGCTGCCATGCCAAAGCGAAGAATATCACATTATAGGACTCATAGCCCACAAACCCAGAACAAATTTTCTAAGTCCTTGCATTACATAGTCCCACTAGGCCCTTAATGTAGCTATAAATAAAGTAGGAACTAATTTTCCAAATTCTCTCGACTAATCAACATTAGAAAAATAAGAAGTTGAGTGAACAAGTAGGTCAAGTTCATACTATGAGGGTGGCCAAGCTAGTAGGGAGAGAAATCTCGAAAAGCATGGAAATTAGAAAAACTAAGAGGCAGATAGCTGGCAACTACCTAGATAATGAACGCAAGGGAGAAAAGGCAAAGGAGCAAAGGGCTATACAAGTTGATGAACCTATGGAGTCAAGTTATTGTAGTGCAGTGGCAAAGCAAATTAAGTAAGCTCTACGCAAATTAAATGCCCATCTTGGCTTGGAAACCCACGTATAATCCAACGCTGCAATTTTTTGATAACGAAGAAAGCTCTTTGTTTGATCTTTCTGTTAAAAATAAGATAGACATCACATGAAATGGTGTAGGTTAAAAGGAAGGTGATGTTTGATAGTTGTTTTGCTATAGACTGCAGGGGGCATATGAGAGGTTTAACTCTTTATGGTGCAATGATTGGCATGTCTCTATAAACACATTCATAGAAAATCATATTGATATAGAAATTTGTGACAAAGATTAGAAATAGTGGAGATTTACCAGTTTCTGTACCTAGAGACTCACATAAGAGTAGTGGCTCAGTCATTCACGCAAAGAGTTTCATTCAATATTTTGAATTAAATCAATTATGTGTTGTGAAGGTTACTAAAGTTAATACCTTTCAAGCAAAGAGTTTGATAAATTTTTTTATTTAGGCCACATAAATATGGATGTGATTCAATGCACCTAGGTATGTTAAAACTTAAGCGCACTAGGGTGAAATGCTTATTTTTTTTATAAATTTTTTAATCTAGATGTATTTAATATATAAATTAAGTTTTACCATTTTTGTAGATTTGTATATTTTTTTTGATTTTTTAACATAGAAGTTTTTAGTCATTTAAGTAATGAATACTATTATATAAATTGGATAGGATGTGTCCAATTTTGAGTAGCATTCAATACTTTTAATTAAATTAATTATATACAGTCCCGATTCTATGCAACCTTTTTCTATGCAACCTTCTCTATTTTTAAAATCTTGAGGGTCCATGAAAAATTCAATCTATCCATTGTATTTAGCATCATTTCTAGTATCTTGAAAAATCTTTTATTTTTTAAATTTCACTGTATATGAATCTCATCTATAAGTGTATAAAATCAACGTAATAAAATGGATTAATATTAAAATATCAATTTTAATGTAGTTTTTTCAATATCTAAACCATCTAAAATATCATACTATATGGATAAATGATTGTATAAAGTATTATTGCATTCTAATACATGTGTGAATAGATCTAAGCGGTTTTTATAATCTGCACATGAATATATATATATACATATATTGAGCAAATGTGGACCAAGTATATACTTGATTTGGAAGAAACTTGGTCTCTTAGATAAATAAATAATTTTGAATACAATAAATGGATTGAATTTTCCATCAATAATCAATATCTTGAAATTTGAGAGGGTTATATGGGTCAACTTCCGTGTAATCTGGTTACATAGAAACGAAGTCTAATTAGATATTGTGCAATTCGTCCAATTTTGACTAGCATTCAATATTTTTAGTTAAATTAATTATGTATTGTGGAGTTTATTAAACTTATACCTTTCAAACATAGAACTTGATACTTTTTATTTTTTTGAGTGAAGATACCTTTTTATTTAGCCCACATAAACATGTTTGTGATTCAATTTATCTAATGTGCATTGGAACTTAGTGCACTAGGGTGAAAAACTCATTTTTTTAAATTTTTTTATTAAGGTGTTAATCTAGATATATGCAGCATATGTATTAAGCTTTAATATTTTTGTAGATTCATACATATTTTTTTATTTTTAAGAGCATGGAGATTTTAGTGATTTCTAAATGGCTAAAATACTCCTATTTTTTTTAAAAAATATGTATACTTCTCTAAAAATGATATAATAAATTTAGCTTATAGATTAAATATACCTAAATTAGGAGTTTTATAAAAAATTTAAAAATAGTTTTTTTATTTGGGTGAACTTAAGTTTCAACGTCCATGGGTGAATTGAATCAAAATCTCATAAACATTTGATGTAACATATTGACACAATTCTATATATCTATATATATTCATATATATAGATATATTAGGATACTATTAGCTAACAAAATTGTAATGAAATTTGAGTTATATGGAATATTTTAAATTGAAGAAATTATATATCATAAAAATTCATTGATTTTACTATTCATTTAAATGGAGGATTTGATCTTTTTAGTCGGACCGCATTTGATTAGGTAAGTTGATAAAATTCTTTATCTCTATTTTTATACGTATTAGAATGCTGCAATAATTTATAAATTTAAAGTTATCATCCATTCCACTAATTATACTTAAAATTATATATATTAATATTTTACCAATTTTCATCCAAATCAAATATGTGAATGGGACTCATCTTAAAATAGTATAAAATTAGTATAATGAAATAATTTGATACAAATACCAATCTTAAAGTTGTATTTTCAATATTTAAATTGTCAAATTTTTTTTATAGATAAATGATTATATAAAGTATTATTATATTTTAATACATGCGGAGTCCATTTTGCAGCAGATTGCACATAAGATGATGGGTTTATTACTGCACCCTAATTATGGTGTAGTCTATAGCAAAGTGGGCCCTACACATACTAAAATGTAATAATAGTTTATACAATCATTTTTTCATATAAAAATTATACTTTAAACAATTTAGATGTTGCAAATATTACTTTAAACTTAATATTTACATTAAATTATTTTATTACGTTAATTTTGTACCCTTTTAAGATGGGCACGTACACATGTTAGATTTGGATGAAAATTGATATACTAAAAAAGTGAATAATTCTAAATACAATAGGTGAAGTAGATTTTTTATTCATAATCAAGTAAGCTCCATAATGCATGGACTGCATCGTAATTATGATGAAGTCCGAATGCACTTAAATAAATTCCTATAAAATAAGTAATTTTGTTAACCCAGGCTAAGCAAATGCTTTACTTAACCCACATAAAAAAACTCATTTAAAATATTTTTTAAAAATCTTATATTTAAAATCTCAAAAAAATATATACATATATTCAAAAAAAATAAAACTTGGTTTATATATTAAATACACTTACATAAATAAATGTATGAAGAAAAAAGCAAAAAAAACTATTTTAAACGAGTCTTTTGAAGTTGACTAAGCGAAACATTTGCTTAACCCGAGTTAACGGGATCATTTATCTCTTTATATATATATATATTAATTGTTTGTTGAAGTTCTCAAAAAGTATCCCATGAATGCCATGTAACTAAAATTGGATTCATGATCTAATTCTATATCTATGATATTTAGACCTTATATTTGGTGTGGGTAACATATGTTTGTTAATTACAATATGTTCAAACCATTTTTGAAAATTATGCATATGCATACTTTCATTATGTACATAACCTATTTGAGTAAGTCCTCAATGAACTTTCATGTTTCTATATTGCTAATATGGAATCTAGCAGCTAAATCTAGATTTTGTGATTTTTATTGCCTATAACCTATTTTAATAGTATATGTATATTAAATTAAAACGTGTGCCAAATGTTGGCATCCAAAATCTAAACTCTTCATCACAAATACTACGTGTTTGTTCAATTCTCAAAAAAGTTAAAATTTTCTTTAACATAAGCTTCTTAGCTTCTGTTTCTAAATGATCTAAGGTTGGTGTTTATTAAATGGAAGGTTACGACCTGGGGCTGGGTACTGGGAATTATAAAATTCATGCATGAAAGGAATATTTAAAAATCCGTGGGCAGAATATAAATTTTGAAGAAAATACGTGAGTATATTTAAAAATTTTCCTAGATTTTCCTATATATTAAAGCATATTTGTTATTATTATTCTAAATATAGCTATAAGTTTTATAGATATTTATAGATATGACTATATATTTATAAAAATAATAAATATTTTCAGCATATTTTCAAATACGATAATGTTATTAGCTTTGCCCTTGTCAAGATATCTTCCAATAATATCTAAATATAGAAAAAAAAAATTTGGTATATATGATTATCAAAATGTGAAGTTAAGAGTTTTGCATTCATATCTGTGTAGTTTTAGTAAAATTGCAAGCATATTATGATTTTTGAAGAAACCGCACATGCATCTCAAAATTTTTTTTTTGTTGATAGAAGAATTACTCTATCCCGACACTCTATCCCTTTGAAAAGGGTTCGGAGGAGAGTAATCCGTGCAATTCATTACCAAAAAATTTTCTATACAAAGTTTCCTTAAGACTACTTGGGGGGGATTTCCCCACCAAAATAGCTGATTTACATCAGAACAAGAAGCCACCTCGGCTAAGGAGTGAGCAACCTCGTTACCCTGCCTAAGAACATGGTGAATAGAGAGGTGGTCATAAGCAGCGAGGATAGATTTCAGAGATAACATGCCCCACTGGAGAGGATATCGTGCCTTCGCTGGATAGGTACTGGCAAAGTAGTAGAGAATCAGATTCAACCTGGACCTGGCTCAGCCTTAGTTGAAGCGCCCACTTGGTACCTAATAAAAACGCGTGAGCTTCCATGAGGAGCGGTTCCATCATGCCCGTCCATCTCCACCCCCTAGCAGCAATAAAACAACCCCTGGAATCCCTGATAATGGCTGCGAAACCAATAACACCCTTATCATCCAGGGCACGTGCGTCAACGTTCATCTTAAAAGCCCCCTCGGGCGGTTTAGTCCATCTGGCCACCAATGGAAGATCCAGAATACATGCCTGACCAAGGAGCTTGGCCCTTCGAAATTGTTCGTAATACTCACGGCACCAAGGTAGAAGCATATCAAAAGCCGGTGGGTCCCCATCTTCTCTCAACTTGTTCCTGAGAAACCAGACCCTCCAACAGAAAAGGATAAAGAAAGCCAGATCCTGCAATTGGTTCTTGAGGGACAGTGTACACAGCGTTTGAATAACTGAAGGCTGAGGAGAGCACAACCTAGCAGCAAAACGGCCAAACCTCGCAATATGAGGGCATCCCAAAAACAGATGGTCAGAGTTTTCTACCTCCCTCTTGCAAAACATGCAGGCAGTATCCACCTGAACACCCCTCGAAGATAAGTTCTGCAAGGTGGGAAGAACATTCCTTACCAGCCGCCAACCAAAAAACATCACTTTGCTGGGGAGGTTTGTCCTCCAGATGGCCCGAAAAAAGGACGAGAGGTTTTGGATATCCGTACTCGAAGTAAGCAGCTTGTAGGTGAACCTAACCGAGAATTGCCCGTTTGGTTCGTGGGCCAAGAAGATGCAGTCCTCCTCATTGCCCTGTGGAAGCGGAATGAGGCTAATCTCCTGCCAGCGAGCCTCGCCAACCGCATCCACAATTTTTTCCTTGATCCAGGATTTGGTTTCCCCATTGATGAAGTCAGACATGCATCTCATTGATTTGCTAAAAATCGCAAGTGTATTACTTCGATTACAAGCATGTTAATGAACATTAATGTTTTTTGAATCGAAGAAATTTCCTCTATGAAAAGGAAAATAAGATAATTAATTGAATATAGGAATTTATTAAATAAAAAGTATAAGAAAAAACTTTTAGAATATAAAAATTTATAATTTTTTTCTACAAACATTCCCTACATTAAATTGATTAATCGTTTTGTTAATCGGATTGAAGTTTTCTACCATAAATAGATTAAAAATTAAATTTTTAGCAATATGCTAGAAAATACCTTTAAAATATAAAATTTTTTAATTAGGCACATTTTTGTCGTTTCAATAAAATTTTTAAGGTCTATTAACTTGTCCTTAACGGAAGTAATACTTAAACAATTTCAGACAAACCACGTTGTATAGACACAATTTCCTTAAAATTTGTGATACGCTTATAATTTCAAAGTTATAACAATGTGCGGTCAAAATCATTCCTTATATATGTATGTGGAAGATGAGCTTAGGTTTTAGTTCGAAATATTTTCGTAAAAACACGTAGGGTATTAACATATTTGGAAATATGTAAAAATATATTCATATTTATTATTTATATAAATGATAAGTGATCCTGTTAGTTCGGGTCAAGTAAATGTCCCACTTAATCCACCTCAAAAGACTCATTAAAATTTTTTTTTTATCACTTGTTTATCTAAGTGTATTTAACGTACAAACCAAGTTTTACCTTTTTAGATATGTATATATATATTTTTTGAGATTTTTAAATATCTGTGTATATATGTGTTTAAAATACCCGTATATTTAAAAATCTTAAATATATATATATATATACATATCCAAAAATGATAAAACTTAGTTTATATTTTAAATACACTTAGATAAGCAAGCCTACAAAGAAAAAAAAAGTATTTTTAAATGGATCTTTTGAGGTGAGCTAATTGGAGCATTTATTTAGCCCGGGCTAATAGGATCATTCATCTTTATAAATATATTGTCATATTTATCATTTTTATAAATATATACTCATATATGGGAATACTGGTAAAATAGTTGAAATGAATACTTTATTATTTTTATAACAAATAGTTGTATTTGAAATATAAATCAAGTATATTAGATATATCACATATAGAATTTCACTTTTATTCAACCCACTTGGGTGAAATCACAACAATTTTAGCTAATCCTTATAATTGATAGAAAGCTATTTTATCAATTATAATATATTTTTAATGCATATGTATAATATATTTAAATATTTTTCATAATTTACACAATGAAAGTTTGTATAGTAAATAAAGTCGGTTGGTCTTTTTAGAGCCGGTCTAAAATTCGGTGATTTTTTATCAATTTAAAAATATATACTTTTATTTTTTAAATTTTTTTATAACCATGTTATTTTATTTATACTTAGGGTATGTTCGGCAATGGTTAAATTTTTTTATAACCATGTTATTTTCAATTTAAAACTTTTCACTTTCCACAACTATCATATTTTTAAATTATTTTGTTACATTTTCCTACACAACTAGCCTACTTTTCAGTCATTTCTACACAATTACCTACACAACTAATCTATCTATTTTAACTTTATCATCTTTAGTACTCGTCATTATCTCTATCATATCATATCATTTGACAATTTTTACTCTTCAAAATTTTTCATTAAAAGTTTTATCCATTCTCAAACACATCCTTAATTTATAAACTAAATTTTAAATATAAATAAAATATAATAAAATTAACTTTTTTATAAAAAGTTGAAAAAAATCTCAGGTCTGTGCAGATATCGCCTCGTAAATAAATTGCAGTGTATTTTCCCGCCTACTGAGAAATTTAGAAAATTGGGTTACACGACACCGTTTGGTGGACACGGAGGGGTAAAACCGCTGGAAGTAACTCCTTTATAAAGAAACCGGAAAAGTACTTGTGGACCCCAAAAGTGCCACGTGGCTGGATGTACGGACTGTAGGGCCGTTGAACCTCCCAAACGCGTAGAACGCACCTGGACGGTATTCCGTCCAGATTCGTCCTCCTTGTTCCTCGTTGCTTCCTGGTCATAGCTTGTGCGGGAGGAGAAGAAATGCAAACCAAATTCCATAGACAAAACTCGCCGTTTTTTTGGTGATTCGGAGGAGGAAGAAGGGATTGAGATGGAGATTGAGATATAGATGGAAGGAAGGAAGAAGAAAGCGGCGTGCGCGGGGCCGAGAAAGATGGAGCTGTATCACGTGATTCACAAAGTTCCAGCTGGAGATAGCCCGTACGTCCGAGCGAAGCATCTTCAGGTCAGCTACGTCTTCAATCTCTCCCTCCTCTTTCCTAGATTTTACCTGGATTCAAGTCGTTTCCGCCTTCGCTGGCTGTTGTTCTTCGGGGAACGTTGGAATTCATGTGGCAAGCGGTGCAATTTCAGCGCAGTCTTTGCTTTTATCGACTGCTTTTGGGTTTTCGTTTTAGAGGGATGAGATCTCGATTTTTTTTCTTTTTTTGAGGATAAAGAGATTTCGAACTTCTTTTAGAGAAATGATTTTATTTTCGCGGTAGATCGTCGTTGACTTAATCTGGATAATTCTTGTTGTTGTTGTTGTTTTGGTACCTTGGCGTTTTACTGGATGAATCGCAGAAATCGTTGTGTAAAGGAATGGATGCGGGGTTCTCTCTCTCTTTTTCTTCTTTTAAGAAATCATAGGATCTTTAAATGACGAAAATAGCCTGGAGATGGGGTGCCGGTTGAGGAGATGGGAAAAGACGGGGGGTTGTGATGCGTTAAAAGATGAGAAAAATAATATTGAAAATATAAATTTAAATTACGTTATTACGGGTGTGTTTGGTAATGAGTAAAAATTGTCAAGTTAAAAATTTTCAATTTAAAACTTTTCACTCTCTACAATTATCATATTTTTTTAATCATTTCTTCATATTTTTCTATACAACTATCTTATTTTTCATCATTTCTATACAATCATCCATAAAATTAACCTATTTATTTCAACTTTATTCTATTTACTCTTCATTATTACTTCTATTATATCACATAATTTGACAACTTTTACTCTTTATAATTTTTCATTAAAAGTTTTATCCATTCCCAAACACATCCTTTATTGAAAAATAAAAGATGATATTGATTCAGTTAATCGAAACTTAAATGCACTTATGATCAAAACTTGTTTTTAAAATTTTTTTGATATTTTTTTATAATTTTTATAATTTAGATGTATTTAACATATATATTAAGTTTTATTTTTTTTTGAAGATATATATTTTTTAATTTTTTAAAATGAGGAAGTTTTAGTCATTTTTAAATGACTAAAATATTTCTATTTTAAAAAAATTATATATGCATATCTTCAAAAATAATAAAATTTTTCTTATAAATTAAATGTACTTAAATTAATAATTGTATAAAAGATTTTTAAAAAATCTTTCGAAACTGCATATCTTCAAAAATAATAAAAATTTTCTTATAAATTAAATGTACTTAAATTAATAATTGTATAAAAGATTTTTAAAAAAACTTTTAAAAGTGAGTTTCGCATCCGTCCATTTAAGTTTTAGTAAACTCGGGTGCATTAAATCACTGCTCAAAGACTATAATGAGAATTAGAAATGTTGTTAAGGATAGAAATAAGTGATTCTTTTTTAAGTAGTGGATAATAACAAGACACAAATTAATTTCAATTGAAGGCATATCATCATGGAGCCCAATCCTATGCACCCGGGTGCATTCAGCCTCAATTGTACTACACCTATTTTTTTTTGAAAATTTTTTCATGAAGCTGTTAATAGAGGTTTATTTAACATATATATCAATTTTTACTATTTTTGGAGATTTTTAGATATTTTTTTTAGATTTTTAAAAATCAGTGACATTTTCATTAATTTAAAATTAACGAAAATGCCACTGATTTTTAAAAATCTAAAAAAAATATCTAAAAGTCTCCAAAAATAGTAAAAATTGATATATATGTTAAATAAATCTAGATTAACCTTTGTGTAAAAAAAATTTCAAAAAAAAAAAAAAAAAGGTGTAGTACACCCGGGTGCATTGAGGCTGAATGCACCCGGGTGCATAGGATTGCGTTCCTATCATCATCATAAGCATCCGAGTAGGAAACCTTGCAATTTATAAAGATGAATGTTGTCTTGTTCAGAATAAGAGGAGGGGAGAAGATCAATGATTCTCTCTCCCCTCTCTCTCCCTCCTTTTTTTTAAGGAGGAGAAATTACATAATAATAGGATTCTTCGAGTCGGGACTCCGGACTCCGGAGGCAATAGTTTGTCAATGTTGTGTTTATTTTATCAAGATAAAATTTGAGCCGTTCACAAAATGGCTAGTGTTTCATAGCGTAAATTAAATATTTGCCAATCTTCTGAACGTTAGCTCTTGTCAGTTCTATAGCCTGTTAATAGCTAACTCATCCTAAACAAATGAACTGGCCTAGTGGATATGTGATAGCTGAGCTGACTATGGGTTTGTATCGCCCAAAAAGCTTTTTGTAGAAAAGATTCCCATGCTTGTGCAGTTGTGCATATATCAATCACACTAGACGACAAAAGGTAGCGATGTGCTTTATTTTGACTTCATATTTTAAAATTGATGATTGTATAAAACTGGCAAATGGTGTGCAAGACAATTACTATCCGATCAAGTGGTGGTGGATCGTCATCTACAGATGGGGCCCACCGGCTGCTCATTTATTCATTTCTTGGCATCTCACCTCCCTGTGGAAATCCACTTCTGCCAAATTTGTTGCAAATTTATGAGTGTTCTGACTTCTGAGTGTTCTGACATGCTTCCCACCTTTCAAGAAAGGATCGTTTTAGACTTTTCCGATTCAGTTGTGTTTGAAAATAGATAAAAATTTTGATAAAAAAATATTGAAGATTAAAAGTTATTAAATGATATAATATGATATGATAAGAGTAATGATGAGTAGTAAAGATGATAAAGTTAAAATAGATATGTTAGTTATATGGATAGTTGTATAGAAATAATTGAAAAATAGAGTAGTCGTATGGGAAAATATGAAAAAATAATTAAAAAATATAGTAATTGCGGAGAGTGAAAATTTTATATTGAAAAATTTTACCTGATAATTTTTACCCATTGTCAAACACCCCCTCAAACTGATAAGTTATCTTAAATTTATTAGTTTTTTAAATCATTGCTTTGAATATTGTAGGCTGTTTCCTAATGCTTGGTTTCGGAACTCGTAAAAAAATGAGACATCTTGACTGCAAGCAAGTTTTCCCAAGATGCAAAATGGAAAGATATGGAACTTCATGCCCGGAACACAGGACTTTTATATCCTCCTTGAAACTAGACAGAAAATATCGGAAAAACTGTAGAGCTTCCTTTTTTGGAGACAAATCTGCAGACCTTTTTGTGTAGGTGAATTTTATACCCTCGTGGGAGCTATAAGCTGCTAAAAGTAGAAAACATTTTTAAACCACTAAAACCATTCAAATCAAATATAAATAAAATAATCCCTCATTTTCAGGACATAAATTTGAAAACTTTGTGTCGGTCACTTATTGATCAGGCAAGTTGTGGTGATTTTGTGGACTTCAATCGGTTCTTTCCACATTTAGTTGATGTCGGTATCTTGGCAAAAGCCCAAGCCAGTGGAATTCAGGTTGATCTGGGGTAGGTCAAACTGGTTGATTTATTTATTTGGCACTGAAATTCTTGCATAAGATGAAACAGACCCACCGATTCATCTCATGGGTGAATTTAATAAGCGCAGTCCATCTATAGAGATCGAGGTCTACTCTTGCGTTAAGTTGATCTGAATAGGTTTGGTTGGCCTATTACCTTACTAGACAGTAATTATTGCATAAGATGAAATAGGCTCGACTGTTAGGGTGTATTTTGTTGAGGGTAAAACTTTTTAATGAAAAGTTTTTGAGGTAAAAGTTATAGAAAATTATGTGATATGATAGGGGTAATGATGAGGTGTAAAGAGAATAAGGTTAAAATAAATAGGTTAGTTGTATGAATAATAGTGTAAAAATGATTGAAAAGTAGATAATTTGTATAAGAAAATATGAAAAAATAATTAAAAATAGGATAGTTATGGAGAGCAAAACATTTTTTATTGAAAAGTTTTAGTTGATATTTTTTTTAGCCCTGCAACCACACCCTTAATCTCCCGGGAGACTTAATAAGTGCGGTTCAGCTAGTTCAGGTATTAAACAGGCAATCATTTTTCTCACTGGTGACTTTAGGTGCAGTCGGGCTCATAGAAATTATTGAAAATTTTTCAATTACATTGCAGAATAATCTTCCAAAAATCTTAAAGGTCCAAATATTTATAAGGTCTGAAACAATTTGATAGCCATGAACTGTCTTCAAATATTGATCAGTGATCTCGCGTAATAAAATGCAAGATCATGAGACCGTTTTTTCTATTTTTCTACTTTGGTTTTATTTCCTGAGACTTTTGCTTTTATGTCATTTATTTTTCCCTGATTTGGTGCCCGAATTCTCGTCAGCTTGTAGAAAAGAACCCGGAAGCAGCTATTGTTTTCTTCTGGAAAGCAATAAATGCTGGGGACAGAGTTGACAGTGCACTGAAAGATATGGCTGTGGTGATGAAACAGCAAGGCAGGGCAGAGGAAGCCATCGAAGCAATCAACGCCTTTAGGGATCGCTGCTCTAAACAAGCTCAGGAATCCCTTGACAATGTTCTGGTTGACCTCTACAAAGTATGTATGGAGATTTTTCCCTTTTTCCCCCGTCGGATGGATTAAACAACTTCTTATAAATTTTTTAATGCTCTTTTGATTTTGATATTTTGACGATGATAGAAATGTGGCAAAATAGACCAGCAAATCGATCTTTTGAAGAGGAAGCTTTGGATGATATACCATGGTGATGTCTTCAATGGCAAGACCACCAAGACAGCTCGCTCTCATGGAAAAAAGTTCCAGGTCTCCATCAAGCAAGAAACTTCCAGGATATTGGTAATTATATCAAGATTTTGCTCTGCAATTTTGCTTTCTTTATTGGTCTTCAGTTATCCAATTCATTTTACGACGTGGTAAATCGACGCTTATTACTTTTGTACCCTGGACATTTTTTTGGTACCGGCTTTCATGTGTATGTAGTATTTCATTGCACGAGTAAATTGATTGATCTTGCAAGTAATGTGGATCCGTTGGTTGCCCTGGCAACAGGATCCTTTCTAGATTTCTCTCATTTTTATTTGGTCCAAAATTTTGAATCCAATTAACAGAGGAGCATGATTATATACATGGTGTATTTTAGGCTAAAATATAACATTCATTTATTTTATTTTGTTTTTACTTTTGTCTGATTTTTACTTCATAAATATGTTTTCTTAATTGTATTTAATCTATATATTAAGTTTTGCCATTTTCCACTGTTTTTACATATTTATTTTTTATTTTAAAAAATCATCAATTTTAGGAGCATTTAAGACATTTGTCACTCCTTAGAAAACTTGATTTTTTAAAAAATCAAAAATAAATATGTAAAAGTATTATCAACTAGAGAAACTTAATATATAGATTTAATGCAATCAGTAAAACATATTTATGAAGAAAAATCAGATAAAAGAAAATATAAAATGAAATAAATGAATGTTGTATTTTAGCCTAAAATACATCTTGATATATATAATCATACTCAATTAACAAAATGACTCACAGGTTTAAGAATAATAATGGGTCAAAAGCTTTGTCGCATTTATTTCAAATAATGTTGTACTGCTTATGAAAGCTGGTTGTATCCATCACCCACAAGACCATCATAATCTGTTGAAATGCTCTTATGTTCTGGGAATTTCTGTTTATTCATGAAAGCTTGCTCCCCTCGGAATGACCATTAGAATTACTGAAAGTAGGCAGTTTGTGTGAAACTGTGAATTGAATTTGACGAACATATTTGGCCAGTAGTTCAGGCAAAGTGATCTGCTATTTGCCTGAAGTCATGTGCATAAAACTCAAGTTTTAACAGAAAAAAAGTGCAAGATCTCTAAATTCCTTATAGCATGTTTTATTGATACGTCTAGTTCAGTGGTTCTGTCCATGCAAATTAATCAAATTTCCTGTAGCACCACACCCAATTATCACCTTCACCGGATTTTCCTTGGAAAACCTGTGTGTATTGGAAAGGTTGAGAAGCATTCATATTTAGGCAAATTGATTCCTTAATCTATAAACAAACCCGATTATCCTATACTCAAAAATCAGCCAAATTGCCGGAATGTCTTAAAAGATGACGGGAATTTGTACCCATTTTGCTTTAAGGTCTTGCTTTTCATGGTCAGAAGGATGCCTCATGCACAGCTGGAACCTTGGTAAATTTTTATATAGCCTATTTGGATCATTGAAGAAGACATATCCTTCCATTTTACTTATTTACCTACTACATCGACAAGAAATTAATTTATTCTAGTCGATCACTTTTTGTTTCCACGGCAGAACTTATTTCTATCATTGACTTTCTTTCTTTTTCAAGGAAGAAAAATCTTTATCATCCACTTTCTTTCTTTTTCAAGGGTGAAAATCTTTATCAACCACTTTCTTTATGAAGTTCCATCCCAACTAACATCATTCCCTTTCAGCACGAACAACCAAAGAAGCTCACATTGCAATTGTCTCGTGTGTTTCTGCATAATTTTTGAAAATTTACCATCTTTTCTCCCTTGGCGATTGATTCAGGGCAATCTAGCATGGGCATACATGCAACAACAGAACTATGCTGCCGCCGAGGTTGTATACCGAAAAGCACAAGCGATCGACCCGGATGCTAACAAGGCCTGCAACCTGGGGCTGTGCCTGATCAAGCAAGGCAGATATAACGAGGCACGGGACATCCTGGAGGATGTTCAGCTGGGCAGAATGACTGGTTCAGAAGATTGCAAGTCAGTGAGCCGAGCGGCAGAGTTGCTCCATGAACTGGAATCATCTTTGCAAGATTCCCCAGCAAGAACAGCAGCCGCAGCTTCCGCTTCAGCTGGTCTAAGCCTCGAGGAGGCAATCATAGAAGGGCTGGATATGCTGATGAGCGAGCAGGTGCCCTTTCGGTCTAGGAGGCTGCCCATCTTTGAAGAGATCACGCCAATGAGAGATCAGTTGGCTTGTTGATTTTTCTGTTTTTGATAGTGCGCTTTGGGAGGTTCGTGAAAGTCATTCGATAATATGGATGATGAGGAGACGGTCGGTTTTTGTAAATAGCAATTGTAGAAGCAGAGTTGGTTGGTTTGTAATTTTCAGAATGGTTGGTTGGTTGTTTTTTTCAGTAAATGTATTAAAAACAAATAAAATTTCAATAAGAAAAAGTGGTGATGCTCGATGGTCGGTTATAAACAAAAATTACCTATAAGATTGCTTAGATATTGTCTTAACCTTGTGTTCTTGACATTTGCATATATAACTTTTATCTTTGTGCAAAATGACCCCGTGGACAAACTGAGGGTTAAACGGCGTTTATGAAAATTGAAATCCCAAAAGACGCCCACGATAATGGCTAACGATGGCGATTGGGCGTCATGTGATTGATTTCCCGTCCGACAATGGCACGTGCGGGCCGTGCTTCAATGGGTCGCGATACCCGGATGCACGGGGCATCTGGGTTTTCCATGCACCGGGTTTAAATTTTTTTTTAATAAAACTGTTAGTCTCCGTGTATTTAATCTAGAGGTGTTTTTCAATGTACCTAGGTGAACTTAGCTTTATTTCATCTAGGTGTATTTAACTCATTTTGTTTTTTTTTTTTGAAATTTTTTTTATTTAAGTGTTGATCTAGGTACATCAATTTTTACCAATTTTAGATATTTTTAGATATTTTTTTATTTTTTAAAATCAGTTGCATTTTCGTAATTCATAAGTTATGAAATTGCCACTAATTTTAGAATATCCAAAAAAGTTTAAAAACATCTAAAATTGGTAAAAATTAATATACTTGCTAAATAAAATCAGATTAACACTTGCATAAAAAATTTAGAAAATATATAAAAAAAAGTTTTTACACCCGAGTGGAGTAGACCGGTGCTCTTTAATCTATGTGTGTGTTTGGCAATTGATAGAAAATGTCAAGTTAAAACTTTGTAATCCAAAACTTTTCACTCTCTACAACTATCATATTTTTTAATCATTTTTTCACATTTTTATATACAACTCCCCTACTTTTCAATCATTTCAAAACAACTATTCACACAACTAACTTATCTATTTTAACTTTATCCTCTTTACGACTCATCATTACCTCTATCATATTACATAATTTAACAATTTTTACCCTATAAAACTTTTCATCAAAAGTTTTATTCATTACCAAACACACTTTATATTAAGTTTGGAACTTTATCGCATGCACTAGGTGCATTTAGTTTCAATGCACCTGGGTGTAAATATTTTTTTTAAAATTTTTTTGAAATTTTTTTCACAAAAATGTTAATATAAGTGTATTTAATCTGTATATCAATTTTTATCATTTTTGAAGATTTTTAGATTTTTTTGGATTTTTAAAATTAGTGGCATTTTTCGTAATTTTATAAATTACGAAAATTCTACTGATTTTAAAAATCTAAAAAATATATCTAAAAATCTCTAAAAATGATAAAAATTGATATATATGTTAAATACCCATAAATTAACATTCATATATGAAAATTTTCAAAAGCAAATAAAAAAGGTTAAATACACTCGAGTGCACTAAAGCTAAATGCACACGGGTGCATGCGATAAGGGCCCATTCAGTTTTACTACTTTTGAAAATGTATATTTTTTAAAATTAAAAATTTTAATTCAACATTATTTATATTATTATGAAAATTCTCTCATTTGTTTATACTACCGTCTATGGGCCTCATCTACAAATAAGTAAAATCATGCAATAAAATAATATACTACTAAATATAAAAATTTAAGTAGTATTTTCGGCATCTAAACCATATAAAAATATCACTACTATGTGGATAAATGATACAATAGAATATTATTAAATTATTATATATATATATGTGAATAAATCTAAACGTTTCTTTAATTTACATATGAATATATTTATTTTTGAACAAATGCAACCTCTACACATATTTGATTTGGATGAAGCTTAATTTTATAGCAAAACAAATAATGTTAAATATAATAAATAGATTCAATTTTATATCAATCATCAACTCTTAAAAATGAAAGTGGTTATACAAAATCACTTCTATATTAACCTAACTAATCCTTTTTTGATATCTATGCATCATGATATCAATCATCAACTCTTAAAAATGAAGTGGTTACACAAAATCACTTCTATATTAACCTAACTAATCCTTTTTTGACATCTATGCATCATGATATCGTGACATTACAATGGAGCACATTCATACCCTCACACCATGAAGAAATTTTTTCCTATAAAGCTCCACCTAAGGGTGAAATTGTCAAACCCTACATCAAGGGGGAAATTCTAAAACCCATCACTTCAAGTAGACTAATTTGTAAAAACCTCTTTCCACCAAGAAGCAAGAAGAGAGGAGTCAAGCACCAACCAATCCATTCAATGACGATGGTGTTACCACTGCATCCGAGGTGCGGTGGCAATTTAGTTACATCTTTATTTAAATACTTTGGGAATGACAGACATATCACTTATTTTCAATAAATTACAACTGTGAAATTATAAGCCACTTTTGCTAATGCGACAAAAATTTTACAACCATTATTTCTATGAAAAGTTTTTTAAAAATGATAAAAATTTCTCTGTGAATAAAAACTTATTTATTTATTTATTTTTATGTAAAAGGACACCCTATCCTCTCTCCTCTACGTTCGAAGGGGAGGGTGGGATAGAAGAGTCCATGCAATTCATTGCCAAAAAATTGTCTGTACAAAGTTTTTCCAAAATAATCTGAGGTGGATTACCCCACCACACAAGACCACCCGTACTAGAAATAGAAACAAAGTCAGCTAAGGCATGAGCGACAGTGCTATCATGCCTTAGCACATGAAGAAGAGAAAAAAATGGGAAGGAAGATAAGAAAGATTTGATTTCCTCAATAGTTGCCCCGACTGGTGAAAGAATTGGCTCGTTCTTCTGAATATAATTAACAAGAAGTAGAGAATCAGTTTCGAACTGCACTTTCTCCAATTCTAGTCGAACTGCCCATTTGAGACCCAAGATAAGCGCAGTCGCCTCCATGCTGAGGGGTCCCATAGCGCCACTAAATCTCCATCCTTTAGCTCCCACGAACCTTCCGTTGGAGTCCTGAATATTGGCGGCACACCCCAGCGCATGGGTGTCATCATGTCTCCTTGCATCAACATTCAATTTGAGGTAGCCGCCAGGTGGTTTCGACCATCTGACCACTAAAGGTCTGTCCATCATCCCATCCAGAATAAGGAGTTTAGCTCTCTTGGTTTGCTCGAGGTAGTCGATACACCACTCAATGATGTTTCCGAAAGTTGGCGGTACCCCCCCTCCCTGAATTTGTTGCGCATGAACCATACCCGCCAGCAGAATGTGATGAGAAAGGCTAGTCTACCTTGCCTGTTAGATGAGGCCATGCATCGAAAAATATCCTGGATCGACCCCGAGTGAAAGGTAATTCTGGCTGCTTTCGAGAACGCCGCCCTAATGTGGTGACAGTCCATGAATAAATGAGTAGCGTCTTCCGTCTCCGATCTACAAAACAGACAATATGGATCAACATCAATGTTTCTCAGCGATAAGTTAAACCTGGTTGGGAGGGCATCTTTGAATAGTCTCCATCCAAAAATCATGATTTTGCTTGGGAGCTTCGTCTTCCAGATGGCCTTATACACTGCGAGGTTTGATTGGTTGGTCGTTGCCGCATTCAGCATTCTATAGGCAGACTTGACAGAAAAAAAGCCATTTGGTTCATGAATCCAGAATAACCGGTCCTCATCAGAAATGTTTGGTAGGGGAACATGACTAACTTGTCTCCAGGCCTCCTCCCCCGCGGCCGCCACGACCCTCTCCCTGATCCACCTGTGCTCAGCTTCATTTATAAAGTTCTTGACTTTCACATCATCCGGGATACCCCGCGGGAGGGGACCCGCAATGGGCAAACGGTCCTCCAACCATACATCCTTAAAGAATTTGACCCGCTTACCATTGCCAATACACCACCTGAATCCGGCCCGAATCATCTCCATTGCCTTCGTGATGCTCTTCCAGGTAAAGGAGTCAGAAGCTTTAGTTTTTGAACTCCATATATCGCCATAAGGAAAATATTTCTCCTTGAGAACCCTATAGCAGAGAGAATTTGTTTGCGAAATGAGGCAACAGACTTGCTTGCCAAGAAGAGCAATATTAAAGAGGTGTAACTCCCTGAATCCCAAGCCGCCCGATAGTTTAGATTTGCACATGTCCCTCCAAGCCACCCAACACATTTTCCGTTTGTTCTCCTTCTCCCCCCACCAAAATCTGCTAATCATCCTATTAATTTCATTACAGAATGCTTTTGGAAGCAAAAAGATGTTCATCGTGTATGTCGGAATTGCTTGGGCTACCGCTTTGATGAGGACCTCCTTCCCTCCCGAGGAGAGTAGCCTACCCTTCCATCCCTGAATTTTGTTCCAGATGCATTGCTTGAGTCCTTTGAACATGTGGTTTTTAGCTCTACCAAGCCAAGCTGGAAGCCCCAAATAGTGATCCAAGTTTTGACCCATAGTTCCGATCAGGCGGGTAAGTTCGCTTCTCACCGTGCTGCTAACATTTGGGCTAAAAAACAGAGCAGTCTTTTCAACATTTACCACTTGACCCGACGCCTCCGCATATTGTTAAAGAGTTGCTATGAGATTTTGGACATCCCGCCTCGTCGCCCTGATAAATACAATTGCATCATCCGCAAAAAGAAGGTGGGTGATAGGCGGTCCCCTAGGGTTTAGTTTGATGCCACTGATTCTTCCACCATTTGCCGCACATGCGATAAGAGCGGATAGGCCCTCGGCACATAAGATGAAAAGATAGGGAGATAACGGATCGCCTTGCCGTAAACCCCGCTGTGGTGTGAAGTATCTTGACTTGAAACCATTGACATTAACCCTGTATCTCACCGTTGAAATGCAACACATGATCCATCTAATCCACACTGGTCCAAAATTCATAGCTTCCATAATCTATTTTAAGAATTCCCACTCCACCCGGTCATACGCCTTGGACATATCAAGTTTGATAGTCATTTCTTGCTTCACGCCTTTCCTTTGCTCCTCATTGAGTGAATGACTTCGTATGTAACCAACATGTTATCAGATATTTGCCGCCCTGGGATGAAAGCACTCTGATGTTCATTGATGATATCATGGAGGCATAACTTTACTCTGTTTGCCAGAACTTTGGCCAAAATCTTATAAGCTACGTTGCAAAGGCTGATCGGACGGAAATTTGCCAGAGATTGAGCTCCGACCATTTTCGGAATCAGGACGATAGTAGTGGAGTTTTGCTTTTCAACCTGCCTGCATTGGCTCTCGAAATCCGATTGTTCCATGAATTGTTTGCACCAAAGAAAAACGTCCTGCCCCACCGTTTGCCAGTGTTTTTGAAAAAACCCCGCTGACATTCCATCTGGCCCCGGCGCTTTCGTTGGGCTCATAGACTTGACGGCCTTGGCTACTTCATCAAATTCGAGGGTTCTAGTCAGTGATGCATCTGCTGGTCCGAAATTTTTGATGATATAGTAGGGTTCAACCAGTCACATCTAGTTGAAACAGAAGAAGAAAACAGAGAAGAGAAGTGAGCCACAGTCATTTCCATCAACTCATCTTGATCACTGACCCATTGCCCATTGTGATCCATTAAGCCCTCAATGGTGTTGACCCTTCTACGATATGACGCCATATGGTGAAAGAACCTCGTGTTTCTGTCCCCCTCGTGAAGCCAATGGGTCTTTGCTCTTTGCCTCCACATCTGTTCCTCATCACCCAGAAGAAAATTTATTTGGGCCTTAGTGCAGTTTATAGCATCATCTCTATGGTCAGTGGGGTTCTGAGCCATTAGAGAAGCCAGCTCCCGTTGCTTTTGCTCAATAACTTTCCTTAGATTCCCCCGCTTCCGTCGGTTCCACTTTGAAAGTTCCGTACTGCATGAATTGATCATTCGATCGAGGGGAATCGGGCCGGAGAACCCAAGACACTGCTGCGAGGTCCATGCTTGATTGACGATCTGATGGGTCTCCTTATCTCTAGCCCAGAACAGTTCATATCGAAATTTCCTTGGGGGTATGCTTCTGCGTGTCAATGTGTTCAACACTAGCCATAGAGGACAATGGTCCGAATAGTTCACCGATAGATGGAAGATTTTCGCATGAGGGAATAAAGACAACCAGTTTGGCGTCGCCACTCCTTTGTCCAATCTGGCTTCTACCTGCTGAGAGCCCCTACGATTGTTGCTCCACGTCATAATTGGTCCCACGAAACCAATATCCGCCAAATCACACCTATCCAAGGCATTACAAAATGAGTCCATTTGTTGTTGGGGACAATTCCTCTGGCTGAGATATTCTTCTGGCCCCGTAACCTCATTGAAGTCGCCCATTACTATCCACGGGGATTCCGTCCTCTCACTTAACAATCTCAGAAGATGCCAAGTGTGGACCCTCAGATGCGATTCGGGATGACCATATAGACCTGTGAACCTCCACCCGTTAATCTCTGCATCGATGTGGTGATTTGAGTAGCTTTTAATTAAAACCGGAAAATCATTCTGCCATAGTAATGCGATCCCACCCCTCCTTTCCGTAGGGTCAACCGCAAGACAACAATCAAACTTGAGTTTGTGTCGAATTCCTTCAATTTTCCTTGTAGTCCTTTTCGTTTCAGAAAGAAATATCAAACTGGGATCTTTTTTCTTGACCAAGTCAAGGAGACAGCGAATTGCCCGTGGGTTCCCAAGCCCACGACAATTCCATGCCAAGAGAGATAGTTACTCGAGGTGGGCCTGAGGGTTACAACCATTACTTTTATGAAAATATCGTAAAAATCATTGTGGAAGAAATATATACTATTAAATAATCAAATATGTATCGAATATTCAGATAAAAATAAAAATGATCAATTTAATATATATGTACTAAATAAAAGTACAAGAAAATATTTTAAAATCCAAAAAATTTACTATTAAAAATTAATTTTTAAATATTCCTCACATAAAATAAATTTACTTTGTATCAATCATAATTTAAAAAATTTTCATGATAAATAAAATTTTAAAAAATTGTATCTAATACTAAAAATTGCAAGAAAGTACCTTAAATATTGAAATTTTATTTTTGCAAAAACCTAAAAATGCAAATTTTTTAAAAATTTCCTATCATATTTAGTTTTTGAAAATTCCCACTATACGTAATTTTAAAATTTAATTCTAACATTAAAATAGAAAATATCATAAAAACACAAAAAAATTATACGTTAAAAGTATTTTTCACATTAAATAGATTTATATCATGTATTTTAAAATTTAGAAATTTTCATAATGAATAATTTTAGAACTTAATTTCTAATATTATATAAGAATATTAAAGGAGCATATATTAAAATAAAAAAATATTTTTTGAAAATATTCTCGTATTAAATAGATTTATTTCTGTTTACCAGATTTTGAAAGTTCTTGATATAAATAATTTTAATATCCAGTTTCTAATATTGTAATAGAAAAATGCAACAAAATAACATAAATTACTGAAAATTTTATTTTTCGACTATGTTCTTCGCATTAAATAGAATCGTTTATTGTTTTCAAAAATGATTTGAAAATCAGTATGTAATATAATCACAGAAAAAATATAAAAAATATCGTAAAATATAAATGAATTATAAGTCTTGTCAATATTTCCTATATGGATCTATGTTGTGCGTTGGGGATTTTTAACAGCCAGCGTGTGGTCACTTCAACCCAAGCGTTACGCCCAATTGTAGGCAAAGTATGCAAGTAACTGTAATTTTTGATAATAAATGATACACCTGAAATTTTTTTGATTGGAATTTTTACAACATGATAACTGATAATACGATTAAGTATATTCATAAGCCTCACAGCATTAGAGGAAATATTTCTATAAACTTTCTATCTTAGGAGGAATTTTGTATAAAGATCCACACTGGTGGGAATTGTAAAATCTCCACAGTCCGATGGGACAATGAAAATTGCCCCACACAGGGTGGGCAGTAGCTTTCAACCCGTGCCCATTTGCAAATGTGGCATCGGATTGCCTGCAATTTAGCGTAAATCATGAGTGTGGAAACAAAATCTTTCTTTTGAAAATCAACAAAAATGCATGGAATATAGATACATAGGCTTGTCTTTTTGTTGTTGATTTTCGAAAATTGAAAATACAAAGAAAATTTTAAAATGTACCAAACTTCACGGATCACAAGATTTTAAGCCAAAGTGTTTATAAAATAAAACTAAATTTTTTTTGGACGGCCTATTAATGGCCCAGTTTACAAGGAGTTTTATGGAATCATTGGACATTTGTAAATTCCAAGCCCTTTCCAAAGGCGTGGTGGACGATCATAAATCATTATTGGCGATCCATAAAAAATATTATTTTTATACACGTCTTAGCCCCACTTAAATCTTAACCTACGAGAAATTCGATAATTCTTCAAATTTATTTAATATTTTTAAAAATCAATAAAATAGGCATGGATAGTTGGATACATGCGCCTATGCTCATTTATTGATTTTGAGAATAAAAAATCAAATTTGAAAATAATAAGTAAATAAATTCAAAATTTCCGGCATTCAGGGGGACCGAACACTAGTAAAAAAAATAGAAAAAAAAAATATTTTTGAGCTCGACCTTACAAGAAAGAAATGTTCCCTTTCCTTTGCACACAGCGTAACAAGTAACGTACCCTTTCCGACAGGGAAAATAACGGAGAAAATGACACATGCTGCTACGGAATAGACTTTCTTTTCAGTCAGCTTCCTCGTATTGTGCGCGCGCAAATTTTGCCCAAGAGCTTCGCGCTTTCCGTTATGCGTCTCTTGTGTTGGCCTTGCTTAGAACTACTGTGCGAATCTCTTCTCACAGCATAGCGAAAGGAAGAAGAAGAAGGAAAAGAGTCGGAGATTGGTGAGGATGAGCGGCCATGATTCCAAGTACACTGTTTGGTACGAGTTAAAACTTTTTGACGTGTTTTATGGCTTAGAAAACCGTCAACCATCAATTTTGAGTGGAGATATTGGCGCGTAATTAAACTGCACATCACGTCATCCGCGCGGGAGAAATAAAATGTGCGGTCGTTGAAGCCTGCTACTGCACTCACTGCAAACATGACTCTACCCCGGAAGGTACATAGAAGTGACGCTCCTCAAAAAAAAAATCTGAGAAGTTCAGCCTCTGCCCCCGATGACAAGCTTGAGTTGACGGATTTTTCCCTGGCCTGAAAAGTATTAGCAAAAGGGGTGAGTTTCCGTGGAATCCAAACAGCTAAGAAGGGAGAAATCCCAGAGCTCAAAGACGAGCTCATTTCCCAATACAAGGTCCACACAAACCCACGCCATTCCTCAGCTTGCAATTACCTATTAGCTCCCGACCATTTGTTAAATACCAGATGCTTTTAAATTAAAATTTTTCAATAATAAAACTTTTTACTTTCTACCATCATTCAACTTTTTAATTATTTTTCATTTTTTCATATACAATTATTTTATTTTTTAATCATTTCTATATAATTATTTGGACATCTAATCTATTTATTTAATTTTACTATTTATTCTTCGTTATCATCCTTATCATATCATATCATATATTTTTTCCCATTCGAAAAATTTTAACTGTAAAAAAGTTTTATCACTTTTCAAAAACGCTCTTAATATTTGAAATCGAAGAGGTTTAGCTACAAAAGACGATTTTTTTTTAGTGATAATTCTGGACATGCAGTATCATTTTTCTAGTTTATTATTATTTTTTGGGCTTCCTTCGGAGCAAAATGACTTTTGTTTCGATTTTCTGGAGGTTTCTCTGTTTTGATCGGACAGATGACTAGCTTTCCATCATTAGAATGTGCGTTCGAGATCGATTAGCTGGTTAGGCATGTCATGGATCAGTCATTGGCTAAACATTGCCACTTCTATATCTACATTGATCGTTTGCAGTTGGCTGCTGCTGCCATTTTTTTTTTTTTTTTATGTTGATAAGCTGATTGCTTATTTTCTTTTGAAATTACTCATTTTTGTGCTCATGATAAATGAACTGGAGAAGGTTCATTGGTGGGGATTGCTGACAAGAACAGGAGAAAATACTCTGCCTTCAATTATCGCCTTGATTGGAAGTAAGATTAGTATGACAACTGCTTAAAAGGTGTAAACTCATTGTTTTTGCTTCTTTTTTGGGGTCTATATCACATATGGTGCACCGAAACGGTCTAAAAAATATTTTAAAATAAATCTACAGACCCATCTAGATTTTGCCCCATATGAAATTAAATTTTTTTTTTTTTAAATTTTTTGGTATTTTTATTTTGAAAATCAACAAAAAGGGCAGAGACATAGGCACTGCCAAATTCACTTGGGACAACATCTAAGTGGGGCCTAGACACTTATAAAAAATAAAATATTTATTTGGACGTTCCGTAAATCGGCTATACGGAATTGCTGAATTTTTTTTTTTTTTTTGGTCATTTTCTATTTGGGATGAAAATCTGTCCTTATGCAGGAAAAGAAATTATAACCGATTGTACTTCCATAAGACATGAATTACGAGGACGTTATCATCAGTTCATTCCTCTCAAGAGTTAAAATCCTTGCTCCCAATTTGAATCTGATCCTTTCTGCTAATATACTAGAGAAGAGGAATGGTGTTGATACCCTCAAATTAATTAGTCACTGTAATCTGTATCCCTGTTGTAGGGAGTAAACACAAAGGAGATTTGCTATATGGAAAAGTGAGCGCATCAGCTCATGCCTTCTTTGCAATGAGAGGAGCCTGGTTTCTTTGGTAATGTTTCTAACATTCTGCCATCTGCTCACCTACTTAGCATAGATTTGAAATCACTTACCCGCTACTCCTGGATCAAGATTGCTCAAAGTGGCATCAATCATTTTGCTCTATCGAATAATTATTCATTATCTTTTTTCCTCAAGGATTTCCCAGTTGTGTTCTTTGCAAGCAGTTTTACATAATTACGTTTTTTTTACATCTAACATCATTCTTTGTCTCATGTCCCAGAAAGTTAGTATTGTGTGATTGAAAAAGATCTGTTCAAAATTTTTCTGTTATCCACATTTGCTACGAAATTTCCTTTCTGCAACACTTGCGATTAATGTTGGGGTGTTTTTTCATTGGACCATAGGTTTTTCTTCAAGGTATGATATCTTTTTTGTATGATACACTACACAAAGCTATTCCTGCGTGAATGCCAGGCTTCCATTGACTGATAGAAAAGATGCTTGTAGTGAAGAAAATGCCATTTTACAGCCAACATTAAGGCTGATAGAAATATTTTTTAGGACAAGAGAAAAGATGCCGTCAAAAAAGTAATTGCTGCAATGACTGTCTGGAAGGATGTTTCATCATTGTTCACTGATGTTGTCAACTGCATGCAAACAGAGAGCTTGGAATTAAAGAAACTCGTCTATCTTTACCTCATTAACTATGCCAAAAGCCAGCCTGACTTAGCTATGCTTGCTGTCAATACTTTTGTTAAGGTAAGTGCTTTGGTGTTGGGTACTTTGTTAAAAATTGGTTTGCATAAACTTTTTTATTTTCAGTATTATTGATTTGGCTGAATGGTATGCAAGTAATACCATCTAAAAAGTCGATTGTAGGAGAAGAGAAAGGGAGGGCTTTTTTCTGATGAGTGACATCTGTACAGTATGAAGGACAGTAGAGGAAGTCTTCTTACGAATGAACTAGTCTCTAACTCTACTTGCTTGCAATTGAGATCACAATAGTCTATGCAATGGGTTAACCAAATTTCCAGTATGCTACATCCTAAATATTATACTGGTGCTTGTTCTAGACAAGTAGCACTTTTAACATATTGGTGTGTTATAATTTGGCACCTTAATATCACAGTGGTGTTCATTCTAGTCCAGGTTTCCCTTTTCACAAATTTTAATTCTGTAGACGTGAATTTAGGACCTCATCTCACCTTGCCCTCATACCACACTACTCTTCCGAATACCAATTCAAGAAGAGAAGAAGATAACCTTCTACAAGAATCAAATCTCTTGTCAGGTGAAGATCCAAATTAGCAAAATAATTTTTGAGTGCAAGTGAACAGTGTTTAACTTACACATGCAACCATAACATTGTTATAGAACACGTGACGATTCGTCTACAAGCAAGAATGATGATGATTTTGTTCTTTTTTTCAACTATCAAACTATTCACAATTCATGGATGTGCCTGGTGGGTGATTTGGTAGCGTCATTCTCCTTCAATAACATATTTCCCTTCTAGGTATTTTTCTGTTGAATTCTTTTTCCAATGTCGTGATCACATACCTATAGCTTGGTGTTTTCTGAGGATTTTCTTCTAAAAGGCTGCAAATGTAGACCAATGTGGCAACCGAAACATCTGAAATTGTCATGGTCCCATTTGTTATGATTGTGGGAAAGATATGAATGACATGACATTATCATTTCCAGTACATCGGGAGGATAAAAGGTTAAATCCTGAGTCTTTGAAGTTGGAAACAACATTTGACCAGGCAAACTGCACTTATATCTGTCATTTAGGCCTTATGAGAAGGCTGTTGGATCATAATCCACTATGTAAAACTAGGGATGGACTCAAAATCTGGTCATTCTTATTTTGATTGAATTTGTCACATATTTCATACCAAAATTTGATTTACTGGAGGAAACTTTGACAATTCTAGCACCGGTAATACGATTTAAATGCTCATTATGCAACATGAGAACCCCCAATGGAGCATTAGCTTCCAATAATGGCATGGATTAATTGAAAAAAAAAAAATTGGTTACATCTCCAACTGCACCAATGAGTGTATTGCGGACTAAAAGCCTTAATTTTAAATTAGAAGGTATTCTTTACACCTGAAAGCACCATATTTACACAGATACCAGATTCATAACCTCATGTAGAATGAAATAGAATCGAATATGTGGAGAAAAAAAATATTATTGCAGTTTGGTTCAGTGGTAAAAGGCCCAGGCTCCATTAAGTGGACCTCGGTGTGACTTCTGAAATACTGTATGCTACACATAATATGGCTGTAGGCAGACCAGATGTCCACTTATACAACTGGCCTACAATGAATAACTTGGATTGGCTGTCAACCATTTTTGTTGGATGAGTGGATGATGATTCTATCTTCTAACTCTTAAAGCTTGATAAATTTTGTGATCCTCATGTAAAATTTTTTACCATATTTTACTGTGATCAAACATGTCTGTTTTTATGGCACTTGATTCTGAATTACTCTGTACAGGACTCACAAGATCCCAATCCCTTGATTCGTGCCTTGGCGGTGAGGACAATGGGCTGCATTCGTGTTGATAAAATCACAGAATATTTATGTGATCCTCTTCAAAGATGTCTCAAGGTCACTTTATCTTAAAAGTTATTTAAATGATCATGCCTCTCTCTGTTTACACATTCATATTCACACAAAATTGAGTCTTGCGTTTACCAGATTAATATGCTTGGATAAGATACTGATAAGAAATTTGATGCCAAGTTAGGCTGAGAATGTGATATAGCTAATAAACCAAAACAAAGATGAAAGATGGTGGACTAACACTAACCAAAATTGAAAGGTGGTGGCCAAGCTGTGTTGGCCAATTTTCCAATTTCTTGGTAAATATTGAAAATATTATTTTGTTCTAGGTAAATTTTGACGCTTTTTTCGACGTCTTTACTTGAATAAAAATTTCTTTTATATCTGGATTGCATCTGTCTCTTAATGTCTACTTTTTTCATGCTATGTGCCATCCTCTTTCCTGTGACCTGCTTTCTCACAGAGGCTTGACTTGTTTTCTGAAACCTCTATTGTCCAACATGTTCTTAATTCAAATAATATTACTTTGTAACAAAGGACACCTATGGGGATTTGACATGTTGTGGCCTCCTCATCTTTGGGGCCACATGTATTTGATTATGATCAAAATATCTATCAATAGTTAACAATACATTGTTGTATGATGCATTGTTAATCATGATTTGGGTGTTAAGTGAAGAAAAGCCATCTTAAGGATGTGGTTTGTTGGGGTCTCTAAAGTCAACTCATATGCATATCTAGCCGGTGTTCTTCTCGGCGACAATGATGTTTGTTATCCACTAGGGTCCTTGAGTCCTGGATCATTACTGCAGTTAGCTAGTTGACCTGCTTGCTGGATTATTCAGAGTGTTGGCCTTGTAACAATTGGAGGTCCAATGGCTTTTATCCTGGCAACCATCCAGGATATAATTTAGGAGGTGGTGGAATTCTTGTATATATCTTGGGAAATCAAACTGAAGGCAATGTCTTTATTGGAAATACAGTGTCTTGCCTAGAGGCTAGCTCCTTGACCTTTGTTCATAATATCCTGATAATGAGAAGGTTGCATGAAGGCTATTTTAGGTGGAGAGGAGAAAAGATAGATATTTTGAGTTGCAATATAGAATCATACATTTTCCAAACTCTTGTAAGGTTTTCTACATTTTCTTGACATTTCCTAGTTCTCCACCAATATTACCAAAATTTATTTCCCACGGGTGGGAACCAATTAAGATTTTAGACCAACTAACACCAAGAAAATCAAGAAAGACATTACGAATAGAATCCAAGAAAGATGATGGAGTGCTTCAGGAATGTTGGTCCCGAGTTGATGGCAAAACCCAAGAGGGAAGGGGTGAATTGGGTATTTAAAATTTATAACAGAAACTTAACCCCGGATTAATCTAGTCCCCTTAATGAAGAAATGAAATGGAAAACAATATAATGTAGAGAGCAGAAATATAAATCAAGCACACAGGATTTTTATAGTGGTTCGGGCAACCTCCCTACTCCACTCTTCCAAGCTTACACTCCTTGTGACTTGGGTTCCACTATTGTATTCTCTCAATACAATTAGAGCCACTGCTCTCTTCTAGATTCCAGCTCTAGGGGGCATCAACAAATCACAGCACAAGTAGGTGATGAGTTACACTCCAATCACACACTACTTTGCTTACACTTGATCTTAGTTCCTCAAACTAAATCAAGTTTAACACATACAAAAGAAACAATAAGAAAACTACACTTTACAGTTGTGTAGAAACAGTTTGGCGCAGAGAAGAACTTGTTGAATTGGCTTTGAATGATCAGTAGTTGAGCTCTTGCAGTTTGAAGCAAAGTTCTTCCTCTTTAATTGGCTTGATCTCTTTAAAGCTCTTGTAGATGGTAGTTATGCACACTTAATGATTCTCAGCTACTTCCCTCGTCCACCATGAATGCCTTTTATAATTTTGGAGGGAATCCGAACGTTAGAGGGTAGGTGGCGCGCATTTAATGCGCCAACGTTCGAATAAATTCCGACCGTTGCGACCCAAGTCGCATGTGGAGTCGACTTCGGATGCGACTTCGCCCAAGTCGCAGATGGAGTCGACTTTGGGTGCGACTTCGCTTCCCCGTCGCAACTTCAAGTTTCAGTCAGGGTCGACTTGGGCATCAACTTGACCCAAGTCGCAGGTGAAGTCGACTTCGGGTGCGACTTCACCTTGTCAGTTTCCAAGTCTGAGTATTGAGTCGACTTTGGCTTCCGACTTCAACTCAAGTCGATCATGGAGTCGACTTGGGTTGCGACTTGACTTGGTCTTTGCAAAATATGCTTTGTTCTTCATTTGATCTTCCTCTATCTTGCTTGGCTTGTTTCCTTTAATCATTTTCATTCTGAAATAATCCCTTATACTTGTAGATCTTGTTGATCTTGAAGTCCTTGTCTTTGGTTTATCTTGGATTGTCTTGAATCTTGTGATTCTTAGGAGAGCTTGAGTCCTGCTTGGTTGAATCATGCGCCTTGCTTTGCATTTGACTCAGTTGGTCTTTAAGACTTGATAGACTTGATTTGAAGTTGAAAATGAATCTTTTCTTTGAATTGAACTCATTTGACCTTTATCTTTGAATCCTTGGACTTGATAAACTTGATTTGATCTTCATCTTGAATCTTTGCTTTGAACTTGAGTGAGAGATTCTTTGAATAGGCTTTGAAACTGCATTTTTGAAGTCTGAACTTCTCAAGTCGCGGATGAAGTCGATTTTGTCTGCGACTTCACCCAAGTCGCACCTGGAGTCGACTTGGCCTGCGACTTGGGCAGCTTCGTGCCCCAAAATTCAGCTCTGGACAGTTTTTCATGATTGAAGTCGATAGCGAGGTCGACTTCGTTTGCGACTTGGGCTTTCTCAAGTCGATAGTTGAGTCGACTTTGGGATCGACTTCATCCTAAGTCGAAGTCCAAGTCGACTTGGGGATCGACTTGACTACTTAAGTTCCTTAAAACAAATGACAAACTCATTAGTCCTTTAAGTATACTCAAGTTAGTTGTTGTTAATCATTAAAACTCAATCTTTGGTCAATTTTATTTTGTTTTGAAGCATTGTTTCCAACAAGGAATTCTATGCAATCCAATCAAATTAAAAGAAACGTTTCATAAGATAGCGATTAGACCATGCATGCTCCATGGGCAAAAGATTGGGCAGTTAAAAAATAATATATATATGGAACGAGCGTAGTAGAAATGAGAATGTTAAAGTGGATGTATGGTAAAACAAAAATAAAATAAAATTAGGAGTGAAGTAATCCCAAATATCTAAAGGTGAAGCAATGGCTAATAAAATGAAGGCGAGTAGACTAATGTAGTTTAGCCTTGTTAAATGGAGGTCTGAAATGACACCAATTTTGAGAGTTGAGTTTATTCAAATAGAATTTAGTAAGAGAATGAGAGAAAGACTTAAAAAAACATGGATAGAAATAGTTAAACAAGATGAAAATGTTAGAGATTACTAAAAACCTGGTTCATGATTGTAAAGAATAATGCAACAAGATCCATGCAATTGACCCACATAAGTGGAAAAAGCTTATGATGAGGATGATGGGCGTGAAATATTTATCAAAACTGAAATCGTAAATGCTGTTTGAGTCTTCTCTTAGTTATTTCTGAAAATGTTTGCCACTTTTGATTACTAGGTTTTGCAATCTTGGTTCCTCATATCATGTTCTTTTCTTTTTTTTTTCTTTTTCCTTTTTTGAAATTCTTTTGTTTGTTTACTGACAGGATGATGATCCATATGTGAGGAAAACAGCATCCATGTTGCAAAACTCTATGAAATAAACGCTGAGCTAGTGGAGGAAAGAGGGTTTGTTGAGATCTTAAAGGATTTGATTTCTGACAACAATCCAATGGTAGTTGCAAATGCTGTTGCTGCACTTGCTGAGATGCAAGAGCACAGTAATCGACCAGTCCTTGAAGTTACAACTCATACAATATCAAAGCTCCTGACTGCTTTAAATGAGTGCAATGAGTACGACAAAAACTTTTTGTATTGTCCAAATATGCTATGAGATAATTTATTATAAAGAATTACTTTATAAACAAGAATACAGGTTATGTCCATGCATAGATTTTGTGATAGTGTTCTCTTCTGACCATATCTCCAAGTTAATATTCAGTGGCACTGCATAATAGGAATCATATAAATGAAGTCAAATAGTTGGGATGAGGCTTAAATAATGGTGACAGCAATAATACATCCTCTAATAATTTCTGGGTTTTGTCAGTATTAACCGTATTTGTTGTTAAAGGAGATACTTCCTGTCTGTTCTGGTTGAATTCTTTGTGGACTCTGCTTGGGTAAAACTAGAAACGCAAGATGTCATGGAGCAGCTTATTTAGAACCATCCAGGAAAATTTTTTAAACTATGCCTGGTCTAGCCAACAAAATTTTGTAATCCTACATTCCAAGACTTGTTTCATTACACCGTGGAAAACCTGAGTGGAGTTATGAGGCCAATATTTATAGATGACCTATGTGCTTGAGATGCTTAGGGTTTTGGTGTAGTTTCTTTGGACAATAAAGATATATTTGCTTATCTAAACTTAAGAAGATATGTCATCTAATATGTTGTGAGTTGTGTTTCAATGCATCAGGGTACAAAACTTCATTTTTTTAGTATATTTTTTAAAATTTTTTTTATAAGATTATTAATCTAGGTGTATTTAACTTATATATTAAGTTTTACTATTTTTGGAGATATACAAATATATATTTTTGATTTTTTGAAAATAGGGGTATTTTAGTTACTTAAAAATGTCTAAACTACCATTGTTTTTAAAAAATCAAAAAAATATATATGCACATATCCAAAAATATTAAAATTTGGCTTAAAGATTAAATGCACGTAGATTAACAATGTTATAAAAAATTTTCATAAAAATATATATAAAAAAAAGGTTTTGCATCCCGATGCATTGAAACATTCTCCAATATGTCAAGTTGTATATAGTTGGTAATGTATTATGTGATCAATGTTAGTTGTTTCTCACTATGTGGGGTTAGCTGCATGGATCATTTCTATCATTCTTTACGATCATGAGCTATGGTTTTAGTAATATTTAACCTTTTTATCCTATTTAATTATTTCTATCCATGTCGCCACTTGGATAACCATGTGGTTGATGTAAGTGTATAAAAGTGCATAGAGTAGGAGGTCTAGGGAACGAAATTGGTTAGAGGCACTTTCCTCATTGACGCCTCCACTAGAGTTGTCCTTCGTTAGTTGCCTAGTCATCCCAAGGGATGATATAATTAAAAAAATTATTTTTATCCATTTTTGGATCTTCATCTCATTCTCTTATTGTCTTCTATTTGAATAAACTCAACTCTCCTAACCAGCATCATTTCAAACCTCCAATCGACATGCCCAAACCACCTCGGTCTATTTTTTTTTAATTTTATTACCTATTGGCTCGCCTTCAAATTATCTTGAATTAATTTATTTCTAATTTAATTTTTTTTATTTTATCATTCATTCGCCTTAAGATTATCATTTCTACTAAACTCATTCTATGTACATGTTGTTTTTTAATTGCCCAACATTTTGTGCATAAAGCATAATTAATATAATTGCTATCTTATAATGTTTTCCTTTTAATTTAATTAGGACTCAATGGTCACATAAAAGATTCTCATTTCTACTATGCTCATTCTATATGCATGCTATTTTATAATTGTCAACTTTTTTCCCCTTAGAGTATACTTAGTTTAGTCGTTATCTTATAAAATTTTCCTTTTAATTTGATTAGAACTCAATGGTGACATAAAATTCGTTAAGCACCTTTTTCATTTCTTTTATCCTATTTGGATTCTATATATAATATTCTTCTCGATTTCTCCATTTTCTTGAATTGTTCATCCTAAATGCCGAAAATGATCAGTTTTTAGTACTACTTTCTAAAATCCTAATTGGTTCCTTATCTAGATGCTTATTATTATTATTATTATTAAACTTGCATTTCATATATTTAGCTTTTGTTTGATTTATTTTAAAACCATTAGATTCTAAAGCATTTTTCCACTTATTTATTTCAAGTTTACTCTCTCTTGTTTCATCTATTAGGATTACATCATCAACAAATAACATGTACCAAAGTACTTTTTTTCTGGTAAATGTCTAGTAAGTTTATCTATAACTAAAATGAAAGGGTAAAAACTTAAGGCTCAACTTTAATGCAAACCTATTACAATTTGAAAAATTCACTCATATCTTCACTCATGGTGCTTATATTTGTTGTAACCCCCTTATACATATCTCTAATAATATTAATATATCTATTAATAATTCTTTTCTTTTCTGACACGTCTATATTAATTTTCTTAGAACTGTATCATATACTTTTTCTAAATCAATAAAAAACTTGTGTAGGGCCTTTTTTTTCTCTCTATACTTCCAAATTATTGTCTAAGAGTCCATTTAGGAAGATGTAAAAGCAAAAGTGAGAAAGTAAGAGGAGAATTTTTTTTAAAAATAAAGTAAGAGAGTGAGATGATATAATAGGGATAATAAAATTAAGAGTAAGGACAATAAAATTAAGATAAATGGGTTAGTTGCATAGAAAGATTTAAAAAACGATCGAAACATAAAAATAATAATTGTAAAAAGTAGAGTAGTTAGTAAGATGTGAAATCATATAGAAGGTATATTAGAAGAAACAAATTTTTTTTTTTAACTTTTACCTAACATTAAACTGACCCTAAGTAAGAAGATAGCTTCAGTGGTTCGTTTATCTGACCTAAAACCAAATTAATTTTCAGAGACATTTGCTTCTTGTCTTACTCTTTTCGAGATTGGTAATGTATTATGTGGGGACCAATATAAAGTTTGAAACTTTAGGATTCAGGATGTGGGGACCAATATAAAGTTTAGAACTTTCAGATGAAGGATCTCTATAGATATATGACTTGGCAATGAGGTGTGCTTGGGGAAATAGGGATATGGTTGAAAAATATAGGAGTATCTCATAGAAGTGGATCACAATGCGTATGAAATTTTTAGAAGGATTTACAGTAGTACTTATTGAGCATTGATATTTCCCAGCAGATCTTCTTAAAGTATTTTATACCTCCTAATATAAGAATTAGATGTCAGCTATAGTTCTGTTGATTTTTCTTGTACAAATTATTCATGTTTTAATCTTTTTAATATAGATGAATAGTTTATGCTTTAAAATCTTTTACATGCTATTGACTAACTAATAAATAAAAAGCTATTACATGATTTAAATATTATAGTTCATATATGCAATTAAACATATGATAGTTGTAAATACTGTCATAACATTCCAAAGTGGAAAGATTATAGCAATGACTTAAATTAGAAAATCATATATATATGGATGCTATTCCGGTGCAGTGACGCTGCACCGAAACAACGGTGCAGTGGGCCCCAAATGGGCCCCACATGATCTACTCTACCCATTGTATTTAGAATAATGTATTCTATTACCACACCAATTTTCATCTCAATCAGATATGTATATGGGCCCCATCTGAAAATGGTACAAATCTAACATAATAATTTGATTGGGATGAAAATTGGTATGGTAATAGAATACATTATTCTAAATACAATGGGTGGAGTAGATCATGATTTCATGATCATGTGGGGCCCATTTTGGGCCCATTGCACCGCTGTTCCGGTGCAGTGATGCTGCACCGGAACAACCCTCTATATATATATGCATACGTATATGATAAGCCTTTGATATTCAAGAATAAAAATGACATAAATTCTTTAGAACTTATCTAAACCATGTATGAATTAAAATGATTTTAATCCCTACTTTCTCTACCCTCGAAACTCAAATGAATATTTGAAATATCCTGAATCCACTAAAAAGCTTGTTTTGATTTGCTTAACTACAGTGTTATAAAAAGATAGAGATGTAGAAGACAAAAATAGAAATTTGAAGTAAAAACAGGATCTTCCTTTGTAAATATATACCTGTATCATCAATGTGGTGCATATGGAAGCATATTATCTATATCAGCCAGTTTGCCTCGTTCTTTTCCCATGCCCACTGAAACAAGCCTAGATCATTAGGACTGGAACAGTTTGAATATTGAGATACTGGCTCTGTCATGTCTGATTATCTGATTTTCAGAACAATGATCATGCCTATTCCAATCACTGAGCAACCTGTGACCCCCTTGACAGTCTCTGTAAGATAATGTTGTTTTCTTTCATGATAGATTAATAGAAGTTGATTTGAAAAAGAATGAAGACTGTTGTTTTACCTGTCAATACCAAAATTTTGATAATTACTGTTCTGTATTCTCTTGGAGGATTTCTTAGTTGATTTTTGTGGGACATTGGATGATGCAACCAGTAGGGATGGGTGTTGGAGGATAATGGCGCGCCACAAAGACGAATGTTGTCAGTGAATGATAATGCATCAAATTATTCAGATTCTTTTGGAATCAATCAGTTATTGTTGTTTGACATTGAATTGTTCCAAACTTAGTGTACTCGAGGAGGAAAATTTCCACTAAATCTGTTTTGCATGAAAAGGCTAGTTTGTTGCATGAGGTAAACAACGGACAGAGGGAGCTGAAGTTTTACATTAGGAAAGGAGAGAGAGGTCCATGCCCATAAAGAAGTTGCATTTGGAAGACATTGTCAGCAGTTTATAAACTTCTATTTTCTACTGATTAGGTGTCTTTGTCTTTTTTAAAAAACTTATGCCACTTTTCTTCAGATTGTGAAATAGTTAGTTACTCCCATTAATATTAGAGGGTAAATTGTTGAAATTTTCTAATAAAATAACTCATGCGTTTCTTCAGTTTCTGCCGTTTCTGACGTTCACCGCGTTTTCACGCGTTTCAGGCGTTTCATTTGTTTTCTTTTAACGCTGATATGTTTCAGCCGTTTTCATTTTTTTTTATTTATTTAAAACGTTACATGGCACAACTATATATATGGGTATCAGCCTCCTCATTTGGTCTTGACCAGCAACAACCTGATTTGTATCTTCTTCGCCTTCCATTTTTCCTTGATCTCTTGAGTAGAAAAAGGAAGTCTTGTGAAATTTTTTATTTGTTCTCAAATTCCATTCTAAGTCTGTTATCTAGTTATCAAGTGTTTGGAATCTAGAACGAAGGCTGTTTCCATTCTAGATTAGGTACTCTCTTTGTATCCTGGGGGCAAATTGCTATAACTCTAAACAGCTGTGAGAGTGCAAATATTGCCTTAAGGAAAGTGATGACTGTAACACGCCTAGAGGAGTAAACTATTTTTGGTTTGCACAATTTCCACTTTCCTTAAATTTTCTCTTTATTTTAGTCTGTGTACCAACATTCTTAAGGCAATATTTAGTTCATTTTTTATTTTCCTAAATGGCCCCCCAATCTACCATTCCCATTACTAAGCCTGATATCCCAAGGTTGGATGCCTGTGTTGGCACCAACTTCAAAAGGTGGCAACAACAACTTCACCTCTACCTAACTCACTTTGGAGTTGTCTACGTTCTTACCAACCCAAAGCCTGAAGAAACCGCAGATGAGACACTGCAGCAGCAACGCAAAAGAATAAAGTGGGAGATGGACAACTACATCTGCAAAGGCCACATCGTCGAATCTCTATCAGACTCTCTCTTCAACGTATACCAGAAGGTGGACACGGCCAAAGAAATTTGGGACTCACTTCAGCACAAGTACAACACGGATGATGCCAGTATCAAGAAATTTCTTGTAAGTGATTTCCTTGAATACACTATGACTGACAATAAGCCAATCCTTGATCAAGTTCATGAGATCCAACATATCGTCAATCAACTTGAGTCTGAGGGCAGTAAGATAGATGAGTCCATTCTTGTAAGTACTATTATTGCAAAATTGCCACCTAGTTGGAATAACCACCGCAAGAATTTGAAACAAATGAAAGGTCTTATGAGTTTAGATGAACTTGCTCTTAACCTGCGTACTGAGAAAAAATCTAGACAAAGTGAAAAGAAAGACGAGCAAATTCAATCTAAAGCTCATGTGGTTGAATCTCAAAATCGGGTGACAATTAGCAATAATCAACCCTTTAGAAAATTTAACTTAAATACTAATAAAACTATTGCTAAGAAGAAAAAGGGACCTTGTTATTATTGCAAAAAGATGGGACATTTGAAAAGGGAGTGTAGGCTTCTCAAAAAGAAGAATAATACACAAAAGGGTCCTGAGGCACATTTGACTGAAGAAAATTTTGTTGCTATGATTTCTGAAATTTCTGCTGTGAGTGATGATCAGACCTGGTGGCTTGATTCTGGGGCTACTAGGCATGTATGCAAAGATAGAAATCAGTTTAAAACCTATGAATCTGGTAATAATGGAAATAATTTATTCATGGGTAACTCATCTACCGCCAAAGTGGTAAGGTCAGGGTCAGAGACTGTTATCCTGAAACTGACTTCTGAAAAATCACTCACTCTTACAAATGTGCTTCACGTACCAGAAATTCGCAAAAACTTGGTCTCGGTTAGCCTTCTTAGCAAATATGGTTTTAAATTAGTATTTGAGTCAGATCAAATTATTATTACAAAAGGAGGTATTTTTTTTGGGAAGGGTTATGTTGTAGACGGCATGTTTCGCCTGAACGTGAATAATGGATCATCTTCTTCTGCTTATATTGTTGATTTATTTTCTTTATGGCATGATAAACTAGGTCATGTTAATTTTAGAAGTATGGACACTATGATGAAATTAGGATTAATTCCTAGATCACCAAATGAATCAACTGATAAATGTAAAGTATGTGTTCAAACTAAAATTACTAAAAAGCCATTTCAAAAAGTAGAAAGAAATTCAGAATTATCGGGTTTAATTCATTCTGATATATGTGATATGGAAAATAACCTAACAAGAGGTGGTAAAAGATATTTTATAACATTTATAGATGATTTTAGTAAATATACTTATGTTTATTTGCTAAGAACTAAAGATGAAGCTTTAGAAAAATTCAAGTCTTATAAAGTTGAAGTTGAAAATCAACTTGGTAAAACCATTAAAACTCTAAAATCAGATAGAGGTGGTGAATATTTATCAAATGACTTTAATGATTTTTGTGAAAATGTTGGCATAATTCACCAAATAACAACCCCATATACACCTCAACAGAATGGAACGGCAGAAAGGAAAAATAGAACATTAGTTGAAATGATAAATTCAATGTTAATAAATGCAGATCTAAGTATAGGTTGGTGGGGTGAAGCTTTATTAATAGCTTGTCACATTCTTAACAGAATTCCACATAAGAAAACTAAAGTTACTCCTTATGAATTATGGAAAAATAAGGTACCTAATCTTAAATATTTAAGAGTTTGGGGTTGTAGAGCCTTAGTAAGATTACCTGATCCTAAAAGACCAAAATTAGGACAAAGAGGAATAGAATGCATATTTTTAGGGTATGCAATAAATAGTAAAGCCTACAGATTTGTAGTGGTAGAACCTAACAGTCCAATTCAACAAAATACCATTATTGAATCCAGAGATGCTGATTTTTATGAAAATACTTATAAAACTATTCCTAAGTTCAGTAATAATGATGAAGATTCCTCTTCTCAACCATTGGATAAATCTATAAGTAATGATTCTGCATTTGCAGATAAAACTATAGAAAATGATAGTGAAAATATGAGAAGAAGTAAAAGAGCAAGAAAAAATAGTTATAATCGCTTTGGGCCTGATTTTCAACTATACCTAGTAGAAGGATCCAGAGATAATATAAATGAGGAACACATGGTTGTTTTTCATACCGAAGAGGATCCAACTACTTATGACGAGGCCATGAAATCTCCAGATGTATCATACTGGAAAGAAGCCATCCAAGATGAAATGGATTCAATAATGGGAAATGGAACTTGGACATTAGTTGATTTACCACTAGGTTCTAAACCTATAGGTTGTAAATGGATTTTTAAAAAGAAATTAAAAGTTGATGGGTCAATTGATAAATTTAAAGCTAGGTTAGTAGCTAAGGGGTTTAGGCAAAAGGAAGGTATAAATTTCTTTGATACCTATGCTCCAGTAGCTAGAATTTCAACCATTAGATTATTAATGGCCCTAGCTTCTATCTATCACCTTGAAATTCATCAAATGGATGTAAAAACTGCATTTCTAAATGGAGATTTAGATGAGGAAATTTATATGGAACAACCTGAAGGATTTATAATACCTGGACAAGAAAAGAAAGTTTGCAAACTCATAAAATCATTATATAGTTTAAAACAAGCGCCTAAGCAATGGCATGAAAAATTTGATCAAGTTGTATTATCAAATGGGTATAAATTAAACCAATCAGACAAATGTGTTTATAGTAAATTTACTGCAAATAGAGGAGTTATTATATGTTTATATGTAGATGATATGCTCATTTTTGGGACTGACATTGATATTATTGAAGAAACTAAAAGTTTCCTGTCAGTTAATTTCGATATGAAAGATATGGGCAATGCAGATGTTATTCTTGGCATCAAGATTATCAGACATGGTAATGTATTTTCTCTTTCTCAATCGCATTATATTGAAAAGGTACTCAAGCGATTTAACCATTTTGACGCTGGCGTAGCCTCAACTCCTTTTGATCCCAGCATTAAGTTGTGTAAAAATGATGAACGATCTGTAGCCCAGCTTGAGTATGCTAAAGTAATTGGAAGTTTGATGTATGCCATGTATTGCACTCGACCAGATATTGCTTACGCTGTGGGTATACTAAGCAGGTTCACTAGTAATCCAGGATATACACATTGGAATGCAATTTATAGGGTATTAAAATATTTAAAAAAGACCATTGCTTATGGATTGCATTTCAATGGCGAACCCACTGTATTGGAAGGATACAGTGATGCAAGTTGGATTTCAGACACCAAGGAATCCATGTCTACTAGTGGTTGGATTTTTACCGTTGGAGGAGCTGCTATTTCTTGGGCTTCCAAAAAGCAAACCTGCATTACACATTCTACTATGGAATATGAATTCCTTGCTTTAGCCGCAGCAGGGAAAGAGGCAGAATGGCTTAGAAATTTATTAATTGAAATTCCCATTTGGCCTAAGCCGGTGCCTCCTATTTATTTGCATTGTGACAGCGAAGCAACTCTATCAAGGGCATACAATAAGACTTATAATGGTAAATCAAGACATATTGCATTGAGGCATAATTATGTAAGGCAATTGCTCCAAGATGGAGTGGTAAACATTGATTTTGTAAGATCAAGTGAAAATTTGGCAGACCCACTTACAAAAGGCCTTACTCGGAACGTGGTCTGGAAAACAGCAAGAGGGATGAGACTTAAATCCACATGTAATGAGTTGCAATGACTGAAACTCAACTCTAAACTTGTAACCCAGGTATAGAGTTCAATGAGCAAAGTATGTTATTTCGCAACTTGCAAGTACTGGTTATATTTATTTAATTTTGTATCCCTCAGGCAGTGCTTGGTTCTTGTAATGCATTTATGAGGATGAGTGTATTATACTCTTAATGGATCTAAAACCTTTGTGTTGGAGTATTTAATTACAGGGTACTCTAAATAGATCCACCTATATGAGTGTTGGAAGTGAGGCCGCTTCTGTTTCCAGAATGTGTGGGTTCACTTTGAGGTGCTCATGAAAATGGGATATTGACACATGGCCATAAAAGTGTCACCTTTATAAACACTTGATACAATTTGAAATCTTGTATGTGGGGTATTTCCGATCTATCAAATGGGGTCGACAGTTCAAAGCCCTGGCTACTAAACACCTCTCTAGTTCTTGAGATATTTTCACTAAACGAAGGTTCAAGTCTATCCGACACCTTTAATTATGTATGAGATTTCCTTGGCTTGAATGGAATTTATTTTATTTTGAAAATGGAAGGGGAATGTTGAAATTTTCTAATAAAATAACTCATGCGTTTCTTCAGTTTCTGCCGTTTCTGACGTTCACGCGTTTTCATGCGTTTCAGGAGTTTCATTTGTTTTCTTTTAACGCTGATACGTTTTCAGCCGGTTTCCTTTTTTTTTAGGGTTTTTCCTACATATACCCGTTACGTTTGACCATAATTCCAAATGTACCCACTACGTTTTTAAAATCCTTGATATACCCACTACGTTTGTACATAATCTCAAATATGCCTACTCCGTCACGGATGTGAGAAAACGACGTTAAAAAAATATGTAAAATTACTAAAACGCCCGTGATCAAAAGCTAAACTGAAAGGGGTGAATCACTGAACCGCGTTTAGCGTCGGCAAGTCTCTACATCAACGGTATCAATGGAACTCCCCTCTTCAAATTTCAATGAACAATCCGAGCATGGCAGCACTAAGAAATCTCAGAGATCCCAAATCAATGGTATCATCATCCATGTTCAGCGCTAACCCTTAATGCAGAAATCCGAAAACTCTATCTCCTCTGTTCCACCACCACCATCATACCTGCCAATTCTGTGCATCTTCACCATCTTCCTTTGATAGGGATGTGTTTCTACCCACTCAAGTCACCTTCTTCAACTACGGTGAGATGACGTTAGGTGTAGTCATTTATCACAAGGCAGCCATTGCGGCTTACTTTTACGACTTCCTCAACGGTGTAGGCGACGATAGCACATCAAGCCTAGAAAGAAATCCTCCGGCCTAGCTTCAATGTAGCAGCAAATTTTTTGAAGCATCCAAGATTTCGTGATGGGATTCCAAGAATGAATTCCAGTTCGGTGGCAATGTAGAGACGAGGAGGTTTGTGTTCAGTGCATCCAAGATTGCAGCTCTACGAAACAGAGCCGCTGCAGCAACCTCCTCCCAAACTCGCTTAGAAGTGTTGTCGGTGCTCATGTGGTGGTGCATGATGAGGGCGCGAGGCGACGCAAGTTTAGAAAGGACTTCGGTAATGTCATAGGCAGTGAAAACCACTCATTTGGGAATATTGTAAAAACTACCATTGTGATGCTTGAGCATAAAGAGTGGAATGCAGATGATGACGGTGACTTGAAACAATTGCTAGAAGCTAAAATAAGGTAAGCAATAAGGGAGCCAGATCATGATCTGATCTAAAACTATATGGATAAAATAGAGCCCAGTAGTATCTCAAGAGCTTGAAAGTTAAGCAAAGTATGGTGAAGGCGGGATGGATATCTTCATCGTCACTAGCTGGTGTCGATTTCCTTTTTGTGAGGCAGATTTTGGGTGCGGAAAACCACCTTGGATGAGCCAAGGATTAGCCCTTTTCGGCATTCCGTTCTTCTTTTAGAAATGTCATTGGGGCATGGATGGAAGCTTGGATTCGCCTGGGCAAGGAAGAGATGGCACGACTGCTACATGGCAACGTAGAGTTTGGAGAAGCCGAGGGTCGAAGCTTAGAAGGTGGTGGGTGTCGTCGTCAAGGAGTCCCTGGTGTTGCGGCGGTGGGAGAGGAAGGATTTTGTGCGACAATAGAACAATAGATGATGATAATTGATGAGGGTGGTAGAAATGGATTTTAATGGGAGAAGGGTGGCTACCGAACTTGTCATCGTCACCAATAGATGCATCAGTGGGATCAGTGATGGCAGAGCACCATACATTCGTATTCAATGTTCTGATGGTGCATTTGTGTTTATAGACCAAGGGTATTTTAAGAATTTAAGAAAATTAAACCTGGAATACAGCATGTTGTTCGTAAGTTAACTGACAGACATTGACGGAGTAGGCATATTTGAGATTATGTACAAACGTAGTGGGTATATCTAGGATTTTAAAAACGTAGTGAGTACATTTGGAATTATGGTCAAATGTAATGGGTATATTTGGGAAAAACCCTTTTTTTTATTTATTTAAAACGTTACATGGCACAACTATATATATGGGTATCAGCCTCCTCATTTGGTCGTGACCAGCAACAGCCTGATTTGTATCTTCTTTGCCTTCCATTTTTCCTTGATCTCTTGAGTAGAAAAAGGAAGTCTTGTGAAATTTTTTATTTGTTCTCAAATTCCATTCTAAGTCTGTTATCTAGTTATCAAGTGTTTGGAATCTAGAAGGAAGACTGTTTCCATTCTAGATTATCTTTGTATCCTGGGAGCAAATTGCTATAACTCTAAACAGCTGTGAGGGTGCAAATATTGCCTTAAGGAAAGTGACGACTGTAACACGCCTAGAGGAGTAACCTATTTTTGGTTTGCACAATTTCCACTTTCCTTAAATTTTCTCTTTATTTTAAGTCTGTGTACCAACATAAATATGTTTTTCTTGTTTTGAAGATTTAAATAAACAAAATTTATATTCATGGAGTTAAAATTGTAAAAACAACAAACTTAAGGGGGCAATTCACCTAAAAAAAAACTCCAATTAGCATTACTTGGACCGTTTCTTTGCTCTCTCATACATTTAAATAGTCCTGAATGATGATCATGTTCTACAGTTTTAATACCGACAGGGTGTAGCTAAAATACTTCTTTTAGCAGAACCTTTTCATGTTCAAGCAAGAAAAGGTCAGATATACTTTAAATACACTTTTTTTTTTTTTTGTTTTACAAACAAATAAGAAGAATTTTTTAAGGGTTAGTTTGGAAAAGGGGGAAAAAGATCCACAACATTTTCCCATACTTTCTACACCCATTACTTTTGAATCGTTCCCTGCTGCCCCCCATACCCACCCCCCACCCTCTTCCTAAACACACCTTCTGTATAAGAAAATTGGAAGACAAATATGTAAGACTTTTTAAAAATAGCAGATAGAAAGAAGGATGCATGTGTTTGGAGGCATTGGCAGTATTCAAGATTTTTGACGTGGTTGAAGTAGAGAAAAATTAAGCAATCACCATCTAGTACTTTCATATCTTTTTACATTGAGAGATTTCACTCCAGAAGAGGAATTCATGGAAAACACAACCAGAAGCTACAATCTTAAGAGAGAAAATTTGAAAATTTATTCATTGTAAACTCTTCTTTTGCAGTGGAGTGAAAACATTAAATGACTCTGAAGTCTAAATCATAGATCTTAAAATATAATTTTTCTGAGGGCTGATGAAGCAAAATCCACAAAATCCTCAACACAATAAGAAAACTAGATGCAAAAGAGTTAAACTTAACTATTCATTAGATGCCTTTCTTTTGAATTAGTTTTAACACTATTAGTTGAAATGTTGATTGTGTTTCTAGTGTTTTGCAGATGGGGTCAAGTCTTTATTCTGGATGCACTTTCAAGGTATAGAACAGCTGATGCTCGAGAAGCAGAGAATATAGTCGAACGAGTTACTCCACGATTGCAACATGCAAACTGTGCAGTTGTGCTCTCAGCTGTCAAGGTACGAGGATATTGGCTCTTGGTTCTTGCTAGATGATTAATTAAAGTCAGTTTTTAGGATTTGTTTAAGAAACACAAGTGATTCAAATTGATTATTTAGCATTTTGGCAAGCTCAAAAGTCAAGCTTCTGATTTTCAATGAGTCTGATCTAGCTAGCCTCAGTCAGTATGGGGTGTCTCCATTTTCCATGGACTTTAAAATTTCTGGTTTCTGGATGGGACGAGCACATCCAGCAACTAATACCTTTTCTTTTTATCTTTAGGGCCTTGAATTGGTAGATTTTCTCTCTCTTTTTTTTTGGGGTCTTATGAAACCTCTCTCCTGATTTTGTTTCCAAAGCTTTTGTTTATAATGCCCCAACCCAAACCCATTGCAAATTCGGCTAAGATAATTTTCCACGCACAGGATCTAAATGTTTTAACATGATAGATAAACCAAATAACTCTAAAATTTTGTTACTAACTAGATAAAACTATATTTGAAATATGCTTGGACAAACAAAAAATTTAGAACATTATTTCTGACAACTAACCCTACTAGAAAAATTCCTTTCTATTTCTCTGCTAAATTTGGAACTGGACTTTTGACTCTTAACTAGAGACCAGCAGAAACTCAACCAATTATTAGATGAGCTAAAATGCAGATTTTACAAACAGTATAAAACGTGTGGTCATATTGTACAAACACTTCAATTTGTTCGTCATCTCTTGTACCTAAGTCTACATATAACATCTGAACTTACTCTACAACATAGTGCGTTCATACTGAGTTGGTAGGATTTGCACCCTTCTGCACAAGAGTCTTCCTAATTTTCTTTTGAGTTATGCAACCTTTTGGGAAAATCAAGAATTCACATTTTGCTCTTTTGTTCTGATTTGCTCAGCTTATATACACCTTAATCTGGAACCTGAAATGACAAGCACCTATTGATGTCAACATGACAAAGATTTCAATAGCTATGAGGCAGCACTGCACAATTGGCAGCAAACAATGTTTTATAGAATGAGATAAATAGATTTGGGATCTCAAAATTCATCTGAATCATCATGATGATATGACATGGATGTCAGCTAGCCTAACTTCAGTCAATCTCCGTCAGTAGTAATGACCTGGTCTCATGCTTATGCAGTCTCTTGTTTATTTACTTATTTATTATTATTATTATTATTATTGTGTACTTATCAAGGAGTGAACTAGTTATAAGTCTTAATTATTGTGGAATCCTGACTGTATTTGCAACTTGTTCACTCTTAACTTAGTTTGCTGTCTTTTTCTTTTTATCTATGTGATTAATAGACTTAAAACTATTAGACGCTGAAACCTTTTGCCTTTTCTTAAGATCATGCTACAATATTTATGTCATTTATCGGTTATTGCAGATGATCCTTCTACAAATGGAGTTCATCAGTAGTACCAATGTTGTCCGAAACCTTTGCAAGAAAATGGCTCCTCCTTTGGTAACACTCCTCTCTTCAGAACCTGAGATACAGTATGTAGCTTTGCGAAACATCAATCTTATTGTACAGAGGCGACCAACGATTCTTGCTCATGAAATCAAGGTGAATCTTAACGAACAACTTAATCCTTAGTTTTTTAGTTCTAGAATTTAATAATTTTGACATGCTCTAAGTTACAAAGCCATAGAGGCATGGATTCAAATAACAGTCGTATCATATCCATATCAGCCATGTACGATACAAGATAGGGGGTGTTTCAACTAGGGTTTTGAAAAATTGGGTGTATCGGCTGATATGGCCCTGTATCAATTGTATTGGCCTATACAAGAGGTGTATCGGTCAGGATGTACTGGCCAGACGAATAAAATTATGAAAAATTCTAATTTTTTCAAACTTTTGCATATTTTTTTCCAAAATTTCTTCCTTTATCTACACTTATTTTCACAGTAATATTCATTTTTTTTCTTGCAACTAGGTGAATTTTTTCTTTATTTTTATACATTTTTTATTTTTTAGAAATCTAAATTTTTTAAAAATTATTCTAAAAGATAAGAAAAAGAAAACTTTTGTCGGTTAAATAAATAAGGGTATGGTAATATAATTGATTTTTTCTTGCAATTTAAGTAAATTTTGATTTTTTAATTTATAAAAATTTAAAATCTAGAAGTAAACTTCAACAACTCAAAATTTAAATTTTTTTTTTTTTTTGGGTTTTATCTTGAGTTCATGCAAATATATATTATTAGTGAATTGCGATCAATTGATTTATGATTTATTTTATTTTATTTTTACTTTAATCATATTTTATTTTGCCATATATTATGTTTGTTGAATTGTTAATGAGTTTATTGTCTAGTTTATGATTTCTTTTTTCATATAAAATTCATGCTATATACTATTGCCATAAACTACTTATATATAAGATAGACCAATGCACCATCTTATATATAGGGAAAATGTTACGTAATTAGATATTCTTGGATTTCTTAATTTTCTATTTTTTTTACATATTTTTTGAAGTTAAAAAAAAAATACTATCCGATACAGTCTGATACAATCTGATACCGACATGATACGCCCATATCGTATCATTTTTTAGATGTGGCCGATACACCACCCGATACTGATATTCTGAACCATGCACAGAGGATGCACTACACAGAAGTAATGATTGAACCTGCACTTATTCTTCCTCTCAGTCTGAATTAGTTAATGCAGGAAACAATGGATTGCTTTATGAAGCTCCCTTTACATGCTTCCTAGCCAACAGTTACTATGCATGCCAACTAAAACCGTGTATATGCATATTGCAACTGGAATTGATAATTTCATGTTTTCCTTTAGGTTTTTTTCTGCAACTACAACGATCCTATAGATGTGAAGATGGAAAAGTTAGAGACCATGATAAAGCTGGCTTCTGACAGGAATATAGACCAGGTAAAAGCCACTCCTTTGGCCAAATCAGAAAAAAAAAAAATAAAAAATTATGGTGTCCTATCATTTGCTATTGTTTCTGCATTATCGTACACTTAGATATTCAATATATTTTGATGCTTTGTTTGATTAAATTCCCTTTTTGGAACTAATGAGATAAATAAATAAGTCTCATAAAATTGAAAAAAACAACGCGCATTTTCAATATCCACATCTTCAATGAGCACTCTAAACCTGAATCTTATGCTTTTTGAAAGCAGAGAATTAAAACTCTCTGAGTTGATTGAGAACCATAGGGAAGGGCTTCCTTGAAAGAAGCACGAGTCAGTTCCGCTTCTATGGCCTCATCCATTTTCTCATCTTAGTAATTGATGGGAAATTCACTCAATTCATTGCATTTAACATTATTTATATTATCATGGACACCTCATCATTTATTTAGTATCATTGTGTATGAGCCCCATCTATAAATTTGTATAATCAACCTAATAAAACCGTTTGATGCTAAATTTCAATTTTAAAGTTTTATTTTCGACATCTAAACCATCTAAAATGTCACTACCATGGGGATAAATGATTCCATAAAGTATTGTTACATTCTAATGCATATGTAAACAAATCTAAGAATTTTTCATAATTTACCCATGAATATATGTGACACATACACATCTTTAATTTGGATGAAACTTGGTCTCCTAAGCAAACAAATGATGTTAAATACAGTGGATGATGTGGATTCCCTATCAAACAACAAGGTGGTAAGAATGGATGGGATTACATAAACCATTACATAGAAGCAAGACTCATCAATATATACCTTACTGGTGTTGTCTAGGTGGTGTTTTTATAATCTTTTTTAAATAGTCATTGTATTGTTGAAGAAATGGTATTTTATTTATTTTTAAGTTTAATAATAACAACTACAAGATTATTGATATTATCATATAGATTTAAATTTATTGCAAGAAAGTTACTGATATTATTATGTAGCCCTAGAATATTCGTTTGAATGAAACAATCCCATTTTAGACGGTTTGACATCCAGAGCTTTTTAAATCACTTTTAATATTTGTAACCACCATTTCCACATAGAATCGATACTTCAGAATGTCTGTTTGTGATTTACAGAGGAAAATTCCTGTTTTCAATACTAAATCCAAATTTGTTTAGTCCGACAGTCAGATGTTGTCAAAATAAGAAAATTGAAATATTTTTTTTCCAAATCATCATTATGAACTTTTACTTTTGAAATCATTTGTTTGCAACACATAATATACCATTCCTTTGCGTTATACAAATGTAAACAACATTCCCATTCCCTTCCACCACCCCCCCCCCCAACCACACACACACACACCCCAAAAACCCAAAAGAAAACGCCCAATATTAAATTGGAAAATCTAATAAATTATAGTGATGCTTCATTTCAAAGTTTTCATTCTTAGGTTTTTTGGGGAAAAAACCTAAATTGAATTTCTTTGCATGTGCCTTGTTTTACTTGTGATACAATAAAAAAGGTTTAGCTGTTTTATTATATGGATTGTTTAAAATTTTGCATATGTCTTGATGTCTATCCTAACTTATCATCTAGCTTCATTAAAAATTTCTTATATTGTTTCATCTTACCAATAAATTTCTAGATAGCTATGATTATATCTCTGAAAAATATCAGAAGTTTTTTCCCAGGTCATTGATAAATAGGTACTTATTGGCTTCACTAGAAATGGAACTGTAGTTGGAGTATTATAACTGGGAAACAATGTTCAAGCATCATAAGAATGCCAGCCAGACTTCGTATTGAATGATGCTTCATGGAAAATCAAAACAACTGCCAGAAGTAATCCTTTTCAAGAATATTGGCTCTCACCTTGCTAGGTTCTATTGGAGTTCAAGGAGTATGCCACAGAAGTAGATGTAGATTTTGTCAGAAAGGCTGTCCGTGCTATTGGTCGCTGTGCTATCAAGTTGGAGAGAGCAGCTGAACGGTGCATAAGTGTGTTGCTTGAACTAATAAAGATAAAAGTAAACTATGTTGTGCAAGAGTCCATTATAGTAATCAAGGACATTTTCAGACAGTATCCAAATACGTGAGTAGTTGACATTCAGCATAATATATTTGCTGAGCAGCGATACTCTTCTTTGTGATGGGATTTTAGCCTATCCCCTTCTTGTGTAGATTAAATAGGAATGATTAATCACAGACAATAGATATTGCAAATAATAAACAATCAAACCACGGGAAAAACACACCACAATTTTTACGTGGAAAACCCCTCTTTACCAAAGGGGAAAAACCACGGGACCCAGTCCAGGTAAATCTTCCACTATAAAATAATGGGATTACAATGCAATGTCTTCTCTAGTCAAAACTAGAGGATTTCATCATCACAATAAGGATGGATTTCAATACAGAAATTAATCAAGGGTGGATCTCACCAAATTGAGATGACGGCAGAATTTTCTCTCTAGCTGGAAGAGATGACTGCCGTAGAAACCTTGAGCATATGAGGATAAAATCCTCCTCCGTCCGTCGAAGCTGCTGATGCTGCTGCTCTGAAAAACTGAGACGGGAAAACTCTCTCTGACGAATATAATCGTCTCTGCTGTGAGGGCCGAGAAGAGAAGAGAGAGATGATATCTCTCTCTCACGCACGCGCCGAAAGCAGAGGCAAGAGGACAAAAGCAGGTAAGGAAATTTTCATATAAGCCAAAAGTGGTGGGGCCCCCACTTTGACTTCATGTGGGAGGAACCCACCTAATAAATCTCTCCCTTCCGACTACATGAAGGGATTCGCCATCCCAACGATTGAACGACAAACTTCAAGCTTCTCCCTTGGTAGAGCCTTCGTCAACATATCAGAGCCATTATAATCGGTATGGATTTTCTCAAGTTCAAACAACTTGTCATTAATAGCTTCTCTTATCCAATGATACCTCACATCAATGTGCTTTGATCTTGCATGAAAAGAAGAATTCTTACCAAGATGAATTGCGCTTTGACTATCACAAAATACTATATATCTCTGTTGTTTGAAGCCAAGCTCATGTAAAAACCTCTTCATCCACAACATTTCTTTGCATGCTTCAGTTGCTGCAATGAATTCTGCTTCGGTTGTAGAAAGTGCAACACATTTCTGTAGCCTTGATTGCCAAGCTACAGCTCCCCCTGCAAAAGTAATCAAGGAACCAGAGGTAGACTTTCGAGTGTCCACATCTCCTGCCATATCTGCATCTGTGTAGCCAATTAGTAATGGTTTCTCATTGCCAAAACAAAGTCTCAAACTGGAAGTACCTCGTAGATATCTCATAATCCACTTAACTGCATTCCAATGCTCTCTCCCAGGATTAGACAAGAACCGGCTAACAATACCAACTGCATAAGCTATGTCTGGTCTTGTACATACCATTGCATACATTAAACTTCCCACAGCTGAAGCATATGGAACCCTTTCCATGTCTTTCTTCTCTGCATCTGTAGAGGGACACTGCTCAATGTTTAGCTTAAAATGAGTAGCAAGAGGAGAGTTAACCGCTTTAGCTTTGTCCATGTTGAACCTCTGAAGTACTTTCTCGATGTAGTTCTCCTGTGACAGATATAGCTTCTTGGCATTCCTCTCACGATGAATGTTTATGCCAAGAATTTGCTTTGCCGGCCCTAAATCCTTCATAGCAAAAATTTGACTTAGTTGCGTCTTCAACCTATCAATCCTTGAAGAATTGTTTCCAACAATCAACATATCATCGACATAAAGCAATAGTATAATAATATCATCATCAGAGAATTTCTGCACAAAGACACAATGATCAGAAGTTGTTTTTCGATAGCCATGTTTCTCCATAACTGACTCAAACTTCTTATACCATTGTCTTGGTGCTTGCTTCAAGCCATAGAGGCTTTTTCTCAGCTTGCACACATAGTCCTCTTTTCCTTTTACCATGAAACCCTCTGGCTGCTCCATATAAATTTTCTTGTCTAGTTCACCATGAAGAAAAGCAGTCTTTACATCCATTTGTTCAATCTCCAAATCAAGACTAGCTGCTAGACCCAAAACCACACGAATAGATGACATTTTAACAACTGGAGAAAAAATCTCATCAAAATCAATACCTTTCTTTTGATTGAATCCCTTGACGACCAATCTAGCTTTGTATCGAGGTTGTGTGGTAACTTGTTCTTGCTTCACTCTGTATACCCACTTGTTCTTCAAAGCTCTTTTGCCCATAGGCAACTTTACCAACTCAAATGTATGATTTTCATGCAGTGACTTCATCTCATCTCGCATGGCTTCAACCCACTCCTTCTTATGTTCATCTTTTATGGCTTCTGAATAACATTCGGGCTCTCCCCCGTCAGTCAATAACACATATTCATCAACAGAATATCGTGTAGAAGGATGGCGATCTCTAGTAGACCTCCTGAGTGGAACATCTGGTGGAACTTCTGGTACTGGTGACTGCTCAACAATGTCATCATTAATCTCAACCTGTGTATGAGTATCAGCATCAACTGTACCATCCTGATCATCTTGAACTTCATCTCTAACCTGTACTGGCACATGTGTCAAAGGAACTGGATCCAAGTCTGTTAAATTATCATAATATTGAGAAACTGTTTTAACTGTTTTCTCAATATCTTGTATGGTTTGGTCTTCCATAAACACAACATCTCGGCTTCTTACAAGCTTTTTCTGTACCGGATCATAAAACCTGTAACCAAAATCATCTTGGCCATAGCCAATAAATACACACTGCCTTGTCTTGACATCAAGCTTAGACCTCTCATCTTTGGGAATATGCACAAAGGCCTTACATCCAAAGACACGCAAGTGACTATAGGATACATCTTTTCCCAACCAAACTCTGTTTGGAACATCAAAATTTAAAGGAACACAAGGCGTGAGATTTAACACATGTACAACGGTACTCAAAGCCTCACCCCAAAAAGATCCTGGCAACTGTGCATATGAAAGCAAACATCTTACCCTTTCAACTAGTGTTCTGTTCATCCTCTCAGCTAGCCCATTTAACTGAGGAGTCTTCGGAGGTGTCCTTTGATGCCTAATACCCAGCTGTTTGCAATATTCATCAAAAGGACCACAATACTCACCTCCATTATCAGTTCTGATACACTTTAACTTCTTCCCAGTCTGTCTCTCAACTGAGGTCTGAAACTGTTTAAACACATCTAACACTTGGTCTTTTGTCTTCAAGGTATAGACCCATAACTTCCTTGAATGATCATCTATAAAAGTCACAAAATAGAGAGCACCACCAAGTGTTTTTACTTTCATGGGACCACAAACATCAGAATATACTAAATCAAGTATACCCGGCTGTCTTGAAGGAGGGGATATTTTAAAGGCAACTCTGTTTTGCTTCCCTGCCAAGCAATGAGCACATTTCTTCAATGCTGTATTCTTCAATCCAGAAAGAAGATTTTTCTTTGCCAAAACCATCAAACCCTTCTCACTCATGTGACATAGTCTTCTATGCCATAGCTCTGTTGTACTTTCATTCTCCATTGCATTGATAATACAAGAAGAAATCTTTGCCTGCATGAAGTACAATGAGGAGCACTTCTTGCCTCTAGCCACAATCATAGAACCTTTAGTAAGCTTCCAATGACCATCATTGAAGGTGTTGCAAAACCCCTCATCATCAAGTTTACCTGCTGAAATCAAATTCAAGCGAATATCAGGAATATGTTTAACATTTTTCAAAAGCAACATCGTACCATTGTTGGTCTCCAAGCACACATCTCCCATGCCTACGGCTTTAGCTACACCATTGTTACCCATCTTAACATTCCCAAAGTCTCCGGATGTATAAGATGTAAAGAAGTCTCTTCGTGATGTAGCATGAATGGAGGCACCGCTATCAATCACCCAACTGGTGTCATGGCATGCAAGGTTGACAACATCATCATCATACACAACAAGGAAGTCATCTGTGATGGCAGAAACTCTATCAACATCATTACTATCATCAGTTTCCTTTACTGTCCCTTTTTCATTTTTGTAGTCTCTTTTGAGTTGTCGACAATACTTCTTTATATGCCCCTTTTTACCACAGTGATAACACTCAACATTGGCAAACCTGTTTGACTTGCTTTTGCTTCTGTCTCTGTTCATCGGACCTTTACTCTTGCTCCTCCCCCTCTTTTCCATGACTAAGACATCTGACTGTGACGGACCCTGTGACTTTCTTCTCATCTCTTCATTTAAAACACTACTCTTAGCCAAATCCATAGTGATTACACCATTTGGAGCTGAGTTAGATACCGACATTCTAAACGTCTCCCACGAGTCCGGCAATGTGCCTAGAAGCCATAACCCCTGCACCTCATCTTCAAACTTGATATTCATCCCAGCCAACTGATTAAGAATTCCCTGGTAAGCATTCAAGTGATCTGATAAAGGAGTTCCATCCCTGTATTTCAAACCCATCAACTTCTTTATTAGAAACAACTTGTTGTTCCCGGTTTTTCGAGCATACAGCTGTTCAAGCCTGTCCCATAAAGAACGCGCATTTGTTTCTTCACTGACATGGTTTAAAACATTATCATCCACCCACTGCCTGATATACCCACATACTTGACGATGAAGTAAAGTCCATTCAGCATCAGTTTTTTCTACGGGTTTTTGTTCCGCAAACACAGACAAATAAAAATCTTTGACATATAGCAGGTCTTCCATTTTTCCCTTCCACACATGATAATTTGAACCATTCAAATTAATCATTCTACTTGTATTAACCTCCATTGTTCAACACAAGGCACAAGATTACTAAAACCTCGCTCTGATACCACTTGATGGGATTTTAGCCTATCCCCTTCTTGTGTAGATTAAATAGGAATGATTAATCACAGACAATAGATATTGCAAATAATAAACAATCAAACCACGGGAAAAACACACCACAATTTTTACGTGGAAAACCCCTCTTTACCAAAGGGGAAAAACCACGGGACCCAGTCCAGGTAAATCTTCCACTATAAAATAATGGGATTACAATGCAATGTCTTCTCTAGTCAAAACTAGAGGATTTCATCATCACAATAAGGATGGATTTCAATACAGAAATTAATCAAGGGTGGATCTCACCAAATTGAGATGACGGCAGAATTTTCTCTCTAGCTGGAAGAGATGACTGCCGTAGAAACCTTGAGCATATGAGGATAAAATCCTCCTCCGTCCGTCGAAGCTGCTGATGCTGCTGCTCTGAAAAACTGAGACGGGAAAACTCTCTCTGACGAATATAATCGTCTCTGCTGTGAGGGCCGAGAAGAGAAGAGAGAGATGATATCTCTCTCTCACGCACGCGCCGAAAGCAGAGGCAAGAGGACAAAAGCAGGTAAGGAAATTTTCATATAAGCCAAAAGTGGTGGGGCCCCCACTTTGACTTCATGTGGGAGGAACCCACCTAATACTTTGTACTAAGCTTATCGTGTTACTCTTTTTTTTTATGCAGCTATGAATCAATAATTGCAACTTTGTGTGAGAGCTTAGACACTTTAGATGAGCCAGAGGCCAAGGTATTCTAGTTTTTTGAAATATTATTTCATAAGGGAAATTATGGCTCAGAAATTTAAAATTCGTGTTAGCTGATATTTCAAGTTCTTTCTATGGCTTATTTATTTATAGTTTTATCTACTTCAAAGGGGAACTTATGACTGAGAAGTTTAAGGTTCTTCGTCCGATATTTCAAGTTTCCTTCTGTTTTATTTATTTAGATTTTTTTTCTGCCTGAAGGCATCAATGATTTGGATAACTGGTGAATATGCTGAAAGGATTGATAATGCTGATGAACTAATTGAAAGCTTCTTGGAGACTTTTCACTAGTCGAACTGCAATTGCTGACTGCAACTGTCAAACTTTTCCTTAAAAAGCCAACCGAAGTCCCACAAAAGATGATTCAGGTCCTTCGTTGCTGAAGTTAATGTTGCCATTTATTTGTAGTTTTTTTTTTCTTTTGTTATCTGATACAAATTCTTTTATGGTTTTGTTTTGTCCTGTCTACATTGTGCTTTAATTACATATTTACAGGTCGTTTTGAATAATGCGACACTGGAGACAGACAATCCAGACCTGCGAGATCGTGCTTATATATATTGGCGTCTTCTTTCAACTGATCCTGAGGTATATGTCAAAATGAGTTTGGTTAAAAGCCCTGTGCATATGGATCACTGCCATCCACAAGGAAGCACATGCACAGATCAGAGATCTTCGTTGAACGGGCATGATTGGTTGGGGGCTTAGTTCTATTCTTCAAAAATCTCCATCATTTCGACCTAGGAGAAGTATTTTTTCCAACTGTACTTCTGCTGTACCACCTCCCATCGTGGGTGGCACAGCCCCTTGTTTCATCGCAGAAGATATTTTTTTTCCAACCCGATGACATGTCTGGATTTTTCACATTCATAATCTTGATGTTTACATAAAGCTTTAAATTGATTTGTGATGAATGGATTTTAGTTAGTCTATTTACTCATGCTGTTATGCGCAATGAACACTTGTTGCAGGCTGCTCAAGATGTTGTCTTAGCTGACAAACCTGTGATTAGTGATGACTCAAACCAGCTTGATCCTTCTCTTCTTGATGAGCTTCTTGCCAATATTGCTACCTTGGCTTCAGTGTACCACAAACCTCCAGATGCATTTGTAACCCGTGTCAAGACAGCAGTCCAGAAACAAGATGATGAAGAATACCATGAAGGGAGTGAGCCTGTCTATTCTGAGTCGGCTTCGCATGTGGTTGACAGTGCAGCTACTGCACCCAGTTCTGGTGCTGCTTAACAGTTGGCAAGACAGGAAGTGATACCTATGCCTGCGGCTACTGTTCCAGTGCCAGACTTACTAGGTGATCTGACAGGCCTTGATGGGGCTATTGTTCCTGTTGACCAACCAACAACAAATTCTGGGTGAGGATCTTGGACATGACATCTCCTATTTTGTAGTCTAATATCTTTGAATACAGGAAATCCAGTGTGTTGCATGCAAATAAGAGTGATTGTCTGATGATTCTTGCCATTTGATTTTAGAAATTAGGATTCACATAGTAGGGCATTGTTTAGAAGCTGGTGGAAATCTCAGATTTAAAGCTCTCTGGATCAGTTGAAAAGTGAGAAAAATTTTTCCCTCAGTTATTTAATCAGATGTTGACCTTACTTTTACTTTTATTCATACAATGGAAATATTCCATGGTTTGCCTTATCTTTTCTGCAGTTAGATCTACTTTTTCGATAAATGCTTATTTTCCTAACCTTATCTTTTCCATGCTTTTTGTTGTCTTTATTCTACTATTTAAGATTACTGAAAATTTGGTTTACGATCATCAATGATTACAAAATCCATGCAGCTGAGTCCACATAGGTTGGAAATGGTTATGATGATGATGATTTCTACTCTTTATTTTTTCTTTGTCTATTAATTTCCTGATATTGTTTGCACTCCTACTGACATCGTTGCTTACCATTCCCTAGTAACATTACACTCCAACTGTCCAAATTCCAAAATAGACCCTTAGGGAAAATTTTCTTTCTGATCTTGTTCCTTGGGTGGAAATTCTGTGAAATTATCTGCTGCTATCCTCCAAATGGCTCCTGTCTTATAAATCTGTTCCCCTTTCCCTTTCAATCCTTCTAGCCAAGCACATGCTTATGGAGATTGTCATTGACGGCCAATTAGTACGTTGATCCCTTCTATTTGCTTTTACATTAATTGCTAGAAAAATAACAGCTTCTGTATTATTAGTGTTCTGTAGTGTTTCCATCGCACTAAAAGGTTCTGCCTTCTAATAATTTCTGCAGGCCTTCTTTGCCCATTTTACTTGCAGCATCAAATGGTCAGGGTCTGCAGATTAGCTGCCAGATTATACGGCGTGACAATCAAATATTCTACAGTATGCTATTTGAAAATAATTCCTCAATTCCTCTGGATGGATTCATGATACAGTTCAACAAAAATTCTTTTGGTCTTGTAGCTGCTGGACCTCTGCAGGTGTGATGCTATTTTCTCATGCCATTATTTCTAAACAATTTTACTGCGATGTTTTGCCAGACTGAAAAAAAAATAATTATAATAAACAAAACCTTATTTGGATGTTCTCTGTCAGTAGGTTGAACTGCTGCAACCTGGAACATATCAGTAAGGACTCAGCAGCCAGTGTGGTACTTCAATGACAAAATTTCACTGCATGTCTTATTTGCGGAGGACGGTAAAATGGAACGCGCAACCTTTCTTGAGGTCAGAGAGAACAACTAATCCTTTTGGCTTGTTTCTAATTTCTAGTAAATTTGTCCAAGTGCTTCATATTGGAAAATGTTTTTAAATATAATTCAATAAATCCTATTGTAAGAACTTTTTTCACTTTAGTTCAATTTGATTGTGTACAAGCCATTCTGAAACCATAGGATGATTGAATTTTTTCAATATAATTCAATTTGATCCTATGTAAATGCCATTCTGAAGCCATTATATTGGTTGGATTTGGTATGCGCACTAATTTTATGAAATGCTTTGCATTTAAAATAGGTAGTTATGTGCTTCTTTATATCTTATTAGACTTTGTAGATAAATTCCATAATTTCCTGATCCTTTGTTACTGTTTCTCTTATTGTGATACCATTAAACCATATTTACAAGATGTTTAAAATATTGACAACTTAGAGGGACCATATTCTCTTGATGGTGATGCAGGATCAATATGTTCTAAAATCTAAACGTTGATTCCAATGCTTATCGCTAAGTTGTCTCTCATTGTTACTTTGTTAAATATAAGGAAAAAAAAAATGCTGATTCATCCCCACAATGAGTCAGCCCATAAATATGAATGATCTGTTCTGCTATTATTTTCTTTATAAAACAGTAAATTTATGGCTAGTTGTTTGCCAAAGCAACTACCTGTCGGAAATTTAGAATCTCTTTTTGGATGAGAAATAATTCATCCACTGATTGAACAATCAAAAAGTTGCCAGTATATATCTATATTGATACTATCAAGAACAAATATAATGAACTTACAATAGAACTGAGAACTATGAGCGGATAAATGAGTGAAATTTTTGATTACATAAGTTAATGCAAACTTAGACTTAAAACTGAGCTTATTAGATATTTACAAAAAAGCCTCTTAGTGTATTTATTTGCATGTGTAATTTTAATTGATGAGACACGAGAAGATGCAAGTTTGAAATCTTAAAAATGTCAAGATATTTTAAAATCTACAAATTTCGGAATTAATTGAACAAAGATAGAATATATATAGAATGTTACAGAATAAGCATTACAGTTGGTTTGCCTTATTTACTTGCTACAGAATAAGCATTACAGTTGGCTTGCCTTATTTACAGGATTTAGTATATGATGTAAATATAGAACTTACCTTAGATAGACTAGCAAAAATATGTATAAATACAGATGTAATCTATGAAAAAAAATATACAGAAATTTCTTTCTTCTCTACTGTTTTACATGGTATCAGAGCCTCTCTTGGCTGAAGAAAATTCTGGGTATTTTGGATTCTGTTCTTGGGAACAGTAATCTGGTATTTTGTTTTCCACGCGCCGGCGTGTGGGAGAGCGTGAAAGCTCCGTTTCTTCACCGATCAAATCTTCGACACCTTCCACAAATTTCTAGCCATTCCTAAGTGGCATTCCAGTGTTTTGATCCATTAGTGAGAAGAAATTTTCCTTGACAGTAATTACCACAGGTTCTGTTTCTTTGGTTTATTCTCTGGTTGTTTTGTGGAAATTATTTTTCGGGCACTTGTTAATTCTGGTTTGTGATTTATTGGTTGTGGGATAATCATCTTGTTTTGGGTGATTGAATATCATTAAACATGACTGATAACAAGGCTTCTATACCTGAAATAGTTCCAGGAATGTCCAAAATAACTGATCATAAATTAAATGGCACCAATTACTTAGAGTGGAGTAAGACAATTCGGGTTTACTTGCGTAGTATTGAGAAAGATGATCATTTGCTCATGGAACCACCTGATGATGGAACTAGATAGACTTGGCTAAGAGATGATGCACATTTATTTCTACAAATTCAAAATTCTATTGATAGTGAAATCGTTGGCTTGCTTAATCATTGTGAGTTTGTTAAAGAATTAATGGATTATTTGGAGTTCTTATATTCTGGTAAAGAAAATTTATCTCGAATGTATGATGTGTGCAAAGTCTTCTATCGTGCTGAAAAGGAGGCCAAATCTCTCACAGCTTAATTTATGGATTTTAAGAAAACTTATGAGGAGCTGAATGTACTTTTACCTTTTAGTACTGATGTTAAGGTACAACAAATTCAGAGAGAAAAAATGGCGATAATGAGCATTCTAGCTGGCCTTCCATCTGAATTTGAGACTGCTAAATCTCAAATTCTTTCCAGTACTGAGATTGGTTCACTTCAAGAAGTATTCAGTAGAGTTTTGTGTACTGAAGGAACTTCTTCTTTCCCAACCAATAATGTTCTTGTTGCTAAAGGAGGAAATGCTGATACTGGGAAGAAATCAACCTATAGGGGAGGAAACAGGACTTTTGATAGTCATAACAGTGATCTGAGTAATATTGTTTGTTACTATTGCCATGAGCCGGGTCATACCAAGAAATACTGCAAGAAGTTACAAAATCGTAATAAAAGAAATTCGATTGCTAATGTTGCTACAGGTTTTAGCACTTCTTCCAGTTCTTCTGATAAGACAATCACGATCTCAGCAGATGAGTTTGCTAAATTTTCTCAGTATCAAGAATCATTGAAGACATCCATTTCGGTTACTACCCTGGCTGAGACAGGTAAAACATATCTTGTCTCCTCCTCAAACAAATGGGTAATTAATTCAGGTGCTACTGATCACTTGATAGGTAATTCTAAAAATTTTTCTAGCTTTCGATCACATTTAGCCCCTTCTCTTGTTACCATTGCTGATGGGTCAACCTACGATGTTGTGGGTTCTGGTACTGTTAAACCAACATCCTCCATCACTTTGTCCTCTGTTTTAGGTTTACCTAATCTTGCCTTTAACTTGATATCAGTTAGTAAACTCACCAAAAATCTGAACTGCTGTATCTCATTTTTTCCTGATCATTGCCTTTTTTAGGATCTTATGACGAAGCAAATTATTGGTAAAGGACATGTATCTGATGGTCTTTATATTCTTGATGCATGGGTACCTCGGCCGGTTGCTTGTTCTAGTATCACTTCTCTAGCTGAAGCTCATTGTCGTTTGGGACATCCCTCTTTGCCAGTGTTAAAGAAGTTGTGTCCCCAGTTTCATAGTTTACCTTCATTTAATTGTGACTCATGTCATTTTGCAAAACATCATCGTAGCTCATTCAGTCCACGAGCTAAAAAGAGGGTGGAATCTCTTTTTGAGTTAGTACATTCTGTTGTTTGGGGGCCTTGTCCTGTTACATCTAAAACTAGATTCCAATTTTTTGTTACATTTGTGGATGATTTTTCTCGGATGACTTGGATTTATTTTATGAAGAATCATTCTGAAGTTTTTTCTCATTTTCGTGCTTTTTGTGCTGAGATTAAAACACAGTTTAATGTTTCAGTACGAATCTTGAGAAGCGATAATGGTACGGAATATATGTCTAACTCATTTCAGACTTACATGACTCAACATGGGATTCTTCATCAGTCCTCTTGTGTAGATACTCCCTCTCAAAATGGAGTTGCTGAGAGAAAGAACAGACATTTACTAGAAACTGCCAGGGCACTCTTGTTTCAGATGAAGGTTCCTAAACATTTTTGGGCTGATGCAGTGTCTACTGCTTGCTTTCTGATTAATCGCATGTCATCTAAGGTACTTAATGATGATATCCCGTACAATATACTGTTTCCGAAAAAGTCTCGCTTCCCAGTTGAATCACGAATTTTTGGAAGCACTTGCTATGTACAAGATGTAAGGCCATCTATGACTAAACTTGACCCCAAAGCCTTGAAGTGTGTATTTTTAGGACATTCTCGTCTTCAAAAAGGCTACCGCTGTTTCTCTCATGATCTCAATAGATATGTGGTATCAACTGATGTATTTATGGAGGATACACCTTTTTATTCCTCACCATCAAATTTTGAAAGTGAGGAGGAGGAGGAACACTAGCTCATTTATCAAGACACAATCCCAAGTACCTCCAATCATTCTTCCGAACAACATGATGTTGTTGATTTACCCCCTCCTCCTGCTAAGCCACAAATTGTTCAGGTGTACTCCAGGAGTCAGGAGATAAAGGATACATGTCCTGTACCAGCTTCTTCGTCATCTGATCCTTCCAGTGACCTTGACCTTCCTGTCAATCTCCGTAAAGGTAAACGTTAGTGTAAATCAGTTTATTCCATTGCTAATTTCGTTTCTTATGCTTCTTTGTCTCCTTTTTCGAGTGCTTTTGTTTCCTCTTTAGATTCTATCTCTATTCCCAAAATTGTTAAGGAAGCCCTGAATCACCCTGGTTGGTATACTGCAATGCTTGAGGAGATACAAGCACTAGAAGTCAATCACACCTGGCATCTAGTTGATTTACCAAAAGGGAAGAAAGCTGTGGGATGCAAGTGGGTCTTTGCCATGAAAGTTAATCCTAATGGTTCAGTAACACGCCTAAAAGCTAGACTTGTAGCTAAAGGCTATGCTCAAACCTATGGAGTGGACTATTCTGATACTTTCTCCCCAGTAGCCAAACTTGCCTCAGTCCGCCTGGTTATATCCATAGCTGCATCTTAGAACTGGCTCCTGCATTAACTGGATATCAAAAATGCATTTCTTCATGGTGATCTCCATGAGGAAGTGTATATGGAGCAACCACCTGGGTTTGTTGCTCAGGGGGAGTATGGAAAAGTATGTCATCTAAGAAAATCTCTTTATGGATTAGAGTAGAGTCCACGAGCTTGGTTTGGAAAGTTTAGTGAGGTGATTCAAGAGTTTGGGATGACCAAAAGCAAAGTAGATCATTCGGTCTTCTATAGACAGTCATCGTCTGGTATTATTCTTCTCGTTGTTTATGTTGATGACATTGTCATTACAGGAAATGATTGCGCAGGAATTTCTTCTCTGAAACTATTTATGCATTCCAAGTTTCACACAAAGGACTTGGGAGAGCTAAAATAATTTCTAGGAGTAGAAGTATCAAGATGCAAAAAGGGGATTTTTTTGTCATAGAGGAAATATGTTCTTGACTTGCTTGCAGAAACTGGAAAGATGGAAGCCAAGCCATGTAGCACACCAATAATTCCGAATATACATCTGACAAATGATGATGGTGATCCCTTTGATAATCCAAAGAGATATAGAAGATTGGTTGGGAAATTAAACTACCTTACAGTAACTCGTCCAGATATTGCTTATGCAGTAAGTATAGTCAGCCAGTTTATGTCTGCACCTATAGTGAAGCATTGGGCAACCTTGGAGCAGATTTTATGCTATTTAAAAAGGGCTCCTGGACTGGGCATATTATATAGCAATCATGGACATGCTCAAATTGAGTGTTTTGCAGATGTTGACTGGGCTGGATCTAAAATTGATAGACGATCTACTACAGGATTTTGTGTCTTTGGTGGTGGAAACCTTGAGCAAGAAACAAAGTGTGGTATCTCGGTCTAGTGAAGAGTTAGAATACAGAGCCATGGCACAAGCCACGAGTGAAATTATGTGGTTGTATCATCTCTTAACTGAGATTGGAATAAAGACGTCCATGCCAGTAAACCTTTGGTACGACAATCAAACAGCTATTCATATTGCCTCAAATCCAGTATATCATGAAAGAACTAAACAAATAGAAGTAGATTGTCACTTTATTAGAGAGAAGATCCAAGAAAATTTGATTTCCACAGAATATGTGAAGACTGGAGAACAACTGGGAGATATTTTCACAAAGGCATTAAATGGGACTCGGATTGAATATCTTTGTAACAAGATGAGCATGATTAACATTTATGCTCCAGCTTGAGGGGGAGTGTTACAGAATAAGCATTACAGTTGGTTTGCCTTATTTACTTGCTACAGAATAAACATTACAGTTGGTTTGCCTTATTTACTTGCTACAGAATAAGCATTACAGTTGGCTCGCCTTATTTACAGGATTCAGTATATGATGTAAATATAGAACTTACCTTAGATAGACTAGCAAAAATATGTATAAATACAGATGTAATCTATCAAAAAAACACACAGAAATTTCTTTCTTCTCTACTGTTTTCAATAGAATATGAATTTAACAATAGTAGAAATATAGATGAGGAACTAGTTAAGATTTAGGTCCAGTACTGCCGAAAATGATCATTTTAGGTAATTAGAGTTGATAGCCTGAGAAAGTGGGTAAATTGATAGAATGAAAATGATCATTTTAGGTAATTAGAGTTGATAGCCTGAGAAAGTGGGTAAATTGATAGAATTTTTTATGTGATGGTTGACTTCTAATTTAAATTAAAAGAAAATGTTTATAAGGCTGTCTACATTATATGAGAACCAATGTTGGACAGTCCGAAACCAACATTTACATGAAACGAATTTACATGAAATAACAATATTGAGATGAATAAGCTATATGAACTAAGAAAAGGTGAAGTTAGAAATGAGGTAATTTGAGGTAGAATAAATATAAAATAAAAATGACAAAAAAAAGTAGGAAGTGGATGGTTTCCTTGTGTGAAAAGTGATTTAAAAAAAAAAACAAAAAAAAGCTGCACGCATTTTAGGGAATAAACTAGCAACATAGAAGGCTATAGAAGTTCTAAAAGGAAGGACAAAAGGAACATGGTTGGAGATAACTGAGAATGATATGAAAATGTTTGGGCTTACTGAGAACATAGTTTGGTAGAAATGATGCAATAGAATGCACCAACGTTGTCCATCAGCAAGACCTTCTGTCCAATAGGGTTTGTTCAATGGTCCATCTCCTGCAACATTGCCCAATGCATTCCTTCCACAGTCCATCTCCTGTAACACCTTCCATCCAATTGCATATATTGTCCAATATGCTAAGATCATGTTGTACGGCTCACCACTGTAAAACCTGACTGATAGTCTAATATCTATTTTGTCATTTAAGAAGAGAGTAGATCAGTTGCAAGGAATAATTTGCACCAACTTAAGTTTACTCAGATTATGGCATATTTGCACACTCCAATTTGGGCCTTTGTGTTTATTGTCCGCAGACATGGAAGTCCCTTCCCGATGCAAATGAAATCACCATGGACCTGCCAAGTGCTGTAATCAACAGCGTGGATTCCACTGTGAAGCGTTTAGCAGCGTCCAATGTTTTTTTCATTGCAAAGCGGAGGAACATGAACCGTGAAGTTATTTATTTCTCCTGGAAGATCCAAAGCATTCCTTTCCTTATAGAATTAGTAGCGGCTTTAGGGGTTCCTAGTGTCAAATGTGCAATCAAGACACCGAATCTAGAATTGGCATCGCTCTTCTTTGAAGCTATGGAAAGCCTCCTCAAATGGCCGAGTGATACCATCGTTGCAATGTTGCTTGAGTGGGATGCATGCTCCTGTTGCTTCAATTTTGTTCTTTTACTTTTCTGTTTTCCCGTTTGTGTTTAGTTTGGATACAATGATGCAGCTCATTGCAGTTTGGTTAATGAAAATGAATGGATTTTGTGGATAGCATGGTTTATTTTGTGCTCAAGATTTCATGAATGAGAAAATTGAAGTGTAGAAATGTGTTCCAAGATACTGTTTCGTTCATGAAGAAATCAAATGGAAGATAGAAAACATGCCAATTCCTAGGTGTATTATCAAAGTTTGATAAGAGTGATCAAGCAGGGAAACATTGCACAACCTCTAAGGTTTCTCTCTCACTCTAAGACTACATAGATACTTACCCTAATAGTAGACACTATTGGAGTCTTTCCATGCAAACAAAATCAAGGCATTCGATCATATGCATACACTCTAAGACTACTTAGATACTTACCCTAATATGTAGACACTATTGGAGTCTTTCTATCCAAACAAAATCAAGGCATTCGATCATATGCATACTTCTATAGTTTTGTACAACATATCATATGTCCACTAAAAATTCGCAAAACCGATTATGGTCTTAGGGTTCATTTCTCCATCCATTTTAGTAGCACGTAGGTTCTGTTTGGAATGAGGAGAATGGGAATAGGGAATTGGAGATATTAATGGGGAATGCAAAAGTCAATGCATAATTATCCTTCTCTTTCTATTTTTACCTTTATATTTCAATCAATTTTTTAAATATTTTTCAATCATTTTCTCATATTTTTCCCTACAATTATCTATCTATTTTTTTCCTTGGACTATCTTTCTATGAAACAATTTTTATATGTAACTCCTTCTATTTTTGATATCCAAATGTTAAAAATCTACTATATTTATTATATTTAAAATATTTATATTGTTATGAAAAAATTTTCATTTGTCTAATATTACTTTGCATGGGTCTCATCTACATATTTGCAAAATCGACGAGATAAAATGATTTAATGTTGAATATCAACTTTAAAGTCATATTTTCAACATATAAGCCATCATCATTACTATGTAGATAAATGCATACAAAAAATATTATTATATTTTAATACATATATAAATTTTTTATTGATATTATATACATACTTTGACGTTTGATATGATAATCAAACACATGAAAGTCTCACATCATGGAGGAAGTTTTTATAAATACTCTCATATCAACAAATCTGTAAATACACCCACACCTAGCGGCAAGTCAGAAAATTAATCCACACAACTCGGTGGGGACTCGAACATTTGTAGCCCATTTTTGCACCAACCACTGTTACCACCAAGTCAAGTGGCTTGTGGAAATACATATGTAAATTGATTTAATTGTTCTTCGTAATTACGGATAAATATATATTTTTCAGCTAACCGTGACTAATGCACATATTTGGTTTAGACGAAGCTCCTCCTAACTAAAGGTCCTAAACAAGCAATCTTAGATATAATGAGTAGAGCAGGCTTTCTATCAAGCATTAATTTATTAAAAATTGAAAGGTTTAACTTGATTACGCAGAAATAAAGTCTTTTTTCTTTATTCTCACTTTACGTGTATTATATTCTTTCCATTTCCCATGTTTGTTCTCCTCTTCGGAGAGAAGCCCTTTGTGTCTATCAAGCCTCCACATAATAAGTTCAGATAGGCATTAGGCTAAGATTAAGCTTTAAGCAGCGAGTTTGTAGTGGGATCGATTTACAATTTGAAATAAACTTGCTGAAATCACAACGTCCTGGAATATACAGAAAGGAAAACGTAGCTAGGAAATGAAAAATAATTCAAACAAGATTTTTCTCGGCACCGACCGATCTCCAACCCAATCTAACTGCCAATGTGTCTGCCAGTTCACCCCGTCCCGGGGCAGCCCGGCCAGGACATCAAGCACGGGGCAACACACCCAACAGCTCAATGCTCCCGGGTGCACCTGATCAGCACCCTATCTTTCATGTTCTATCAGATTCTTACGATGGGTGGGTTGGGTTACATAGTCGAGAATATATCCTAAGCAGACGGACGGTGCAGTCCGCTGTAAAATGAGCCCTACACATTAAAATATAATGAAATTTTATACAATTATTTATCCATATAAAAATCATACTTTAGATGGTTAGATGTTAAAATACCATTTTAAATTTGATATTTACATCAAATTATTTTATTATATTCATTTTGTCCCATTTTAAGATGGGACGTATACACATGTTAGATTTGGGTGAAAATTAGTATTTTAATAAAGTGAATAATTCTAAATATAATAGATGGAGTAGATTTTTCATTTATGATCAAATGGGCCACACAGTGCAAAGACTGCATCGTAATTACGGTGCAGTTTGAATGCACTTGATTATTTTCCTACATAGTTTGACCAAAATTGTAGATATATCAACATAGTTTCATAAATTGTATATTAATCCTACATAGTTTCAATAAAATTGCATATAACCCCATGATAACGGTTGCCCTCAAATGGAACATAATGAGACGTTAGTGAATTATTACATTTCCAAAAATACCCTTCAATTTAGAGCATGAGTCGATTCAACCCCATTTGCTTCATCTTCATTCTTCTTAATTGATGTTCTCTTTATATGTATTTAATAAATAAAATTTATAAAAATAATTTATTTGGTGCTTAATAATCTTTAAATAAACAAAGAAAATTATCAGTGGGACATATAATTAAAATTACCTGTTAATTAGCTCTCATTTGGATATTTTGATATTTTTCGGAGTAAAAATAATTTTGGGCCTCTAGTATGACTAAGAAAAAGTGCAAAATGCACATTGGTATCAGTGTTCAATGATTAAAATTTTCGCCACCAACCATGATTAAAAAAGGTGTACAACACTTGATTCTTCTTGTAATTTAGTGTTGGTTAACTGTGTATATCAATACGATTTATACAAATAATTTATTTCATGTATAATATAATTTTTAGGAGTACAAATTATTTTGCAGCCTACAGCATGGGTTGAGAAAAAATATTCGCAAAATGCATGTCATTATTAGTGTTTACTACTTAAAATTTTGGCCGGTGATTATTTTTTAAAAAAGGTGCAATCAACTTATTCATCAAAATGATGAATTACTTGTGTTTATTTATTCTAAAAAATTATAGCTTATAATGTTTATTTTTGTACTTATTAAATAAATAAAAATGTAAATTAAAATTATACATTAAGAACTTAACCGGATAATGTGATCAAAAAAGTAATTTAATGGATTTTAATATGCTTTTAAAAAGTATTATTTAATATTTTAAAAAATTTAGTATTATTTGACAGATAATATGTTCAACACTGATTATATGAATAATCTATAAAATCCATCGGAACAGTTCACAAGAATTTGAATAATCAATAAAACCTATCAAATCGGTTCATTTGAATTTGAATAATTTGTAAAAATCATAAAATATAAAGATATGAGTTCCTAATTTTTTAGCATTATTGCAAAATTTATATTGCCCATATAATTTGTTAAAATATAATTTTATCAATTTAATTTAAGCTGTCAAAACTGTAAAACTTGTCTATATGGTTCAATTACTACATAACAAAACAATATATTATGTAAAATTCATAAAATAATAAAAACTGTCAATTACATATGGACAATTTCTGCTATATTTAAATAACCTATAAAACACATTTTATAGAATAAAACGAAGATAGATAATCTATACAACTAATCTTCTGTATTTCATAAAATCTGTATAACCTACAAAATTTGCAAAATCCATAAATATTGTAAAAAAGTACAACAAACTAATTACTTTGACCGTTTAGTTATGTTTGTTGATAAATCTAATTTATTGTTTCAGATTTTGAGCATAAATTGTGTATTATCATTTATGATAATTATGTTACACATTAGACGTCTTAGATCATTCATGATGATTATTATTTTATTAAAAGAAAATGGGTGCTTATAAAAAAACATGCACCACAATTTATTATAAGCTGTCTCATCAACCCATATTCACACTTCGCCTTGAATCATAGTCGCATGTAGGAAATGACCATATTGCCCTCGTTTGCATTTTAAACAAAAATAAAAATGTTTTTATTTTATCCACACTCTAAATGGATTACATCTTAGGATAGCTTCAAGACTGACGGTACATAAAATGTAGTTGCTACCATAGTTGTTCATTTTTCCAATCCTCTGTTTTATACTTCTTACCTAGCTTAGACTTCAATATGTCATGTCTAGACTTGAATTTGTTAAACCAGCTCCTTAAAGCCTTCATCTCAGTTATAATGAGAAGGATTCATGTGATTTTTATTAAACCACTTCAGTTGAATTTCTTTGTAAGCATGAAATGTGTATGATTACTTTCTGTTGTTGAATTGAATTTGATGATGCATTTTGAGTGATATTTTGAACTGAATTTGTTGATGCATTCATTATTTCGTTTGATCTAGACCAAAATGCAAAATGCACCTCCTTCCAAAAGAGACATCACGTTCAAGTTTTTATAATTGAACAGGTGGTGCAACTTGATACAAAAGTGAAGCCAGAGACCCAAGACCTTCAATTTCTGGTCCAACACTAATGTTAAGCAGATGAAGTTGGAAAGTTTGGTGGCACGACTGGATACAAAAGTGAAGTGGTAGAACAAAGGACCCCGATTCAGTGCTCCCGGGAGCATGCAGTGCTGCACGCTCCCGGGTGCATACATATATATTTTTTACTTTTTTTTGAAAATATTTTTATAAACATGTTAGCCCAAGTGTATTTAATCTTTGTGTAAATTTTTACCATTTTTGGAGTATTTTAGGTATTTATTTTTTATTTTTGAAAATCAGTGGCATTTTACGTATGCTCCCGGGAGCACTGAATCAGGGGCCTAGAACAAAGGCCTACAATTTGTGGTTCAAAGCTGTTACAAAGCTGATGTATTATTTATTTGCATTGATTTGTTATGATTGTATGGACAATTTGTAATGAGTGCTTGTAACCCTACAAAAGAATTCACACGTCTTTGTTGAAGACGAGTGTAAAAGATCAGTTCTTTGCAATTTGAATAGTTCGTAAAATCCATCAAATCAGTTTCTTAGAATTTGAATAATCTGTAAAAATCATAAGACATGCAGATATGAGTTTATGATTTTCTTGCATCATTGGAAAATTTATATTACCCATATAATTTATTAAAATAAAATATTATCAACCTTATTTAAGTTGTCAAAATTATATAACTTGTTTATATCATTAAATGATTGCACATCAAAGCAATATATTCTGTAAAATTTATAAAATATCTAAAAACTGTCAAATGCATGTGCACACTTTCTGTTATATTTGAATAACTTATAAAATACGTTTATATGATAAAACGAAGATAGATAACCTATACAACTCATCATCCACCTAAAATGTATAAAATTTGTATAACCTATAAAATCTGTAAAATCTGTAAAATATGTAAAACAAGCTAAACTACCTTATCCGTTCAGCTATATTTTTGATAAATCTAATTTATTGTTCCGAATTTTGGGCATAAATTACGTATTGTCGTTTATTATGATTATTTACACATTAAATGTCTCAAATTGTTCATGATTAATACCGTTTTGTTGAAAGCCTATTGTTTATTATAAAAAAATCTACCACAATTTGCTATAAGTTATCTCACCTACCCATAAACACATTTCACCTTCAATCATACTCACATGTAGGAAATGACCATTGTAACGCCCCAGGCCTAACAGTAAGGTATTGTCCTCTTTCGGCCTCGGCCCGCACGGTTTTGCCCCTCTGGGTTCACGCGCATCCCGTCCTTCCCCAAAAGGCGCCTCACTGAGATACCTGGCAGTCTCCACTTATAGCCCATGCTCTCCCCTCATCCTAACCGATGTGGGATATCACATTCACCTCCCCTTAGGGCTCCAGCGTCCCCACTGGACACCATCGGCTGGAGGTCGGGAGTCGGCTCTGATACCACTTGTAACACCCCACCCTTGAGGTGTTGTGAATGAGGTCTACTATGTCAAAGCTGAGAATAAAATCTCCCAAGATGAAAATAGATACCAAGGTGCAAAATCATAAAAATTTTAACTATTACATCTTAAGTTTGCTCCTTAAGGAGTTATTATACAACTTTCAGTATCTAAAATCAAAGTAAGCAAGCATTATAAGAAAATTTCAATAAAGTTCTAAACTTCTTTGTCTTTTTTTCTGCTAGGTTCGCCTTTTTTCCGTGTTAATAAAGGCTCTAGTGTAGCATTGTATCCTTGTTTTTCTACTGAAAACAAAAACTATGTGAGCTGAAATCTCAGTAAGTAAAAATGTATTTTTTTTTTAAAAAAAATTCATTTTCAATCATTTTGATTTTTTTAAAAAATAAATACAATATCTATACTGTCTTTTATGCACAACAAACTGTAATAAAAACATCTTGATACACGTGCACACATATGTCAATTTTAAATTATAAATTCATACTATGGGTATTGCCATATACTTGTGCTCGCGTGTAGCTGTGCTACACATTCGTGAGCTAAATCATCTCCTTTGGTAGTCCTGAGGTTGCTACCCAGGTACTACCATACTACTTTACTCCTTAGCGGCAAACCCAATATGTAATTATGCATCATGCTCATGAATTTTAATTGATGCACCACTTAAATTCACTACAAAACATGAATCTGAAATAATAATGCTCATTTTGAATAAACAAGTTTGATAGGAAATAAATAATCACATTTTATAGCAAAGCATAATATTCTCATAATAGTTTCAAAGACATGCTTTGGTAAAAGTTTACTTACCTCTGAGTAGACTTTAAAACTCCTCTTTTTCCAATTTTTTTTGTAGTAGCCTCAAGTCTCTTTCCTAATTTTCATCACAATATGTTTATTATTTCACTTTGTTTTCACAAATATTATTTAAAATTCTATTTACAACTTTCCCAAATTTTCTCATAATTTTAATCGGTCAAAATCCTATTTTCTTCTATTTATTCTTATATTAATTCACTTTTAAACAAATTTATTTATATATATAAAATAAATTTAGACTTAAACTTCTTTAAATATTTTCCTTTAATTTTTCTCATATTTTTATAATTTTTTATATATATTTATTTATTATTATTATTATTTTATCACACCTTTATAAACTTTCATTCTTCATAAATTTATAATTTTAAACTCGTTTAAGCTTCTAAATATTAACTTTAATTTTCTTGGTATTTTTCATAATTTTCTGTATTTTTTATAGATTTTTCGGTATTTATTTGAATTTGTTTTTCCGCCGCCGACCGGCCGATCGTCGGCGCCGGCAAGTTGGCCGCCGGTGGGCTGCTGCTGGCGGGCCAGAACAGTGGGCCAAGCTAGTGGGCTGGATCCTTTGTTGGAAGTTGGGCCAGACTAGATAGTGGGCTGACTCTGTTTAAGTGGGCGAAGCTCTTGGACTTTTGTTTCTGTGGGCTTAAGCTTGGTTTCTCGGTTTCTGACTCACTGGGCCTGTTCAGATGGACTTAGCCCACTAGTCCAGAAGCTTATTCGTTTATTTTCAATGGTCCATATTTTCCAAATAAAATAGCTTATATATCTCAATATACATATCTGTTTGATCTGAAATTTTAGGGGTAAGCTTATAAAATTATGTTTTATAATCTGGACGGTCCATTTTTCAAAATAACATTTCTATCATCAGATTTAATATAAGGGGTTTAATAAAGGGTTAATATTAAATATCACTTCAAATAGCCATATAAACTAATTTTTAACAGAATTAATTCATCACATATACTGTAAAATATCTCAAATAATGTTTGTAATGGTTCAGATTATTCTTTTTGCATCTATACTTTCCCATAATTATTTTTTTTGTGTTTTTCTCTTAAAATACATATTTACTACTCTATATTATGAGTAAAAATCGCTATATCTAAAAATCTATAAGTCTGATCAATCTAAAATTTTGCAGGCAAGCTAATCATATAATTATCTTATTATTGTACGGTCACAATTCTCTGATTATGCTCAGAAGTGCGTTTATTTCATCATATATCATTTCATACCCTTTATTTGGTACTTCTCATTTAAATAAGTAAAATTTCGACATTAAATATTTCAATAATACTCCTGTGACTAATTAGTCATGCTAGAAATGTCGTGAATGGTTTAGATCTATGAACTAACTTGCGTATAATATAGAATGAATGAGATTAACAGATAAAATGGTTCGACGCAGCTTACCTTCAAAAATTCTTTCTTCTTCCTTCGTCTGTCTCTTGCGTGATTTCTCTTCTTCTTCAATTGGCGACAACCCATCTCACGTTTGCGCCTTTTATACTAATCCATCTGCTAAACGGCTGGGATTAATTGCCATCAATTTGAAATGAACGTGCATGGCCCATCAATCCCATCCGTTTCCATAGTTTGCAATGCTCTCAATACTGCGTCCATCACTTGAGCATTGATGTCCGCAATGCCTTGTGATTGTCCTGCATTTGATGCCCCAGTAACATCATTTATAGGATTGTTCTCCCCTGAAGCTTCATTATATTGGTCATTTGTGTGAGTTGAAGAAGAATCTTCACTGACCAATATGCTTCCCACCAACCTACGAGTCCTTTTTCTTACTAATCGCGACAGTGGTTCATCCATCACCACTTGCTTTCCTTTATCCTTCTTAGGCGGCATCTTTTTCTTATATCATACCATTAATCTTAAGTATATTTGTATAATTTCTAAAAATTTCATTTTTCATATCATAAATTAAAAGAGAATACTATCTAAAGCATCAAATTCATCATATCATTCATAGAGAATAAAGACTTTAAGCTAATCAGCTAAGTTTACATCATCATCACTAGAAGAATCATAAAACTTAAGACCACTAAGTTTCATTTCTACTGGTTTGTACTCAATTTCTAGGAGTTCAACTTCATCATCATCATCATCATCATCATCATCATCATTATCATCATCATTATCATCATCATTATCATCATCATCACTGATTTGAATCTCAACATCATCATTTTTATTATTTTCTTGATTTTCTTGTGAGTCATCTCCTGAATTTTCTTCACAATCTGTTGTAAATTCTTCTTCATATTCTTTATCAGAATATTCTATTGGTTCCTCCTCTACACTCTTCTCTTGATTCATCTGAAATGCCCACATTCTTTGATAAGCATTTCTTCTTGCTTTCACTTCAGCACTAATTGCACGTCCGGCTTCATACTTACATTTGGGTGACATTGTAGCTCCTATATCATTAAACATTTATCATTCATAATTATTTAGGATTACTTATCTTACTTTAGTTTTGCACTTTCTAAGTCTAATATCATGATTTTGCCCTTGGGATGTATTTCAGCCTTGGCTCTGGTACCACTTGTAACGCCTCAGGCCTAACAGTAAGGTATTGTCCGCTTTGGGTCTCGGCCCGCACGGTTTTGCCCCTCTGGGTTCACATGCATCCCGTCCTTCCCCAAAAGGCGCCTCATTGAGGTACTTGGCGGCCTCCACTTATAGCCCAGGCTCCCCCCCTCATCCTAACCAATGTGGGATATCACAACCATATTGCCTTCATTTGCATTTTACGCAAAAATAAAAACGTTTTCATATCATCCACGCTCATATGTAAGAGCTGATCTACAGACAGAATAATTTACAGGCAATGGTCATAATTGTGATTCAATGAAGATAGCATATAGCAATGATCACGTAGATGAAATAAACTACCATTGGTGACTCTCTCTCCATCTGAGAGTATAGAAATGATTTTGTGTATAAGAACCTTGGGCAGATGCTTCCATAAACTTTTTTCGCGTTCTTCATGCTCTTCACGAGTCCAAATGCATTTCAGGACAGTCCATGGCCAAATGATTGCATCTGAATTTGAGGATCCTTACGCAGTTAGAGAGAGTAGATATTAAAGTTAATGAGTTCACAGTGGCAACTGCTGTGGGAGCGTGTGCTAGCCTTGCTGAGCTGATGATATGAAGGAAAATTCATGGCCTTGTCATCAAGCAGGGAATCAGAATGGATGCTTTCATCGCTACATGAATTGTCAGTATGTATGCTAAGTGTAATGAGTTAGACAATGCCTTCTGGTTTGTTTCTGAGAAAGATAAACCGGGTTTGGCATCATGGACTGCACTGCTTCGAGGGCGTGCACAGCATGGGGAAGCAGAGGACTTCAACATTTTCACAAGTGGCATTCACCTGGTTTTGAGCTGACTGAGCACACAATTTCATCCATTCTCGCTGACTGTGCCAATGCATTAGTAAACAATAGGATTACTGAACCACGTGATATTGGAGGGGATTAATCGAGACATACATACATATTCAAGTATCTTAAGTCTTTGTAGAGATCTACCAGTACCAGACTAAGGCAAACGAGTACATTGCTGCGTCATAAAGCCTGGATTTGATATTGCGGTGGTTGTTGAAGGTGCATTCATTGGCATGCATTCGAAATGTGGAAGATCGACTGAAGCCCAGAAGGTCCTTGGTTTATTGGAATACCCTAATGATGGGATATGCTTAACATGAAAATGGACATACATGAAGCTTTGCAGCCCAACTCTATCGCATATCTTGGAGTATTGAGTACTCGTAGTCATGTGGGTCTTGTGGAAGATGCAGAACGACATTTTGATTCCACGATCAGAGATCATGGGGTAATCCCAAGGATTGATCATCTTTCAATCTCTTTGTCTTATACAGACAGAAAGTGCCTTCATTCTATGGATTGCAAATTATCCTTTCAAATTCATAAGAGTAGCAGTGGAAGGACGGGCTCATGGACTCCAGGGTGATTTACTGGGCAGACATGTTTCATAAGCACCCGAGTAGCTTAGAGACTTTACTGTTGGTTTGAATATTTTTTTTTCCTAACATTCACATTGTTCTGAAGTCTAATGATATCAGCATTTCCTTTCAAGCTCTTGTTGTAGGTACGTGCTCTGCATCATTAGGATCAATATCAATGTTTGTCTCGTCCATAACAAAATTGGACATCAATCAGATACACATCTATTAATATCTAATTTTCATCTTTGAGAATTGGTTATTGAGGCAGATGATTATTTACTTTTCAAATGGTTAATTGCAGTAATGCTGGAATCAGATCAAGGTTAATTGTTTCATGTTCTGTAACTACCAAATAACAACAGCACTGAAAATGGAATCAGATGAGAGATTGAAAAGAAAAAAAATGGGATAGTGAACTGAATCATGATGATTGATAGATAAAGAGAGATTATTTGAAATTGAAATCCAAATAAGTGGAATCACAGAAAAACTTGTTTTCTATTATTATTGTGCCAATACTGCAGCAAACGTTAAAATCAGTACTCCATATGGAGACACAAAGTAGAAATGACATCGATATTAAATTTATCCTTTTTTTGAAGATTTTTCACCCATACGCCTTCCCATCTATCCTCAGACTGAAGATGGATATGCTAGGTTATGGAGAAAGAAGAGAATCAAATGAGAAGAGTCCATGTAAAAAGAACCCATTGTACAAGTCAACGGAACCTCTTTCCAATAGCGCCGTCAGATTGGGTGGATAGGGTAAATTTAGCCAAATTGTGAGCCTTTGGTTGGCGGTTCCGAAAATGTGGAAGAAAGATAGACACTCAAACCAGCTTTTACAATCATTGATCTGAATGATCAAATGACGGATATTGAAGATAGTGTTGTCATTACCTGTCGGGTAGCTGATAAGCACCATGGAGTCACTTTCAACTTCAACCTTTCTTATCCCCTTGTCCTTAAGCCACTTAGCTACAAGAGAATAGCAAATGCTTCCATCCACAAGAGTGTATACATACCTGGGATAATCTAGCTTTTAGCCACCAGGGATGATGTCTCTTGGATCTCCAATGACTCCACCAAAGCCCATTCTAGGGAGATTCAGATTGCAAGGAGAAATCAACTTTAAGTTTTAACTCTTCCCTCTATTGAGCATGTCCACCTAGAGGGGCTCTTAGCGAGGTTTAAAGCAGCGCCTTTGATCAGATTTGCCAAGTGGAATTGGCAGAGAAAGTTCTGAGACGAGGCAATGATGTCCTTTAGAGTAGGTTGAAGTTCCTCTACTACTAGTTTGTTCCTATAATACCAAATTCTCGAGTTTGCTCATAGAAAAAATGACTCACTTTGACCTCGTCACCCACATCGATAGGGAGGGAACTAGCTTTAATGATGAGGCTTTCAGCCCAGCTATCCTAGAAGAAGCGAACTTGGTTACCCCAATCTATAATCCATTTGGAGCCTTCCAAGATCAAATGCTAAGTTGAGGCAATGCTTTGCCAAAGTTAAGAGCTCCATGATGGGATTTTGCACTACCACAAATTTCCATCTGGAAAGTATTTGGCTCTCAGTACTTTGTAGCATAGGGAATCTGCATTTATTGCTAGATGTCAGGTCGCTTTGCAACAAGGGCGAGGTTGAAAGCTGATAACTCCCAATCTGCCTCTAGCTTTTGATACACACATTTGTTTCAAAGACACCCAGCTCATTTTCCTTTTTTCGTCCTTTTCTTCCCGCTAAAATTTGCTTATCATTCCAAGACACCAAGCTCATTAAGTATATGTTTCCCTAAAGTCATGATCATTGCTAATACCTTTTCTCCCCACTTTAATTTTCAGATTAGCATTGCAATGCACATGCAACTACCACATAGCTGAAACAAGTGGAAAAAATATACAGAATCATAAAAATGAGCAGTCCAAAAGCTCATAACTAGCGCTAGCACATACTTCTTCAAAGTATCATAGTCATGTAACATGTACATACATCATACCAAATCCAATACTTTACTAACATTTCACAAAATATTATGATAATACAGCACACCATGGAAACATTCAATCCCTCCCAAACCACACCCAGTCAATTATTTAAGAGATTCCACTTCAAAGTTTGCCTTCAAATCATTCAGTGCATCAGCAAGATCAAATTGGTTGTAACTAAACAGCTCTAGATTTTTTCTCGTGCTTTCATGAAAATTTGTCACCTGTTCAGTCAATGAGAGAACCTCGAGCTAGGATTAATTGCTTTCGTATGCCATTGCTAAATTCCCTTATTTGTATGCGTGTGCATTTTTAGATTGGTGAAGCACTTAACGACTCAAAGATATAAATACTGCAACGTGTGCTTTATTCAAAGAAGTATTGTTTTCTTATTTAAGGATTCCATGCTTATTAAGATTTTTGATGCAAATACTTCAAGACTAGATAGATAACTAGGCGTATACATCCTTACGGATATTAAGGGCGGCCGAACCAGGCCAGGCTTCACTTTGGCCTCACTTTGACTGAGTTTTTTTTTTTTTTTTTCCTGAAAAAAAACCCTTAGTCATGCTTTTGCAAGAGAACAGTGGTGGTCTTCGGATAAAACTAAAAATTAAGCGCCAGTTTGATGCTTCTTTGACCTAGAAGCCAGTCCTTACTATAACTACGAAAATTCAAAACTTCCCCGACAAACTTATAATTTGCAATATATAAGGGATATTTTAGGCATAATAGTAAGGTTAGATTTGAAGGCAAATTCCATATATAGTCATGTATTTTACCCCTAACTCCACTTTACCAATGAATTTTTAAAAATTCCTCTTATATCTACAAATTTTTATCATAATTTTACTTATATCCACGCCGTTAGAGATCCATTAAATGGGTCATTAGCTTCCTTGTAAGATGACGAATATGCCCCAGTTCTAATGTAATTTAAGGTGATTTTGCTTAAAGTTAAATATTCAAATTTAAATAATATATGATTTTATAGTTATAGAATTATTAAAAATTCAATATAATATGAGTTTTTAGCTATAAAATTATAATTAGGGATGAACATATTAGTCAATTTTCAAAGAGTTGACAATCTCTTTAACAGATCGCTACCGACATGAGCGTAAGTGGAATTATGATAAAAATTCATGAGTATAGGAGAAATTTTTAGAATACACAGATATAAGTGGAATTATGGATAAAATACATGAGTATATAAGGAATTTGTCCTAGATTTTATATTAATTGTCGTTAGATGTTATACTACTTTTTTATGGGGCCCGAGCCAGAACCAACTGCGCTATGCAAGGGTTATAAATTTTATATTACTTGCTGTCACGAACATTTTAAAAATAGCAATAATCTTTTAATCAATACTAATGACAATTTTTAAATTGTTATAAAGATCTACTAGATGATTTTAAACTTGTAAAATGATGTATATAGATAGAACTTAGAGCGTTTAGGTATACTATAAAAGTTATATCTTAGAAATCTATTTTAAAATTTTTATAATGTTAAAATTTATACTATATATATACCATAGCAATCAAAAAATTTTAAAAATTAAAAACCTAATACAAAACATTTCTACATAGTTATTTATAAACTAAGCTATCTATTTTACTTTATTCCTTTTATTTTTCATTATTACTCTTATCATATAAAGTAATGTTTTAATGTACCATGATGCAAAACTCCATTTTCTAATATTTTTAAAAATTATTTTATACAATTATTAACCTAGGTGTCTTTAACTTATATGTTAAATTTTACTTTTTTTGGAGATGTATAAATATATTTTTTGATTTTTTTAAAAACAAAGGTATTTTAGTCATTCCAAAATGACTAAAACCTCCTCTATTTTAAAAAATAAAAAATACATATATATTTCTAAAAATGATAAATTTTAGTTTATATTTAAATACTCAAAGTAGAAATTTTATAAAAAAAATTTAAAATAGAGTTTTTACAATTTTAATGCATCGAAATGCATTGAAACCGGCCTCTATCATATCACATCATTTTCATCATTAACCCTATCATGTTATATCATTACCTCTCTTTATTTTTCATCATTACTCCTATTATATCGAATAATGTTTCCAATGCACCATGATGCATTGAAATTTCAATGAATAAGAGTGCAAAACTCCATTTTTGAAATTTTTTTTGAAATTTTTTATAAAATTATTAACCTAGATGTATCTAACTTATGTGTTAAGTTTTACTTTTTTAGAAATATATAAATATATTTTTAAAATTTTAAAAATAAAGATATTTTAGTCATTTCAAAATGACTAAACAATCCTCTATTTTAAAAATATATATATATACATCTTTAAAAATGGTAAAATTTAGTTTATATATTAAATGCATATAAATTAACAATTTTATAAAAAAAATTTAAAAATGAGGTTTTTGCAATTTCAATGCATCAAGATGCATTGCAACTGGCCTTTATCATATCATATCATTTTCGTCATTACCTCTGATGCCCTGATCATGAGACACCTTATCTTACTCCAGAATCGTTTAGTTGGTCAATTTAATCTCATTTCAATTTCCAAATAATTACACATTTGTAATTAAAATCACATAATATTTATAAATTATTAAAATAAATATTTATGTCATCAGTCTTGGTAACCCGGTAATATCATACCCTCATAATGTATCAATTTATACCACTTACATAAGAATAATATAACCCTAAGAGTGTCCAAATTGATATATTTTTTTCTTGAACTTTGCTTTATCTGTCTAAGGTTGAGAAAACAAAACGTGAGTACTAAACTTAGTAAATAAGATTTTCATTCAAATAAATATTTTCAATCGAAAATTTGACATTTTATAATAAATGCATATGCAAATGCATATTTGTTGTTCATGCTTTATACTTTCATTGGATAGGAAGCTAGCTTGGTGACTATCAATTCGTTCATTTCCTATTTTATGAAGTGTACCATCGGTTTTTAGGTCCGTATTAGTGACTTAGTCACATTAGACGGGAACTTTAGTCCACTTATGCCTCTAAAATAGCCATGTACTTTTCTACACCATGCATCATACACGTGTTAGTATGATTTTTAAGAAAACCACATTCATTAATATGCTTTCTTTTCAAGTTGAGAAAAATTGCACAATCATGTATAAAAACAAGTTAATAATATATTTTTCAAACCACATTATGGGGATGACCATCCTTAAATAAATTAAAAAACATCACAATAAAAAGAATTGTAAGTAATTTATTCATTTTAAAATAAACGATTTTAAGACATTGCTTGTATACTTTAAAATGTCAATTTGTTTCCTCAATTTTCTCTTTTCCTTTTCTTAAACAAATGAAATCGATTATCTTATATACTTGCATTATACAATTTTTAATACTTACATGAAGATTCCTTTATATACGTGTTCTCATAATTAGAGTTAAAATTTCTCCAAGAATTATTTAAAACATGATCGAGACATCAAATCACACTTTTTTTTTCAATTAACATGTATGTATATACATTTTTCCATAAATATTAAAAGAGACCGTATATAACATACAATATTATCAATCAACCATATTAAGGGTGTGTTTGGTTACACACAAAACATGTCAATAAAAATTTTTCAATCAAAAACTTTTCACTTCCCATAACTACCTTATTTTTTAATTATTTTTTTACATTTTCTTATATAAACAACCCTACTTTTCAATCATTTCCACACAAATACCCATACAACTACCCTATTTATTTTAACTTTATTCACCTTACACCTCATTATTACCCCTATCATATCACATCATTTTCTATCAACTTGACAACTTCTACTCTGAAAATTTTTCATCAAAAAGTTTTACCTTCAACCAAACGTACCCTAAATAAAAACTCCTGCAATCTGTTCGGACATTATCTGATTGATAATTTTTTTCTTGGCTACTTGAACGTTAAAACTATACATACAAGGTAATAAAATAAATTTCAGAATGTTCTAAACGTTCCTGAAAGCCATGCATAAAATGGATCAGAGAGAGGAAAAAAAATCAAAACCTGTTTGGACGTCCGTTTGTTTTGTTTTATTGTTTACTGTTTTTTTTTTTTTTTTATCTGCTCGGCTTTCTCTCTTGGTTGCCTTTCTGTCATAATCTGGCTACTGTACCACGATGGTCATTTCTTGCCCTTAAAGAAGATGCACGTCGCTAAACATGCTTCGTCGACAGCTACTTTTTAGTGACAAGCGTACATCTGCGTGTTTTCTCTTCACAGAACAACATTTATATTATCGTATCTGATTTAAAGTTGTTCATTAAAAAAATTTTAAATCGTTATTTATAACCTAATCCGTCTATATTTTAAAGCACATCAAAATTAGCCGTTCATAACAAATTTTATATGAAAATGATTAGAAGTAGTTAAGATATGATCATTTGAAATTATCTAATGCAATTCATTTAACTTTTATTTTTCTACCCATTTGTAATCATATTTTGTATAATCTAATCTGTTCATTAAGTAGGGTAAGTTAATTTAAGTTTACCTTTGGAATCTCATATAAAATAGAATTATATAGATAATAATAACAAATAAATAAAAATGAGAGATGATTGGAGCGGACATGCATTCAAATGTGACTTTCCTACTGTACGTACCATGTAGGGGTTGTATCATGCACATGTTTGAATGCAAAAATTGGATTTACGTAAATGCTTTATTAAATTATTTTTCATAATCCAATTTATTCATTTTATAGGACATATAAATTAACGTTCATTTCAAGTTTCATACCAAAATGATTACTATAGCTTAAAGTATAAGCATTCAAAATTAATTGATGAAATCTCATTTAATTTTGATCGTTTAAAAATTTCTAAACATAATTTTTAGGATCTAATCCATTCACTATGTCGAGTGTGTTAAAATTGTCTTACCCATAAAATTTCATACAAAACCGCCTTATATAGGTTAAGATATAATTTAATAACTACTTATAGAATACAAAGGCAAAAACCATCTGTACCTGAATATCAATTGCCGTGCATGGATGGGTTGATTTTCATGCACGTTTTTCAATGCACAATAACCAAATTAATTTGAATACTTTATTTAATTATTTTTCATAAGCTAATCCATCTAAATTAAAGAGTACATAATTTAATACTTTTATTGAATTCTCATGTCAATCTGAATTATATATTCTTAGATTTAAGGAAAACAGTCTAATCCCTAATTGACGCAAATTTTCTTATTTATTTTTATTTTTCAAAAAACTTCATGAATTTAAACAATTTCATTTGGTATGATTCAAAATTTTGAAATTCCTTACTAAAAAATTTATAAAAATTCATTTTCATATTGTATCTTTCTCAAATTGTATTTTATCCCATTTTCCTCCTAAATCTCAAAACTAATTTAGTCCATTTTTGTCTATAATCTTTTCAAATTTACCATTCAATCCTTCTTTTCTAAATTTGCAATTTAATTCTACTTTTCTAAAATTAAAATTTAATCTATTTATAAACATACACATTTTTCTATGATTTTATATTAATAACATATATTACGTACAAGCTTCAAGAGTATAAATTACTAATTTTATACTAAGTCTAAATTAGTGCGGATTTCACATTACTCCTATCACATTTTATCATTTTCTTATTTCCAAAAACTTTTATACACTTTTTGGTATAATTATATCTCTTTTTTTAGTGTTAAATAAAGTTTATATGTAAAAAACCTAATGCTCACTCTTCATCGCAAGCCAGCGTTCAAACCTACCATTGGAATTCGAACTGGGGACGACAGGGTGAGGTGCCCGCGCCCCGTCCAACTGGGATGGCGCCGGCTTGGTGTCTCCAATTTGGACCATGAACAGCACGCAATTCATACTTATGGCAGGCCAAGATCTTCCGAATTCTGAAGAAAACTATGCTCTTTACCAGCGAAAGAGCACTGCTAAAATAAGCATTTCATGACTTTTTTTTTTTCAGTACTACGACCGTTTAATGGTAATAATTTTTCATATTAAAGATGCTATATGAAAAATTAAAATTTATTTAATATGTGTATAATCTGTTATAATTGGTATCCAAGAATGAGATTTAAACAGTTAAAATTCATATATGTATATAATATATATTGATTTTTGTAATATTAATTACTTTAAAATCAAATCCTCATGCATCATAATACAATATACTTATTATAATAATAATATAATACTCATGGGACTAATATCAATTCAAAAATAAATATTTTAGCAAATTTAATTATTAAAAATTCGTATCAGAATTAAAATTTGATTTTATGATATTAAATTTTACTTCGAATGAAATTAGTGGCTTGCAAAAATAAATTATATACATTACCAAGTGTTTCACCGGTGGGCTATGACAGAGCTCATGCTCCATATGATCTTTCCTCAGCCCAAGAAGCAGACTGATCAGCAACTTTATTTCTCTGATTTTTGAGAAAAATCGAAAGCCGAGCATTATCTGATGCACCGAAAGAGCCTCGAATCTTCCAGTCGCCATTTGTTATTTGCTACGTGTTCTTGTACTTTACTAATTTTTGCCGACACTCCACCGACCCTGTTACCCGTCTACGGAGTTCCTACTTGCGCTCATAAAAGAGAAGCGAGGGATTATACTTCCTCATAGATTTCACCTTCTTTTGCTTTTTCATGCCGTCTCCACTTTCGATGCAAGAGGAAGAGTGGTAGCAGCAAGAGGAAGGCAGAAAACAGAGGAAAGGAGAGAGAATGGGCAGCATCCAGGTCATGGCTCGCTTTCATCTAATGCTTCTGGAAAGTAGTGGCAAGCCTTCTTGGGGGCTGAAGAGCTTTAGTAGAGTTTGTTTTTCATTTCCTTTTTATGTTCTCTTACATTCAAGGAAAGGTAGCGGTTAAACTAGGCCTATTCCACACTTCGTAGTTTCTATCTTGGACCAATTTTAGATTATGTTGTAATATTTCCATAATTTTCACATTTTGTTGCCTTGCGTTTCAATTTCTTGGTTATTTTGAAATATTTTCTTTCTATTGTTTTTAACTCGCTATTTCTATCTCAACTTCGTCCACAGCTTTGTGAGATCTGGAAATTCATGTGACGCTGCGTGTTAAATTGCTGGCAGCCTGTTGTACTTGTTCATTTCATAAATTTTTGAAAAGGGACTGGGTTTCAGTCACTATGAGTTTTCTCTTATAGCATTTTTCATTTTGATTAGTGGTCTTGTAGCCCTATTCTTCTATCTCGCATGTGCGTTTTTTGCCAAGGGTCTGTGATTTTATATTTTTATATCGTCCTTTCTTGACCATTGTAGCACTTATGCATGATATTTTCTTTTGCACACTTCTCAAGAGGGTCAAACTGTTCAGGGTTCATGTGGCGGAACATATGCCTCCAGCTTCTTATTCTTCCATAATTTTTACCCTATTCAATTCGTTCACTGATCTTTGAACACCGTGTCTGCATTACTTGGTTTCCAATAAATTTCTTTTGCAATATATGTATATATATTAGTTAGGATTAAAAGCTTCTGATATCAAATTAAAATTAACAAATTTGTTTTTACTCTTTGTTGACAGATGGGTATTGGCATGGACGGTGTAGGAAATTATGGTATGACATTGACTGCATTTCTATTTGCTGTTCTTTTATGTTTTTCTTACACATGAGTTTCGGTTTCAAATTTATACTGTTAAATAACGTTACATTGAATATTTGACTTGAGCATAATGTCATACTTGAATACGATCCCAACATCGTTCAATGCAACTTAAGAAAGACAGAAATGATATGTGTTGGATAATGAGACAAAATTTAAACATAGAAAAAAGGCATTATTAACATCCATGACAACAATATAGTAAAACATTTATATTTATGCTAATGATTTCAAAAGCCTTTCATCTATGGTGACGAATTTTGGAAAAAAAATTCATCTATGTCGACACTATCAATCTCTATTGAATAACTGCTGAATACTCCTTAGGTAGCCTGCTGCCCACAAGAGTTAGTGTAATGCTGTTCATACGCAGTGCTACTGTGTTAAAGACTTTTCCAACCTAATAGGGATTGTTGGGTCTATACAGAATTTCTAGATATGTAGAGAGGGGTTGAATAAAACATCAACTACTCAAGTTGTCATATGTAACAGGATGGCTAGAAACAAAATCTACAATTTTTTCCTAGTCTCCTTCCCCATAAGTGAGGATGTTAGGCATGCTTAAAAACAAACGTGGATAATATGACTTCCTTCAATATTGATTAGCTCACTACACATCTAGTGATATGATTGTAGTAGTAATAGAAACTATTGCTAGAAGCTTCTTTTATTTCTCAACTAACACTTCCCAAATCAATTTTTTCCTATAAGGCTTTACCTTTTTCTTTTTGCGACTTGAGGCATCATTATACATTACAAACTCTTTATGTTCCTCGGGCAAGGTTAAAATGGGTGCTTCCATCAATCGTCGCTTCAATTCTTGGGAATTATTTTCACACTCATCTGACAAAACATATTGAGCACTTCTTCTTATTAATCGGGTAAGTTGTATAGATAAATGTGAAAATCTATCTACAAATCTTCAATAATAACTGGCCAACTCTAAAAAGCTTCTAATTTTTATAATATTCATTGGTTTTGCTCAACTAAGCATTGCCTCAATTTTCTAAGCGTCAACATGAATTCCTTTTGCTAAATAATGCCCTAAAAATGCAACTTGTTTTAACTAAAATTCACATTTCTTTAGTTTGATATATAATTTCTCTTTTCTTAGTTTGTCTAACACCATTCTAAGATGCATCTGATGTTCTTTCTCTGACTTTGAGTAAATTAAAATATCATTAATGAACACCATAACAAATTGATCCAAGTGTTCCAGAAATATTATATTCATTATATCCATGAATATAGCATGAGCATTTGTAAGTTGAAATGGTACAATAAAAAACTCATAATATCCATACCTGGTTCGGAAAGTAGTTTTATAAATATCATTAGAGCTAATTGTCAATTAATAATACCCTAATTGTAGGTTTGTTTTTGAAAAAGTTAATGCTGCTTTCAATTGATCAAACAAATTATCAATTCAAAGAAGATGTTTATTTTTCACAGTGATTGTTTAATTTCCTATAATCTATGCATAGTCTTAAACTTTAATTTTTTTTACAAACAACTTTATCTAGTAGTAATTGAATTCAAATTTTTAATTCAGTCATTTTTATTGGAGACTGGGTCTTAGATATTGGAGTTGTATGTGGTATAATATTAATTACCATATCTACTTCTCTTTTTGGGGTAAGCTAGACAACTCTTTTGGAAAGACCGAGAAATTCATTTACAACCGAAATTTGTTTAATTTGTATTTCTCTTCCCTCCATAGTTGTGACATCTAGGACATTTTGAGATAAATATATGTAATTTAGGAATTGTATGATTATTAATGGTATGCTTTTGAGTTGAATGGATGAGATTAGGGCAAATGACCAAGTAAGGTGATTAAGTTAATTACCCTTGCTTAATGTGGATTAATGTACAAAAAAGACAAAATAAGGTGTAGGAAAAGATGAGTTGGAATGTTCATTTAATTCCATTCTTTATGCTAATTTGTTATTAGTTATTGGGTAAATTAGGTTATTGCTAGATAATTTTCTAACTTGGAGTATATAAGACGGATTGACATAAAATTTAGAGGGTAAATCAATGTTGGCATGCTCTACTTAATGAATGGTGTGAATTATGATAATCATGATTAAATTATGGTGATAATAATTAAATTTCATGAGATATTTTCAAATGCTTGTATCTTGGTCTAAGATGATTATATTGAGGTGAAAATGTTTATAAATAGTCAAAATAATGTGTTTTACAACAGGGATGGATTTGATTAAGTTAAATCTTTTGGAAAGATGCTAAACCACTTATGATTAAAAATTATTGACTTTTTACTTTTAAAAAGTGAGTCACGATTGATGAGAAGTATTCAATGACACAATTGAGGTGTCTTATGGAGGTGATTTTGTAGAAAGTTTTCAAATTATAAAAATTCAGCAAAATGGATAGGAACGTAGCTGCATTTAAAGACGTTCAATGAGTGTGAAGTGGGCAGCTTTTCATGTTGACAAAAAAAATGAGCTGCTATGTGTGGATGTGATTTCACAGGAATAAATGCAGATTTTAGGCAGTTGTTTTTTTAAAAAAATATATGAAAAATAGAAATATATGGGTGAAAATGTGACAACACATGTGAGGATAAGTATAGTAAATTTTAAGCATAAAATGAGGTGGAAATTAGAGTGAAAATGCAACATTATAAAAAGGGTAAATGGGGGGGGGCAGCATAGGGCTTTTTTCTTTGGACAGGAAGGTAGAAAAAAAGAAAAACTCAACAGGGACGTTCAACTAAGGAGCAGGTAAAAAAGAAAAAAAGAAAAGAAGAGAATTCAGGTAGGGCAAAGGGAAGGCAACAATAACATCACAAGTAGGTGGTCTATTCATGCTTTAATTTTCATAAATAAGTTGTTTCTTTACTCAAGTGATGCCTCTTAAATTTGGGTTCATTACTGAACATTAAATGAATGATTTACACAACCCATGATGTATTTAATAAATGTCAAATGAGTAGAAAGTTTCACTTCAAACATTAAAAAGTGATATGAATGATTTAGGGCTGTTTTGAATAAGGTACCTATGCTGAAATTTAATTTAATTATGATAATTAGTAACTGTAGAAGAACTACTAGGCCTATGTCCTTCTTCAAAATCTCGAAGTTTCTATTAATATTTTTCAACTCTTCGTTGAGCTTTCCTAATTTCTTTTTTTTTACTCTTTTCTTCTTCAAGTACCCTATCTATTTCTTTCTATTCTTCTTTAGCTATCCTATTTGATATTTGTTGTAGAATTTTTTTAATTTCTACAATAATATCATAAATCTGTCAAGTAATAGGTTCTTTCTGATAACCTAAGCTGTTTTCTCTCTGTATATAATATTCTTCTATTGCCCTAAATTTTTTTCTTGGCTTTTAATTTTTGTAATACTGGTCTTGATATTTTTTCCATTACCTTATAAAAATCTTGTAAGCCAACGTAAATTTTAAGTAGAAGAAAGGAATTTTTTTACCTTTTTTCTTTTGCATGATAGTGCCCATCATGCTTAGCTGATGCTTTCGCTTAGAAGGTGCAAATAGCTATATCGCGTTTGCTTGACAGAGTTATTTGCTATGGCTAAATTGTCGGGTTTTTAGGTTTGCAAGTAGAGAGAAAAACGGAATTGGGCATCTCAATTGCTCTTGAGAAGTTTTTCTTACTCAAAACTAACTGATGCTCACCAATTGATTCTCCCCTTTGAATTGGAGAGTTTACGTATTTATAAGGGAAAATGGAGTCATTTACATCTGTAGCTATTGCTACGTGGCACAATATTTTTCACACAAAAATAATGCAAAATAGTAAAAAGCAAAAAGTAAGATAAGATTTAGACAGGTGTCTTTAGGCTATTGGCCTGTCTAGATTATACGTTATCATTTACGATGCTTTTAAGGAGATAAGATATTTCCTATAGTATCGGCATCATAGTTTCTTAAAGTGTGTTTTGTTTTTTCTCTGGCCTTCCTGCTTTTGTGTTGGCCTTTTAGCTTTTGTCCTTAACTTTTGCTTCTGATATCCATATCTTGAAAGACGTCAATAGCTGTTGTTGGATCTTGATTGACAGTGGCCATTATCGTCTGCTATTCTTTTTGGACTGATATTGGATAATTCTTCGGATTATTCATGCTTCTAATATAATCTTTCAATTCTTCTTCATAAGCCATATTGATTCCTTCTGAGTCTGGAATAGCTTTAATTGGAATGACAATTAATAAATTTTTTGAGGATGCAAATCTTGTGAATTTTAATAAACTGTCATATTGAATTCCTTGGAATACATGAATTATGACGTAAATAATTTTACTGCAAGCTCGGACATACTTTTCTTGTGAAAAGATCTATCGATCTACATCCCATCATTTGGGTCTTGATGGTAAATTTCTCCCTTCTCCATTGTTCATGATCCAAAGTTGGAAATTCGAATAGTTTTCTTCTTTTATATTGGGTTAGGCTGGAGTAGAGATTATTAATGTTGTAATTAATTTCTTTCCATAATCTATTAACATAAGCACATATCTGACTATCTCAGGAAGTAAATTAATTTTGTCCTGATTCTAATGGTCTTTGCCTATGTAAACAATCATTCTATTTTCTAATAGAATTTTGAAATTCATTTCGTTGAATAATTCCTTGGTAATCTTTATAGTAGGAAATTCTTGTTCTTTAATCAAGAATAGTTTCTATACCATATTTTCTTGAATTATCATTTGTTCAATAGGAACATTTACCTGTAAGTCTATTTGCTTTACCTTTTCTTTGTTAGTGTCATATAAGATTTTTCTTAAAGTTTATAGTTCTAAGTTTATCTTGTAGATCGATTATTTGAGATTCTTTATTTATTTCTGGAATATAATCCTCTTGTGCTTCTTTAAGAGGTATTCTTGAAGTAGAGGGTTCTTGTTCTTCTATGTTGAGCATATTTAATGAGATTTTTACTTGAAAATCATACCATTCAAAAAATACATATTTTCTTTTATAGATTTACAATAAGCAATCCAGGTTTTTATTAATTTCTTTTGTTCTTCTTCATTATATGTGTCAATTATCCATTGTCTCTTTTTATTATTGTGAATTCCTTTAAAATCTTTTAGTAATTTTATAGAATCAAGTTTGAATTCTATAACATTTATTTGGAAATCTAATTCTGTAGGCTCAGGTTCTGGCCTGGCAATGTGATTGTTGATTTGCAAAGGAAACCTTTCAGAGGTAGAGGATAACGATCTTTTGGCTTCTATAATTATGGGTTTTGAAGTTGTGGGCATGGATTTGCAGACTGAGTGTCTTGCAGGAATAGGCTCAAAGTATAGGGTTACACTGTCCGAATTTTCGATTATAGTTTCAATTTTTTCAGAGTTTTGTTCTGGAATATTATAGTTTTCTTCCTTTTCTATTTTCCATTCTGTGGGAAGATTTATATCGGACCACAAGATTTTCTTTGGTTCAATCTTTTTATGAATTGGATTTGTTATAAAGTATGGAGTAGCACCCCTTTCTTGTTGTACTAAAGATTTTAGTGCTAGAGTTTTCATAGCTTTATAGTATATTCTATACTGAACACATAGAGGTTTTGATCCTAACTTCATGTCAAACCCTTGAGTTTGAATAAGTAAGGATAAAACTTCTAGGGCATGAGGGTCGGTTAAGCTTATAGAAAAGTTTGGAAAACTATTAAAATATATCGGGCCAGCATGCAAAGAGGTTTGGACAATTCCTAGGATAGAGTCGGAGAAATTTTTATGCCTATTGTCTTTTAAACAAGCAAGAACAGAAGCTTGCAAACCTGTTCTTACTAAAGGTTGTATAGCAATTTGAATTAAACCAAAGTGTAGGAACTTGAATTGTTTTTCACATAATTCTTTTAATGCAACCTTTTCTAGAAGTGGGATTTGGTGAGATCCGGCTCCAAATTCTAACACTATTTCTACTGTTTTAATTCTAAACTCAGTTTTAAAATCAAAACTTCCTATTTTATATATTTCTTTAATTGGGACTTTAGGAATTTTTCAATTTTGCAAAGATTTTTCAATATTTTCATAAGTTCCTTCTGACATATTCTGAATTTCATCCAATTTCACTGAATGTATTTCAGTATCATTGCTAGAAGAAGAAGAAGTTGAAAACATTCTTTTAAGAGAACTTATTTATTTTCTCTTCACAGACAACGACTTACTGTGCCTGAAACGCCTTCACACGGCTTGAAGCGGCTTAATTGCGCGACGAGTGAGAGAAAAATAGTAACTCTTAGAAGTTTGTTTCAACAAAGTTCTTCAAACTGACTCTGATACCAATTTAACCCAGGAGAAACTCGATGAGTTTTTTCAAAGCTTCAATGTCTGGAGTAATCCAATATAACTGTTCTTCATAATAGGTTCGCACATATTTTGGCAAAGTTAGGTCTTCTAACTCAGATAAATACCAAGACTCTTGTTTTCTTAGATTTCGCAATTGTTTTCTATAATGAGCTAATCAAATCATAATATGAAAACATAACGACAAAGATAATATATATTAAAAAGAGAATTCTTACAGAGAAAGGTTGTCAGAGAGCTTGTCGCAACTCAGATGAACCTCAAAGGAGTATACTTGAAGAAGAGACTAGAGAAAAGCACACCACACTAAAGGAAAATTTTCTACTATTCTAGAGCTTGAGAGATTTCTTTGATTTTTTCTCGATGCCCTTACAGACTGACTCTCGATTCTATTTATAGACATAGTTGCGGATTCGAGCATATTTGAAATCTGCGAATTTAACAGGAATACAAATCCGAAAAGTGAATTCGGATAAGAGTGCACCGAAAGCAGATGTGACGTGTCCTTGAGACTGGAGTCGAATGGAATCTGCTTTTGAAAAAGGGCAACAATCTTAGCTTTAGCTTTAGCAAAAGAGGCCTTTAACTTTTGACTGGAATTCAGCGAATCTTTTAGCTGGCAACCTTTAACTGGATAACTGTTGAAGTTTTTGTCCTTTAGCTGGGCGAAGAGAGTGATGGAGTGGATATCTCCATGTCGCTATCTGTTTCTTCCACTTGGCTGTCGAACATGAATTCGAATGCCTTCTTCTTTAATTCTTTACCGGATAAATGCGGGAACAGTTTTTTGGCAGTTTCAAGAGCCTTCTTGAAAGAGGACTTGGCCTCTTCAGTTTCTTTCAAATCTTGCAATGATGTGAAACTTGAGGAACTAATTAATTGATCTACAACTCGAGAGGCTCTTTCAGAAGCTTTTTTCCTTTTCCAATCCTCAAAGTAGGAGATATGCTCAAAATCGAACTTGGGCCACCATTTTAAATATGAGGTATAAGAAATATAGTTGGTTGAAGGGGTTTCAATATAAAAGGAGAAGTCCCAGCGGACTATCCAAGGAATGGATTCTCTTATAACAAATTCATTTAATTTTGCCGTGTCGTCTGGGTCAAAGGAAAGATGAGGGATAAGGTCTTCAGATAAAATGGACCTGTGGAATCCCCAGTGATCCCAAAATTTTTCTAAGAACCAGACAGGGATTTTTTGGTTGGGCTTTTGCAAGTTGAATCTTATCCACTAGGAATGGGAGAAAATGAGGTTTTGTCGCAGAAAAACCCTATTCCAGGCTTCTTGGTAGTCACAATAGTTGTATCTTCTGTAGGGAAATGTTTCAAGCTCCATTTGAGAGGAGTTTGGAAAAGAAATATAATTATTTGGATTATAACAGGACCATTCTTCAAGAGGAATAATCCTCTGAATGAACATTTTTGAATACTGTATAGCATCGCTATTTTTAGCTTTAACATGGTCTATAGTGACTGATCCGGTTAATAATAGAATTCTTTCATAATAATGAACATCTTTACCCGAAATGTGTGGAATAAACCACTCAAACCTAGGTAGATATTTCTGATATAACAATTTAGCAGTGTCTCTTATAGCTTTGGACTCTTTATCGCTTGAAGAAAAGAACGATATACCAGGAAAATTAGAAACATAAAGATTATAGTCGGTTTCTTATAAATACAAAAATATTTGATCATGGTGTAAAGTAAAATTATAATTTTTTGGAGAGGTAGTATCAGGGGAAGAAGGAATTTCTATTATATTTGGATTTTTAACAGGAGATTTTCCTAAATTTTTAGCTAGAGATTTAACTGGTGTTGAGCTCGATGAGGCCATCTTCCTTAGGTTGTCCCTACAAAAATTCTCGAGATAAGAAATCAGGCAGAGAATTATTTTTACCTTTTATGTATTCTATATCAAAATTGAATTGAACGAGGGTGGCCTGCCATCTAGCAAACATATGTTTAGCAACTTCATTTTTAACATCCTTTTCTAATATATGCTTGGCTGCTTTACAGTCTACTCTTAGTAGGAATTTTTTATTTAATAAGTCTCCTTGAAATTTTTGAATACATATAACTATAGCTAACATTTCTTGTTTTATAGTAGGGTATTTTTGCCTTGTTTCATTCCATAGTCCTGATGTAAAACGGACTAAGAGTTCTTTTCCTTGCTCAGATTTTTGTTTTAGTATTCCTCCATATCCTTTATCCGATGCATCTGTCTCTACAATCTTAAAAAGGTTTGGGTCTGCTAGATGCAAACAAAGAAGATATTTAACTTTATTTTTTATATTTTGTACAGCTTTAGTACATTCCTCTGTCCAGGGTGGAGGATTTTTCCTTAGTCTTTTAAGGAGAACAACTCTGTCAAAGGCTATCTTCTCATAAAAATCAGAGATATAGTTAAGACATCCAAGAAATCTTTGAAGTTATTTTTTTATCCTTTATAACATCTGGAAATCTATCAGTGAATGCTATAGCTCTATTTATTGGTTGGATAGTTTTGTTTTTTTATTAGGAATCCTAAAAATGTTACTTCTATCTGAAACAATTTTATTTTTCTTTCAGATAAAACTAATCCATTTTGAAAGATTATATTTTTGAAGGTTTTCAAATGCTTCTAGTGTTGTTGAATTGAATCAGAAAATACTAGGACATCATCTATATAGACAATTATAAAATCACTATAGTTGTAGAATATATCATTTATTATTTTTTGGAATTCTGAAGGAGCATTTTTTAATCCGAAGGGCATGACGTTCCATTCAAATTGTCCAAATGGAACATTAAATGCTATTTTTTAATCCGAAGGGCATGACGTTCCATTCAAATTGTCCAAATGGAACATTAAATGCTGTTTTGTATTTGTCTTCTTCAGAAATTTGGATTTGCCAGTGGCCAGATTTTAGTTAAAACTTTGAAAACAATTTGGCTTTTATAATTCTATTTAGTAGGTCCTTTTTATTAGGTAAAGGATATCTTATCCATTCTAAAACTTTATTAAGTGCTTGATAATTTATTACTAGTCTAGGAGTTCCTCTTTCAAGTTCAGCAGCATTATTAACATAGAATGCTGAACAACTCCATGAAGATTTACTAGGACGGATTAGTTTTTTATCTAGTAAAGATTTTATTTCTTCTTTACAATAATCAAGTAACTCTTTATTCATTTGAATTGGTCTTGCTTTAGTCGGAATCTTTTCCTCATTGAATTCTTTTATATAAGGTAGTTTTACTATATGCTTTTTTCGATTCCAGAAAGCATTGGGCGCTTCTGCACAAACTTCCTTAGCTAATTTATTTTTGAATTCTTCAATATGTGATTTTAATGGACCATTTATTTCCTTTTCTATATATTTTATAGCATTTTGATCTTGAAGATGGCATAGAAAATTTTTCTTATAATTGAGGGTATCTTTTAATTCAGCTAGAAGAGAGGCTTCTGGAGGCTTTATGAAAGCAAATAATGTTTCATTGGTTTGAATCCCTTCATCTGTTACTGAAAACGGTTTTATCATTTGAAGAAAGGGTGTTCCTAATATAATCTTCTGTTGCATATTTTTTATCAATATAAATGATGTTTGTAAACATAATTTTTTATTACAAATTCATGTAGATGACAAATTATATTTTACGATCATATCTGTTCCATCTGCAGTGGCTATAGAAGAGTTGGTGGTCTCAAAATATTTGGGTGGAATTATTCCCTCATTTATACAATTTAAATCTGCTCCTGAATCAACTAGGGCAACAAGACTTATAGAGAAATCTTTAGGGAAATCTTCAATTTTTAAGATTATTTTTATATACTATTTTTGGGATATAATTCGCTGAGCTTCATTGCACATTATGTGTGTGTTTGGTTAGAGGTAAAACTTTTGATAAAAAGTTTTTGGAGTAGAAGTTGTCAAATCAATAGAAAGTGATGTGATATAATAGGAGTAATGATGAGGAGTAAAGATAATAAAGTTAAAATAGATAGGTTAGTTGTATGGGTAGTTGTGTAGAAATGATTGAAAAGTAGGGTAGTTTGTATAGAAAAATGTGAAAAATAATTAAAAAATAAAATAATTATGGAAAGTGAAAAGTTTTAGATTGAAAAGTTTTAGTTGACACTTTTTATAGAAATAGAATTGTTTTCTTCAATTTCTTTTAGTTTTGAAGTTTCAGCCTTTTGTTCCTTTAATATTTGTCGAAAGTGATCTTCAAATTCATCTTCAACATTTTCCTCTTGTTCCATATTTATGGATAGTTCTTTTAACTCTAAGATTTGAATTCGGTTTTTTAACTCTGAAATCTCCTTTTTCATTTCTTTAATTTCTTGAGATAACTCATAAGTAGTTGTTGGTTTTGGCATAATATCTTTGATATATCTTCTTTGATTTTTTATAATATGCATTATCGACGATGTCTCAGGAAGAGTTAGCGGTTCTGTGGTTTTTGTCATTTTTAAGTATTTATTTAGTAATTTAACCTTTTGATTTGGGTCTTCAATTTGATTTATAAGATCAAGGAGGAGTTGATTTGAATTATTTAGCATGTTTAAAGAATAATACCCTGAGTCAGATGATGTCTGATAATCTGGATGGTTATAAGAGCATTGACATTGATGTTCATCTGAACTCTTATTATAGATTTCATTTAGCTCGTATTCGCTTTCACTATCCGATGATTCTTCACTTTCACTTTCGGAAGTGACTGATAATTGATTTAGTTTTTTAGATAATTCTTCAGTACTCAGATTTTTATCTGCGAGTAATTCTTTAACTTGATTCTTATAGCACTTAGATGCATAGTGTCTAATTTTTTTGCATTTATAACATTTGATTTCTTTTATGTTTTTCTTTTGTGAAGGTTTTGACTTGTATTTTTTAAATTTCTTTTTAGTATAATATTGTTTTGGGGCTTTTTCTTTGAATGATTTTTCTTTATATCTTTTTGGATATTTTTTAGCTTTGATGAATTTAGATTTTTTCATTATTCGCTGAACAGGGGTTTGTTCTATACCATAGTTTGAGCAAAATATAGACAAGTCTTGGGATTTTAAAAATCTAGATTCATCCATATGTTTTTTATTACATAATTCTATACGAACTTGTTTAATTTTTGTAAATAACGTTCCCCATGTATAACTTTCATATTTTAGTTTTCCATCATTTTTTTTATTTTATTAATATTTTACTTTAGATTCAAATACTGATGGAAGGCCTTGAAAGAATTTTTCTTTATATACATCTTTATTACCATCTTCTAACATTAATAGGTCTGTTAGAAACACATCTTTATACCACCTGTATTTAGTCATGTTTTTACATCTTAATTTTAATATCCTTTCTCTTATAACGGATTGATAATCCTCAACAGTTCCTAAAAACTGATAGATTATAGTACTTATTAATGTATTAACTGGGTCTAGATCTTTTAATATTGTTTTATTATCAATTGTTTTATTTAAGTTGTTTATTATCTTTTCTAAGTTGTTAATTGCTTCAAATTTTAAGTCTAAGCTTCTTCCTCGTTTTAAGAGATCTTTAATTTCTTCTATAATTTCATGAGCTTCATAACGATTCATATTTTTAGGAATAAGTTAAAGAGTTACGGTTTTGGGGCTCACCTTTGTAATGCTAGGTTAATGGATGGTTAAGTCTTTTGCGGAATTCTTCATATTTTCTAATTTGGTTTTGAACTCGTCTACTACTATTTTTAATTCTTGGACTTCGCATTCTAAATTCTCTTTGTTTTCTAATAATCTGTTATATAAATCTGCATTTCTTTTTATTACTTGATTTTTTTCTTTTATAATATTTGCTAATACCTTTGCTATATATGCTAAATTTTTTAATAAGGAAAATATTATGGATTAATCAGAGTGTCCTAGTTGTACGTGATCGAAGTTTATCTAGTTTTTACTACATAGAGTGATGGAGTTTGTTGTTTAAATAGGCTTTCACAGGCATAGTTTCCTCACATATTCATATGTTTTTAGGTTTGATTGTTTGCATTACTTCTTTTAGTTTTACTGTTATTTTAATACAGTCTATCTTTTCTTTCTTTCGCGTCCATCTTTTAAAGTAGAAAATTTCAACCCTAATGGGCAACACATGCCTCTGAATGCGGGATTTACGAACTACTTTAAAAGATTGAGACCTACTTTGAAAGGAAAATAGAATGTATTAAAAAGTTTTCAAGCCAAACGGTTTTTCATGCATTCAATCATTCCTTAAACAGTTGAATCATAAAGAAAACTAAAAGCCTGGAAGGCCCTTATGAGATACTACTCCATTACTATATTAAAAAGCATAATTTGTATTAAAAAGGAGAACTCACAGGAGACTCTTGAGCACTTCTTCGTATCCTTCCTCTATTAGTGTTGTGTGTGTGTGTTGTGTTGTGTTACAATGAAGTTCTTTTATAGAGGTCGGATTTGAAGGACGCGCTCAACGGATTTGAAGTGAAAAAATAAAAAGAGATTCGATCATATCTCTTTACTATAGCTATTGCGTACTCACTTTTACTGTTTGCGATAGCATCGCATTTTTCACAGTAAAAAGTTGAACGCACAAAGATAGCGTACAGTAAAAGGAGATTCAACCTTATCTATCAAGGACAATAATTACAAATACATTGCCATAAAGAAAGCTGCAACGTATCGCAAAAGAAAGATCTGAAATAACTTAAAGTAAATGCATTATGAAAAGAAGATATCTATCACCGAAAGGTGACAATGCGTCTGTCCTCTGTCGAGCCTTGTGCTCCTGCCACAATCGACGCTTTCCGAATGTATCCTGTGCTTGACAGGTGGAGAATCACAAACTGCTACTGTGATGATTAGCCTTCCATTCTATTGGCTAAATTGTGTCTTTCAATATCATCTTCATCTTCTTCTGAAAAATCTGAATGTGGACTTGTTGGGTAATCTGGGACTGAAGAACAATGAAAATCCCCAATTTCTACTACATTCTTGTATGCATTGATGTATTAAAGATGTTCGATGGTGCCTTTTTTATTCCAGTAATTACTAGAAAAATTATGACCAGCATAATTATTTGTAATTGCGAAAACTTTTAGGTGTGGCTCCTCTGCTACCAGATATGAGAAGGCTGAATAAACTTTATTATGGTCTGAAGCGCGCTCAAAATCTCTCCATGCAATTATTCTGTCAGCTGTTTCTGCTGCTGATACTTTTGCCATGCCAAAGCTTTCTTCACTTGTCTGTACTTGCAAATGGACTGCTCTGCTTACTGTTCGAACTAACACGTAATGTTTGGCTGGAACTGGTATTTTGTAGAAACTTGGTGGAATGGATTGAACTTCTATATTCACAAATCCATTAATGCAATTTCGAATGTGTAGCATATGTCTGACTACAGATGCTAATCTCCAGGATAACTCTTCTAATTTGACTATTTGTTCTTCATGGGTCACTATTATTCTTGCTACTAATCCAAATGCCCATAACTGCTTTAATTCAAATCTTTCTACTTCTCCATTGACAAAAATGATATTTAATTGCCGAAATCTTGAGAGATCGATAGAGCACCTATAGATGAAAAATCCTTCTTTGCACCGGCAATGGGGCTCATATTCATGTGCTTGGTTTTGATATGTTTTGAGGACCATTGCCATGCCTGATGGTAGATGCTCATTGTTCTTTGCTAAAAACCTCAGGGCCTTTTGAACTACTACTTGTTCCTTCATTTTGTTTTCGCCCCACATTTTTAAAATTCCCCCTTTGACTTCTTCTAATTTTGGTGGGAAAGTACTTCTGTTGTTTTCCCAGTTCTTCATACTTTCATACAAATATTCTTTTTCTATTATTTGTAACTGCTTATTCTTACTTTTTTCTTCTTCCAAATCTCTTTTCAACCACATAATTTCTGTTTCTTTTTCTTTCTTCTCTTTTTCCATTCTTAAATAAGCTTCTAGAGAAGGGCTTCTTGCTACCGGTAGAGATGCTGGTTGTGGGCTTAATGAAATATTGGAAGTAGAGGCTATAAATGCTTGAGAATTCTTTTCTGATAGGTAATTGGCTAAAATTCCAAGGACATATTTGAAATAGGATTGATTTCTATTTATCCAAAGGTTGTCTAACAAGATATGGTCTTCTTGGGTAAGATGAAGATGGGATGGTACTCTGAAATGCAAGTTGGATGCTAATGGGATAATGGGTAATGTGAGAACGAGATGAATAGGAAACTGGCTAAATTGAGTATTTTTGAGATGAAGTGGTTTATATGTAGTGGGTGGTCCAAAGGGTTGATTGGGTTCATTTGGTGGGAAACCTGCCATTTTCTGTAAAACATAAAATTCTTGTCAGATATATCGTCCGACTATGTTGTTAGTAATAATCATTTCTTCATATTGTAACTACTAACTTTAACTACTAACTTTAACTACTACTATAATTTTCATTTCTAAATGTAACTACTAACTTTAACTGCTAACTTTAACTACTACTATAATTTTCATTTCTAAATGTAACTATTAACTTTAACTGCTAACTTTACCTACTACTATAATTTTCATTTCTAAATGTTGTAACCTTCTGGTCACCGTTGATTGTTCTGGATAAGAAATCTGCAAGAAAATTGTTAGTACCTTTTATATGTTCAAAATTTACTTTCAGGCCTTTGCCTTGTATAGTGTTGATAAATGAAATTCATCGTTTACTGTATATTTTTCTTTCATTTTTCTTTTTATAAAATTGGACAATAGCATCGCAATCTGTTCTAAGAGAAAATTCATTATTTAAGTATAGTTGAAATTTATCTAGAGCATTAATTACTCCTAAGATTTCATAGTCTAGGCTAGTTAAACTAGTTTCATTTTGGGTGAATTTTCCAGAGTCATACTTACTTATTTCTTCTAAATTTGAATAGCTTTCTTTATGGGGTCTTACTTTTAAAACTGCTCCCCATCCTAATTCACATGCATCAACTTCTACTATTTTATATTCAGATTCTAAGGGTAATTTTAATTTTGGTAGATTTTTAACTTTTTCTTTAATATTTTGTACTAGTTTAACATCTTCTTGGTTAAAATACCTTTGGCCGTTTTTTCCTGTCTTTTTATATAAATAATTTGTGCTTTTGTGTAAATTTGGTATAAAATTTCTAGCATAATTAACTAATCCCAATAATTTTTGTAATAATTCCAATGTTTCTAATTTATCTGGCATTTCTAATATTTTTTGAGATATATGTGGTTGAAGTTCTATATATCCTTTTCCTATTTTTTGTCCTAAAAATTCTATATATCCTTTTGCGATTTCTAGCTTCTTTTTAGATATAATTATCCCATTATCTATTATCTTCTTCAATACACTTTCTACATATTTATAATGTTCTTTTAATGCCTTACTTGCTATTAGGATGTCATCAGTATAAACAAAAACATAATCTAAATCTTTAAATATCTTATCCATTCTGCGCTGAAATATACTAGGTGCATTTATTAGTCCAAACGGCATAACTAACCATTCGTAATGTCCTACAGGTATAACAAAGGCTGTCCATTCTATTTGCTCTGGATCCATTCTAATTTGCCAGTATGCACTTTTGCAATCTATTTTACTAAAATATTTTCTATCTTGTATTAAGTTTATTAGATTGTCTTTATTTGGAATTTTATAACCGTCTTCTATAGTATTATCATTTAGCCGTTTATAATTTATTACCATTCTAGCTTTTTCTCTTTTTTATTTGCTATGATTTCTTACTAAAAATGCAGCACTCCTATGTTTACTATAACTTGGTCTAATAATTTTAAGTTTTAATAATTCATCTATTTGATTGAAAAATTCTTTTTTATCTTCTTCATTGTGTTCGATTTCTCTAGTTCTAATAATTAAATCTTGATTAATTATTTCTAAGTGTGCTATTTCTTCCTCTTTATCCCAATGCTTTTGGGGATCTTCTCCTATTATCTGGGCTTCTTCTGCTCTAGGTTTTCTATTATTTTTTCTAGATTACTAATTACTTCAAATTTTAATTCTAAACTTTTCATTCTTTTTAGGAGTTCTCTTATCTCATCTACTATATCATGAGTTTCATTAAAATTCATCTTTGAAGAACAAGTTAAAGAGGTACGGTTCAATGGCTCACCTTTGTAATACTAAGTTACTGGGTGGTTTGGTCTTTTGCGGATTTATTTAATTTTTCTAACTTAGTCTTAAATTCATCTACTACTATTTTTAATTCCTGTACTTCGCATTCTAAATTTTCTTTGTTTTCTAGTAACCTATTATATAGATCTGCATTTCTTTGTATTACTATATTTTTTTCTTTTATAATATTTGCTAGTACTTTGGCTATATATGCTAAGTTTTTTAATATTGAAATCATTTTTTTTATTCAGAGTGGTCCCTGGTTTTGTGTTTCTGTTTTTGGAGAAATTTTATAAAAACGGGCTGTATCGGATATGATTTCCTATTGATGAAATATGTTAAATAATTTTTATTCTTAAGATGAGATTTATCTTTATATATTACTTCTTTTGGTTTTACTGATTATTTAACACAACTTATCTTTTCTTTCTTTCACGTCCATTCTTTAAGGCAGAAACTTCCAACCCTAATGGACAACACATGTCACGAAATGCGGGAGACTAGAAATTTGTTTACACAAAGCTTTTATGTCTGGTTGTATCCACTCAAGTTGTTCGTTATAGTATTTTATGTGTCTTGGATTTGTTTCGAATCTTAAAACTTCATACAAGAACAGTTCATAATCTCTAATAGTTCTTAAATGAGAAACTAAATTATGCAAAACAACATACATTCATATAAACAAAAGGAAGTTTACAAGAAGAGAATTCTTACAATGCAAGAAGCAACTCAGTTGAAAGCTTATAACTCACAATTGAAAAACTCACACTTTGAACAAGCTTGACACTTTAGAGATGATTTTCTCCGCCGATGCCTTACAACTGACTCGAGACTAAATTTATAGATAAGAAAAAGGAGAAGGCGGATTCTAAACATTTGAAATCCGCGGACTTAATAGCAAGTGAAATCCGAAAAGTAGACTTCGGATGATAATGCGCCGAAAGCAGGCGAAAGTAGATTTGACGTGTCCTTGGGGATTTGGAGTCGGATGGTATCTACTTTTGAAAAAGTGGCTACTGTGCAAGACTTTTAGCTGGCCGGTGATGATAACGAATCCTTTTAACTTTACTTTATCTGGATGAGAGTGCTGGCACTGCTCCTTTCTCTTTTAGCTGGGAGAAGATAGGGATGAAGTAGAAATCTCCATGTCACTTTCATCATCTTCAATCTGGTTGTCAAACATTATTTCGAATGCTTTCTTCTTTAATTCTTTGCCAGATAATGATGGGTAAAGTTTTTTAGCATGCTCAAGTGCTTGCTTGAAAGTAGTCTTGCTTCTTCTGATTCTTTGAGGTCTTGGAGAGTGGTAAAACTTGATGGAGAAGCAATTAGCTTTTCTGCAGCACGGGAGGCTCTTTCAGCAGCCTTTCTCTTTTTATAATCTTCAGAATATGAAATATGTTCTATATCAAATTTGGGCCACCATTTTAGGAAAGAAGTATAGGAAATATAGCTGGAAGTGGGAGAATCGATATAAAAGGAGAAATCCCAACGAGTAATCCATGGGATTGGTTCTCTTATAACAAACTCAGTTAACTTTGTGGAATCATCGGGATCAAAAGAAAGATGGGAAAGAAGATTATCTGGAAGAATAGATCTATGGAATCCCCAATGATCCCAGAATTTTTCAAGGAACCAAACTGGAATTTTTTGATTGGGTTTTTGAAGATTGAAGCGAATCCACCAGGAGTGGGAAAAAATAAGGTTTTGGCGAAGAAAAATCTTTTTCCAGGCTTCTTGATAATCCTAGTAATTATACTGCCTGAAAGGAAAAGTTTCATTATCCAGAAGAGAGGACTTTGGGAAAGACAAGAGATTATTTGGATTATAACAGGCCCATTCATCAAGAGGAATGATCCTCTGGATAAACTTTTTTGAGTACTGTATAACATCGCTATTTTTAGCTTTAACATGATCTATAACAATAGAACCAGTTGATAGCAGGATTCTTTCATAGTAGAAGACATCTTTACCAGGTGCTTGAGGGATAAACCACTCAAATCTTGGTAAATATTTCTGGTATAGTATTTTAGCGGTGTCTCTTATAGCTTTGGAATTTTTATCACTGGAAGAGAAGAAAGCTATATCAGGAAGGTTGCATTTGCACAAATTATAGTCGGCTTCTTCCAAGTATATAAATACTTGGTCATTGTACATCTCAAAATTATAGTTGGGAGGAGACAAAGTGTTAGGAGAGGAAGGAATATTAATTATATCAGGATTTTTAGCAGGGAGTTTTCCAGAGCTTTTATCAGGAGCTTTGCTTGATGAGGCTATAGCAGGAGCTGAGCTTGGAGACGTCATTCTTACGATTATCTTTGCAAAAACTCTCTGAACAAAAAATCAGCCAAAGAATTATCTTTACCTTTAATATATTCAATATCAAAATCAAATTGTGCTAGGGTGGCTTGCCACCGTGCAAACATGTGTTTAGATACCTCATTTTTAACATCTTTTTCTAATATATGTTTAGCAGCTTTACAATCTACTCGAAGTAAAAACCTTTTATTTAATAAATCTCCTTGAAATTTGGTTATACATAAAACTATTGTTAACATTTTCTTTTTTATAGTAGGATATTTTAATCTTGTCTCATTCCATATTCCAGAGGTAAATCTTATTAATTGTTCTTTACCTTCAGAGGTTTTTTGTTTTAGTATGCCTCCATATCCTTCATTTGAAGCATCTGTTTCTACAATCTTTAACAGATCTGGATCTGCTAAGTGAAGGCATGGAAGATATTTGACCTTTTCTTTTATATTTTTAATAGCTTTTGTGTGTTCTTCTGTCCATGGAACGAGATTTTTTCTAAGTCTTTTTAGAAGGATAGCTCTATCAAAAGCTAATTTTTCATAAAATTCAGAAATATAGTTTAAACAACCAAGGAATCTTTGTAATTGTTTTTTATCTTTGATAACATCAGGGAATTTATCTGCAAATGCTATAACTCGATTTATAGGCTGAATAGTTTGATTTTTTATTAGAAAACCTAAAAATGTGATTTCTAATTAGAAGATTTTCATTTTCCTTTCAGAAAGGACTAAACCATTTTGAAATATTATATTTTTGAAGGTTTTAAGGTTTTTCCAATGTTGTTGAATTGAATTAGAGAATATCAGTATATCATCAATATAAACAATTATAAAGTCACTATATTTATAGAATATATCATTCATTATTTTCTGGAATTCAGAAGGAGCATTTTTAATCCAAAGGGCATAACATTCCATTCATATTGCCCAAAAGGGACATTGAAAGCAGTTTTATATTTATCTTCTTCTGAAATTTGGATCTTCCAATAACCAGATTTTAAGTCAAATTTTGAGAATATTTTTGCCTTTATAACTCTATTTAGCAAATCTTTTTTGTTTGGTAAGGGATATCGAATCCATTTTAGAACTTTATTTAATGGTTTATAATTTATAACAAGTCTTGGTGTGCCTCTTTCTAATTCTGCTGCATTATTTACATAAAAGGCAGAGCAGCTCCAGGGAGATTTACTAGGACGAATTAATTTTTTGTCTAATAACGATTGAATTTCTTTTTGACAATATTTAAGTAAATCATTGTTCATTTGAATAGGTCTTGCTTTAGTTGGTATTTTTTCTTCATCAAATCCTTCTATATAAGGTAATTTTACTAGGTGTTATTTTCTATTCCAAAATGCACTTGGTGATTCCGAGCATACGTCTTTAGCAAGTTTATTTTTAAAATCATTAATGTGGGTTTTTAATGGACCATTGATTTCTTTCTCAATGTGTTTTATAGTATTTTGGTCTTGCAAATAACATAGAAATTTTTTCTTATAACTTAGAGTATCTTTTAGTTATGATAATAGAGAGGCTTCAGGAGGTTTTATGAAGGCAAATAATGTCTCATTTGTTTGTATCCCTTCATCAGTTACGAAAAATGGTTTTATTATTTGTAGGAAAGGTGTTCCTAAAATAATCTTTTGTTGCATATTTTTTATTAGTATAAAAGAGGTTTGCAGACATAACTTTTTATTACAAATGTGAGCGGATGATAACTTATATTTTACAACCATATCTGTACCATCAGCAGTGGCTATGGATGAATTAGTTGACTCAAAATATTTTGGAGGGATTATACCTTCATTAATACAATTTAAATCGGCTCCCGAATCAACAAGAGCAATTGTAGTTATAGCAAAGTCTTCAGGAAAGTCTTTTATTTTTAAAGTGATTTTAATATACCATTTTTGAGATATTATCTTTTGTGCTTCATTACATAGTTCTGTTATAACATTTCTTGTTCTATTATTTTTAACTGTGAGGATTCTGCTTGGTTTTCTCTTAAAATTTCGTTGAAGCGTTGCTCAAATTCATCCTCAACATTTTCCTCTTGATCATTATTTATCGATAATTCAAGTATTTGGATTCTTCTTTTTAGCTCAATAATTTCCTTTTTCATATCTTTTATTTCTTGTGATAATTCATAATTTGTTGCTGGTTTTGGTATATCTTGAATATATCTTCTTTGGTTTTTAATAATATTCATCATTGAATTTGAGTTATTTAACATATTTAGAGAACAATATTCAGAATCCGATGAAGATTCATAATCTTTAGTATTATAAGAACATTGGCACTGGTGATCATCTGAACTTTTATAATGAATTTCATTTATTTCAAATTCGCTTTCACTTGAAGAAGATTCTTCAGATTCTTCTTCTGAAGTGACGGCTAATTCATTCAATCTTTTAGATAACTCTTCTACGCTAAGATTTTTATTGGCTAATAACTCTTTTACTTGATTTTTATAACATTTAAAAGCATAATGACCATATTTTCCACATTTATAACATTTTATTTCTTTAACATTCTTTTTAGGAAAATATTTTTGCTTTTGTTTTTTATGCTTCTTTTTTGAGTAATATTGTTTTGGAGTTTTTTCTTTGAAAATTTTTGATGGTTTCTTTGAAGACTTTTGATAGTATGGTTTGGCCTTTAAATATTTTGACTTTTTCATGATTCTCTAAATAGGTGTTTGTTCTATACCATAATTAGAGCAAAATATTGACAAGTCTTGAGATTTTAAAAACTTTGTTTCATCAAGATGTTTTTGTTGGCATAACTCTATACCTACTTGTTTAACTTTATTAATCAAAGTTCCCCATGTATAATTTTCATATCTTAATTTACCATCATTTTCCATTTTTATAAGGGTTTTTATTTTTGTTTCAAATATAGAGGGCAGACCTTGTAAAAACTTTTCAATATAAATGGGTTGTCTTCCATCATCTAGCATCAATAGATCTGTGAGGCTTATAGAGAAATTTGGAAAGCTATTGAAATATATCGGACCGGCATGGAGAGAGGTTTGAACGATGCCAAGAATAGAATCGGAAAAACTCTTATGTCTATTATCCTTTAAACAGGCTAAAACAGAGGCTTGCAAACCTGTTCTAACTAATGGTTGTACAGCTGTTTGTATCAAACCAAAATGTAAAAATTTAAACTGTTTTTGACATAATTCTTTTAACGCTACCTTTTCTAATAACTGGATTTTGTGAGATCCTGCACCAAATTCTAAAACAGTTTCTACGGTTTTAATTCAGAATTCTGTTTTAAAATCAAAATTGCCAATTTTATAGATTTCTTTAATTGGGACTTTTGGGATCTTCCAATTTTGGATGGATTTTTCTATGTTCTCATAGGTTCCTTCAGACATATTTTGAATTTCTTCTAATTTCATAGAGTGAATCTCAGTATCATTACTGGAAGAAGAAGAAGATGTGGAGAACATCCTTTTTAGAGAACTCATTTTCTCAGCACAGACAACGACTTACTCAGCCCAACACGCCTTCACACGGCTCAAATGGCTTAATTGCGCGACGAGTGAGAGAATAATGAATTCTTAAAGAAGGTTGTTTTAGGAATTAATCCATTTTGAAAGATTATGTTTTTGAATGTTTTTAAATATTTCCAGTGTTGCTGAATGGAATCAGAAAATACTAGGACATCATCAATGTATACAATTATAAAATCACTATAATTGTAAAATATATCATTCATAATTTTTTGAAACTCTGATGGGGCGTTCTTTAATCCGAAGGGCATAACATTCCATTCATATTGTCCGAAAGGGACATTGAATGCTGTCTTATATTTATCTTCTTCAGATATTTGGATTTGCCAATATCCTGATTTTAAATCAAACTTTGAGAACAATTTAGCTTTTATAATTCTATTTAACAAATCTTTTTTATTAGGCAACGGATACTTGATCCATTCTAGGACTTTGTTTAGTGGTTTATAGTTTATTACCAGCCTACGAGTTCCTCTTTCTAATTCAGCTGCATTATTAACATAGAAAGCGGAACAACTCCAAGGAGATTTGCTTGGTTTTATTAATTTTTTATCAAGTAAACCTTTTATTTCCTTTTTACAATAATCAAGAAGATCTTTATTCATTTGAATTGGTCTAGCTTTAGTTGGAATTTTCTCTTCATTAAATTATTTTATATAAGGCAATTTTACTATGTGTTGTTTTCTATTCCAAAAGGCATTTGGAACTTCTGAACAAACTTCTTTAGTTAATTTATTTTTGAATTCTTCAATATGTGGTTTTAACGGACCATTTATTTCTCTTTCTATATGTTTTATAGTATTTTGGTCTTGAATGTGACACAAGAAATTTTTCTTATAATTTAGAGTGTCTTTTAGTTCGGCTAGAAGCGAAGCTTCTGGGGGTTTTATGAAGGCGAACATGTTTTCATTGGTTTGAATTCCTTCATCTGTTACTGAAAATGGTTTTATCATTTGAAGGAATGGAGTTCCTAATATGATCTTTTGTTGCATATTTTTTATCAATATAAAAGATATTTGTAAGCATAATTTTTTATTACAAATTCGTGCAGAGGACAATTTATACTTTACCATCATATCAGTCCCATCTGCAGTGGCTATAGAGGAATTTGTTGATTCAAAGTATTTTGGAGGAATTATTCCTTCATTTATACAATTCAAATCTGCTCCGGAATCAACTAGAGCAATAAGACTTACAGAGAAGTCTTCTGGGAAATTATCAATTTTTAAGTTTATTTTAATATACCACTTTTGAGATATAATTCTTTGTGCTTCATTACATATTATAGATACGGAATTATTATCATCAATTTCTTTTAATTTTGAAGTTTCAGCATTGTTCTCTTTTAATATCTGTCGAAAATGATCTTCAAATTCATCTTCAACCTTTTCTTCTTGTTCCAGATTTATAGATAATTCTTTTAATTCCAATATTTGAATTCTAGTTTTTAACTCTGAGATTTCCTTTTTCATTTTTTTAATTTCTTGCGATAATTCATAAGTAGAGGTTTGGCTTAGGCATATCTTTAATATATCGTCTTTGATTTTTAATAATATGTAATATAGATGAGGTTTCGAGCAGAACAAATGATTCTGTTGGTTTTGACATCTTTAAATATTTATTTAGCAGTTCAACTTTCTGGTTTGGATCTTCAATTTGATTTATTAAATCAAGAAGCATTTGATTTGAATTATTTAACATACTTAATGAGTAATATCCTGAATCAGATGAGGTTTGATAATCAGGGTGACTAAAGGAACATTGGCAGTGATGATTATCTGATTCTTTATTATTGATTTCATTTAGCTCATATTCACTTTCACTTTCCGACGAATCATCTGATTCACTTTCGGAAGTAATGACTAATTGATTTAATCTTTTAGATATTTCTTCAGCACTTAAGGTTTTATCTGCAAGTAATTCTTTAACTTGATTTTTATAACACTTAGAGGCATAGTGACTAAATTTTCCACATTTATAACATTTGATTTCTTTTACATTCTTTTTTGATGAAGGTTTGGACTTATATATTTTAAACTTCCTTTTAGTATAATATTGTTTAGGGGGTTTCTCTTTAAAGGGCTTTTTGTATTTCTTTTCATATTTTTTAGCTTTAAGAAATTTAGATTTTTTCATTATTCTTTGGACAGGAGTTTGTTCTATACCATAATTTGAACAGAATATGGATAAGTCTTGAGATCTTAAAAACTTAGATTCATCCATGTGTTTTTTATTACAAAGTTCTATACCAACTTGCTTGATTTTAGTAAATAGTAATCCCCATGTATAATTCCTATATTTTAACTTTCCATCATTCTCTTGTTTAATCAATGTTTTAACTTTAGACTCAAATACTGATGGAAGACCTTGTAGAAATTTTTCTTTATATATATCTTGATCTCCATCTTCTAACATTAACAAATCTGTCAAGTAAACATCCTTATACCATCGATACTTAGTCATATTTTTACATCTTAATTTTAATAATCTTTCTCTTATAACGGATTGATAATCTTCTACTGTTCCTAGGAATTGATAAATTATAGTGCTAATTAATGTGTTTACTGGGTCGGCATCTTTTAATATTTTTTGCTGTGTTTTTTATTTTACCTGGATATCCCACCACGCTTTTAGCTGTCCTGTGAATCCCCATGCAATGATATGAGGAGCATCAGTTTTACTAATGTTTTTTGCTGCTTGGAGGATTGTGGCGTACATAACCATGCTATGGGCCATATTCCAAATTTGGTATTCAGACATACCATCAATACTCCATTCATAGAGAGCATTCATATTAAAGCTATTTTGAGTAGCTGCTCTCTCTTCCTCAAATTGTTGATCCATTGGGGAAGGACGATGGTAATAATTTTGTAGGATTCTATTTAGATCATGTTGTGGGTTTTCTGTTATCATTTGTAAAAAAAATTTATTTTTTAAATCATTAATTCTTTCTCTCAAATCTTTAATTTTTGTTGTATCTTGTTGAGCAAATTTAGAAAAATCTTTTCCTTCTGTTTTATCGTCTAAAGATAATTTTTGAAATTCTATTTCAAGTGGTTTTTTATAAAATGACATACTTTTAACCGACTTTCCTTTTAATAGTTTTTCTATTTGTATAAGTTTATAGTTTGTGAAATTTCCTTGTTCTATAACTTGAGATAAATCTCGAGCATAGATAGGAATTTCTTTATATACTGATTGTTTAAAAGGTTGTTGAAGGATTTTACCATCACATTCTTTAGCAGATTGTCCTTTATTATATTCTGGAATAAAATTTTCTTGTGATTCATTTGTTGAAGTAGATGGGTTTTACTCATCAATGTTTATCATATTTAATGAAGTTTTTACTTGGGAGTTATACCAGTCAAAGAAATAAACATTTTCTTTTATGGATTTACAATAAGCAGTCCATGATTTAAATAGCTTGCTTTGTTCATTCTCATTATAAGTTTTAGTTATCCATTGTCTTTTTTGATAGTTATGTTTTTCTTCAAATTCTTTTAATAATGTTTTATAATCAAGTTTAAATTCTATAACATTTATCGAAAAATTTGATTCTGTGGGTTCCGGATCTGGACGGGCTATATGATTTTCAAATTGCAAAGGGAAAGTTTCAGAAGTTGAAGATAATGGCTTTCGGGCTTCTATAACTATGGGCTTTGAAGTTGTGGGCCTAGACGTGCAGATTGAATGTCTGGCAGGTATAGGCTCAAAGAGCAGAGTTATATTATCCGAATTTTCAATTATAGTTTCAATTTTTTCGGAATTTTGTTCAGGAATATTATAGTTTTCTTCCTTTTCTATTTTTCATTCTGTTGGAAGATTTATATCAGACCATAAGAAGATTTTCTTTGGTTCAATCTTTTTATGGATGAGATTTGTTATAAAATATGGAGTAGCACCCATTTCTTATTGTACCAATGATTTAGGTGCTAGGGTTTTCATAGCTTTATAATAAATTCTATACTGGACACATAGAGATTTTGATCCTAACTTCATATCAAACCCTTGAGTTTGAACAAGTAGGGACAAAACCTCTAAGGCATGTGGATCGGTCAAACTTATAGAGAAGTTTGGAAAACTGTTAAAATATATTGGGCCAGCATGTAAGGATGTTTGAACAATTCCCAATATAGAATCGGAAAATTTTTTATGACGGTTGTCTTTTAGACAAGCAAGAACAGACTCTTGAAGTCCCGTTCTTACTAAGGGTTGTATAGCGATTTGGATTAATCCAAAATGTAAAAATTTAAACTGTTTTTCACATAATTCTTTTAACGCAACTTTCTCTAATAATGGAATTTGATGTGATCCGGCTCCAAACTCTAAAACCGTTTCTACTGTTTTAATTCTAAATTCGGTTTTAAAATCAAAACTTCCTATTTTATATATTTCTTTAATTGGGACTTTAGGAATTTTCCAATTTTGTAAAGATTTTTCAATGTTTTCATAAGTTCCTTCTGACATATTTTGAATTTCATCGAGTTTTATTGATTGTATTTCAGTATCATTACTAGAAGAAGAGAATGTTGAAAACATTCTTTTAAAACTACTCATCTCTTCACAGACAACGACTTACAACGCCTTAACACGCCTTCACACGGCAACAACGGCTTAACTGCGCGACGAGTGAGAGATTACAGAGTAATTTTAGAAGTCTGTTTTCTACAGAGTTCTTCAACTTGGCTCTGATACCAATTGAGACCCAGGACAATTCGAAGAAACCAATTTATGCCAGGAAGATTGAAATCTGTTTTGACAAAGCTTTTATCTCAGATTGAGTCCATTCAAGTTGTTTTTTGTAATAGTTTATGTATCTAGGACGAATTTCAAATTCTAATGCATCAAACAGAAATTGCTCATAATCTCTAGCAGAACGTATATGCCATAAAAGATCATTCAAAGCTTTCATTAAGAAGAATAATCATAAACAAAGAGAGAAGTTTTTCTTACAGAAGAGAGCTGAGACAACTCAGATGAACCTCAAGGAGACACACAAGAAGACACTTCAGGAGGAAGCACACCACATTATTTTTATAACTATTTGGGAGCTTCGAAGCTTACTCTTTTTTCTCAATGCTTTCGATGAACTTACAGACTGACTCTGGACTCTATTTATAGACTAAAAAAGAGACTGACGGATTTCAACAATTCTTGAATCCGCGAATTTAACAAAGAGTGAAGTCCGGAAAGTAGACTCCGGATAAGAGCGCGCCGAAAGTAGAGTTGACGTGTCCTTGAAATTGGAGTCAAACAGTATCTACTTTTAAGAAAGGAGGCGACAGCTGTCTTTAGCTTTAGCAAAAGGGGCTTTTATAGCGAATCTTCCTGTAGACCTTTTGACTTTAACTGGGAGAAGATAAAGATGGAGTGGAAATCTCCATATCACTATCCTGCTCGTCTTCCATCTAGCTTTCAAACATGATTTCAAAAGCCTTTTTCTTTAACTCTTTCCCTGATAATGACGGGAATATCCTTTTAGCAGATTCCATGGCCTGTTTGAAGGTGGTCTTGGCTTCTTCTGTTTCTTTTAAGTCTTGCAAAGTGGTGAAACCAGAGGGACTGCCGATTAGGGATTCCGAGATTTTAGAGGCTCTTTCAGCAGCTTCTTTCTTCTTATAGTCTTCAGAATAAGAAATATGCTCAAAGTCGAACTTCGGCCACCATTTTAAATGAGAGGTATAGGAAATATAGCTAGTTGAGGGTGAATCAATATAATAGGAAAAATTCCAACGGACAATCCAAGGGATAGATTCTCTTATAACGAATTCATTGAGTTTAACAGAATCATCAGGATCAAAGGACAGATGAGGTAAAAGGTCTTCAGAAAGGATGGACCGATGAAAACCTCAATGATCCCAGAATTTTTCAAGAAACCAAATAGGAATCTTTTGGTTTGGCTTTTGAAGGTTGAATCTTATCCACCACGAGTGTGAGAAGATAAGATTTTGGCGAAGGAATATTTTATGCCAGGCATCTTGATAATCCCAATAATTGTATTTTTGATAAGGAAAGATTTCAAGCTCAATTTGGGATGGTTTTGGGAAAGAAAGATATTTATTTTGATTATAACAAGGCCATTCTTCAAGAGGGATGATCCTCTGAATGAATAACTTGGAATACTGAATAGCATCACTTGTTTTAGCTTTAACATGATCAATTGTGACTGATCCAGTCACTAAGAGGATTTTTTCATAATAATGAATATCTTTACCAGGAAAATGTGGAATAAACCACTCAAATCTCGGCAAATACTTTTGATATAGCATTTTGGCAATCTCTTTAAGATCTTTATCATCCTTTTCACTGGAAGAGAAATACGGTATACCGGGAAGTTTGGAAATACAAAGCTTATAATCGGATTCTTCTAAATACAGAAATATTTGTTCATGATGAAAAATAAAATTATAATTCTTAGACGGTATAACATCTGGTGAGGAAGGAATTTCTATAGGGATTATATCAGGATTTTTAGTAGGATTTTTCTCCAAATTTTTAGCGGAAGTTTTAACATGAGCTGAGCTTGTTGAGGCCATGCTCTTTAGTTCGTCCCTGCAAAAATTCTCTAGACAAAAAGTCAGGCAGAGCATTATTATTCCCTTTAATAAATTCTATATCAAAATCAAATTCAGCTAGTATGGCTTGCCATCTAGCAAACATGTGTTTAGCTACTTCATTTTTAACATCCTTTTCTAAAATATGTTTAGCTGCTTTACAATCTACTCTTAGAAGAAATTTTTTATTTAATAAATCACTTTGAAAATTTTGAATTCTTCAATATGTGGTTTTAACGGACCATTTATTTCTCTTTCTATATGTTTTATAGTATTTTGGTCTTGAAGGTGACACAAGAAATTTTTCTTATAATTTAGAGTGTCTTTTAGTTCGGCTAGAAGCGAAGCTTCTGGGGGTTTTATGAAGGCGAACATGGTTTCATTGGTTTGAATTCCTTCATCTATTACTGAAAATGATTTTATCATTTGAAGGAATGGAGTTCCTAATATGATCTTTTGTTGCATATTTTTTATCAATATAAAAGATGTTTGTAAGCATAATTTTTTATTACAAATTCGTGCAGAGGACAATTTATACTTCACCATCATATCAGTCCCATCTGCAGTGGCTATAGAGGAATTTGTTGATTCAAAGTATTTTGGAGGAATTATTCCTTCATTTATACAATTCAAATCTGCTCCGGAATCAACTAGAGCAATAAGAATTACAGAGAAGTCTTCTGGGAAATCCTCAATTTTTAAGTTTATTTTAATATACCACTTTTGAGATATAATTCTTTGTGCTTCATTAAATATTATAGATACGGAATTATTATCATCAATTTCTTTTAATTTTGAAGTTTCAGAATTGTTCTCTTTTAATATCTGTCGAAAATGATCTTCAAATTCATCTTCAACCTTTTCTTCTTGTTCCAGATTTATAGATAATTCTTTTAATTCCAATATTTGAATTCTAGTTTTTAACTCTGAGATTTCCTTTTTCATTTCTTTAATTTCTTGCGATAATTCATAAGTAGAGGTTGGCTTAGGCATATCTTTAATATATCGTCTTTGATTTTTAATAATATGTAATATAGATGAGGTTTCGGGCAGAACAAATGATTCTGTTGGTTTTGACATCTTTAAATATTTATTTAGCAGTTCAACTTTCTGGTTTGGATCTTCAATTTGATTTATTAAATCAAGAAGCATTTGATTTGAATTATTTAACATACTTAATGAGTAACGCAGTTGAATTAGAAAGAGGAACTCCTAGGCTGGTAATAAACTATAAACCCCTAAACAAAGTCCTAGAATGGATCAGGTATCCATTGCCTAATAAAAAAGATTTGTTAAATAGAATTATATGAGCTAAATGAAATCAATAATAAGTATGTTAAATAATTCAAATCACATGCTTCTTGATTTAATAAATCAAATTGAAGATCCAAACCAGAAAGTTGAACTGCTAAATAAATATTTAAAGATGTCAAAACCAACAAAATCATTTGTTCTACCCGAAACCTCATCTATATTACATATTATTAAAAATCAAAGACGATATATTAAAGATATGCCTAAGCCAACCTCTACTTATGAATTATCGCAAGAAATTAAAGAAATGAAAAATGAAATCTCAGAGTTAAAAACTAGAATTCAAATATTGGAATTAAAAGAATTATCTATAAATCTGGAACAAGAAGAAAAGGTTGAAGATGAATTTGAAGATCATTTTCGACAGATATTAAAAGAGAACAATTCTGAAACTTCAAAATTAAAAGAAATTGATGATAATAATTCCGTATCTATAATATTTAATGAAGCACAAAGAATTATATCTCAAAAGTGGTATATTAAAATAAACTTAAAAATTGAGGATTTCCCAGAAGACTTCTCTGTAAGTCTTATTGCTCTAGTTGATTCCGGAGCAGATTTGAATTGTATAAATGAAGGAATAATTCCTCCAAAATACTTTGAATCAACAAATTCCTCTATAGCCACTGCAGATGGGACTGATATGATGGTAAAGTATAAATTGTCCTCTGCACGAATTTGTAATAAAAAATTATGCTTACAAACATCTTTTATATTGATAAAAAATATGCAACAAAAGATCATATTAGGAACTCCATTCCTTCAAATGATAAAACCATTTTCAGTAACAGATGAAGGAATTCAAACCAATGAAACCATGTTCGCCTTCATAAAACCCCCAGAAGCTTCGCTTCTAGCCGAACTAAAAGACACTCTAAATTATAAGAAAAATTTCTTGTGTCACCTTCAAGACCAAAATATTATAAAACATATAGAAAGAGAAATAAATGGTCCGTTAAAACCACATATTGAAGAATTCAAAATTTTCAAAGTGATTTATTAAATAAAAAATTTCTTCTAAGAGTAGATTGTAAAGCAGCTAAACATATTTTAGAAAAGGATGTTAAAAATGAAGTAGCTAAACACATGTTTGCTAGATGGCAAGCCATACTAGCTGAATTTGATTTTGATATAGAATTTATTAAAGGGAATAATAATGCTCTGCCTGACTTTTTTTCTAGAGAATTTTTGCAGGGACGAACTAAAGAGCATGGCCTCAACAAGCTCAGCTCATGTTAAAACTTCCGCTAAAAATTTGGAGAAAAATCCTACTAAAAATCCTGATATAATCCCTATAGAAATTCCTTCCTCACCAGATGTTATACCGTCTAAGAATTATAATTTTATTTTTCATCATGAACAAATATTTCTGTATTTAGAAGAATCCGATTATAAGCTTTGTATTTCCAAACTTCCCGGTATACCGTATTTCTCTTCCAGTGAAAAGGATGATAAAGATCTTAAAGAGATTGCCAAAATGCTATATCAAAAGTATTTGCCGAGATTTGAGTGGTTTATTCCACATTTTCCTGGTAAAGATATTCATTATTATGAAAAAATCCTCTTAGTGACTGGATCAGTCACAATTGATCATGTTAAAGCTAAAACAAGTGATGCTATTCAGTATTCCAAGTTATTCATTCAGAGGATCATCCCTCTTGAAGAATGGCCTTGTTATAATCAAAATAAATATCTTTCTTTCCCAAAACCATCCCAAATTGAGCTTGAAATCTTTCCTTATCAAAAATACAATTATTGGGATTATCAAGATGCCTGGCATAAAATATTCCTTCGCCAAAATCTTATCTTCTCACACTCGTGGTGGATAAGATTCAACCTTCAAAAGCCAAACCAAAAGATTCCTATTTGGTTTCTTGAAAAATTCTGGGATCATTGAGGTTTTCATCGGTCCATCCTTTCTGAAGACCTTTTACCTCATCTGTCCTTTGATCCTGATGATTCTGTTAAACTCAATGAATTCGTTATAAGAGAATCTATCCCTTGGATTGTCCGTTGGAATTTTTCCTATTATATTGATTCACCCTCAACTAGCTATATTTCCTATACCTCTCATTTAAAATGGTGGCCGAAGTTCGACTTTGAGCATATTTCTTATTCTGAAGACTATAAGAAGAAAGAAGCTGCTGAAAGAGCCTCTAAAATCTCGGAATCCCTAATCGGCAGTCCCTCTGGTTTCACCACTTTGCAAGACTTAAAAGAAACAGAAGAAGCCAAGACCACCTTCAAACAGGCCATGGAATCTGCTAAAAGGATATTCCCGTCATTATCAGGGAAAGAGTTAAAGAAAAAGGCTTTTGAAATCATGTTTGAAAGCCAGATGGAAGACGAGCAGGATAGTGATATGGAGATTTCCACTCCATCTTTATCTTCTCCCAGTTAAAGTCAAAAGGTCTACAGGAAGATTCGCTATAAAAGCCCCTTTTGCTAAAGCTAAAGACAGCTGTCGCCTCCTTTCTTAAAAGTAGATACTGTTTGACTCCAATTTCAAGGACACGTCAACTCTACTTTCGGCGCGCTCTTATCCGGAGTCTACTTTCCGGACTTCACTCTTTGTTAAATTCGCGGATTCAAGAATTGTTGAAATCCGCCAGTCTCTTTTTTAGTCTATAAATAGAGTCCAGAGTCAGTCTGTAAGTTCATCGAAAGCATTGAGAAAAAAGAGTAAGCTTCGAAGCTCCCAAATAGTTATAAAAATAATGTGGTGTGCTTCCTCCTGAAGTGTCTTCTTGTGTGTCTCCTTGAGGTTCATCTGAGTTGTCTCAGCTCTCTTCTGTAAGAAAAACTTCTCTCTTTGTTTATGATTATTCTTCTTAATGAAAGCTTTGAATGATCTTTTATGGCATATACGTTCTGCTAGAGATTATGAGCAATTTCTGTTTGATGCATTAGAATTTGAAATTCGTCCTAGATACATAAACTATTACAAAGAACAACTTGAATGGACTCAATTTGAGATAAAAGCTTTGTCAAAACAGATTTCAATCTTCCTGGCATAAATTGGTGATAAGTCAAAAAATTTTCATTTAATTTTATATTAAATTCACACCGTTAAGTATTAGAATGATAATTAAATGCATGTTTTAAGTGGAATTGCATGAAAATCATATTTTTGATAGAATCTTCAATTTTAATATAAAACGGGTCATTTTGCAATATTTTGGAAAATATAAAATTATAAAAATAATTAGACATGCTAAAAGGGATTAAATAGGCTAACTTTGAAATATGGGTGCAAAGTAAATCATTATAAAATCTTAAGATAAAATAAAATAAATTCAAAAAGCACTCAAAAGTAAATTAAAAGTCTACGTGGGTTTATTAAAAATTATTTTAATAGAAATCAAATATGGAAAATCACGTTTTTATTTTTTGCATAAGTACAGACGGTCGGAACTCTGCCGGAGCACCATATTCCGGTGCTCCATCTTCCCCAAACCGAGGAGCCCCTTCTCCATCAAAGCCGGCAGCCATGGATTCCAGCATCTCAAAATCGGCAGCCGCAGAAAATCCGTCCGTGCTTGCAAATCCATTCACGGCAGCAGCTCCATCTTCCCTAAGACAGCCATGGCTGCTGTTTTCTTGCTCCAATCAGCAATTGCGAATTACTCCAAAATGGAAATTCCAAATTGCAGTCACCGACTCGGGCAGAAATCGTCCTTGCATTGCACCTGGATTAATCTTTAGCATCTCCATTTGCGGCAGCAAGCAAAAACGCACGAACCCGCAGCCGCCAAGCACTTCGCCCAAACAACAAAATCCCAGTCACGAGACCAGTGGCAGATCCGGCAGCACGTCATCCTTTACAGAAAAAACCGAGCGCCCGTCTGATTCAGCTCCACTGCCGAAAGCCGGCAACCACCTTCCAGATATCCATTTTCCAATTTCCAGCACCATCTTCTCCAAGCCGGAAACCCATTTTTCCGCCAGCACCGATCTGCTGCAGCGAGCTCCAATCCCGGCAGCTGCATTCAAGCAACCGTCCGGCAGCCAAAACCGACCAACAGCTGCCCATCCATTCCACCGGAATCCACCACCGAATCCATCTTCCCCAAATCGACCAGCACCCATTTTTACGGCAGCAGCCCAATCCCATTTTTCATGCCGTCTAATCCACCAGAAAAAAATCCAACAGCTTCCAAGCCAACCGTCGCCGATAAGCCTCAAATCCAATCAACTAAAGACGACGCCATCTCTGCAAATACCGGCAACAATCAGTCCAGGCTAAGTCCTATTTTTCTGCGTCTGGATAATTTACATTGTTGGATATAGCGGGTGAAATTGCAATCCCGCGATGGAAATTTGGGCGTAATTCCCTGCAAGAGACATGCAATTTCAAATGACAATGTTCAGAAAAATGCGCCTCGCGTCCTTCCACCTATCCCTCTTTGCATCCCATCTTCCTGTTCGTCGATTGTCAACAACCCTCACGACCACCCATCAGCTTGCTCCATCTCTCCTCGTACTCCGGATTAGCCGTGTAATCCGCCATCTTCTCCATCTCGATCAGCTCCTTCACATACGCTACAGACCGCTCTCAAACTCTCTCCATCGGCTTACGGACGGCTCTCCTAGTCACCGCCTGCAACTGCGGAGACTCCTTGGAATGCTCGGAAACCACGCGGAGCACCACGTCCTCCTTGTATTTCACCACTTCCTCCACGAATTCCACAGGCGAGTCGGCAAATGTCATCAGCTACTGCTGCAAAATGGGATTCCTTCGCCCCGCCGACGATGCGCATGAAGGCTTGCATCGCGTCTGCAACTGTGGTGAATTTCGGAGGCATTTTGTTCAACCCTTTCCAGTCTCCGAAGGCTCTACTACTTGCGGAATGCGATTTTTCAGCTGCATTCCTTCTCCCCACAGACTCTTCCCATAGATCAGTGTCGATTTCCCAGCATTCTGTGCTCTTGCTGCCCGGCCGTAGTGAGAAGGCAGAAGGCAGCCAAGGCAGGCGTGAAAGCAATCCCACATCGAAAGCACAATGGAGTGGAGGGCCCCTCCCACAACTATAAAAGGAGCCCTTCACTCATCCCAAAAACACACACCCCATACCCCACACACCCCTTGGGTGGGACCCATTTGGTGGGACCCCGTAGCAAGTGGGTGGGACCCATTTTGTGGGACCCGTAAAAGGTGGGGCCAAGCAATAAAAGTTTCCATTACGTGGAGATTCGCTGTTTACGGGTGATGTAAATTTTAATTTCCGCTTTATAGTTAGTAGAAATTTGTAGTTTTAATTTTTAAATTAGATTTACTGCTTTATTCTATGCTTTGTAATTTTTAGATTAAACTTAATGTAATTTGCTTTTCTGTTTTAATAGTAGAATTTAATTGCTTCTATTGCTTTCTTAGAATAGTTTTAATTGCGTTGTTAATTAGTTAATTTCTTTTAGCTTCTTGCCTCTATTTCTTTTATGCTCAAATCTTTTCTCTTCTTTCTTTCTCTTTCTAATTTCTTTCTTTTTCTCTCTCTAATTTCTTCTATTTTCTTTTCTTCTCTCTCTCCTCTCTCCTGTTCTTCTAATTTCTCTCCCTTTTCTCTCTCCTCTCTTTCTCTCTCTAATTTCTTATAATTTCCTTGTTCTTCTCTCTCTCTATCTCTAACGTCTATCTCTCTTCTCTTATTCATCTAATTTCTTCTTCTTCTCTCTCTCTAAACTCTCTCTCTCTCTCTCTCTCTCTCTCTTCTCTTATTCTTCTAATTTCTTTCCTCTCTCTCTAATTTCCTCTATTTCTTTTCTCTCTCTAACTTCTCTCTCTCTCTTCTCTCTTCTCTCTTTCTCTTTCTCTCTCTTCTCTCCTCCCTCTTCTTTCTTCTCTCTTTCTCTTTCTCTCTCTTCTCTATACCCTCTCTTTCTCTTAAAAACAATTCAAAACTACATCGCCTCTCTGTGGATTCGACCCGACTCACCATTATTCTACACTATCACTCGTATAGTGGTAGCTTTAATGTGTTTCGGTTAATTTAAATTAAACTGGTGATCACAGTGCTCTTAACGACAAGCACTTGGTACGCATCAAGTTTTTGGCGCCGTTGCCGGGGAGGCGTATTGAGGTTTGAATTGTTTTATTAGTTGTTTTAAATTTCCTTTACTTGCTTTCAATAGTATAATCTTTACTGCTTTATTTATCTGCTTTCTTTACTTATTGCACTTGAACTTTGGATTACCAATTTCGATTCTTTCCTGCTTTTAAAAAATAAAAATAAAAATAAAAAAAACTAAAATTAAAGAATGGACATGAACTTTATTGATCATCAGTTAGGTAAGTTAGAAGAATTAAACCAAAAGATTAATGATATACTTGCCTATCAAAACTCAAATAGTTCATTCTTAAATACATCAATTCCTTTTCAAATGACATATTCTAATGAGACTCAATTTTTACCATATCAAGAACAAATTCAAGATTTTCATGAGTTCCCTACACCTGATTACAATTCATTTTCATATACATATAACTCAGAATTGAGTTGTCCTAATACTTCTTGGACAAATCAACACATGCAACCCTATCCTCCATATCTACAAACCCAGTGGCCACCTGAGCAAAGTCAATTTTCAAATTACCAATATCAATCTAATCATTACGAAAATACATATGGGCCATCTGCATATCCTGAAGAAAATTTTTCACCTCAACCTATTAACCAATCTTTTCATCAAACATATAATTATGATGAGAGATTTGAAAAAATGCAAAATATTATTCTCAATGGCTTTCAAAACATAGCAATTAGATTTGCAGAGTGCGTAAATCGAGTTGAACATTATAAAAATATGTATTTACAAGACTGCTGCCCACAAGAGGACTTTTCAAATTTTTCATTAGAGCAAGAAGATTATCAACAACCTCCTCGCTTAGATGACGTAGAGGGAGGATTCGAAAGATTAGATCAACAATTCCTTTCCGACCAACAGTTATTTTCTAAGACAACAGATCATACTGACCAAATTGATAATCTTGTTGATCATTCGAATTTTCAAATTCAATTAGATTCAATACCATTGGAAAGTCCTAAGTTGGGGGGAGATGAAAATGAAATTATTAATGAAAATTTTGAGAAATACATACCTGCTATTTCAAGTACTTTTAAAGATGAGCTCATTAGCATAGATGAATTAATGAAAAAGGAAGAGATGATTCAAATATTTGAACAGGTTCAAGTTAAAATTTCGCTCTTTGATGTTATTCAATATATTCCAAATTATAGTCAATTTCTCCAAGAGCATTGTATTCAAATGGAATCCTGTTTAACCCAAAATAAAATCATGCTCCCATTAAGTAACAGTTCAATGAATTCAATAAATGATCAAATTGAAGAGTGCTACATATTGGACATCACTGATAACTCATTAATCTTCACAACGCTTGAGCATGAACATATGAAAATGATAAATAATCTACATAGTGTTAAGAATTTTAATAGAGCAGGAATTGGATAACATTAAACATTATGTCTGGCTGAAGACATAAAACTTAGCGCTGGTTGGGAGGCAACCCAACATGTGTATATATATACCTTTGCTTTTCTTTTTGTAGGAGAAAGCTGTAGCAATTTAATCAGATCCTTACACCCCAGGTTGTCTCTTTCCCTGCTATCTTATTTTCATGAATTTATATATTTTGTGCATGTTTATCAAAGATAGCTCTATTCAAGTTGGGGGGGGGTCTGGTTTGCTTAACGTGATTTATTTAAAAATATATATAATATAAAATAAAAATTAAAAAAAAATTAATAAGAAAAAAAAATTCTAGAAAATATCCAAAAAAAATAGAGATAAATCAAAGTACACTTGCTATGCTTGGTAGTAAGTAAAGAGGAAAACTGTAATTAGTTATATTTGTAAAAAATATTTTCATGGTGTTTTCAAAATTTTATTAGCACTGATTGCACTTACACGTCAATGAACCTCGTGGGTACCATGATAATATAATTTTTCTCTCTCATCCAAGCAAGTAATCTTTAATATCGCTATAATTGATAGCTGGTAGTTAAAAAAAAAAAAATTATATCCCCAGATACCCTGAAATATGGTGAGGGGAGAATATAAAAAAAATATAGAAAAAAAATGTAAAACCCCAGATATCCTGAAATATGGTGAGGGGAAGAAAAAAAAACGTTGAAAATAAAATTTTTTAAAATTTTTTTTTTATCCCTAGATACCCTGAAATATGGTGAGGGGAGAAAAAAAATGATGAAAAAAAGGAGATATATATTAACTGTCACTATCATAATTTTGATATGACTGTTACTTAGCTTGGATAAGCTGAAAATAATTTATTTAACTAATGCTCATTTGTTCATTAGTACACATACACACGTGCTATAATTTTTTATATGCACCATGAAATATTTTTACTCATGTTCACTAAAGAAAATTTTCTTCTAAAGCTTACTATCATTATTAGCAGTGCACTTAGATTTTTGTTAAAAAAGAAAAAAAAAATTATTATTAAACTATTTCCATTGCTAAGGGACTAGCAATGTTTAAGTTGGGGGGTGTGATAAGTCAAAAAAATTTCATTTAATTTTATATTAAATTCACACCGTTAAGTATTAGAATGATAATTAAATGCGTGTTTTAAGTGGAATTGCATGAAAATTATATTTTTGATAGAATCTTCAATTTTAATATAAAACGGGTCATTTTGCAATATTTTGGAAAATATAAAATTATAAAAATAATTAGACATGCTAAAAGGGATTAAATAGGCTAACTTTGAAATATGGGTGCAAAGTAAATCATTATAAAATCTTAAGATAAAATAAAATAAATTCAAAAAGAACTCAAAAGTAAATTAAAAGTCTACGTGGGTTTATTAAAAATTATTTTAATAGAAATCAAATATGGAAAATCACGTTTTTATTTTTTGCATAAGTACAGACGGTCGGAACTCTGCCGGAGCACCATATTCCGGTGCTCCATCTTCCCCAAACCGAGGAGCCCCTTCTCCATCAAAGCCGGCAGCCATGGATTCCAGCATCTCAAAACCGGCAGCCGCAGAAAATCCATCCGTGCTTGCAAATCCATTCACGGCAGCAGCTCCATCTTCCCCAAGACAGCCATGGCTGCTGTTTTCTTGCTCCAATCAGCAATTGCGAATTACTCCAAAATGGAAATTCCAAATTGCAGTCACCGACCCGGGCAGAAATCGTCCTTGCATTGCACCTGGATTAATCTTTAGCATCTCCATTTGCGGCAGCAAGCAAAAACGCACGAACCCGTAGCCGCCAAGCACTTCGCCCAAACAACAAAATCCCAATCACGAGACCAGTGGCAGATCCGGCAGCACGTCATCCTTTACAGAAAAAACCGAGCGCCCGTCTGATTCAGCTCCACTGCCGAAAGCCGGCAACCACCTTCCAGATTTCCATTTTCCAATTTCCAGCACCATCTTCTCCAAGCTGGAAACCCATTTTTTCGCCAGCACCGATCTGCTGCAGCGAGCTCCAATCCCGGCAGCTGCATTCAAGCAACCGTCCGGCAGCCAAAACCGACCAACAGCTGGCCATCCATTCCACCGGAATCCACCACCGAATCCATCTTCCCCAAATCGACCAGCACCCATTTTTACGGCAGCAGCCCAATCCCATTTTTCATGCCGTCTAATCCACCAGAAAAAAAAATCCAGCAGCTTCCAAGCCAACCGTCGCCGATAAGCCTCAAATCCAATCAACTGAAGACGACGCCATCTCTGCAAATACCGGCAACAATCAGTCCAGGCTAAGTCCTATTTTTCTGCGTCTGGATAATTTACATTGTTGGATATAGCGGGTGAAATTGCAATACCGCGATGGAAATTTGGGCGTAATTCCCTGCAAGAGACATGCAATTTCAAATGACAATGTTCAGAAAAATGCGCCTCGCGTCCTTCCACCTATCCCTCTTTGCATCCCATCTTCCTGTTCGTCGATTGTCAACAACCCTCACGACCACCCATCAGCTTGCTCCATCTCTCCTCGTACTCTGGATTAGCCGTGTAATCCGCCATCTTCTCCATCTCGATCAGCTCCTTCACATACGCTACAGACCGCTCTCTAACTCTCTCCATCGGCTTATGGACGGCTCTCCTAGTCACCGCCTGCAACTGCGGAGACTCCTTGGAATGCTCGGAAACCACGCGGAGCACCACGTCCTCCTTGTATTTCACCACTTCCTCCACGAATTCCACAGGCGAGTCAGCAAATGTCATCAGCTACTGAAAGCAATCCCACATCGAAAGCACAATGGTGTGGAGGGCCCCTCCCACAACTATAAAAGGAGCCCTTCACTCATCCCAAAAACACACACCCCATACCCCACACACCCCTTGGGTGGGACCCATTTGGTGGGACCCCGTAGCAAGTGGGTGGGACCCATTTTGTGGGACCCGTAAAAGGTGGGGCCAAGCAATAAAAGTTTCCATTACGTGGAGATTCGCTGTTTACGGGTGATGTAAATTTTAATTTCCGCTTTATAATTAGTAGAAATTTGTAGTTTTAATTTTTAAATTAGATTTACTGCTTTATTCTATGCTTTGTAATTTTTAGATTAAACTTAATGTAATTTGCTTTTCTGTTTTAATAGTAGAATTTAATTGCTTCTATTGCTTTCTTAGAATAGTTTTAATTGCGTTGTTAATTAGTTAATTTCTTTTAGCTTCTTGCCTCTATTTCTTTTATGCTCAAATCTTTTCTCTTCTTTCTTTCTCTTTCTAATTTCTTTCTTTTTCTCTCTCTAATTTCTTCTATTTTCTTTTCTTCTCTCTCTCCTCTCTCCTGTTCTTCTAATTTCTCTCCCTTTTCTCTCTCCTCTCTTTCTCTCTCTAATTTCTTATAATTTCCTTGTTCTTCTCTCTCTCTATCTCTAACGTCTATCTCTCTTCTCTTATTCATCTAATTTCTTCTTCTTCTCTCTCTCTAAACTCTCTCTCTCTCTCTCTCTCTCTCTCTCTTCTCTTATTCTTCTAATTTCTTTCCTCTCTCTCTAATTTCCTCTATTTCTTTTCTCTCTCTAACTTCTCTCTCTCTCTTCTCTCTTCTCTCTTTCTCTTTCTCTCTCTTCTCTCCTCCCTCTTCTTTCTTCTCTCTTTCTCTTTCTCTCTCTTCTCTATACCCTCTCTTTCTCTTAAAAACAATTCAAAACTACATCGCCTCTCTGTGGATTCGACCCGACTCACCATTATTCTACACTATCACTCGTATAGTGGTAGCTTTAATGTGTTTCGGTTAATTTAAATTAAACTGGTGATCACAGTGCTCTTAACGACAAGCACTTGGTACGCATCAAGTTTTTGGCGCCGTTGCCGGGGAGGCGTATTGAGGTTTGAATTGTTTTATTAGTTGTTTTAAATTTCCTTTACTTGCTTTCAATAGTATAATCTTTACTGCTTTATTTATCTGCTTTCTTTACTTATTGCACTTGAACTTTGGATTACCAATTTCGATTCTTTCCTGCTTTTAAAAAATAAAAATAAAAATAAAAAAAACTAAAATTAAAGAATGGACATGAACTTTATTGATCATCAGTTAGGTAAGTTAGAAGAATTAAACCAAAAGATTAATGATATACTTGCCTATCAAAACTCAAATAGTTCATTCTTAAATACATCAATTCCTTTTCAAATGACATATTCTAATGAGACTCAATTTTTACCATATCAAGAACAAATTCAAGATTTTCATGAGTTCCCTACACCTGATTACAATTCATTTTCATATACATATAACTCAGAATTGAGTTGTCCTAATACTTCTTGGACAAATCAACACATGCAACCCTATCCTCCATATCTACAAACCCAGTGGCCACCTGAGCAAAGTCAATTTTCAAATTACCAATATCAATCTAATCATTACGAAAATACATATGGGCCATCTGCATATCCTGAAGAAAATTTTTCACCTCAACCTATTAACCAATCTTTTCATCAAACATATAATTATGATGAGAGATTTGAAAAAATGCAAAATATTATTCTCAATGGCTTTCAAAACATAGCAATTAGATTTGCAGAGTGCGTAAATCGAGTTGAACATTATAAAAATATGTATTTACAAGACTGCTGCCCACAAGAGGACTTTTCAAATTTTTCATTAGAGCAAGAAGATTATCAACAACCTCCTCGCTTAGATGACGTAGAGGGAGGATTCGAAAGATTAGATCAACAATTCCTTTCCGACCAACAGTTATTTTCTAAGACAACAGATCATACTGACCAAATTGATAATCTTGTTGATCATTCGAATTTTCAAATTCAATTAGATTCAATACCATTGGAAAGTCCATATTTTGAAAACGACTTAGCATTTCCAAATGCTTTAGAAGCTGAATCCCTTAACGAACAAATGCTAAGTCAAAAGAAAGATAATTTGAAAATAAATGATGAATATATTGTAGAAACATTATGTGGAGAGGAACCTAATGAATCAACTATCACTCCAATAAATCATTTCGATTATCAAACTCAATCAGATCAATTACTATCAGAAAATCTATTGTCTGAAAATTTGGTAATAATTACAACATTATGTAGTGATGGTTTCTCAGATCGTAAACTCAATGAGAATTCCTCTTTTCATAATCAAGAAAATATTATAGAAAATAATGAAAAATTAATTAATGATAAATTTGAAGAAGATAAAAATCAAGAAAATATTGAGGAGATTGATAATAGGTTTCAAATGAATGATATAGATCATAACCAAATTAATGATGAGGTGAGAAATAAAGAGTCTATTGAGGATAAGTTGGGGGGAGATGAAAATGAAATTATTAATGAAAATTTTGAGAAATACATACCTGCTATTTCAAGTACTTTTAAAGATGAGCTCATTAGCATAGATGAATTAATGAAAAAGGAAGAGATGATTCAAATATTTGAACAGGTTCAAGTTAAAATTTCGCTCTTTGATGTTATTCAATATATTCCAAATTATAGTCAATTTCTCCAAGAGCATTGTATTCAAATGGAATCCTGTTTAACCCAAAATAAAATCATGCTCCCATTAAGTAACAGTTCAATGAATTCAATAAATGATCAAATTGAAGAGTGCTACATATTGGACATCACTGATAACTCATTAATCTTCACAACGCTTGAGCATGAACATATGAAAATGATAAATAATCTACATAGTGTTAAGAATTTTAATAGAGCAGGAATTGGATAACATTAAACATTATGTCTGGCTGAAGACATAAAACTTAGCGCTGGTTGGGAGGCAACCCAACATGTGTATATATATACCTTTGCTTTTCTTTTTGTAGGAGAAAGCTGTAGCAATTTAATCAGATCCTTACACCCCAGGTTGTCTCTTTCCCTGCTATCTTATTTTCATGAATTTATATATTTTGTGCATGTTTATCAAAGATAGCTCTATTCAAGTTGGGGGGGGGGTCTGGTTTGCTTAACGTGATTTATTTAAAAATATATATAATATAAAATAAAAATTAAAAAAAAATTAATAAGAAAAAAAAATTCTAGAAAATATCCAAAAAAATAGAGATAAATCAAAGTACACTTGCTATGCTTGGTAGTAAGTAAAGAGGAAAACTGTAATTAGTTATATTTGTAAAAAATATTTTCATGGTGTTTTCAAAATTTTATTAGCACTGATTGCACTTACACGTCAATGAACCTCGTGGGTACCATGATAATATAATTTTTCTCTCTCATCCAAGCAAGTAATCTTTAATATCGCTATAATTGATAGCTGGTAGTTAAAAAAAAAAAAATTATATCCCCAGATACCCTGAAATATGGTGAGGGGAGAATATAAAAAAAATATAGAAAAAAAATGTAAAACCCCAGATATCCTGAAATATGGTGAGGGGAAGAAAAAAAAACGTTGAAAATAAAATTTTTTTAAATTTTTTTTTTATCCCTAGATACCCTGAAATATGGTGAGGGGAGAAAAAAAATGATGAAAAAAAGGAGATATATATTAACTGTCACTATCATAATTTTGATATGACTGTTACTTAGCTTGGATAAGCTGAAAATAATTTATTTAACTAATGCTCATTTGTTCATTAGTACACATACACACGTGCTATAATTTTTTATATGCACCATGAAATATTTTTACTCATGTTCACTAAAGAAAATTTTCTTCTAAAGCTTACTATCATTATTAGCAGTGCACTTAGATTTTTGTTAAAAAAGAAAAAAAAAATTATTATTAAACTATTTCCATTGCTAAGGGACTAGCAATGTTTAAGTTGGGGGGTGTGATAAGTCAAAAAAATTTCATTTAATTTTATATTAAATTCACACCGTTAAGTATTAGAATGATAATTAAATGCGTGTTTTAAGTGGAATTGCATGAAAATTATATTTTTGATAGAATCTTCAATTTTAATATAAAACGGGTCATTTTGCAATATTTTGGAAAATATAAAATTATAAAAATAATTAGACATGCTAAAAGGGATTAAATAGGCTAACTTTGAAATATGGGTGCAAAGTAAATCATTATAAAATCTTAAGATAAAATAAAATAAATTCAAAAAGAACTCAAAAGTAAATTAAAAGTCTACGTGGGTTTATTAAAAATTATTTTAATAGAAATCAAATATGGAAAATCACGTTTTTATTTTTTGCATAAGTACAGACGGTCGGAACTCTGCCGGAGCACCATATTCCGGTGCTCCATCTTCCCCAAACCGAGGAGCCCCTTCTCCATCAAAGCCGGCAGCCATGGATTCCAGCATCTCAAAACCGGCAGCCGCAGAAAATCCATCCGTGCTTGCAAATCCATTCACGGCAGCAGCTCCATCTTCCCCAAGACAGCCATGGCTGCTGTTTTCTTGCTCCAATCAGCAATTGCGAATTACTCCAAAATGGAAATTCCAAATTGCAGTCACCGACCCGGGCAGAAATCGTCCTTGCATTGCACCTGGATTAATCTTTAGCATCTCCATTTGCGGCAGCAAGCAAAAACGCACGAACCCGTAGCCGCCAAGCACTTCGCCCAAACAACAAAATCCCAATCACGAGACCAGTGGCAGATCCGGCAGCACGTCATCCTTTACAGAAAAAACCGAGCGCCCGTCTGATTCAGCTCCACTGCCGAAAGCCGGCAACCACCTTCCAGATTTCCATTTTCCAATTTCCAGCACCATCTTCTCCAAGCTGGAAACCCATTTTTTCGCCAGCACCGATCTGCTGCAGCGAGCTCCAATCCCGGCAGCTGCATTCAAGCAACCGTCCGGCAGCCAAAACCGACCAACAGCTGGCCATCCATTCCACCGGAATCCACCACCGAATCCATCTTCCCCAAATCGACCAGCACCCATTTTTACGGCAGCAGCCCAATCCCATTTTTCATGCCGTCTAATCCACCAGAAAAAAAAATCCAGCAGCTTCCAAGCCAACCGTCGCCGATAAGCCTCAAATCCAATCAACTGAAGACGACGCCATCTCTGCAAATACCGGCAACAATCAGTCCAGGCTAAGTCCTATTTTTCTGCGTCTGGATAATTTACATTGTTGGATATAGCGGGTGAAATTGCAATACCGCGATGGAAATTTGGGCGTAATTCCCTGCAAGAGACATGCAATTTCAAATGACAATGTTCAGAAAAATGCGCCTCGCGTCCTTCCACCTATCCCTCTTTGCATCCCATCTTCCTGTTCGTCGATTGTCAACAACCCTCACGACCACCCATCAGCTTGCTCCATCTCTCCTCGTACTCTGGATTAGCCGTGTAATCCGCCATCTTCTCCATCTCGATCAGCTCCTTCACATACGCTACAGACCGCTCTCTAACTCTCTCCATCGGCTTATGGACGGCTCTCCTAGTCACCGCCTGCAACTGCGGAGACTCCTTGGAATGCTCGGAAACCACGCGGAGCACCACGTCCTCCTTGTATTTCACCACTTCCTCCACGAATTCCACAGGCGAGTCAGCAAATGTCATCAGCTACTGAAAGCAATCCCACATCGAAAGCACAATGGTGTGGAGGGCCCCTCCCACAACTATAAAAGGAGCCCTTCACTCATCCCAAAAACACACACCCCATACCCCACACACCCCTTGGGTGGGACCCATTTGGTGGGACCCCGTAGCAAGTGGGTGGGACCCATTTTGTGGGACCCGTAAAAGGAGGTGGGGCCAAGCAATAAAAGTTTCCATTACGTGGAGATTCGCTGTTTACGGGTGATGTAAATTTTATTTTTCGCTTTATAGTTAGTAGAAATTTGTAGTTTTAATTTTTAAATTAGATTTACTGCTTTATTCTATGCTTTGTAATTTTTAGATTAAACTTAATGTAATTTGCTTTTCTGTTTTAATAGTAGAATTTAATTGCTTCTATTGCTTTCTTAGAATAGTTTTAATTGCGTTGTTAATTAGTTAATTTCTTTTAGCTTCTTGCCTCTATTTCTTTTATGCTCAAATCTTTTCTCTTCTTTCTTTCTCTTTCTAATTTCTTTCTTTTTCTCTCTCTAATTTCTTCTATTTTCTTTTCTTCTCTCTCTCCTCTCTCCTGTTCTTCTAATTTCTCTCCCTTTTCTCTCTCCTCTCTTTCTCTCTCTAATTTCTTATAATTTCCTTGTTCTTCTCTCTCTCTTCTCTTATTCATCTAATTTCTTCTTCTTCTCTCTCTCTAAACTCTCTCTCTCTCTCTCTTCTCTTATTCTTCTAATTTCTTTCCTCTCTCTCTAATTTCCTCTATTTCTTTTCTCTCTCTAACTTCTCTCTCTCTCTTCTCTCTTCTCTCTTTCTCTTTCTCTCTCTTCTCTCCTCCCTCTTCTTTCTTCTCTCTTTCTCTTTCTCTCTCTTCTCTATACCCTCTCTTTCTCTTAAAAACAATTCAAAACTACATCGCCTCTCTGTGGATTCGACCCGACTCACCATTATTCTACACTATCACTCGTATAGTGGTAGCTTTAATGTGTTTCGGTTAATTTAAATTAAACTGGTGATCACAGTGCTCTTAACGACAAGCACTTGGTACGCATCAATTGGTTTCTTCGAATTGTCCTGGGTCTCAATTGGTATCAGAGCTAAGTTAAAGAACTCTGTAGAAAACAGACTTCTAAAATTACTCTGTAATCTCTCACTCGTCGCGTAGTTAAGCCGTTGTTGCCGTGTGAAGGCGTGTTAAGGCGTTGTAAGTCGTTGTCTGTGAAGAGATGAGTAGTTTTAAAAGAATGTTTTCAACATCCTCTTCTTCTAGTAATGATACTGAAATACAATCAGTAAAACTCGATGAAATTCAAAATATGTCAGAAGGAACTTATGAAAACATTGAAAAATCTTTACAAAATTGGAAAATTCCTAAAGTCCCAATTAAAGAAATATATAAAATAGGAAGTTTTGATTTTAAAACCGAATTTAGAATTAAAATAGTAGAAACAGTTTTAGAGTTTGGAGCCGAATCACATCAAATTCCATTATTAGAGAAAGTTGCGTTAAAAGAATTATGTGAAAAACAGTTTAAATTTTTACATTTTGGATTAATCCAAATCGCTATACAACCCTTAGTAAGAACGGGACTTCAAGCGTCTGTTCTTGCTTGTCTAAAAGACAATCGTCATAAAATTTTTCCGATTCTATATTCGGAATTGTTCAAACATCCTTACATGCTGGCCCAATATATTTTAACAGTTTTCCAAACTTCTCTATAAGTTTGACCGATCCACATGCCTTAGAAGTTTTGTCCCTACTTGTTCAAACTCAAGGGTTTGATATGAAGTTAGGATCAAAACCTCTATGTGTCCAGTATAGAATTTATTATAAAGCTATGAAAACCCTAGCACCTAAATCATTGGTACAACAAGAAAGGGGTGCTACTCCATATTTTATAACAAATCCCATCCATAAAAAGATTGAACCAAAGAAAATCTTCTTATGGTCTGATATAAATCTTCCAACAGAATGGAAAATAGAAAAGGAAGAAAACTATAATATTCCTGAACAAAATTCCGAAAAAATTGAAACTATAAATGAAAATTCGGATAATATAACTCTGCTCTTTGAGCCTATACCTGCCAGACATTCAATCTGCACGTCTAGGCCCACAACTTCAAAGCCCATAGTTATAGAAGCCCGAAAGCCATTATCTTCAACTTCTGAAACTTTCCCTTTGCAATTTGAAAATCATATAGCCCGTCCAGATCCGGAACCCACAGAATCAAATTTTTCGATAAATGTTATAGAATTTAAACTTGATTATAAAACATTATTAAAAGAATTTGAAGAAAAACATAACTATCAAAAAAGACAATGGATAACTAAAACTTATAATGAGAATGAACAAAGCAAGCTATTTAAATCATGGACTGCTTATTGTAAATCCATAAAAGAAAATGTTTATTTCTTTGACTGGTATAACTCCCAAGTAAAAACTTCATTAAATATGATAAACATTGATGAGCAAAACCCATCTACTTCAACAAATGAATCACAAGAAAATTTTATTCCAGAATATAATAAAGGACAATCTGCTAAAGAATGTGATGGTAAAATCCTTCAACAACCTTTTAAACAATCAGTATATAAAGAAATTCCTATCTATGCTCGAGATTTATCTCAAGTTATAGAACAAGGAAATTTCACAAACTATAAACTTATACAAATAGAAAAACTATTAAAAGGAAAGTCGGTTAAAAGTATGTCATTTTATAAAAAACCACTTGAAATAGAATTTCAAAAATTATCTTTAGACGATAAAACAGAAGGAAAAGATTTTTCTAAATTTGCTCAACAAGATACAACAAAAATTAAAGATTTGAGAGAAAGAATTAATGATTTAAAAAATAAATTTTTTTACAAATGATAACAGAAAACCCACAACATGATCTAAATAGAATCCTACAAAATTATTACCATCGTCCTTCCCCAATGGATCAACAATTTGAGGAAGAGAGAGCACCTACTCAAAATAGCTTTAATATGAATGCTCTCTATGAATGGAGTATTGATGGTATGTCTGAATACCAAATTTGGAATATGGCCCATAGCATGGTTATGTACGCCACAATCCTCCAAGCAGCAAAAAACATTAGTAAAACTGATGCTCCTCATATCATTGCATGGGGATTCACAGGACAGCTAAAAGCGTGGTGGGATATCCAGGTAAAATAAAAAACACAGCAAAAAATATTAAAAGATGCCGACCCAGTAAACACATTAATTAGCACTATAATTTATCAATATATACTAAAATATATAAGTCCAAACCTTCATCAAAAAAGAATGTAAAAGAAATCAAATGTTATAAATGTGGAAAATTTAGTCACTATGTCTCTAAGTGTTATAAAAATCAAGTTAAAGAATTACTTGCAGATAAAACCTTAAGTGCTGAAGAAATATCTAAAAGATTAAATCAATTAGTCATTACTTTCGAAAGTGAATCAGATGATTCATCGGAAAGTGAAAGTGAATATGAGCTAAATGAAATCAATAATAAAGAATCAGATAATCATCACTGCCAATGTTCCTTTAGTCACCCTGATTATCAAACCTCATCTGATTCAGGATATTACTCATTAAGTATGTTAAATAATTCAAATCAAATGCTTCTTGATTTAATAAATCAAATTGAAGATCCAAACCAGAAAGTTGAACTGCTAAATAAATATTTAAAGATGTCAAAACCAACAGAATCATTTGTTCTGCCCGAAACCTCATCTATATTACATATTATTAAAAATCAAAGACGATATATTAAAGATATGCCTAAGCCAACCTCTACTTATGAATTATCGCAAGAAATTAAAGAAATGAAAAAGGAAATCTCAGAGTTAAAAACTAGAATTCAAATATTGGAATTAAAAGAATTATCTATAAATCTGGAACAAGAAGAAAAGGTTGAAGATGAATTTGAAGATCATTTTCGACAGATATTAAAAGAGAACAATGCTGAAACTTCAAAATTAAAAGAAATTGATGATAATAATTCCGTATCTATAATATGTAATGAAGCACAAAGAATTATATCTCAAAAGTGGTATATTAAAATAAACTTAAAAATTGAGGATTTCCCAGAAGACTTCTCTGTAAGTCTTATTGCTCTAGCTGATTCCAGAGCAGATTTGAATTGTATAAATGAAGGAATAATTCCTCCAAAATACTTTGAATCAACAAATTCCTCTATAGCCACTGCAGATGGGACTGATATGATGGTAAAGTATTAATTGTCCTCTGCACGAATTTGTAATAAAAAATTATGCTTACAAACATCTTTTATATTGATAAAAAATATGCAACAAAAGATCATATTAGGAACTCCATTCCTTCAAATGATAAAATCATTTTCAGTAACAGATGAAGGAATTCAAACCAATGAAACCATGTTCGCCTTCATAAAACCCCCAGAAGCTTCGCTTCTAGCCGAACTAAAAGACACTCTAAATTATAAGAAAAATTTCTTGTGTCACCTTCAAGACCAAAATACTATAAAACATATAGAAAGAGAAATAAATGGTCCGTTAAAACCACATAGGTTCCTTCAGACATATTTTGAATTTCTTCTAATTTCACAGAGTGAATCTCAGTATCATTACTGGAAGAAGAAGAAGATGTGGAGAACATCCTTTTTAGAGAACTCATTTTCTCAGCACAGACAACGACTTACTCAGCCCAACACGCCTTTACACGGCTCAAATGGCTTAATTGCGCGACGAGTGAGAGAATAATGAATTCTTAATTTTCATTATTCTCTCACTCGTCGCGCAATTAAGCCATTTGAGCCGTGTGAAGGCGTGTTGGGCTGAGTAAGTCGTTGTCTGTGCTGAGAATTAAGAATTCATTATTCTCTCACTCGTCGCGCAATTAAGCCATTTGAGCCGTGTGAAGGCGTGTTGGGCTGAGTAAGTCGTTGTCTGTGCTGAGAAAATGAGTTCTCTAAAAAGGATGTTCTCCACATCTTCTTCTTCTTCCAGTAATGATACTGAGATTCACTCTGTGAAATTAGAAGAAATTCAAAATATGTCTGAAGGAACCTATGAGAACATAGAAAAATCTATCCAAAATTGGAAGATCCCAAAAGTCCCAATTAAAGAAATCTATAAAATTGGCAATTTTGATTTTGAAACAGAATTCCGAATTAAAACCGTAGAAACTGTTTTAGAATTTGGTGCAGGATCTCACCAAATCAGTTATTAGAAAAGGTAGCGTTAAAAGAATTATGTCAAAAACAGTTTAAATTTTTACATTTTGGTTTGATACAAATAGCTGTACAACCATTAGTTAGAACAGGTTTGCAAGCCTCTGTTTTAGCCTGTTTAAAGGATAATAGACACAAGAGTTTTTCCGATTCTATTCTTGGCATCGTTCAAACCTCTCTCCATGCCGGTCCGATATATTTCAATAGCTTTTCAAATTTCTCTATAAGCCTCACAGATCCACACGCATTAGAAGTTTTATCCTTACTCATTCAAACCCAAGGATTTGACATGAAGTTAGGATCAAAACCTCTTTGTGTTCAATATAGAATTTATTATAAAGCTATGAAAACTCTCGCCCCTAAATCCCTGCTAACACAAGAAAAGGGAGCTACTCCCTATTTTATCACCAACCCTATACATAAAAAGATTGAGCCTAAAAAGATTTTGTGGTCCGATATAAATCTTCCAACAGAATGGAAGATAGAAAAAGAAGAAAACCATGTTATACCAGAACAAAGTTCAGAAAAGATTGAAACTATAATAGAAAATTCAGACAATATAACACTACATTTTGAACCTATTCCTGCTAGACATTCCGTATGTCTGTCAAGACCTGTTACTACTAAACCTATCGCTATAGAATCTCAGAGACCTCTGTCATCTTCAGCCTCGGCTAGATTTCCTCTTTAATTTGAAGATCAAATAGCAAAGCCTGAGCTGACACCTACAGAGTCAGACTTCCAAATAAATGTCCTACAATTCAAACCAAATTATAAAGAATTATTAAAAGAATTTGAAAACCCAGTTTATATAAATAAAAGAAATTGGATAAATACAACCTATAATGAAGAAGAAAAGAAAAAATTATTTAAAAATTGGATGTCTCATTGTAAAACAGTAAAAGAAAATGTCTATTTCTTCGATTGGTATGACAATTTGGTAAAAACTTCAGTAAATATGCTAAATATTGAAGAACAAAATCCTCTGAATCCATCAACTTCTTCTCAATCAGAAGGAGGAGTTACTCAATAAAATTCACTGGCCAACCAGTAACAGAATTAGATGGCAAAGTTGTAATGCAACCTTATAAAACTTCTGTTTATAAAGATATTACAGTCAGAGCAAAAGATTTAACTCAAGTAATTGAACGATTAAATTTTTCCAACAATAAATTAATTCAAATAGACCAATTATTAAAAGGAAAATCAGCTAAAAGCCTCTGCTTTTATAAAAAACCACTAACAACTCAATTTAGCCAACTATCTTTAGATGATAAAGCAGAAACTGAACAGTTTACTAAAATGGCAAAACAAAAAACTACCACTATGGATGAACTTAAACAAAAAATTTCTGAAATAAAAATCCAACACTTCCTCCAAACTATTACTGCTAATACTCAACCAGAACTAAATAGAGTATTTAAAAATTATTATCATCGTCCTTCTCCGATTGATCAACAATTCGAAGAAGAAAAATCCGGAGTTCAAAACAGTTTTAATATAAATGCCCTTTATGAATGGAGTATCGATGGTCGTTCCGAATATCAAATTTGGAACGTAACTCATAGCATGTTAATGTATGCTACTATGCTTGAAGCCATTAAAAAACTCTCCAAAGTTGATGCCGCCCATATGATTGCTTGGGGCTTCACAGGACAGCTAAAAGCGTAGTGGGATATTCAGGTCCCTCAAGCCACTCAAATAAAAATTTTAAATGGAGATGATCCTGTTAATACATTAGTTAGCACTATTATTTATCAATTTATAGGAACTATAGAAGACTATCAATCAGTTATAAGAGAGCGAATCTTAAAGCTAAAATGTAAAAACATGTCAAAATTCAGATGGTATAACGATGTCTTCTTAACAAATCTATTGATGCTAGATGATGGAAGACAACCCATTTATATTGGAAAGTTTTTACAAGGTCTGCCCTCTATATTTGAAACAAAAATAAAAACCCTTATAAAAATGGAAAATGATGGTAAATTAAGATATGAAAATTATACATGGGGAACTTTGATTAATAAAGTTAAACAAGTAGGTATAGAGTTATGCCAACAAAAACATCTTGATGAAACAAAGTTTTTAAAATCTCAAGACTTATCAATATTTTGCTCCAATTATGGTATAGAACAAACACCTATTCAGAGAATAATGAAAAAGTCAAAATATTTAAAGGCCAAACCATACTATCAAAAGTCTTCAAAGAAACCATCAAAAAATTTCAAAGAAAAAACTCCAAAACAATATTACTAAAAAAAGAAGCATAAAAAACAAAAGCAAAAATATTTTCCTAAAAAGAATGTTAAAGAAATAAAATGTTATAAATGTGAAAAATTTGGTCATTATGCTTCTAAATATTATAAAAATCAAGTAAAAGAGTTATTAGCCAATAAAAATCTTAGCGTAGAAGAGTTATCTAAAAGATTGAATGAATTAGCCATCACTTCAGAAGAAGAATCTGAAGAATCTTCTTCAAGGGAAAGCGAATTTGAAATAAATGAAATTCATTATAAAAGTTCAGATGATCACCAGTGTCAATGTTCTTATAATACTAAAGATTATGAATCTTCATCGGATTCTGAATATTGTTCTCTAAATATGTTAAATAACTCAAATCAAGTGTTATTAGACCTAATAAATCAAGTAGAGGATCCCAATCAAAAGGTAGAATTATTAAATAAATATCTAAAAATGAATAACGTATCAACACCCCTTACTATACCAGAATCAAATTCAATGATGAATATTATTAAAAACCAAAGAAGATATATTCAAGATATACCAAAACCAGCAACAAATTATGAATTATCACAAGAAATAAAAGAGATGAAAAAGGAAATTGTTGAGCTAAAAAGAAGAATCCAAATACTTGAATTATCGATAAATAATGATTAAGAGGAAAATGTTGAGGATGAATTTGAGCAACACTTCAATGAAATTTTAAGAGAAAATCAAGCAGAATCCTCACAGTTAAAAATAATAGAACAAGAAAATGTTATAACAGAACTATGTAATGAAGCACAAAAGATAATATCTCAAAAATGGTATATTAAAATCACTTTAAAAATAAAAGACTTTCCTGAAGACTTTGCTATAACTACAATTGCTCTTGTTGATTTGGGAGCCGATTTAAATTGTATTAATGAAGGTATAATCCCTCCAAAATATTTTGAGCCAACTAATTCATCCATAGCCACTGCTGATGGTACAGATATGGTTGTAAAATATAAGTTATTATCCGCTCACATTTGTAATAAAAAGTTATGTCTGCAAACCTCTTTTATACTAATAAAAAATATGCAACAAAAGATTATTTTAGGAACCCCTTTCCTACAAATAATAAAACCATTTTTCGTAACTGATGAAGGGATACAAACAAATGAGACATTATTTGCCTTCATAAAACCTCCTGAAGCCTCTCTATTATCAGAACTAAAAGATACTCTAAGTTATAAGAAAAATTTTCTATGTTATTTGCAAGACCAAAATACTATAAAACACATTGAGAAAGAAATCAATGGTCCATTAAAAACCCACATTAATGATTTTAAAAATAAACTTGCTAAAGACGTATGCTCGGAATCACCAAGTACATTTTGGAATAGAAAAGAACACCTAGTAAAATTACCTTATATAGAAGGATTTGATGAAGAAAAAATACCAACTAAAGCAAGACCTATTCAAATGAACAATGATTTACTTAAATATTGTCAAAAAGAAATTCAATCGTTATTAGACAAAAAATTAATTCGTCCTAGTAAATCTCCCTGGAGCTGCTCTGCCTTTTATGTAAATAATGCAGCAGAATTAGAAAGAGGCACACCAAGACTTGTTATAAATTATAAACCATTAAATAAAGTTCTAAAATGGATTCTATATCCCTTACCAAACAAAAAAGATTTGCTAAATAGAGTTATAAAGGCAAAAATATTCTCAAAATTTGACTTAAAATCTGATTATTGGCAGATCCAAATTTCAGAAGAAGATAAATATAAAACTGCTTTCAATGTCCCTTTTGGGCAATATGAATGGAATGTTATGCCCTTTGGATTAAAAAATGCTCCTTCTGAATTCCAGAAAATAATGAATGATATATTCTATAAATATAGTGACTTTATAATTGTTTATATTGATGATATACTGATATTCTCCAATTCAATTCAACAACATTGGAAAAACCTTAAAACCTTCAAAAATATAATATTTCAAAATGGTTTAGTCCTTTCTGAAAGGAAAATGAAAATCTTCCAATTAGAAATCACATTTTTAGGTTTTCTAATAAAAAATCAAACTTTATAATTGTTTATATTGATGATATACTGATATTCTCCAATTCAATTCAACAACATTGGAAAAACCTTAAAACCTTCAAAAATATAATATTTCAAAATGGTTTAGTCCTTTCTGAAAGGAAAATGAAAATCTTCCAATTAGAAATCACATTTTTAGGTTTTCTAATAAAAAATCAAACTATTCAGCCTATAAATCGAGTTATAGCATTTGCAGATAAATTCCCTGATGTTATCAAAGATAAAAAACAATTACAAAGATTCCTTGGTTGTTTAAACTATATTTTTGAATTTTATGAAAAATTAGCTTTTGATAGAGCTATCCTTCTAAAAAGACTTAGAAAAAATCCCGTTCCATGGACAGAAGAACACACAAAAGCTATTAAAAATATAAAAGAAAAGGTCAAATATCTTCCATGCCTTCACTTAGCAGATCAAGATCTGTTAAAGATTGTAGAAACAGATGCATCAAATGAAGGATATGGAGGCATACTAAAACAAAAAACCTCTAAAGGTAAAGAACAATTGATAAGATTTACCTCTGGAATGTGGAATGAGACAAGATTAAAATATCCTACTATAAAAAAGGAAATGTTAACAATAGTTTTATGTATAACCAAATTTCAAGGAGATTTATTAAATAAAAGGTTTTTACTTCGAGTAGATTGTAAAGCTGCTAAACATATATTAGAAAAAGATGTTAAAAATGAGGTATCTAAACACATGTTTGCACGGTGGCAAGCCACCCTAGCACAATTTGATTTTGATATTGAATATATTAAAGGTAAAGATAATTCTTTGGCTGATTTTTTGTCCAGAGAGTTTTTGCAGAGATAATCGTAAGAATGACGTCTCCAAGCTCAGCTCCTGCTATAGCCTCATCAAGCAAAGCTCCTGATAAAAGCTCTGTAAAACTCCTTGCTAAAAATCCTGATATAATTAATATTCCTTCCTCTCCTAACACTTTGTCTCCTCCCAACTATAATTTTGAGATGTACAATGACCAAGTATTTATATACTTGGAAGAAGCCGACTATAATTTGTGCAAATGCAACCTTCCTGATATAGCTTTCTTCTCTTCCAGTGATAAAAATTCCAAAGCTATAAGAGACACCGCTAAAATACTATACCAGAAATATTTACCAAGATTTGAGTGGTTTATCCCTCAAGCACCTGGTAAAGATGTCTTCTACTATGAAAGAATCTTGCTATCAACTGGTTCTATTGTTATAGATCATGTTAAAGGTGAAAATAGCGATGCTATACAGTACTCAAAAATGTTTATCCAGAGGATCATTCCTCTTGATGAATGGGCCTGTTATAATCCAAATAATCTCGTCTTTCCCAAAGTCCTCTCTTCTGGACAATGAAACTTTTCCTTTCAGGCAGTATAATTACTGGGATTATCAAGAAGCCTGGAAAAAGGTTTTTCTTCGCCAAAATCTTATTTTTTCCCACTCCTGGTGGATTCGCTTCAATCTTCAAAAACCCAATCAAAAAATTCCAGTTTGGTTCCTTGAAAAATTCTGGGATCATTGGGGATTTCATAGATCTATTCTTCCAGATAATCTTTTTTCCCATCTTTCTTTTGATCCCGATGATTCCACAAAGTTAACTGAGTTTGTTATAAGAGAATCAATCCCATGGATTACTCGTTGGAATTTCTCCTTTTATATCGATTCTCCCACTTCCAGCTATATTTCCTATACTTCTTTCCTAAAATGGTGGCCCAAATTTGATATAGAACATATTTCATATTCTGAAGATTATAAAAAGAGAAAGGAAACTGAAAGAGCCTCCCGTGCTACAGAAAAGCTAATTACTTCTCCATCAAGTTTTACCACTCTCCAAGACCTCAAAGAATCAGAAGAAGCAAGGACTACTTTCAAGCAAGCACTTGAGCATGCTAAAAAACTTTACCCATCATTATCTGGCAAAGAATTAAAGAAGAAAGCATTCGAAATAATGTTTGACAGCCAGATTGAAGACGATGAAAGTGACATGGAGATTTCTACTCCATCCCTATCTTCTCCCAGCTAAAAGACAAAGGAGCAGTGCCAGCACTCTCATCCAGATAAAGTAAAGTTAAAAGGATTCGTTATCATCACCGGCCAGCTAAAAGTCTTGCACAGTAGCCACTTTTTCAAAAGTAGATACCATCCGACTCCAAATCCCCAAGGACACGTCAAATCTACTTTCGGCTGCTTTCGGCGCATTATCATCCGAAGTCTACTTTTCGGATGTCACTTGCTATTAAGTCCGCGGATTTCAAATGTTTAGAATCCGCCTTCTCCTTTTTCTTATCTATAAATTTAGTCTCGAGTCAGTTGTAAGGCATCGGCGGAGAAAATCATCTCTATAACAATTACATCATTCAGAAATCAGGGATCCGAAGACGCCCTTTAGTTACTACTCCATTTTTCTAACAAAAAACACTGATGTATTCATAGGAAAATTCATAAAACTTACAGAATTTGTAAAGATACTTGAGCGCCTGACTTCGATCTCTTTGCTCTGTGTTTCTCTCTGTTTTCTCTGTGTGTGTGTGTGTTTACAATGTCTTCCTTATATAGAGGTCGGATCTCAAAGAGGCGTTCAACGGACTTCAAAAATAATAAAAAGAGATTCTTCCATATCACGTCTGCTCTTGCTTTTACTGTTACCGATCAAATCGTAATTTTTCTCAGTGGAAAGCAGAGTGCGTAATAGTGAAGGAATCTTTAAAAGTAAACTATTTACAGACGCGTTGTCAAAAAGCAAGCTACAACGCATCGCAAAAATTCAAACTGATATGACTAAAAGTTTTTACATTACATCCCGAGTTTTTCCTGTTTGTGACAGGTGGAGAATCACTGACTGTTACCAATTATGGCTCCATTCTATGTTCTAGGTTATGTGCTTCTATTCCATCATAACTTTCTCCTGAATCCGAATGAGGGCTTGCTGGACAATCTGGTACTGATGAACAATGGAAATCTCCTATTTCTACAGCATTCTTGTAGGCATTAATATGTTGAAGATGTTCTATGATGCCTTTCTGCTTCCAGTAATTACTAGAGAAACCATGACCATTGTAATTATTTGTAATTGCAAATATCTTAAGATGCGGTTCTTCTGCTACCAAATAAGAAAATGCTGAGTAAACCTTATTATGATCTGAAGCACACTCGAAATCTCTCTAGGCCATTATCCTTGTAGCTGTGTCTTCATCTGATAATTCTGCTATGCTAAAACTTTCTTCACTAGTCTGTGCTTGTAGAGGGGCTGCTCTATTCACTGTCCTTACTAATACATACTGTTTGGTTGGTACCGGTATCTTGTAAAAACCTGGTGGTACAGATTGAACTTCTATATTGACGAATCCATTAAAGCAATTCTTGGTACTTATCATGTGCCTTACTACTGACGCCAATCTCCAAGATAGTTCTTCTAACTGAATAATCTGCTCTTCATGAGTTACTATGATTCTGGCTACCAATCCGAACGCCCATAATTGCTTTAAATCGAACCTTGCTACTTCTTCATTAACATAATTAATATTTAACTGTCTAAATCTGGAGAGGTCTATAGAGCATCTGTAAACAAAAAATCCTTTGTGGCATTGGCAATGTACTTCAGCTTCATGATATTGGTTTTGATATGTTTTTAGTAAATTGCCATTCCAATAGGACGATGTTCAGCATGTTTTGCTAAGAATCTCAAAGCTTTCTGTACTGCTATCTGTTCTTTCATCTTATTTTCTCCCCATATTTTTAAAATTCTTCCTTTTACTTCTTCTAACTTAAGGAGGAAAGGTGCTTCTTTTATCTTCTCAATTCTTCATACTTTCATATATGTATATTCTTTTTCTAATATCTGAAGCTCTCTATTTTTGTTCTTCTCTTCTTCTAACTCTTTCTTTAACCATGTAATCTCCGATTCTTTTTCTTTCTTTTCTTTTTCTATTCTGAGATATGCTTTTAAAGAGGGATTCTTTATTGCTGGTAAGGATGTTGTGGAGCTAAGGATATGTTTGAAGAATCCCTCTTTAGAAGCATATCTCAGAATAGAAAAAGAAAAGAAAGAAAAAGAATCAGAGATTACATGGTTAAAGAAAGAGTTAGAAGAAGAGAAGAACAAAAATAGACAGCTTCAGATATTAGAAAAAGAATATACATATATGAAAGTATGAAGAATTGGGAAGATAAAAGAAGCACCTTTCCTCCTAAGTTAGAAGAAGTATAAGGAAGAATTTTAAAAATATGGGGAGAAAATAAGATGAAAGAACAGATAGCAGTACAGAAAGCTTTGAGATTCTTAGCAAAACATGCTGAACATCGGCCTATTGGAATGGCAATTGTACTAAAAACATATCAAAACCAACATCATGAAGCTGAAGTACATTGCCAATGCCACAAAGGATTTTTTGTTTACAGATGCTCTATAGACCTCTCCAGATTTAGACAGTTAAATATTAATTATGTTAATGAAGAAGTAGCAAGGTTCGATTTAAAGCAATTATGGGCGTTCGGATTGGTAGCCAGAATCATAGTAACTCATGAAGAGCAGATTATTCAGTTAGAAGAACTATCTTGGAGATTGGCGTCAGTAGTAAGGCACATGATAAGTACCAAGAATTGCTTTAATGGATTCGTCAATATAGAAGTTCAATCTGTACCACCAGGTTTTTACAAGATACCGGTACCAACCAAACAGTATGTATTAGTAAGGACAGTGAATAGAGCAGCCCCTCTACAAGCACAGACTAGTGAAGAAAGTTTTAGCATAGCAGAATTATCAGATGAAGACACAGCTACAAGGATAATGGCCTGGAGAGATTTCGAGTGTGCTTCAGATCATAATAAGGTTTACTCAGCATTTTCTTATTTGGTAGCAGAAGAACCGCATCTTAAGATATTTGCAATTACAAATAATTACAATGGTCATGGTTTCTCTAGTAATTACTGGAAGTAGAAAGGCATCATAGAACATCTTCAACATATTAATGCCTACAAGAATGCTGTAGAAATAGGAGATTTCCATTGTTCATCAGTACCAGATTGTCCAGCAAGCCCTCATTCGGATTCAGGAGAAAGTTATGATGGAATAGAAGCACATAACCTAGAACATAGAATGGAGCCATAATTGGTAACAGTCAGTGATTCTCCACCTGTCACAAACAAGAAAAACTCGGGAAGCGTCGATCGAGGCAGGAGCTCGAGACCCGACAGCGGATAGACGCACACTTGTCACCCTTTTGGGCGATAGTTATCTTTTACTTTTTTCTTTATGTAATGTAAAAACTTTTAGTCATATCAGTTTGAATTTTTGTGATGCGTTGTAGCTTGCTTTTTGACAACGCGTCTGTAAATAGTTTACTTTTAAAGATTCCTTCACTATTACGCACTCTGCTTTCCACTGAGAAAAATTACGATTTGATCGGTAACAGTAAAAGCAAGAGCAGACGTGATATGGAAGAATCTCTTTTTATTATTTTTGAAGTCCGTTGAACGCCTCTTTGAGATCCGACCTCTATATAAGGAAGACATTGTAAACACACACACACACACATAGAAAACAGAGAGAAACACAGAGCAAAGAGATCGAAGTCAGGCGCTCAAGTATCTTTACAAATTCTATAAGTTTTATGAATTTCCCTATGAATACATCAATGTTTTTTGTTAGAAAAATGGAGTAGTAACTAAAGGGCGTCTTCGGATCCCTGATTTCTAAATTATGTAATTGTTATGCTTTTTATTTCTTAGATGAGAGATGTTTTGATATATGAAAAATGTTTGGTTTGAAAAACATTTAACATAATTTATCTTTATTTCAAAGTAGGTCTTAATCCCTTTAAGGTAGTCCGTAAATCCCGCATTTCGTGACATGTGTTGTCCATTAGGGTTGGAATTTTCTGCCTTAAAGAATGGACGTGAAAGAAAGAAAAGATAAGTTGTGTTAAATAATCAGTAAAACCAAAAGAAGTAATATATAAAGATAAATCTCATCTTAAGAATAAAAATTATTTAACATATTTCATCAATAGGAAATCATATCCGATACAACCCGCTTTTTATAAAATTTCTCCAAAAACAGAAACACATAACCAGGGACCACTCTGAATAAAAAAAATGATTTTAATATTAAAAAACTTAGCATATATAGCCAAATTACTAGAAAATATTATAAAAGAAAAAAATATAGTAATACAAAGAAATGCAAATCTATATTATAGGTTACTAGAAAACAAAGAAAATTTAGAATGCGAAGTACAGGAATTAAAAATAGTAGTAGATGAATTTAAGACTAAGTTAGAAAAATTAAATAAATTCGCAAAAGACCAAACCACCCAGTAACTTAGTATTACAAAGGTGAGCCATTTAACCGTACCTCTTTAACTTGTTCTTCGAATATGAATTTTAATGAAACTCGTGATATAGTAGATGAGATAAGAGAACTCCTAAAAAGAATGAAAAGTTTAGAATTAAAATTTGAAGTAATTAGTAATCTAGAAAAAATAATAGAAAACCTAGAGCAGAAGAAGCCCAGATAATAGGAGAAGATCCCCAAAAGCATTGGGATAAAGAGGAAGAAATAGCACACTTAGAAATAATTAATCCAGATTTAATTATTAGAACTAGAGAAATCGAACACAATGAAGAAGATAAAAAAGAATTTGTCAATCAAACAGATGAATTATTAAAACTTAAAATTATTAGACCAAGTTATAGTAAACATAGGAGTGCTGCATTTTTAGTAAGAAATCATAGCAAATAAAAAAGAGGAAAAGCTAGAATGGTAATAAATTATAAACGGCTAAATGATAATACTATAGAAGACGGTTATAAAATTCCAAATAAAGACAATCTAATAAACTTAATACAAGATAGAAAATATTTTAATAAAATAGATTGCAAAAGTGCATACCGGCAAATTAGAATGGATCCAGAGCAAATAGAATGGACAGCCTTTGTTATACCTGTAGGACATTACGAATGGTTAGTTATGCCGTTTGGACTAATAAATGCACCTAGTATATTTCAGCGCAGAATGGATAAGATATTTAAAGATTTAGATTATGTTTTTGTTTATATTGATGACATCCTAATAGGAAGTAAGGCATTAAAAGAACATTATAAACATGTAGAAAGTGTATTGAAGAAGATAATAGATAATGGGATAATTATATCTAAAAAGAAGCTAGAAATCGCAAAAGGATATGTAGAATTTTTAGGACAAAAAATAGGAAAAGGATATATAGAACTTCAACCACATATATCTCAAAAAATATTAGAAATGCCAGATAAATTAGAAACATTGGAATTATTACAAAAATTCTTGGGATTAGTTAATTATGCTAGAAATTTTATACCAAATTTACACAAAAGCACAAATTATTTATATAAAAAGACAGGAAAAAACGGCCAAAGGTATTTTAACCAAGAAGATGTTAAACTAGTACAAAATATTAAAGAAAAAGTTAAAAATCTACCAAAATTAAAATTACCCTTAGAATCTGAATATAAAATAGTAAAAGTTGATGCATGTGAATTAGGATGGGGAGCAGTTTTAAAAATAAGACCCCATAAAGAAAGCTATTCAAATTTAGAAGAAATAAGTAGGTATGACTCTGGAAAATTCACCCATAATGAAACTAGTTTAACTAGCCTAGACTATGAAATCTTAGGAGTAATTAATGCTCTAGATAAATTTCAACTATACCTAAATAATGAATTTTCTCTTAGAACAGATTGCGATGCTATTGTCCAATTTTATAAAAAGAAAAATGAAAGAAAAATATACAGTAAACGATGGATTTCTTTTATCAACACGATACAAGGCAAAGGCCTGAAAGTAAATTTTGAACATATAAAAGGTACTAAAAATTTTCTTGCAGATTTCTTATCCAGAACAATCAACGGTGACCAGAAGGTTACAACATTTAGAAATGAAAATTATAGTAGTAGGTAAAGTTAGCAGTTAAAATTAGTAATTACATTTAGAAATGAAAATTATAGTAGTAGTTAAAGTTAGCAGTTAAAGTTAGTAGTTACATTTAGAAATGAAAATTATAGTAGTAGTTAAAGTTAGTAGTTACAATATGAAGAAATGATTATTACTAACAACATAGTCAGGCGATATATCTGACAAGAATTTTATGTTTTACAAAAAATGGCAGGTTTCCCACCAAATGAACCCAATCAACCCTTTGGACCACCCACTACATATAAACCACTTCATCTCAAAAATACTCAATTTAGCCAGTTTTCTATTCATCTCGTTCTCACATTACCCATTATCCCATTAGCATCCAACTTGCATTTCAAAGTACCATCCCATCTTCATCTTACCCAAGAAGACCATATCTTGTTAGACAACCTTTGGATAAATAGAAATCAATCCTATTTCAAATATGTCCTTGGAATTTTAGCCAATTACCTATCAGAAAAGAATTCTCAAGCATTTATAGCCTCTACTTCCAATATTTCATGAAGCCCACAACCAGCATCTCTACCGGTAGCAAGAAGCCCTTCTCTAGAAGCTTATTTAAGAATGGAAAAAGAGAAGAAAGAAAAAGAAACAGAAATTATGTGGTTGAAAAGAGATTTGGAAGAAGAAAAAAGTAAGAATAAGCAGTTACAAATAATAGAAAAAGAATATTTGTATGAAAGTATGAAGAACTTGGAAAACAACAGAAGTACTTTCCCACCAAAATTAGAAGAAGTCAAAGGGGGAATTTTAAAAATGTGGGGCGAAAACAAAATGAAGGAACAAGTAGCAGTTCAAAAGGCCCTGAGGTTTTTAGCAAAGAACAACGAGCATCTGTAGTCAGGCATATGCTACACATTCGAAATTGCATTAATGGATTTTTGAATATAGAAGTTCAATCCATTCCACCAAGTTTCTACAAAATACCAGTTCCAGCCAAACATTACGTGTTAGTTCGAACAGTAAGCAGAGCAGTCCCTTTGCAAGTACAGACAAGTGAAGAAAGCTTTGGCATGGCAGAAGTATCAGCAGCAGAAATAGCTGACAGAATAATTGCATGGAGAGATTTTGAACGCACTTCAGACCATAATAAAGTTTATTCAGCCTTCTCATATCTGGTAGCAGAGGAGCCACACCTAAAAGTTTTCGCAATTACAAATAATTATGCTGGTCATAATTTTTCTAGTAATTACTGGAATAAAAAAGGCACCATCGAACATCTTCAATACATCAATGCATACAAGAATGCAGTAGAAATTGGGGATTTTCATTGTTCTTCAGTCCCAGATTACCCAACAAGTTCACATTCAGATTTTTCAGAAGAAGGTGAAGATGATATTGAAAGACACAATTTAGCCAATAGAATGGAAGGCTAATCATCACAGTAGCAATTTGTGATTCTCCACCTGTCAAGCACAGGAGACATTCGGGAAGCGTCGATTGTGGCAGGGGCACAAGGCCCGACAGAGGACAGACGCATTGTCACATTTCGGTGATAGATATCTTCTTTTCATAATGCATTTACTTTAAGTTATTTCAGATCTTTCTTTTGCGATACGTTGCAGCTTTCTTTATGGCAATGTATCTGTAATTATTGTCCTTGATAGATAAGGTCGAATCTCCTTTTACTGTACGCTATCTTTGTGCGTTCAACTTTTTACTGTGAAAAATGCGATGCTATCGCAAACAGTAAAAGTGAGTACGCAATAGCTATAGTAAAGAGATATGATCGAATCTCTTTTTATTTTTTCACTTCAAATCTGTTGAGCGCGTCCTTCAAATCCGACCTCTATAAAAGAACTTCATTGTAACACAACACAACACACACAACACTAATAGAGGAAGGATACGAAGAAGTGCTCAAGAGTCTCCTGTGAGTTCTCCTTTTCAATACAAATTATGCTTTTTAATATAGTAATGGAGTAGTATCTCATAAGGGACTTCTAGGCTTTTAGTTTTCTTTATGATTCAACTGTTTGAGGAATGATTGAATGCATGAAAAACCGTTTGGTTTGAAAACTTTTTAATACATTCTATTTTCCTTTCAAAGTAGGTCTCAATCTTTTAAAGTAGTTCGTAAATCCCGCATTTAGAGGCATGTGTTGCCCATTAGGGTTGAAATTTTCTACTTTAAAAGATGGACGCGAAAGAAAGAAGGATAGACTGTATTAAAATAATAGTAAAACTAAAAGAAGTAATGCAAACAATCAAACCTAAAAACATATGAATATGTGAGGAAACTATGCTTGTGAAAGCCTATTTAAACAACAAACTCTATCACTCTGTGTAGTAAAAAATGTTGGAAATATGTGGAAAACAAGTTAAATCTATGTTTTGATGATTAACAAATCAATTTGAGTATGTCTTGGCTACTAATATGTTTGTGGATATGTTTAAGGGATATACATTTGAAGAACATAAAGCATGGAAGGCCAAGTCGTACCCCAAGTCGACTCAAAGATCGACTTCAAAGAGCCAAAACCGTCCAGAGTTGAAAATGGAAGAAGAGCAAGTGAAGTCGCAGGCCAAGTCGACTCCACTTGCGACTTGGGAAGCCAAGTCGCAGACGAAGTCGACTCCAGCATCGACTTCAGACGGGGGAAACACTCCAGAGTCGAATTCAGGACAACGAAGTGCCGAAGTCGCACCCCAAGTCGACTCCACTTGCGACTTGAGGTGAAGTCGAAGACGAGGTCGACTCCGACATGGACTTGGATCGGGCAGAGGAGATTTTTCAGAAGACAAGCTGGATTAAATGATTTCAAGATCCAAATCAAGAATACAAGCTATCTATCAAAATCAAGTCCAAGGCAAAGGTTCTCAAGGTTCAAGCCTATCCAAGATAAACCAAAGACAAGGACTTCAAGATCAACAAGATCTACAAGGATGAGGGATTATTTCAGAATGAAAATGATTAAAGGAAACAAGCCAAGCAAGATAGAGGAAGATCAAATGAAGAACAAAGCATATTTTGACGAAGACCAAGTCAAGTCGCAACCTAAGTCGACTCCATGATCGACTTGAGTTGAAGTCGGAAGCCAAAGTCGACTCAAGACTCAGACTTGGAAACTGACAAGGTGAAGTCGTACCCGAAGTCGACTTCACCTGCGACTTGGGTCAAGTTGATGCCCATGTCGACCCTGACTGAAACTTGAAGTTGCGACGGAGAAGCGAAGTCGCATCCGAAGTCGACTCCACATGCGACTTGGGTCTCAACGGTCGGAATTTATTCGAACGTTGGGGCATTAAATGCGCGCCACCTACCCTCTAACGTTCGGATTCCCTCCAAAATTATAAAAGACATTCATGGTAGACGAGGGAGGCAGCTGAGAATCATTAAGTGTGCATAACTACCATCTTCAAGAGCATTAAAGAGATCAAGTCTATTCAAAGAAGAAGAACTTCGCTTCAAGTTGCAAGAGCTATATTTCAGAATCTTCAAAGTCATTACTACAAGTTCTTCTCTGCGCCAAACTGCTTCTACACAACTGTAAAGTGTAGTTTTCCTATTGTTTCATTTGTTTGTGTTGAACTTGATTTAGTTTGAGGAACTAAGATCAAGTGTAAGCAAAGTAGTGTGTGATTGGAGTGTAACTCATCATCTACTTGTGCTGTAATTTGTTGATGCCCCCTAGAGCTGGAATCTAGTAGGGAGGTTGCCCGAACCACTATAAAAATCTTGTGTGTTTGATTTATTTATCTGCTCTCTACATTATATTGCTTTCCATTTCGTTTCTTCATTAAGGGGACTGGATTAATCTGGGGTTAAGTTTCTGTTTAAGTTATAAATTTTTAAATACCCAATTCACCCCTCCCCTCTTGGGTTTTGCCATTAACTCGGGACCAACAAAAACTAGATAAACTTCGATCACCTACAACTAGGACACTCTGATTAATCCATAATGTTTTTCTTATTAAAAAATTTAGCATATATAGCAAAGGTATTAGCAAATATTATAAAAGAAAAAATCAAGTAATACAAAGAAATGCAGATTTATATAACAGATTATTAGAAAACAAAGAGAATTTAGAATGCGAAGTCCAAGAATTAAAAATAGTAGTAGACGAGTTCAAAACCAAATTAGAAAATATGAAGAATTCCGCAAAAGACTTAACCACCCAGTAACCTAGCATTACAAAGGTGAGCCCCAAAATCGTAACTCTTTAACTTATTCATAAAAATATGAATCATTATGAAGCTCATGAAATTATAGAAGAAATTAAAGATCTCTTAAAACGAGGAAGAAGCTTAGACTTAAAATTCGAAGCAATTAGCAACTTAGAAAAGATAATAAACAACTTAAATAAAACAATTGATAATAAAACAATATTAAAAGATCCAGACCCAGTTAATACATTAATAAGTACTATAATCTATCAATTTTTAGGAACTGTTGAGGATTATCAATCTGTTATAAGAGAAAGGATATTAAAATTAAGATGTAAAAACATGACTAAATACAGGTGGTATAAAGATGTGTTTCTATCAGACCTATTAATGTTAGAAGATGGTAATAAAGATGTATATAAAGAAAAATTCCTTCAAGGCCTTCCATCAGTATTTGAATCTAAAGTAAAAATATTAATAAAATAAAAAAAATGATGGAAAACTAAAATATGAAAGTTATACATGGGGAACGTTATTTACAAAAATTAAACAAGTTGGTATAGAATTATGTAATAAAAAACATATGGATGAATCTAGATTTTTAAAATCCTAAGACTTGTCTATATTTTGCTCAAACTATGGTATAGAACAAACCCGTGTTCAGCGAATAATGAAAAAATCTAAATTCTTCAAAGCTAAAAAATATCCAAAAAGATATAAAGAAAAATCGTTCAAAGAAAAAGCCCCAAAACAATATTATACTAAAAAGAAATTTAAAAAATACAAGTCAAAACCTTCACAAAAGAAAAACATAAAAGAAATCAAATGTTATAAATGCGGAAAAATTAGACACTGCATCTAAGTGCTATAAGAATCAAGTTAAAGAATTACTCGCAGATAAAAATCTGAGTACTGAAGAATTATCTAAAAAACTAAATCAATTATCAGTCACTTCCGAAAGTGAAAGTGAAGAATCATCGGATAGTGAAAGCGAATACGAGCTAAATGAAATCTATAATAAGAGTTCAGATGAACATCAATGTCAATGCTCTGATAACCATCCAGATTATCAGACATCATCTGACTCAGGGTATTATTCTTTAAACATGCTAAATAATTCAAATCAACTCCTCCTTGATTTTATAAATCAAATTGAAGACCCAAATCAAAAGGTTGAATTACTAAATAAATACTTAAAAATGACAAAAACCACAGAACCGCTAACTCTTCCTGAGACATCGTCTATAATGCATATTATAAAAAATCAAAGAAGATATATCAAAGATATTATGCCAAAACCAACAACTACTTATGAGTTATCTCAAGAAATTAAAGAAATGAAAAAGGAAATTTCAGAGTTAAAAACCCGAATTCAAATCTTAGAGTTAAAAGAACTATCCATAAATATGGAACAAGATGAAAATGTTGAAGATGAATTTGAAGATCACTTTCGACAAATATTAAAGGAACAAAAGGCTGAAACTTCAAAATTAAAAGAAATTGAAGAAAACAATTCTATTTCTATAATGTGCAATGAAGCTCAGCGAATTATATCCCAAAAATGATATATAAAAATAACCTTAAAAATTGAAGATTTCCCTGAAGATTTCTCTATAAGTCTTCTTGCCCTAGTTGATTCAGGAGCAGATTTAAATTGTATAAATGAGGGAATAATTTCACCCGGATATTTTGAGACCACCAACTCTTCTATAGCCACTGCAGATGGAACATATATGATTGTAAAATATAATTTGTCATCTGCACAAATTTGTAATAAAAAATTATTTACAAACATCATTTATATTGATAAAAAATATGCAACAGAAGATTATATTAGGAACACCCTTTCTTCAAATGATAAAACCATTTTCAGTAACAGATGAAGGGATTCAAATCAATGAAACATTATTTGCTTTCATAAAGCCTCCAGAAGCCTCCCTTCTAGCTGAATCAAAAGATACCCTCAATTATAAGAAAAATTTTCTATGCCATCTTCAAGATCAAAATGCTATAAAATATATAGAAAAGGAAATAAGTGGTCTATTAAAATCACATATTGAAGAATTCAAAAATAAATTAGCTAAGGAAGTTTGTGCAGAAGCGCCCAATGCTTTCTGGAATCGAAAAAAGTATATAGTAAAACTACCTTATATAAAAGAATTCAATGAGGAAAAGATTCCGACTAAAGCAAGACCAATTCAAATGAATAAAGAGTTACTTGATTATTGTAAAGAAGAAATAAAATCTTTACTAGATAAAAAACTAATCCGTCCTATCAAACTCCATGGAGTTGTTTAGCATTCTATGTTAATAATGCTGCTGAACTTGAAAGAGGAACTCCTAGACTAGTAATACATTATAAACCACTTAATAAAGTTTTAGAATGGATAAGATATCCTTTACCTAATAAAAAAGACCTTCTAAATAGAATTATAAAAGCCAAATTGCTTTCAAAGTTTGATCTAAAATCTGGCTACTGGCAAATTCAAATTTTTGAAGAAGACAAATACAAAACAGCATTTAATGTTCCATTTGGACAATTTGAAAGAAACGTCATGCCCTTCGGATTAAAAAATGCTCCTTCAGAATTCCAAAAAATAATGAATGATATATTCTACAACTATAGTGATTTTATAATTGTCTATATAGATGATGTCCTAGTATTTTCTGATTCAATTCAACAACACTGGAAGCATTTGAAAACCTTCAAAAATATAATCTTTCAAAATGGGTTAGTTTTATCTGAAAGAAAAATAAAATTGTTTCAGATAGAAGTAACATTTTTAGGATTCCTAATAAAAAATAAAACTATCCAACCAATAAATAGAGCTATAGCATTCGCTGATAAATTTCCAGATGTTATAAAGGATAAAAAACAACTTCAAAGGTTTCTTGGATGTCTTAACTATATCTCTGATTTTTATGAGAAGATAGCCTTTGACAGAGCTGTTCTCCTTAAAAGACTTAGGAAAAATCCTCCACCCTGGACAGAGGAATGTACTAAAGCTGTACAAAATATAAAAAAATAAAGTTAAATATCTTCCTTGTTTGCATCTAGCAAACCCAAACCTTTTTAAGATTGTAGAGACAGATGTATCGGATAAAGGATATGGAGGAATATTAAAACAAAAATCTGAGCAAGGAAAAGAACTCATAGTCCGTTTTACATCAGGACTATGGAATGAAACAAGGAAAAAATACCCTACTATAAAACAAGAAATGTTAGCTATAGTTATATGTATTCAAAAATTTCAAGGAGACTTATTAAATAAAAAATTCCTACTAAGAGTAGACTGTAAAGCAGCCAAGCATATATTAGAAAAGGATGTTAAAAATGAAGTTGCTAAACATATGTTTGCTAGATGCAAGGTCACCCTCGCTCAATTCAATTTTGATATAGAATACATAAAAGGTAAAAATAATTCTCTGCCTAATTTCTTATCTCGAGAATTTTTGCAGGGACAACCTAAGGAAGATGGCCTCATCGAGCTCAGCACCAGCTAAATCTCCAGCTAAAAATTTAGGAAAATCTCCTGTTAAAAATCCAAATATAATAGGAATTCCTTCTTCCCCTGATACTACTTCTCCAAAAAATTATAATTTTACTTTACACCATGATCAAATATTTTTGTATTTAGAAGAAACCGGCTATAATCTTTGTGTTTCTAATTTTCCTGGTATATCGTTCTTTTCTTCAAGCGATAAAGAGTCCAAAGCTATAAGAGACACTGCTAAATTGTTATATCAGAAATATCTACCTAGGTGTGAGTGGTTTATTCCACACATTCTTGGTAAAGATGTTCATTATTATGAAAGAATCCTATTATTAACCGGATTAGTCACTATAGACCATGTTAAAGCTAAAAACAGCGATGCTATACAGTATTCAAAAATGTTCATTCAGAGGATTATTCCTCTTGAAGAATGGTCCTGTTATAATCCAAATAATTATATTTCTTTTCTAAACTCCTCTCAAATCGAGCTTGAAACATTTCCCTACAGAAGATACAACTATTGGGACTACCAAGAAGCCTGGAATAGGGTTTTTCTGCGTCAAAACCTCATTTTCTCCCATTCTTGGTGGATAAGATTCAACTTGCAAAAGCCCGACCAAAAAATTCCTGTCTAGTTCTTAGAAAAATTTTGGGATCACTGGGGATTCCACAGGTCCATTTTATCTGAAGACCTTATCCCTCATCTTTCTTTTGACCCAGACGACACAGCAAAATTAAATGAATTTGTTATAAGAGAATCCATTCCTTGGATAGTCCGCTGGGACTTCTCCTTTTTTATTGAAACTCCTTCAACCAGCTATATTTCTTATACCTCATATTTGAAATGGTGGCCCAAGTTCGATTTTGAGCATATCTCCTACTTGGAGGATTGGAAAAGGAAAAAAGCTTCTGAAAGAGCCTCTCGAGTTGCAGATCAATTAATTAGTTCCTCAAGTTTCACATCATTGCAAGATTTGAAAGAAACTGAAGAGGCCAAGTCCTTTTTCAAGAAGGCTCTTGAAACTGCCAAAAAACTGTTCCCCGCATTTATTCGGTAAAGAATTAAAGAAGAAGGCATTCGAATTCATGTTCGACAACTACAGATAGCGACATGGAGATATCCACTCCATCACTCTCTTCACCCAGCTAAAGGACAAAAACTTCAACAGTTATCCAGTTAAAGGTTGCCAGCTAAAAGATTCACTGAATTCCAGTCAAAAGTTAAAGGCCTCTTTTGCTAAAGCTAAAGCCAAAATTGTTGCCCTTTTTCAAAAGCAGATTCCATTCGACTCCAGTCTCAAGGACACGTCACATCTGCTTTCGGCGCACTCTTATTCGTATTCACTTTTCGAATTTGTATTCCTGTTAAATCCGCGGATTTCAAATATGCTCGAATCCGCAACTATGTCTATAAATAGAATCGAGAGTCAGTCTATAAGGGCATCGAGAAAAAATCAAAGAAATCTCTCGAGCTCTAGAATAGTAGAAAGTTTTCCTTCAGTGTGGTGTGCTTTTCTCTAGTCTCTTCTTCAAGTATACTCCTTTGAGGTTCATCTGAGTTGCGACAAGCTCTCTGACAACCTTTCTCTGTAAGAATTCTCTTTTTAATACATATTATCTTTGTCGTTATGTTTTCATATTATGATTTGGTTAGCTCATTATAGTAAATAATTGCGAAATCTAAGAAAACAAGAGTCTTGGTATTTATTTGAGTTAGAAGACCTAACTTTGCCAAAATATGTGCGAACCTATTATGAAGAACAGTTATATCAGATTACTCCAGACATTGAAGCTTTGAAAAAACTCATCGAGTTTCTCCTGGGTTAAATTGGTATCAGATCCAGTTTGAAGAACTTTGTTGAAACAAACCTCTAAGTGTTACTATTTTTCTCTCACTCATCGCGCAATTAAGCCGCTTCAAGCCGTGTGAAGGCGTTTCAGGCACAGTAAGTCGTTGTCTGTGAAGAGAAAATGAGTTCTCTTAAAAGAATATTTTCAACTTCTTCTTCTTCTAGCAATGATACTGAAATACATTCAGTAAAATTGGATGAAATTCAGAATATGTCAGAAGGAACTTATGAAAATATTGAAAAATCTTTGCAAAATTGAAAAATTCCTAAAGTCCCAATTAAAGAAATATATAAAATAGGAAGTTTTGATTTTAAAACTGAGTTTAGAATTAAAACAGTAGAAACAGTGTTAGAATTTGGAGCCGGAGCTCACCAAATCCCACTTCTAGAAAAGGTTGCATTAAAAGAATTATGTGAAAAACATTTCAAGTTCCTACACTTTGGTTTAATTCAAATTACTATACAACCTTTAGTAAGAACAGGTTTGCAAACTTCTGTTCTAGCTTGTTTAAAAGACAATAGGCATAAAAATTTCTCCGATTCTATCCTAGGAATTGTCCAAACCTCTTTGCATGCTAGCCCGATATATTTTAATAGTTTCCCAAACTTTTCTATAAGCTTAACCGACCCTCATGCCCTTGAAGTTTTATCCTTACTTATTCAAACTCAAGGGTTTGACATGAAGTTAGGATCAAAACCTTTACGTGTTAAGTATAGAATATACTATAAAGCTATGAAAACTCTAGCACCAAAATCTTTGGTACAACAAGAAAGGGGTGCTACTCCATACTTTATAACAAATCCAATTCATAAAAAGATTGAACCAAAGAAAATCTTGTGGTCCGATATAAATCTTTCCACAGAATGGAAAATAGAAAAGGAAGAAAACTATAATATTCCAGAACATGAGCCTACAGAATCAGATTTTCAAATAAATGTTATAGAATTCAAACTTGATTATATAAAATTACTAAAATATTTTAAAGGAATTCACAATAATAAAAAGAGACAATGGATAATTGAAACATATAATGAAGAAGAACAAAAGAAATTAATAAAAACCTGGATTGCTTATTGTAAATCTATAAAAGAAAATATGTACTTTTTTGAATGATATGATTCTCAAGTAAAAATCTCATTAAATATGCTCAACATCGAAGAACAAGAACCCTCTACTTCAAGAATACCTCTTAAAGAAGCACAAGAGGATTATATTCTAGAAATAAATAAAGGACAGCCTGTTAAAGAATGTGATGGAAAAATTTTACAACAACCCTTTAAACAATCAATATACAAAGAAACTCCCATTTATGCCAGAGACTTATCGTAAGTTATAGAACAGGGAAATTTTACAAACTATAAATTAATACAAATAGAACGAATGTTAAAGGGAAAACCAGTTAAAAGTATGTCCTTCTATAAAAAACCCCTTGAATTAGAATTCAAAAATTTATCACTAGAAGATAAAACAGAGGGAAAAGACTTAGCTAAAATGGCACAACAAAAAACTTCTCATATAGACGAATTAAAACAAAATTAATGATTTAAAAAACAAAAATTTCTTACAAACTATAACAGCAAATCCACAATATGATCTAAATAGAATTCTAAAAAACTATTATCATCGTCCATCCCCAATGGATCAACAATTTGAGGAAGAAAGAACACCTACTCAAAATAGCTTCAACATGAATGCTCTCTATGAATGGAGTATTGATGGCATGTCTGAATATCAAATATGGAACATGACACATAGTATGATCATGTATCCCATCATTTGGGTCTTGATGGTAAATTTCTCCCTTCTCCATTGTTCATGATCCAAAGCTGGAAATTCGAATAGTTTTCTTCTTTTATATTGGGTTAGGCTGGAGTAGAGATTATTAATGTTGTAATTAATTTCTTTCCATAATCCATTAACATAAGCACATATCTGACTATCTCAGGAAGTAAATTAATTTTGTCCTGATTCTAATGGTCTTTGCCTATGTAAACAATTATTCTATTTTCTAATAGAATTTTGAAATTCATTTTGTTGAATAATTCCTTGGTAATCTTTATAGTAGGAAATTCTTGTTCTTTAATCAAGAATAGTTTCTATACCATATTTTCTTGAATTATCATTTGTTCAATAGGAACATTTACCTGTAAGTCTATTTGCTTTACCTTTTCTTTGTTAGTGTCATACAAGATTTTTCTTAAAGTTTATAGTTCTAAGTTTATCTTGTAGATCGATTATTTGAGATTCTCTCTCCTGAGATTTCTTCTCAAGTTGTTCAACATAAGCTTCTTGTCCCATGACTATTATTATGCTTGGTGAAAGAATTCTTTACTTCCATTGCCAGCATAGGTGTAAAGATCATCTCAAGCATCTCTTGAGATTCTGGTTTGAGCTCTAGTTGTACAAAATGTTGTAGATCTTTCTTGATTGATTTTAGAACTTTGTATCCTTCATCAGTTACTTCTATTCGAGGGATTTTCTCTAGAGGTGTTTCTGTCCTTGGGATTTTTATTCTAAGTACTACTATTCTAGCCTTGATCTTTTTCTCCTCCTTTATTCGAGTTGAACTTTCTAAATTCATTTTTGAATTATTGGCCTGTTCATAACGACCAAAATTTTCCACTTTTTAAAGGATTTTTAGACCTTTTTGCTTTCATGCTTTTTTTGCCTTCTTCTGTGGTTTCTGAAGGTATTGGATAGTATAGTGTCCTTTTTGTTTATAGATCCAGCAAATCAATGGTTTCTTTTCTTTTCTTGAAGAAGAGAGATTCTTCTTTGCTTTTGCTAGCATTTCTTCTATCTCTTTTATTTTTGTAATTGTCCTTTGTATTTCTTCTCTACTGGGTAATTTTTTTGAAGATATTTAGTTTTCTTACGAAGTTGACAGTATGCAGATGGTGGAGCCATTTAACAAGTATCTGCAAAATAAATTTCAGCAAGCTCTCTTGTTAATGTGTTAGCTCGCAAATGTGCATGTAAATCATCCAAAGCTTTATACATAAATACAAGAGAAAAGATTTTCTTATAGATACTGAAGTTGGCCGAGAGAGTTAAGCAACTCAGATGAACTTCAAGCACACCACACTTGCACTCTATTTGCATACCACACTCTAAACTTTCTTGAGGCAAAGAAATTTTTGATGCAATGTTTCGATGCCCTTACAACACAACACTCTAACCTATTTATAGAAGAAAAAAATAACTACGGATTTTAACAACTTTGGAATCCGTAAATTTTACAAGGTTTTGAATCCGGAAAGAGAGTTCGGATAAACCTGCGCCGAAAGCAGATTTGTCGTGTCCTGGCTGTAGTGGAGTCGTACAGCATCTGCTACAGGAATGACGCCCACCACTTTAAACTTTATAGCTTTTCTTTATAGGATTCTTTTCTTTTAAGCTGGCGCTCAATTATAACATAGACTTTTATAACTTGTCATCTTCTCAAGGCGGAGAGAGAGACGGAGTGGAGGCCGTCATGTCATCAGAGTCTCCTTCTTCATCTTCATCCAATTGGCTGTCTAGAAGAAACTCGAACCATAACCCACCCCGAAGAAAATCAAAATCATAATGCAAAACTTAATAATGAAAACATTGATATTACTAATGAAATAAATAATATTGAATTACAGGAATTAGTAGATACATTAAAAATAAATAAAATAGAACCTACCTATCAAATAAATAATAATATTGCAAGAATATTACAATTAGCAGAACAAGCCCAAATTATAGGAGAAGATCCCCAAAAACATTGGGATAAAAATAAAAAAATTGCACATTTAGAAATAATTAATCCAGACTTAACTATTAGAACTAGAGAATTAGAATATAATGAAGAAGATAAAAAAGAATTTGTTAAAAAAATAGATGAATTATTAAAACTAAAAATAATTAGACCTAGTTACAGTAAACATAGAAGTGCAGCTTTCCTTGTAAGAAATCATAGTAAACAAAAAAGAGGAAAGGCAAGAATGGTAATAAACTATAAACGATTAAATGACAATACTATAGAAGACGGTTATAAAATACCAAATAAAGATAATCTAATAAACTTAATACAAGATAGGAAATATTTTAGTAAAATAGATTGTAAAAGTGCATATTGGCAGATTAGAATGGATCCAGACCAGATAGAATGGACAGCCTTTGTAACACCAGTAGGCCATTACGAATGGTTAGTTATGCCCTTTGGACTAATAAATGCCCCTAGTATCTTTCAGAGAAGAATGGATAAAATATTTAAAGATTTAGACTATGTTTTTGTTTATATTGATGATATTTTAATAGCAAGCAAATCATTAAGAGAACACTATAAACATGTTGAAAATGTACTAAAACGAATAATAGACAATGGGATTATTATATCTAAAAAGAAATTAGAAATTGTAAAAGGATATATAGAATTTTTAGGACAAAAAATAGGTAATGGATACATAGAATTACAGCCTCATATTTCTCAAAAATTTTTAGAAATGCCAGATAAATTAGAAACATTAGAATTATTACAAAAATTCTTAGGACTAGTAAATTATGCCAGGAATTTATTTCAAACTTACACAAAAGCACGAATTATTTATATAAGAAAACTGGAAAAAATGGCCAAAGATTTTTTAATCAAGAAGATATTAAATTAGTATGAGATATAAAAGAAAAGGTTAAAAATCTACCAAAATTAAAATTACCTTTAGAATCAGAATATAAGATTGTAGAAGTAGATGCATGCGAATCAGGATGGGGAGCAGTATTAAAAGTTAGACCCCATAAATAAAGGTATTCAAATTTAGAAGAAGTAAGTAGATATGATTCAGGAAAATTTGTTCAAAATAAAAACAGCTTAACCAGCCTAGACTATGAAATTTTAGGAGTTATCAACGCTTTAGATAAATTTAGACTATATTCAAATAATGAATTTACTCTCAAAACAGATTGTGATGCAATAGTACAGTTTTACAAAAAGAAAAATGAAAAAAATATATATAGAAAAAGATGGATTTCTTTTATTAATACTATTCAAGGCAAAGGCCTAAGAGTAAATTTTGAACATATTAAAGATACTAACAATTTTCTTGCAGATTTCTTGTCCAGAGCAGTAACAAACGACCAGAAGGTCTATTAGAATGTAGCCATTCTTAAAATGGTGAAAATTAGTAATGTAGCCGAGGATAGTTCGGTGAAATATAGAATGTAGTCAGAAAATAGTTCTGACAAAATGATTATTACTAACAAAAATTAGAATGTAGTCAGATACTAGATCTGACGAAAGATTTTCTTTTTGCAGAAAATGGCAGGACCAAGACAAGCTTTTTTCCCCCTCCATCTTAACCCTCTTCAGAATAACCAGTTTCCATTACAGCCAACCTTAAACCTGCCAATCATACCCTCTGGATCGAACTTACATTTTAGAACCCCTCCAAGTCTAAACCTTAGCTTTGATGACCATGTTTTATTAGATAACCTTTGGATTTTCAGAAATTTGCTCTCCTATCACAACATTCTCAAAACATTAGCCACATATATTTCAGAACTAAATTCCAAAGTATTAGCTATAGAAATTTCTAAACTCTCTTTCAGACCCAACTCAGTACCAGTCAGCAACAATCCCTCTTTAGAAGCCTATTTGAGGCTTTAGCATCAGAAAGCAGAGAAAGAATCAGAAATACAATGGTTAAGAAAGGAGTTAGAAGATGAGAGAGAGAAAAATAGACAGTTGAAAGTAATAGAAAAAGAGTATATATATGAAAGTACAAAAAATTGGGAAGATCATAGAAGTTCATTTTTGCCAGAGATAGCCGAAGTGAAGGGACAAATTCTAAAGCTGTGGGGAAAGAACAAGATAAAAGAACAAGTAGCCATCCAAACAGCTCTCCGATTTTTAGCCAAAAACCAAGAACATATTCCTAATGGAGTTTCTCTAAGTATGATAACATATCAGCAAGATGAGCATCCTAATGAGCCACATTGCCAGTGTAAAAAGGGATTTTTCATCTACAAGTGTTCAGTAGATTTATCCAGATTCAGAAATATAAATCTGCAGATAGAAGGGAATTTAGTACAGTTTGGTATTAAAGAATTACGGGCTCAAGGAGTAATAGCTAGAATCATAATCACTCATGAGGATCAAGCATTGCAGTTAGAAAAATTATCATGGAGATTAGCAGCAGCTATTCGACACAAGATTAAATATTGTATAAATGGTTTTATCAATATAGAAGTTCAGTCAGTACCTCCCAGTTTTGTTAAAATACCAATTCCAGCCAAACATACAGTTCTTATAAGATGCGTAAATAAATCATTACCATTACAAGTTAGAACAGATAGCGAGAGTTTTGCTATAACAGAAGTTTCCGATCTTAGTACTGAAGAAAGAATCAATAAATGGAGACAGCTAGAGGTTGCTTCAGATTATAGTCGACAATATTCAGCCTTTTCAGCATTAATGGCAGAAGAACCACATTTGAAAGTATTTGGTCCAGACAATGGAGTCTTTTATCCAGGACACAATTTTAGCAGTAATTTTTCAATAGAAGGTGACATTGTAGAACACCTTAAATATGTTCAAGCAGAAAGGTAAGTGATAGACATTGTTGATTATTATTGTGCTTCAATCCCAGATGAACCAACAAGCCCTCATTCAGACTCTGTGGATAGCTACGATGGAGTGGAAGCACATAACCTGGCAAACAGAATGGAAGGCTAGAAGATTCTCCACCTGTTCCAAATAGGAGAAATTCGGGAAGCGTCGATCGTGGCAGGAGCACGATACCCGACAGCAGATTGACGCGCTATCATCTTTTCTTTTCTTTATGTCAGCCTTTATGTCAGTCAAGTCTTGTTTTTCAGCACTGCGCAGCTTGCTTTTTGGCAAAGTGCTTGTAATTATTGTACTATGAGATAAGATCGCATCTTCTTTTACTGTGCATTCCAACTGTGTAGCAGCTTTTTACTATTCAAAAATGCGAATCCAATCGCAAATAGTAAAAGTTGTCTCGTATTAATCACAGATAAGATCGAATCTCTTTTAATTTTAGTTTTCAAGTCCATTGAGCGCATTTCTCAGGTCCGTCCTCTATATAAGAAACACATTGTAACACTTAGACACACACGAAAAAAACACAGAAGACGGGACACGAAAGAACACACGAAGTGCGCTCAGAGTCATGTAAGCAAGTTAAAGCTTTGTAAGTTTTACTTATTCAATGAATGATGTTTGAGTAATGTTTTCAATTTTTATTATGGAGTAGAGTAGTAAGGGCATTTCAGGTCCCTGGCTTTTTGTTTAAACAATTTAATATTTTATTTCTGCTAGTTGGATTACAAAAGCCTTACAGACAAAGCTATTATTTTAATTGGAAGTAGGTCTTAATCTCTGAATGAAATTGTCCGTAAATCCTGTTTGATAAGGCGTGTGATGCCTTTGTTTGGGTTGGAGTTTTTTATTCATTCAGAATGGGCTCGAAACCAATGAAAATATTTAGTTTTGGATTGTGAAGGTTGTCTTCCCTTAAATGAAATATTAAATGATGAACAAAAAGTTAAACCTGAAAAAGCCCATTAAACCATAAGTTTTCATAATCTTTTCCATAATCTTCTTTAACTGGACCACTCTGATAAAACAATGTTTTCAATTCTAAAAAACTTTGCGTACATAGAAAAAATATTAGCTAAAATTATAACAGAAAAAATGAAACCATAAAAAACAATGCAGAAATGTATAATAGATTATTAAATAACAAAGAAAATTTAGAAGACGAAGTTCAAGAACTGAAAATAGTAGTAAAAGAATTTAAAAGTAAATTAGAAAATCTAAAAAATTTCGCAAAAGACTTAACCACTGAATAACTTAGCATTATAAAGGTGAGTCATCTAGCAGATACTTCAACTTATCTTAAAATGAATTGGTTTAATGCACACGATATAATAGATGAGGTAAAAGATTTAATGAATTGAATGCATAGCTGTGAAATTAAACATACAATTGTAATAACAGTACCAACAATCAGAGAACATGCGGAGCGTGGTGGCCACAAAAGAGAGTCGATCGTATAATAATTACAGAGTGAATGGCCATAAAGAAAGATGTCATCACTGTAAAAAAGAAAAAGCAAGTGGCCATAAAGAAAGCTGCCACTGCTGTAAAGGATAACTTTCGTCAAAAGACGACAAATACGTCAATCCTCTTGTCGGGTATCGTGCTCCTGCCACGATCGACGCTTCCCGAATGTCTCCTGTTGTAAACAGGTGGAGAGATCATACTTCCATTTTATTGGCTAAGTTATGAGCTTCTACGCCATCTTCTTCATCTGAAAAATCTGCCTGAGGACTGCTTGGTCATTCATAATCTGGAATAGACGAACAATGATAATCACCAATTTCTATAACATGTCTGTAGGCTTGTACATGCTGGAAATGTTCTATTTTTTCTCCTTCTATCCAATAATTGCTGGAAAAACCATGACCAGGATAAAATACTTTATTATCTGCACCGAATACTTTAATATGAGGTTCTTCTGCCATTAATGATGAAAATGCTGAGTACTGTCTGCTATAGTCAGTTGCTGCTTCTATCTGTCTCCATATTGCAATTCTTTCTTCTGTGCTAATATTATTAGCTACTTCAGTTATGGCAAAATTTTCACTGTCTGTTCTGACTTGCAATGGCGAAGCTTTATTTACACATCTTACTAATACAGTGTGTTTTGCTGGGATTGGTATCTTCAGAAAGCTTGGTGGTACTGACTGGATTTCTATGTTTATAAATTCATCTAAACAATATTTTATTTTGTGTCTAGCAGCTGCTGCTAATCTCCAAGATAATTTTTCTAACTGAAATATCTGTTCTTCATGAGTAATAATAATTCTTGCAAGCACACCATGTGCCCATAATTGCTTGATTCCAAACTGTACTATATCACCATTTATAGACAGATTTAACTCCTTAAACTTTGAAAGATCTATTGTACACCTGTAGATAAAAAAGCCCTTACTACACTCACAGTGTGGTTCATTTTTATGCTGCTCTTGCTGATATGTTTTAAGAACTAATGCCATCCCTCTTACTACATGTTCTGGATTTCTTGCTAAATGCTTGAATGCAGCTTGCAGTGTTATCTGTTCTTTGATCTTATCTTTTCCCCATAAACCTAAAATTTTTCCTTTTACTTCGGCTATTTCTGGAAGGAATGTAGTTTTGCTATTTTCCCAATTCTTCATACTTGCATAAATGTATTCTTTCTCTATTATCTTTAACTGTTCTGTCTTTTCCCTTTCTTCCTTCAATTCTTTATGAAGCCAGTCTATCTTTGCCTCTTTCTCCTTTTTTTGTTGTTCCAATCGGAGATATGCCTCAAGGGAAGGATTGTTGCTAATTGATGGGGTATGTGGTTTAAAAGATAATTGAGAAGTGGCTGATGTTAGGACTTTGGAATTTAAATCTGAAATATATGTGGCTAAAGTTTTAAGAATGTTGTGGAATGATGGCCAATTTCTAGATATCCATAGGTTATCTAAAAGGACATGATCATCTGAAATAAGGTTGAGATTAGAAGGTACTCTGAAATGTAAATTGAAGGCTACTGGGATTATAGGTAGGTTTAATGTAGGATGCAATGGAAACTGATTATTCTGAAAAGGATTTATATGGAGTGGTCTAAAGGGTTGGTTGTTGTGAGGTCCTGCCATTTTCTGCAAAAAGAATATTTCGTCAGAACTAATTTCTGACTACATTCTACTGAACGTTAGTAAAATTATTTCATCAAAACTATTTTCTGGCTACATTCTATATCTTTCTCCGAACTAACCTCGGCTACATTACTACTTTTCACCATTTTAGGAATGGCTACATTCTATTGAACTCTTCTTTGACGACTGCTCTTGATAGATAATCTGCAAGAAAATTATTAGTACCTTTAATATGCTCAAAATTAACTTTCAGACCTTTTTCCCTGAATATTATTTATAAATAAAATCCATCTTTTACTATATATTTTCCTTTCATTCTTCTTTTTATAAAATTGTACTATTGCATCACAATCTGTTCTAAGTGTGAATTCATTGTTTAAATATATTCTAAATTTATCTAATGCATTTATTACACCTAATATTTCGTAATCTAAACTAGTTAAACTTTCTTCTTTTTGAACAAATTTTCCTGATTCGTATCTGCTAACTTCTTCTGTATTAGAGTAACTTTCTTTGCTGGGTCTAGTTTTTAATACTGCTCCCCATCCTAGTTCACAAGAACTACCTCAACTATTTTGTATTCTGATTCTAGTGGTAATTTTAATTTTGGTAACTGTCTTACTTTTTCTTTAATGTCTTGTACTAATTTTACATCTTCCTAATTGAAATATCTTTGCCCATTTTTACCAGTTTTCTTATATAAGTATGTAGTACTTTTATGTAAATTGGGAATAAAGTTTCGAGCATAATTTACTAATCCTAAGAATTTTTGTAGTAATTCTAATGTTTCTAATTTATCTGGCATTTCTAGAATCTTTTGAGAAATATGAGGTTGTAATTCTATATATCCTTTTCCAATCTTTTGGCCTAAGAATTCTATATATTCTTTCGCAATTTCTAGTTTCTTTTTAGATATGATTATACCATTCTCAATTATTAGTTTTGATACTTCTTCTACATGTTTATAGTGTTCTTTTAATGTTTTACTTGCTGTTAAAATATCATCTATGTATACAAAGACATAATCTAAATTTTTAAAGATTTTATCCATTCTTCTTTGAAATATACTAGGAGCATTTGTTAATCCAAAAGACATAACTAACCATTCATAATGTTCTACTGGAGTTACGAATGATGTCCATTCAATTTGATTTGGGTCCATTCTAATTTGCCAGTATGAACTTTTACAATCTATCTTACTGAAATATTTTCTGTCTTATATTAAATTTATCAGGTTATCTTTATTTGAAATTTTATATCCATCTTCGATAGTATTACATTTAATCTGTTATAGTTTATTACCATTCTTGCTTTTTCCCTTTTTTGTTCACTATGATTCCGTACTAAAAATGCTACACTTCTATGCATACTATGACTAGGTCTGATTATTTTTAATTTTAATAGTTCATCTATTTGTTTTACAAATTCTTTTTTATCTTCCTCATTATATTCTAATTCTCTAGTTCTTATTGTTATGTCTGGATTTATTATTTCTAAATGTGCTATTTCTTTAGTTTTTTCCCAATGTTTTTGGGGATCTTCTCCTATTATTTGCACTTGTTCTGCTAATTGTAGAATTTTTGCAATATTACTATTTATTTGACATGTTGGTTCTATTTTATTTATTTTTATTTTACCTATATTTTCATTTAACCATTCTGTTATCTGAATGTTTTCTATTTCGTTGTTTAAAAATTCTAAATTATCATTATTTTTAGATTCTTGATTTTCTTGATTTTCTGGGGAGGTTGTTCCACCACGCTCCGCATGTTCTCTGATAGTTGGAATTATAGCTACTCTTTTACTTATTGAAATATAATTTTTACTGATGGAAAAGAGTCCATATAGACTAAGCATAAAATTTAATCCTAGTATAAATTCTGTATAAGGTAATTTATGAAGTAGGATTTTTGGTAAGGCATATTTCTCAGTTAATTTATCATTTTGTTGGTAAAATTGAATTTGACTTCCCATTATAGAGTCTGTAAATCTTATTATTGTCCATTTGCTAATTGGGTTAATGTATTTATTTTGGTTAAATTAATTTCTTTACATATTAAATCAGTTGTACTTAAGCTAGTTGTACTACCACTATCTATAGTTGCTATAGTTTCTATAGTTTCGTTATTTCGAAATGTAATTTTACAAAAAACTTGTTGTAAACTAGTTAATTTTTGTATTTTTGTTTCTGTTTGTGGAACTATTTCTAATTTATTTGTTTTAATTTCATCATTGCTACTGATATCATCTTGTAGTTGTTTTTGTTGATAATTTTCACTTTCTATTGTACTTGATTCAGATTCATATTGTATTTCTTTACCTTTATCCATTATTTTTATCTTCTTATCTAGTTGTTTTATTTTCTTTTTTAATTTATCTATTAACCATTTTTTTTTATTTTTTCATAGATTTCTTTTTCTTTTTCTTTGTCTTTTTCATCTAATCTTTTTTCTAACACTTCTATTTTGTTAGCTAATTATTGTATAGTTACTTTATTTGTTTGGTTTGGTTTAAAATTGCTTTTTATAACTGATGGATGATCTATTCCATATTGATATACACAATTACTACATATTTCTATTTTACATATAAGACATTGATATTTGTTTTGATAAGAAGAAAAATATCCACATTCTTTACATTCTTTTGTAAAACTTCCTTTTCCTAATTCTAAAATATGACTTGTTTTATCTATACAGCTCATAGTTTTTTATTTGTATCTCATTTTTCTAATGCATATTTTCTTCTGTATCACTACTACTTTTATCAGATTCTGTTTCTGTTATACTGTATATAGTATCTTCATCATCACTTGATGCACTTAAAATATTTTCTTTTATATCAGCTACTACCATTGCTCTATTTCTATTTTGATTTTTAAAATTCTTACATCTATTAGCTAAATGATCTAGACTTCCACAAATATAACAATGACATTTTCTTATTTTTTCACTAGGTTTTTTAACATTTTTATTTTTATCTGGTTTTTTAGCAAAACTTTTTCTTAATTTATATTTTTTAACTTTTTTATCCTTTTTGTCTTGAAATGATTGACTTGTATAGATATTCTTACAGAACTTATAAGATTTTTTTTTAATTTATTTTTGTATACTATAATCTCTACATTTTTCTTGTAACTTATAATAAGTATATATTATTCTAGATCCTACTCCTACAATTTTTGGATAATTTCCTGCTTTCCATCCTTCGTATATTTCTTTTCCTAGTTCTCCTGGTAATTTTAATAAATATTTATTTCCTATTTCATCATCAAAATATTTTCCTGCTTTACTTGCACAAGCTATATATAGTTTACTAAACTGTTCTATATAATTCCAGTTTTCAATGCCTATATGCATAATCTTGTTCATTTGTATTAGATCTACTTGGGTCAAATCCTATAATACATGTTCTAATAAATTTAGTAAAATTATAAGGATTGTCTCCTAATTTTTTTATTTCATCAATTTCTTCAGCCTTAGTTATTTTTGCTTCATTATAAATTCCTGCAGCTACTTCTCCTAATAATATTTCTAAATATGCAAACATATCTGATTTCTGATCACTAGTTAACCAAGCTCTTACTGCATCTGATTCCCATCTAGATATAGTGTTTTTCCATAATTGTCGATTATTTAAATATATTGTTAATATACTGCCACCTTGATAGGCTGGTGGAAGATTTATTTTTTCTACTGGATTTATTTTTCCTTTTCCTATACCTTGTTTATCTATATTTTCTTCTTTTAATTGGGTGGTTTGTCTAATTGGTCTTTGTAACTCTTCTTCTCGTCCTGATATTGGAGGATTATCTAATCTAAATCTTTTATTAACACTTGTCATACTACTTTCTGCTATTGTATCAGCCATTTTTAAATTTACAAAATATTCATTTAATTCTTCTTTATCTTTAATTATTTGTTTAAAATCAAAGTCTTTATTATTTTTATTTTCATATGCTAATTCTAAATCATATTTTTGTTTTATTTCTGAATATGGTAAATCCATTTCTATAAAGACTATATTTTGTAATTGTTCATAAGTTTTTACTTTATTGAATCTATTTTATTCATTCTGACTGTATACTAGTTGTTTCATCATCTTTTGATTCTATAATTTTTCTATATTGATAATCTCCAAATCTTAATGCTATTTTTCCATCTAAATATTCATACATTATGTTAGAGTTTGGAACTAATGTTTTATTTTGTACAAAACTTTCTAATTCCCATTCTTTTCCTGAATTTACTAATCCATCTATTTTCGTTCCTGGTAATGCTTTTACTCCTTTGCTTATCATTATCTTTTCTAATTCGTTTGTATTTAATCTATATCTTACATTACTATGTTCTTGCATTTTTCCTATAAATCTTGTAGTTATTCTTAAATTTTTACTTCCTAACACCATATTATATCCAATTGTTTTTATTCCTAACTTTATATTTTCTAGCATTTCGGTAGTATTCATTACAAAATCTGGTAAAAAATATACTATTGTTCCTTTTTCATTCATGTCTATTTCAAAACTTCTTATAATAGCTTATTTTAGATTTGTTATTCTTTGATCATATAAACATACTAATGTTTTAGCTCCACTTCCACTATTATGAAGTCCTTGAACTCCTATTATTACCAATCCTAAATGTATTTCTCTATATTGTTTTTTCTTAATTTTGTGTTTGTCTTTTGTTGTTATTAAAGGTTTACTTATTTGATCATTTGGATCTATGCAACTTACTTCTTGTTCTGTCACTTTTTTATTATTGCACTTTTTGCTATCATATTATCTTTTTCATATATTTTTGATTTCTTTATTAAATCTAGTTTTTTATTTCTAAATTTTTCTAATTGTTGGTCTATATCTATTACTTCACTAATATTTATCATAGGTTTATTTTTTATTCTAAAGTTTACCAAGTTTTCCATTTATTATGTTTTCTTTTTGTTTCTACTGGTTCTTTTTGTATTTGTAATCCTTTAAACATTAATTCTAAATTGTCTATTGCTTGATTTGTAGCTAATACTTTTAATTTTTCCTCTAGAAGATCAACTTTATTATTTAGTATATTTATTGTGAATTTAATTAGTAAAATTGTTTGTATATTAAATATTCTAGGATATGCCATATCGGACGTAGATTTTCCTTCATATCCTGTTAGTCCAATAGGTTCATTATACCATTTCTTAGCTATTTCTAATGCTAACTTGTAGTCTATATGCATTTCTATTTTTGACATATTATCCAAGTATTAATTCTTTAATATCTTATGACATTTTGCTTATATTTTCAATGTATTTTATCATTTCCTCTAATATTTTATTTTCCTTATGTTTTCAATTGTTTGTTTTAATCTAATATTTTCTACTTTATGTTTTTCTATTAAATCTGTATTTTGATTTTTTATATATTCTAAATTATTTATTAATGTAGCATTTATCTTATTTCTTTGTTCTATTAAATATTTAATATTTTCTACTTCTAGCTTTATTTTTTCATTATTTATTTTTATATGTTCAGCTAGATTTATAATTAGATCTATTATAGTATTGTATTCAGTATTATCATTATGCATTGAATGTTTTTTCTTTTCTGTTGAGAAATTACATTTTATTTCGTATTTTTCTAGTATCATTCTCTTTTCATCTTGTTCTTTTATAGCTAAATTCAAATAGTCTATTCTTTTCATTGTGTATATTGTAGTTCTATTATTGTAGATAACCATCCTTCGATGTGTTTATATAAAATTATTTTTAATTTTAGATTTCTTTTTATTCTATTGTTGGTAGTCTGTTGTATTTGATGTTCTATATTTCTAATAAAATTTCTAATAAAATTTCTAAAAGCAAAGATACAATTTCTATCGTCTAAATTTAATATATATATGTTTTCTATAATTTGATTGTGGTAATTAAGATCAGTGTTTATTGCCATAGTATTCTTCTATCCATGCACTGTCTTCTAGTTTTTTAAGTTTAGGTAATTTTTTTATTGATTTTTCTATTTGTTTAATCTCCTTTCTTTTTATTAGGAACTTCTCTTGATTTAATTTTTGTATATATTTATTTATGGTATTTTTATGAAAAGCACTATAACTTGCAGGCTCTGATACCATTCTAGGGCCAGAATATCTTCGTTTTATCTTAAAATATGGGTTAAGTTTAAAGTTTATGAAGAAATCTAATCAACTCTTATATTAATATTTTTAATATTGTTTAATAATAGTTCTAATCCTTCTGTCTCTATATTTATTTGATTACGTATTTCTTCTATTTTGTCGAATAGGGATTTTACTGCTATTTCTTAAATTTCATTTAACAAGATAGAGCTCTTAACGTCTTCAAGTATTTATGTCTATAATATGACATAAAATACTCGATGTCATAGACATAAAAGGCTTCTTGTTTCTCTCTTGTTGTGTGTAACATCGATGTTATATGACATATTATATTAACGTCTTAAAATACTCTATCTTAAAATACTCGACGTTAATATAATTTTGTGTAACATCGAGTATTTTAATATAATTTTGTGTAACATCGAGTATTTTAAGATAAGGTAACCCTTATAATTTTGTAATATCGAGTATTTTAAGATAAGGTAAAGATATTGGTTTTATGGCTCACCCTTATAATACGAAAATCTTACAATACTCGATGTTACCAAACATAAAACTTACAATACTCGATGTTATATTTATGTCTATGAAATCTTAAATATGAAAATTCTAATTGCGTAATCAACTAAAGTTGTAGTAGGTTTTAATTCTTGAAAAAGTAGTCCGTAAATCCCGTATAATAGAGGCATGTGTTGCCCAGAAGGGTTGGAATTTTCTACTTAATCAAGATGAACGTGAACCAAAATAAGTTGATTTATGCAAAAAGAATTTATATTTAAGATATTAGAACACATAAATATAACTGATCAAGTAATAAATAAGAAATTAAGCCTGAACCAATCTATCAAACAAATTATATAAACAAAAATAATGAATGCGATACTAAAAAGTCTTATATATATAGCTAAAATATTAGCAAGAACTGTTGGAAATATGTGGAAAATAAGCTAAATCTATGTTTTGATGATTAACAAATCAATTTGAGTAAGTCTTGGCTACTAACACGTTTGTGGAAATGTTTAAGGAATATACATTTGAAGAAAATAAATTATGGAAGGCCAAGTCATTCCCCAAGTCGACCCCAAGATCGACTTCAAGAAGCCAAATCTGTCCAGAGTTGAAAATGGGAGAAGAACAAGTGAAGTCGCAAGCCAAGTCGACTCTACTTGCGACTTGGGAAGCCAAGTCGCAAACGAAGTCGACTCCAGCATCGACTTCAGTCGGGAAAATCACTCCAGAGCTGAATTTGGGATGGAAGAATGCCGAAGTCGCAAACGAAGTCAACTCCAGTTGCGACTTGGGCGAAGTCGCAGACGAAGTCGACCCCAAGTGAGACTTGAGTTTTTCCAAGATCAAAGATGCAGATTCAAGCTCATTCCCAAGATCAATTTAAGATCTCTCAAGACCAAATCAAGGATACAAGCTCTTTATCAAAATCAAGTTTATCAAGTCCAAGGCAAAGATTCAAGCATGCTCCAAGATGAAGAAATAATCAAGTTATGAAGATCAATATGAATCAAAAGCAAGCAAGGTGCATGAATCTACCATGCAAGATTCAAGTTCTTCAAAGATTCACAAGGTTCAAGTTAATCCAAGAAGAATCAAAGAAAAGCTCTTCAAAGAATCACAAGATCTACAAGTATAAGGAGTCATTCTAGAATGAAAGCAAATCAATGAGGATCAAAGCATATTTTGCAAAGACCAAGTCAAGTCGCAACCCAAGTCGACTCCATGATCGACTTGAGTTGAAGTCTGAAGCCAAAGTCGACTCAAGACTCAGACTTGGAACCTGAAGAGGTGAAGTCGCACCCAAAGTCGACTTCACCTGCGACTTGGGTCAAGTCGACCCAGCCTGGAACTTGAAGTCGCGACGGAAAGGCGAAGTCGCACCCGAAGTCGACTCCATCTGCGACTTGGGCAAAGTCGCATCCGAAGTCGACTCCGCATTTGGGTCGCAACGGTCGGATTATTTTCGAACGTTGGCGCATTAAATGCACGCCACCTACCTTCTAACGTTCGGATTCCCTCTAAAATTATAAAAGGCATTCATGGTGGACGAGGGAAGTAGCTGACAATCATTAAGTGTGCTTAACTCCTATATTCAAGAGCTCTAAAGAGATCAAGCCATTCAAAGAGGAAGAACTTTGCTTCAAATTGCAAGAGCTACATTTCTGAATCTTCAAAATCTACATTATAATTGCGTTCAACTTCATTTCTTCTATCAAGGGGACTAAACTTTCAAGGGGTTAAGTTTTTAAGTTACCAAAGAAATTTTTAAGAACCCAATTCACCCCTCCCCTCTTGGGTTTTTCCATTAACTCGGGGCCAACAAGAACAATAACAGAAAAAATGAAATAATTAAAAACAACGCAGAAGAATACAATATATTATTATGTAAAAAAGAAGACCTAGAAGAAAATGTTGAAGATTTAAGAAAAGAAATAGAAAAAATGAAGGTAAAATTAAGAGATATTTCCACAAAAAACTTAACCACCTAATAACTTAGTATTATAAGGGTGAGCCATAAAACCGATATCTTTACCTTATCTTAAAATGAATTGGTTTGAATCACATGATATAGTAGTAGAAGTTAGAAATTTAATGAAAAAAATGCATGAATATGAGATAAAGCATACCATAATAAGTAAATTAGAAGAAATAATCTTGCATTTAAACATTACAATAGAAGAAATAGATAAACTAAACGAAATTGAAGAAATAGCAGTAAAATCCCTATTCAATCGCGTTCATCTTGATTCAGTAGAAAATTCCAACCATTCTGGGCAACACATGCCTCTGTTATCCGGGATTTACGGACTACTTTTTCAAAGATTAAAACCTACTACAACTTCAGTTGATTATGCAATTAGAATTTTCGTATTTAAGATTTCATAGACATAAATATAACATCGAGTAAAAAATCAAGAAATTAAATGCCTGAAAAAGCACTTACTCTATCTTATTCATAGATGCAAACATCAAAACATAAAACTTACAATGCTTGAAGATTCTTACAATACTTGAAGACATTAAGCGCTCTTGGAATCTTCAAGTATTGTAAGAATCTTCAAGCATTGTAAGTTTTATGTTTTGATGTTTGCATATATGAATAAGATAGAGTAAGTGCTTTTTCAGGCATTTAATTTCTTGATTTATTATTCGATGTTATATTTATGTCTATGAAATCTTAAATGGACAAATTCTAATTGCGTAATCAACTGAAGTTGTAGTAGGTTTTAATCCTTGAAAAAGTAGTCCGTAAATCTCGTATAACAGAGGCATGTGTTGCCCAGAAGGGTTGGAATTTTCTACTTAATCAAGATGAACGCAAACGAAAATAAGTTGATTTATGCAAAAAGAATTTATATTTAAGATATTAGAACACATAAATATAACTGCTCAAGTAATAAACAAGAAATTAAGCCTGAACCAATCTATCAAACAAATTATATAAACAAGAACAATGAATGCGATACTAAAAAGTCTTATATATATAGCAAAAATATTAGCAAGAACCATAACAGAAAAAAAATGAAATAATTAGAATAGGAGAAGAAATTGATGAAATAAAAAAATTAGAGACAATCCTTATAATTTTACTAAATTTATTAGAACATGTATTATAGGATTTGACCCAAGTAGATCTAATACAAATGAACAAGATTATCCATATAGAGACTTAGAAAAATTAAGCATTGAAAATTGGAATTATATAGAATAGTTTAGTAAACTATATATAGCTTATGCAAGTAAAGCAGGAAAATATTTTGATGATGAAATTAAAACAAATAAATTAGAAATAGTTCCACAAACAGAAACAAAAATACAAAAATTAACTAGTTTACAACAAGTTTTTTGTAAAATTACATTTCAAAATAACGAAACTATAGAAACTATAGCAACTATAGATAGTGGTAGTACAACTAGCTTAATTACAACTGATTTAATATATAAAGAAATTAATTTAACCAAAATAAATACATTAACCCAATTAGCAAATGGACAAATAATAAGATTTACAGACTCTATAATGGGAAGTTAAATTCAATTTTACCAACAAAATGATAAATTAACTGAGAAATATGCCTTACCAAAAATCCTACTTCATAAATTACCTTATACAGAATTTATACTAGGATTAAATTTTATGCTTAGTCTAGATGGACTCTTTTCTATCAGTAAAAATTATATTTCAATAAGTAAAAGAGTAGCTATAATTCCAACTATCAGAAAACATGTGGAGCGTGGTGGAACAACCTCCCCAGAAAATTAAGAAAATCAAGAATCTAAAAATAATGATAATTTAGAATTTTTAAACAACGAAATAGAAAACATTCAGATAACAGAATGGTTAAATGAAAACATAGGTAAAATAAAAATAAATAAAATAGAACCAACATATCAAATAAATAGTAATATTGCAAAAATTCTACAATTAGCAGAACAAGCACAAATAATAGGAGAAGTCCCCAAAAACATTGGGAAAAAACTAAAGAAATAGCACATTTAGAAATAATAAATCCAGACATAACAATAAGAACTAGAGAATTAGAATATAATGAGGAAGATAAAAAAGAATTTGTAAAACAAATAGATGAACTATTAAAATTAAAAATAATCAGACCTAGTCATAGTAAGCAGAAGTGCAGCCTTTTTAGTACGGAATCATAGTGAACAAAAAAGGAAAAAAGCAAGAATGGTAATAAACTATAAAAGATTAAATGATAATACTATCGAAGATGGATATAAAATTCCAAATAAAGATAACCTGATAAATTTAATACAAGACAAAAAAAGATTTCAGTAAGATAGATTGTAAAAGTGCATACTGGCAAATTAGAATGGACCCAAATCAAATTGAATTGACAGCATTCGTAACTCTAGTAGGACATTATGAATTGTTAGTTATGCCTTTTGGATTAACAAATGCTCTTAGTATATTTCAAAGAAGAATGGATAAAATCTTTAAAAATTTAGATTATGTCTTTGTATACATAGATGATATTTTAATAGCAAGTAAAACATTAAAAGAACACTATAAACATGTAGAAGAAGTATTAAAACTAATAATTGAGAATGGTATAATCATATCTAAAAAGAAACTAGAAATTGCGAAAGGATATATAGAATTCTTAGGCCAAAAGAGTGGAAAAGGATATATAGAATTACAACCTCATATTTCTCAAAAGATTCTAGAAATCCCAGATAAATTAGAAACATTAGAATTACTACAAAAATTCTTAGGATTAGTAAATTACGCTTGAAACTTTATTCCCAATTTACATAAAAGTACTACATACTTATATAAGAAAACTAGTAAAAATGGGCAAAGATATTTCAATCAGGAATATGTAAAATTAGTACAAGACATTAAAGAAAAAGTAAGACAGTTACCAAAATTAAAATTACCACTAGAATCATAATACAAAATAGTTGAGGTCGATGCTTGTGAACTAGGATGGGGAGCAATATTAAAAACTAGACTCAGCAAAGAAGGTTACTCTAATACAGAAGAAGTTAGCAGATACGAATCAGGAAAATTTGTTCAAAAAGAAGAAAGTTTAACTAGTTTAGATTACGAAATATTAGGTGTAATAAATGCATTAGATAAATTTAGATTATATTTAAACAATGAATTCACACTTTAGAACAGATTGTGATGCAGTAGTACAATTTTATAAAAAGAAGAATTTCATTGATAAATACTATTCAGGGAAAAGGTCTGAAAGTTAATTTTGAGCATATTAAAGGTACTAATAATTTTCTTGCAGATTATTTATCAGCAGCAGTCGTCAAAGAAGAGTTCAATAGAATGTAGCCATTCTTAAAATGGTGAAAAGTAGTAATGTAGCCGAGGTTAGTTCGGTGAAAGATAGAGAATGTAGCCAGAAAATAGTTTTGACGAAATAATTTTACTAACATTCAGTAGAATGTAGTCAGAAATTAGTTATGACGAAATATTCTTTTTTGCAGAAAATGGCAGGACCTCACAACAACCAACCCTTTAGACCACTCCATATAAATCATTTTTAGAATAATCAGTTTCCATTGCATCCTACATTAAACCTACCTATAATCCCAGTAGCCTCCAATTTACATTTCAGAGTACCTTCCAATCTCAACCTTAGTTCAGATGATCATGTCCTTTTAGATAACCTATGGATATCTAGAAATTGGCCATCATTCCACAACATTCTTAAAACTTTAGCCACATATATTTCAGATTTAAATTCCAAAGTCCTAGCATCAGCCACTTCTCAATTATCTTTTAAACCACATACCCCATCAATTAGCAACAATCCTTCCCTTGAGGCATATCTCTGATTGGAACAACAAAAAAAGGAGAAAGAGGCAAAGATAGAATGGCTTCATAAAGAATTGAAGGAAGAAAGGGAAAAGACAGAACAGTTAAAGATAATAGAGAAAGAATACATTTATGCAAGTATGAAGAATTGGGAAAATAGCAGAAGTAGCCAATAATATTAGCACAGAAGAAAGAATTGCAATATGGAGACAGATAGAAGCAGCAACTAACTATAGCAGACAGTACTCAGCATTTTCATCATTAATGGCAGAAGAACCTCATATTAAAGTATTCGGTGCAGATAATAAAGTATTTTATCCTGGTCATGGTTTTTCCAGCAATTATTGGATAGAAGGAGAAAAAATAGAACATTTCCAGCATGTACAAGCGTACAGACATGTTATAGAAATTGGTGATTAATATTGTTCGTCTATTCCAGATTACGAAGGACCAAGCCGTCCTCAGGCAGATTTTTCAGATGAAGAAGATGGCGTAGAAGCTCATAACCTAGCCAATAGAATGGAAGTATGATCTCTCTACCTGTTTACAACAGGAGACATTCAGGAAGCGTCAATCGTGGCAGGAGCACGATACCCGACAAGAGGATTGACGTATTTGTCATCTTTTAACGAAAGTTATCCTTTACAGCAATGGTAGTTTTCTTTATGGCCATTCACTCTGTAATTATTGTACGATCGAATCTCTTTTGTTATATTGCGCCTACTTTTTACTGTGAAAGATGCAAGTTTATCAAAAACAGTAAAAGTAGAAACGCATTATGCAAAGAAAAGAGATAAGATCGAATCTTTTTTATTTTTGCAACAAGTCCGTTAAGTGCAAACTTCATATCCGGCTTCTATAAATAAGAAAGGAAGGAAAAAACACAACACACACAACAAAAGAGAAACAAGAAGCCTTTCCAAGAGCGTTTAACGTCTTCAAGTATTGTAAGAATCTTCAAGCATTGTAAGTTTTATGTTTTGATATTTGCATATATGAATAAGATAGAGTAAGTGCTTTTTCAGGCATTTAATTTCTTGATTTATTACTCGATGTTATATTTATGCCTATGAAATCTTAAATACGAAAATTCTAATTGCATAATCAACTAAAGTTGTAGTAGGTTTAATCCTTGAAAAAGTAGTTCGTAAATCCCGTATAACAGAGGCATGTGTTGCCCAGAAGGGTTGAAATTTTCTACTTAATCAAGATGAACGCGAACCAAAATAAGTTGATTTATGTGTCTCTAATAGCTTTATTTTCTTTGTCGCTTGAGGAGAAGAAGGATATACTGGGAAGATTTTTTGTACAGAGATTATAGTCCTCTGGTTCCAAATATAGACATAGCTGGTCATTATACATTTCAAAGTTATAATTTTTTGGAATTATAACTTCTCGGGAAGAAGTTTTAGCTAGGGACTTCCTAGAGGAAGTTGCGGGGGCTGAGCTTGTTGAAGCCATTATAATTTTCCCTGCAAAAACTCTCGAGATAGGAAGTCAGGTAGAGAATTATTTTTGCCTTTAATATACTCTATTTCAAAATTGAACTGTGCTAATGTGGCTTGCCACCTAGCAAAAATATATTTAGGTACTTCATTTTTAACATCTTTTTCTAATATATGTTTGGCAGCCTTACAATCAACTCTTAACAAAAATTGTTTATTTAATAAATCACCTTGAAATTTAGTAATACACAAGATTATAGCTAACATCTCTTGTTTTATAGTAGGATACCTTTTTCGTGTTTTGTTCCACAAACCAGAAGTGAAGCGAACTAATTGCTCTTTATTATCTTTAGTCCTTTGTTTTAATATTCCTCTATAACCTTCATCCGAAGCATCTGTTTGCATAATTTTAAACAGATCTGGATCAGCTAGGTGAAGACATGGGAGAAATTTAACCTTTTCTTTTATATTTTTAACAGCTTTAGTATGTTCTTCAGTCCATGGTGAAGGATTTTTTCTAAGTCTTTTCAGAGGAATAGCTCTATCAAAAGCTAGTTTTTCGTAAAAATCAAAAACATAATTCAAACAACCAAAAAATCTCTGAAGTTGTTTTTTATCTTTTATAACATCTAGAAATTTATCTGTGAAGGCTATAGCTCTGTTTATAGGTTGAATAGTTTTGTTTTTTATTTGAAACCCTAAAAATGTGATTTCCAACTGGAAGTGTTTCATTTTTGTTTCAGATAAAACAAGACCATTTTGAAGGATTATATTTTTAAATATTTTAAGATGACGCCAATGGTGTTGGATTGAATCAGAGAAGACCAAGACATCATCAATATAAATAATGATAAAATCACTGTGGTTATAGAAAATATCATTCATTATATTCTGAAATTCAGATGGGGCATTTTTTAGACCAAAAGGCATAACATTTCATTCGAATTGACCAAACGAAACATTGAATGCTATTTTATATTTATCTTCTTCCGCAATCTGAATTTGCCAATATCTTGATTTTAAATCGAATTTTGAAAATAATTTAGCCTTTATAATTCCGTTTAACAAATCTTTTTTATTTGGGAGAGGATATCGAATTCATTTTAAAAATTTATTCAAGGGTTTATAGTTTATAACTAATCTTGGAGTTCCTCTTTCAATTTCAGCGGCATTGTTCACCTAAAACGCTGAGCAGCTCCAAGGAGATTTACTTGGGCGAATTAATTTTTTATCCAATAATGATTTTATTTCTTTTTTACAGTGTTCAAGCAGATCTTGATTCATTTGGATTGGCCTTGCCTTTGTTGGGATCTTTTCTTCATTAAATTCTTCAATATAGGGTAATTTAACAATATGTTTCTTTCTATACCAAAAAGCATTAGGAAACTCAGAACACACTTTTTAGCCAATTTTTCTCTAAATTCTTTTATGTGTTGTTTTAATGGGCCATTGATTTTCTTTTCAATGTATTTTATAGCATTTTTATCTTGAAGATGGCAAAGGAAATTCTTTTTATAACTTAACGTGTCTTTTAATTCGGCTAGAAGAGATGGTTTTAGTGGCTTTATAAAAGCGAACAAAGTTTCATTGGTTTAAATTCCTTCATCTGTAACAGAGAATGATTTTATCATTTGAAGGAATGGGATTCCTAATATAATTTTTTGTTGCATATTTTTTATCAATATAAAGGAGGTTTGGAGACAGCTTTTTGTTACAAATATGGTCAGAGGACAACTTATATTTGACAATCATGTCAGTCCTGTCTGCAGTTGCTATAGACGAATTTGTTATTTCAAAATATTTAGGGAGAATTATACCTTCATTTATACAATTAAGATTGGCCCCTGAATCTACTAACGCGACAAGGTTTATATAGAAATTTTCAAGAAAATCTTTAATTTTTAGCGTGATTTTTATATACCACTTTTGTAATATAATTCTTTGTGCTTCATTACACATGACTGATATAACATTTTCAATTTCTATTTCTTTTAGCTTTGAAGATTCTGCTTTCTTTTCTCTCATAATTTCTTGTAGATGAAGCTCAAAATCATCTTCATTATTTTCTTCTTGTTCAACATTTATGGATAATTCTTTTAATTCTAGAATTTGAATTCTATTTTTTATCTATGCTATCTCTTTTTTCATTTCTTTAATTTATTGTGATAGCTCATAGGTTGTTTGTGGTTTTGGAATATTTTTAATATACTTTCGTTGATTTTTTATAATATTCATAATTGATGATGTTTCAGGGATAGTTAGCGGTTCTGGGGTGTTTGCCATTTTTAAATATTTATTTAATAGCTCGATCTTTTGATTCGGATCCTCAACTTGGTTTATAAGGTCTAATAACATTTGATTGGAATTATTCATCATGTTTAAAGAGTAATACCCTGAGTCTGAGGATGTTTGATAGTCTTTTGGGCTATAAGAGCATTGACACTGGTGTTTATCTAAGCTTTTATTATAGATTTCATTTATTTCATATTCACTTTCACTTTTTGAAGATTCTTCTATTTTACTTTTAGAAGTGACTGCAAGCTCATTCAATTTTTTAGATAATTCATCTATACTGAGACTTTTATCTGCTAATAATTCTTTTACTTAGTTTTTATAACATTTAGAGGCATAGTGACCAAACTTAACACATTTATAGCATTTGATTTCTTTATCATTTTTCTTTTGTGAAGGTTTTGGCTTATATTTTCTGAATTTCTTTTTAGAATAATATTGTTTAGGAGGTTTTTCTTTGAAAGATTAAAGACTTAAAAAAAATCCTTCACCATGGGCTGAAGAGGCTAGAAATGCTTTCAAACAAGCCCTTGAATTCATCAAGAAAATTCATCCCAACCTGTCTGGAAAAGATCAAAAGAAGAAAGCATTCGAATATCCCCTCGACAATCAGATGGAAGACGATGAAGAAGACTCTGACAACATGGAGGTCTCTACCCCGTCTCTCTCTCCTCCTTCATGAGAAGACGACAAAAGTTATAACAGTTCATGCTATAATTAAAGCGCCAGCTCAAAAGGTTAAAGATTCGTTATAATCTTAGCTAGCTATAAAGCAAGGAATCCTATAAATTAAAGGCTATATTTTCTAAAGCTTTGGGCGTCGTGGCTGTAGCAGATGCGATACGACTCCAGTCTACCAAGGACACGTGTCGTCTGTTTTCGGTGCGTCCTTATCCGAATTTACTTTTCGAATTTCGATCCTTGTAAAATCCGCGGACTTCAAGCATGTTTGAATTCACAAGTTATCTTTCTTTGTCTATAAATAGAGTCAGTCTTCAGTTTGTAAGGCATCGAGTGTAGAGCATCAAAGAAAAGAAAAATCAATACTTCTTTGCTCAGTGTGTGCTTGAGTGTCGTAGAAGTGTGGTGTGATTGAGGTTCATCTAAGTTGTTATGGCTCTCCGACAACCTCTTCTATCTTTCTGTAAGAATCCTTTCTTTGTAAGAATTTTCTGTTTAAAAAATTTTCTGTTCTATGCATATGTTTTCTTGTATGATTAAATGATTTGACTTGATCATTATAGACAACAATTGCATGTCTTAAGAAAACAAGAATATTGGTATTTAACTTAACCTGAAGATCCTAATTTTTCAAAACCTGTGCGTAAATATTATGAAGAACAATTATATTGGATCACCCCTGACATCGAAGCTTTGAAAAAAACGCATCGAGTCTCTCCTGGGTCAGTTTCATTTACAAGAAATTCTAAAAGAAAAGAAAGTAGAATCTTCAAAAATGAAACAAATAGAAGAAGAAAATTCTATATCTATCATGTGCAATGAAGCTCAAAGAATTATATCTCAAAAATGGTATATAAAAATAACTCTAAAAATCTCAGATTTCCCAAAAAATTTTACTATCAACCTAGTTGCTCTAGTAGATTCTGGCACAGATCTAAACTGTATAAATGAAGGTATAATCCTTCCAAAATATTTTGAAAAAACAAATTCATCTATAGCCACAGCAAATGAAACCGACATGATAGTTAGATATAAATTATCATCCGCCCATATCTGTAATCCAAACATCTTTTATATTAATAAAAAATATGCAACAAAAAAAATAATTCTAGGAACTCCCTTTCTTCAACTTATAAAACCATTCTCAGTAACAGACAAAGGGATCCAGACGAAGGAAACTCTATTTACCTTTATAAAACCCCCTGAAGCTTCGCTTCTATTAGAGTTAAAAGAAACACTAAATTATAAGAAAATTTTTTATGCCATCTACAAGATCAAAATTCTATAAAACATATAGAAAAGGAAATCAATGGCCCATTAAAAGAACATATGGAAGAGTTTAAAACTAAATTAGCAAAAGAAGTGTGTTCGGAATTTCCTAATGCCTTTTGGAACAGAAAGCAACACATTGTTAAACTTCCCTATATAGAAGGTTTCAATGAAGAAAAAATTCCTACTAAAGCTCGCCCCATCCAAATGAATATAGAATTATTGGAATATTGCAAAAAATAAAATAAAAGCCCTTTTGGATAAAAATCTTATAAGACCTAGCAAATCTCCATGGAGTTGCTCAGCATTTTATGTCAATAATGCCGTTGAAATTGAAAGAGTAACTCCTAGACTAATTATAAACTATAAGCCTCTCAATAAATTTCTCAAATGGATCAGATATCCATTACCTAATAAAAAAGACTTGCTAAACAGAATTATAAAAGCTAAATTATTTTCAAAATTCGATTTAAAATCTGGATATTGGCAAATTCAGATTGCGGAGGAAGACAAATATAAAACAGCATTTAATGTTCCATTTGGTCAATATGAATGAAATGTAATGCCATTTGGGTTAAAAATGCTCCATCTGAATTCCAAAATATAATGAATGATATTTTCTATAAACACAACAATTTTATTATTGTTTATATTGATGATGTGCTAATATTCTCATATTCAATCCAACAACACTGGCGTCATCTTAAAACCTTCAAAAATATAATCCATCAAAATGGACTTGTTTTATCTGAAAGAAAAATGAAACTCTTCCAGTTAGAAATAACATTTCTAGGGTTTCAAATTCAAAACAAAACCATTCAACCTATAAATAGAGCTATAGCCTTTGCCGATAAATTTTCAAATATTATAAAAGACAAAAAACAACTTCAAAGATTTCTCGGATGTTTAAACTATGTTTCTGAGTTCTATGAAAAGTTGGCCTTTGATAGAGGAATCTTCTTAAAAGACTAAGAAAAAATCCTTCTCGTGGACTGAAGAGCATACTAAAGCCGTTCAAAATATAAAAAAGAAAGTTAAATATCTTCCATGCCTTCACCTAGCTGATCCCGAATTATTTAAAATTGTGAAAACTGATGCTTCGGATGATGGTTATAGTGGTATACTAAAACAAAAAAACTTTAGAAAATAAGGAACAATTAATTCGTTTCACTTCTAGTCTCTGGAATGAAACACGTCAAAAATATCCAACTATAAAAAAGGAAATGCTTGCAATAGTTATCTGTGTTCAGAAATTTTAAGGTGATTTAATAAATAAGCATTTTTTTATTAAGAGTTGATTGCAAGGCAGCTAAGCATGTTATAGAAAAAGATGTTAAAAATGAAGTCTCAAAACATATATTTGCTAGGTGGCAAGCCACGTTAGCACAATTTAATTTTGAGATCGAATATATGAAAGGAAAAAATAATTCATTGCCTGACTTTTTATCTCGAGAATTTTTGCAGGGAAAAAGTTAATGGCTTCTTCAAGCTCTGCTCCTGCACAGTCCTTAGGCAAAGCCCCAGCGCATTCTCCTATAAGATCTCCCTAAACAACTATAACTTAAAAAAATTATAATTTTGAAATGTGTAATGATCAATTATGTCTATATTTAGAAGAAGAAGACTATAATCTTTGTATAAAGAATCTTCCCAGTATATTCTTCTTCTCATCCAGTGATAAATAAAACAAAGATATAAGAGACACAACAAGAATGGTATATCAAAAATATCTTTCCAGATTTGAGTGGTTCTTCCCTCATGTCCTAGGGAAAGATGTTTCCTACTATGAAAGAATCCTTCTTGTCACCAACTCTATAACTATTGACCATATAAAACTCAGCTCTGGAGGATCCGTTCAATATTCAAAACTTTTCATCCATAGAATCCTCTCCCTAGCAGATTGGCCAGAAAAAATCCAAATAGTGTTGGAAAAGGGGAGATTGTTGGAAATATGTGGAAAATAAGCTAAATCTATGTTTTGATGATTAACAAATCAATTTGAGTAAGTCTTGGCTACTAACATGTTTGTGGAAGTGATTAAAGGATATACATTTGAAGAAAATGAAGCATGGAAGGATTAGTCGATCCCCAAGTCGACTCCAACATCGACTTCGAGGCGTCGATTCCTTCCAGAGTCGAAAACGGGGAGCAGAGTTGCCGAAGTCGCAAACGAAGTCGACTCCGCATGCGACTTGGGCGAAGTGGCAGACCAAGTCGACTCCAGCATCAACTTCAAAATGACGATTCCTTCCAAAGTTGAAGTCAAGACCCCGAAGTGACGAAGTCGCAACCCAAGTCGACTCCACTTGCGACTCGAGGTGAAGTCGCAGGCCAAGTCGACTCCAGTAGCGACTTGGAGGCGTCGTTTTCCGTCTAGAGTTGAAACCGAGATCTGGGGGCATCGAAGTCGCAGACCAAGTCGACTCCAGCATGCGACTTGGGCGAAGTCGCAGACCAAGTCGACTCCAGCATGCGACTTGGGCGAAGTCGCAGACCAAGTCGACTCCGGCATCGACTTCGATCGGGCAGAAGAGAAATTTCAGAAGACAAGTTGGGATTAACTGATTTCAAGACAAACTTGTACGAAGATGAAGATCAAGCCAACCTAGATGCTCAAACTGAAACATATGAAGACTAATCCAAGTCCAAGCAAGATGCATAAACTCAACCAAGAACTTGTTCAAGATTACATGATTCAAGACTCATGGATTCAAGGCTTACGAAATATGGAGCTAATGAAAGCAAGCTAAAGTGAAGACACAATGATTCAAAAAGAAATAAAAAATGCAAAAGAACTAAAGGCATGGAGAAGCCTAAGCAAAACAAAAAGCATCTCGAAGTTTTTCAAGTTCATCAAGCTATCTGCCGATGTGAAGTCGCACCTGAAGTCGACTCCACCTGCGACTTGGGTCAAGTCGAAGACCAAGTCGACCCAATCTGGAACTTGAAGACGCTGCGAACTAGTGAAGTCGCACCCGAAGTCGACTCCATCTGCGACTTGGGCGAAGTCGCACCCGAAGTCGACTCCACCTGCGACTTGGGTCGCAACGGTCGGAAAATATTCGAACGTTGGCGCATTAAATGCGCGCCACCTACCTTCAAACGTTCGGATTCCCTCCACAATTATAAAGGCATTCATTGTGAACGAGGGAGGTAGCTGAAAATTATTAAGTGTGTATAATTCCATCTTCAAGAGCATTAAGTGGTCAAGCCAATCCTAAGAAGAAGAACTTTGCTTCAAACTGCAAGAGCTCAACTGCTGAATCTTCAAAGCCAATACTACGAGTTCTTCTCTGCGCCAAACTGCTTCTACACAACTGTAACGTGTAGATTCTTTTGTTGTTTTATTTAATTGTATTGAACTTGATTTAGTTTGAGGAACTAAGATCAAGTGTAAGCAAAGTAGTGTGTGATTGGAGTGGAACTCATCACCTACTTGTGCTGTGATTTGTTAATGCCCTCTAGAGCTGAAATCTAGAGGAGAGCAGTGGCTCTAATTGTATTTGTGAAATACAATAGTGGAACCCAAGTCACGAGGAGTGTGAGCTTGGAAGAGTGGAGTAGGGAGATTGCCCGAACCACTATAAAACTTGATGCGCACCAAGTGCTTGTCGTTAAGAGCACTGTGATCACCAGTTTAATTAAAATTAACCGAAACACATTAAAGCTACCACTATACGGGTGATAGTGTAGAATAACGGTGAGTCGGGTTGAATCCACAGAGAGGCGATGTAGTTTTGAATTGTTTTTAAGAGAATAAAAAGAAGGTATAAAGAAGAGAGAGAAAGAGAGAAGAGAGAAAGAGGAGAGAGAGACGTTAGAGAGAGAGAGAAGAAATTAGATAGATAAGAGAGAAGAGAGAGAAAGAGAGAAGAGAAAAAGAGAAGAGAAAGAAAGAAAAGGAAAGAAATTAAGAGAGAGGAGAGAGAGAGAGACGTTAGAGAGAGAGAGAGAAGAAGAAATTAGATAGAAGAGAGAGAAGAGAGAAAGAGAAGAGAGAGAAAGAAAAGGAAAGAAATTAAGAGAGAGGAGAGATAGACGTTGGAGAAAGAAAAGAAAAGAGAAATTAGAAGAAATTAGAGAGAGAAAGAGAGAAGAGAGAAAAGAAATGAAAATAGAAGAAATCGGAGAGAAAAGAAAGGGAGACAAGAAGCTAAAAGAAATTATAATTAGCTAACAACTTAATTAAAACTATTCTAAGAAAGCAATAAAAGCTATGAAATTTAACTATTAAAACAGAAAAGAGAATTACATTAAATTTAATCTAAAAATTACAAAGCAGAAAATAAAGCAGTAAATTTAATCTAAAAATTACAAATTAAAATTTAACAACTATGAAACGCTACCAACTATAATACAGAAAAATAAAATTCACATCACCCATAAAAAGCGAATCTCCACGTAATGGAATTTTTATTGCTTGGCCCCACCTCCTTGCTACGGGTCCCACAAAATGGGTCCCACCCACTTGCTAGGGGTCCCACCCAAGGGAGAAAAGAGGAGTGTTTGTGTATGGGTGTTTTTCCTTAGGATGAGTGGAGGCCTTTTTATAGAGTGTGGGGGCACCCCTTTTCCATTTTGGCTTTCGATGTGGGATTCTCGCATTGCCTTCAACTGCAGCTGCCTTTTGTCGTTTTGCCGTAGCTTCCTTTTCTCAACGCTACCTTCTTTGACTTGTCGTCGGGAAGCTTGCTGCTTTTAAGTTGCTGCCGCTGGAATGGTCAGGAGCAGCTAGATCGGTGCGCTGCAATTTCTGAATAGCTGAACGTGATGGGTGCTAAATATTGACGGTCATGGGCTGGGCGAAAGGGGTGGCTAGCTTTGTTGGATCTTGATGTTGAAACTTACACAGATGGTCGGTTGTTTGGTTGGAGATGGCTGCTGGCCTGTTGATTCAATTAGGGGCGATGCCGGAATTAAAGGGATGCGATGCAGGTTCTTGCTGGCGATGGCTTAGATGGTGCCGTGCCATTTCTGCTGCTGTTTGAATAATGTTAGACGGTGAGGAGGAAAGCTGTTGTGTCTTGATTGCTGCTGGAATTTCATGTTGGGACGACGATGGCTTCGAAGGAGTCGAGGCTGACGAGGTTTCAGGAGGCCAAGCCGAAAGGAACGAGACACGGGTTGCTGAGTGCAGTCGAATCGAGTGATGTTCTGCTTCGACAGGGGTTCTGAATTTTTGTAGCGTAGCTATTGTTTTGAGAGCACAAAAAATTCTGGATTGGCTCGGTTAAACCAGAGCTTGTATTAAGAATAAGAACAAAAGATTTCTCAAGCTTTGAACTAAACTGAAGCAGATTCAAGATAACGAGTTGCACCCCTGTCTAGAAAGGAAGATAAATCGAAGAAGAGATGGGGAACAAGGCTCTAGGGTGGGTTCGAAGAGGGAGAGGAATTGTCAGTTGTTTGCTTGGGGTTTCTAATTTGGAGAAGATGATGGACAGGTTGCGTCATAGGTTTGTGCGATTCGGTGGAGAGGTGGATTGCTGCCGGAATTGGGGCTTGTTGCTAACGACCGGAGCTACTGTTGGCCGGAAGAGGAGGCTGAATGCTGGGATTGGCTGTTGTAGTTTTGTTGTTGCCCAAATCGAGCAGGTGCTTCACAGATGCTGTGACCAGCTAGTATTTTCGATGGGGGTTTAATGGGTTGCAGAGGAGATGCTCGGATTTTCGGTGTGAACAATGGGATTGAGCTGCTAGATTCGATGGCGTGGAGAAGACGTGCGGTTTTGACGATCATGCAGGCGGCTGATTTCGATTTTCGTGGGTAGCAGCTGCGGGAAAATCAATTTGGGGAAGATGGAGCACCATAACAGGTGCTCCGGCGGTGGTTTGCAGTAACCGTGCACATGCAGAAAACGAAAATATGGATTTAACATTTAATTAATTAATTTATTATTATTATTTTTTAAATAATAAGCTCGCAAATATGTTTAATTTACTTTTTTTCTTTTTAAGCCCCTATTTGTTTTATCTTAAGGTTTCATAATGGTTTACTTTATACCCATATTTTAACGTGAGCCTATTTAATCCCTTTTAGCATGTCTAATTATTTTTATAATTTTATATTTTCCAAAATATTGCAAAATGACCCGTTTTATAGTAAAATTAAAGATTCTATCAAAAATATGATTTTTATGAAATTCCACTTAAAACACGCATTTAAGTAACGTTTTAATATTTAATGGTGTGCATTTAATATGAAATTAAATGAAAATTTTTAGACTTATCACACCCCCCTACTTAAACATTGCTAGTCCCTTAGCAATGGAAATAGTTTAATATATTATTTTCCCTTTTTTTTAAATCATAGTGTACTACTAATTTTTATAAAAATCTAGGTGCATTGCTAATAATGATATTAAGCTTTAGAAGAAAATTTTCTTTAGTAAATATGAGTAAAAATATCTCATGATGCATAAAAGAGTATATAGCACGTGTATTTGTGTTCTAATGAACAAATGGGCATTTGATAAATAAGTTATTTTCAACTCATCCAATCTAAGTAATATTCATATCAAAATTATGATAGTGACAGTTAAAATTTTTTTATTTTCAACATTTTTTTTTCTTCCCCTCACCATATTTCAGGATATCTAGGGATTTTTTTTATTTTTTATTTTTTTATTTTTTTATTTTTTTATTTTTTTATTTTTTTCTTCTTTTTTTTTCTCCCCTCACCATATTTCAGGGTATCTAGGGATTTTTATTTTTTTATTTTTTTATTTTTTTTATATTCTCCCCTCACCATATTTCAGGGTATCTAGGGATATATATTTTTTTTAATTTTATTTTCAACATGTTTTTCTTCCCCTCACCATATTTCAGGATATCTGGGGTTTTATATATTTTTTTATATATTTTTTTTATATTCTCCCCTCACCGTATTTCAAGGTATCTAGGGATCTACAAAATTATTTTATTATTATTATTATTATTAATTTTTTAACTAACAGCTATCAATTACAATGATATTAAAGATTACTTGCTTGGATGAGAGAGAAAAACTATATTATCATGGTACCCACAAGGTTCATTGACGTGTAAGTGCAATCAGTACTAATAAAATTTTTTAAAAACACCATGAAAATATTTTTACAAATATAACTAATTACAGTTTGCTTCTTCACTTAGTATCAAGCATAGCAAGTGTACTTTGATTTATCTCTATGTTTGTTTTTTTTAAAATATTTTATATAATTTTTTTATATATTTTATATTATATATATTTTTTTTAAAAAATCACGTTAAGCAAACCAGACCCCCCAACTTAAATAGAGCTATCTTTGATAAACATGCACAAAATAAATTCATGAAAATAAGATAGCAGGGAAAGAGATAACTTGGGGTGTAATGATCTGATGAAATTGCTGCAGCTTTTACCTAAACAAAGAAAACAAACTAACGAAAAAGGGATATATATACACATGTTGGGTTGCCTCCTAACCAGCGCTAAGTTTTACGTCTTCAGCCAGACATAATATTTAATGTTATCCAATTCCTACTCTGTTAAAATTTTTAATACTATGTAGATTATTTATTATTTTCATATATTCATGCTCCAGAGTTGTGAATGAATTATCAATGACGTTTAATATGTAGCATTCTTCAATTTGATCTAATTTATTGAAATTTATTGAACTATTACCAAATGAGAGCATGATTTTATTTTGGGTTAAACAGGATTCCATTTGAATACAACGCCCTTGGAGAAATTGATTATAATTTGGAATATATTGAATAACATCAAAGAGCGAAATTTTAACTTGAACCTGTTTAAACATTTGAATCATCTCTTCCTTTTTCATTAATTCATCTATGCTAATGAGCTCATCTTTAAAAGGTCTTGAAATAACAGGTATGTACTTTTCAAAATTTTCATTAATAATTTCATTTTCATCTCCCCCCAACTTATCCTCAATAGATTCTTTATTTCTCACCTTACTATTAATTTGGCTATGATCATCAATCTCCTCAATATTTTCTTGATCTTTATCTCCTTTATCATTAATCAATTTTTCCTTATTTTCTATAATATTTTCTTGATTATGAAGAGAGGAATTCTCATTAAGTTTATGATCTGAGAAACCATCACTACATAATGTTGTAATTATTACCAAATATTCAGACAATAGATTTTCTGATAGTAATTGATCTGATTGAGTTTGATAGTCAAAATGATTTATTGGAGTGATAGTTGATTCATTAGTTTCCTCTCCACATAATGTTTCTACAATATATTCATCATTTATTTTCAAATTATCTTTCTTTTGACCTAGCTTTTGTTTGTTAAGGGATTCAGCATTTGGAAATGCTAAGTCATTTTCAAAATATGGATTTTCTAATGGTATTGAATCTAATTGAATTTGAAAATTCCAATGATCAACTAGATTATCAATTTGGTCAGTATAAAATTCCTCTTCTCCTCTCTTCTTCATGGCTACTATTACTTGATCGTCATGATCTATTATCTTAGAAAAGGATTGTTGGTCGGAAAGGAATTATTGATCTAATCTTTCGAATCCTCCTTCTAAGTCATCTAAGTGAGGAGATTGTTGATAATCTACTTGATCTGATGAAAAATTTAAAAAGTCCTCTTGTGGGGGATTCGAGTGAAAATACATATTTTTGCAATGTTCAACTCGATTTAGGCACTCTGAAAATTTATTTTCTATGGTTTGAAAGCCATCAAGAAAAATATTTTTTAGTTCTTCAATTTCCTCATTATAATTATATGTTTGATGAAGAGATTGGTTAATAGGTTGAGGTGATGAAAAATTTTCTTCAGGATATACAGGTGGCCCATATGCATTTTCATAATGATTAGATTGATATTAATAATTTAAAAATTGACTTTACTCAGGTGGTCACTGGGTTTGTAGATATGGAGGGTAGGGTTGCATTTGTTGGTTTGTCTAAGAAGTATTTGGACAACTCAATTCTGAGTTATATGTATGTGAAAATGAATTGTAATTATGTGTAGGGAACTCATGAAAATCTTGAACTTGTTCTTGAAATGGTAAAGATTGAGTCTCATTAGAATATGTCGTTTGAAAAGGAATCGATGTATTTAAGAATGAACTATTTGAGTTTTGATAGGCAAGTATATCATTAATCTTTTGGTTTAACTCTTCTAACTTACCTAACTGCTGATCAATAAAGTTCATGTCCATTCTTTAATTTTAATTTAATTTTAATTTTTTTTTAATTAGTAATTCATTTACTGAGAATAACTATGGTGTAATTAAATTCTATAACACTTCCTTTGGTCAGCCAGGTAAGAGGTGGGAGTGTGGGAGGCTCTCCTTGTATTCACAAGGTCCTAATTAAATAACCACAGATCCACTTAGACATTTGCCTTTAAACTTCTAGCCTAGACACCAACCTCCAGTTGCCAAATAGAAATTTAATTAGACCAAAGGTTTTCTCAATAAATGGTCACTAATTAAAATTGGGAAAGGATCGAAATTGGTAATCTAAAGTTCAAGTGCAGTAAGTAAAGAAAGCAGATAAATAAAGAAGTAAAGATTATACTATTGAAAGGAACTTTAAAGCAACTAATAGAACAATTCAAACCTCAATACGCCTCCCCGGCGACGGTGCCAAAAACTTGATGCGCACCAAGTGCTTGTTGTTAAGAGCACTGTGATCACCAGTTTAATTAAAATTAACCGAAACACATTAAAGCTACCACTATACGGGTGATAGTGTAGAATAACGGTGAGTCGGGTCGAATCCACAGAGAGGCAACGTAGTTTTGAATTATTTTTAAGAGAAAAAAAAGAAGGTATAAAGAAGAGAGAGAGAGAGAAGAGAGAAAGAGGAGAGAGAGACGTTAGAGAGAGAGAGAAGAAGAAATTAGATAGATAAGAGAGAAGAGAGAGAAAGAGAGAAAGAGAAGAGAGAGAAAGAAAAGGAAAGAAATTAAGAGAGAGGAGAGAGAGAGACGTTAGAGAGAGAGAGAAGAAGAAATTAGATAGATAAGAGAGAAGAGAGAGAAAGAGAGAAGAGAGAAAGAGAAGAGAGAGAAAGAAAAGGAAAGAAATTAAGAGAGAGGAGAGAGAGACGTTGGAGAAAGAAAAGAAAAGAGAAATTAAAAGAAATTAGAGAGAGAAAGAGAGAAGAGAGAAAAGAAATGAAAATAGAAGAAATCGGAGAGAAAAGAAAGGGAGATAAGAAGTTAAAAGAAATTATAATTAGCTAACAACTTAATTAAAACTATTCTAAGAAAGCAATAAAAGCTATGAAATTTAACTATTAAAACAGGTAAGAGAATTACATTAAATTTAATCTAAAAATTACAAAGTAGAAAATAAAGCAGTAAATCTAATCTAAAAATTACAAATTAAAATTTAACAACTATGAAACGCTACCAACTATAATGCAGAAAAATAAAATTCACATCACCCATAAAAAGCGAATCTCCACGTAATGGAATTTTTATTGCTTGGCCCCACCTCCTTGCTACGGGTCCCACAAAATGGGTCTCACCCACTTGCTAGGGGTCCCACAAAATGGGTCCCACCCAAGGGAGAAAAGAGGAGTGTGTGCGTTTGGGTGTTTTTCCTTGAGATGAGTGGAGGCCTTTTTATAGAGTGTGGGGGCACCCCTTTTCCATTTTGGCTTTCGATGTGGGATTCTCGCATTGCCTTCAACTGCAGCTGCCTTTTGTCGTTTTGCCGTAGCTTCCTTTTCTCAACGCTACCTTCTTTGACTTGTCGTCGGGAAGCTTGCTGCTTTTAAGTTGCTGCCGCTGGAATGGTCAGGAGCAGCTAGATCGGTGCGCTGCAATTTCTGAATAGCTGAACGTGATGGGTGCTAAATATTGACGGTCATGGGCTGGGCGAAAGGGGTGGCTAGCTTTGTTGGATCTTGATGTTGAAACTTACACAGATGGTCGGTTGTTTGGTTGGAGATGGCTGCTGGCCTGTTGATTCAATTAGGGGCGATGCCGGAATTAAAGGGATGCGATGCAGGTTCTTGCTGGCGATGGCTTAGATGGTGCCGTGCCATTTCTGCTGCTGTTTGAATAATGTTAGACGATGAGGAGGAAAGCTGCTGTGTCTTGATTGCTGCTGGAATTTCATGTTGGGACGACGATGGCTTCGAAGGAGTCGAGGCTGACGAGGTTTCAGGAGGCCAAGCCGAAAGGAACGAGACACGGGTTGCTGAGTGCAGTCGAATCGAGTGATGTTCTGCTTCGACAGGGGTTCTGAATTTTTGTAGCGTAGCTATTGTTTCGAGAGCACAAAAAATTCTGGATTGGCTCGGTTAAACCAGAGCTTGTATTATTAATAAGAACAAAAGATTTCTCAAGCTTTGAACTAAACTGAAGCAGATTCAAGATAACGAGTTGCACCCCTGTCTAGAAAGGAAGATAAATCGAAGAAGAGATGGGGAACAAGGCTCTAGGGTGGGTTCGAAGAGGGAGAGGAATTGTCGGTTGTTTGCTTGGGGTTTCTAATTTGGAGAAGATGATGGACAGGTTGCATCATAGGTTTGTGCGATTCGGTGGAGAGGTGGATTGCTGCCGGAATTGGGGCTTGTTGCTAACGACCGGAGCTACTGTTGGCCGGAAGAGGAGGCTGAATGCAGGGATTGGCTGTTGTAGTTTTGTTGCTGCCCAAATCGAGCAGTTGCTGCACAGATGCTGTGACCAGCTAGTATTTTCGATGGGGGTTTAATGGGTTGCAGAGGAGATGCTCGGATTTTCGGTGTGAACAATGGGATTGAGCTGCTAGATTCGATGGCGTGGAGAAGACGTGCGGTTTTGACATCATGCAGGCGGCTGATTTCGGTTTTCGTGGGTAGCAGCTGCGGGAAAATCAATTTGGGGAAGATGGAGCACCATAACAGGTGCTCCGGCGGTGGTTTGCAGTAACCGTGCACATGCAGAAAACGAAAATATGGATTTAACATTTAATTAATTAATTAATTATTATTATTTTTTAAAAATAAGCTCGCAAATATGTTTAATTTACTTTTTTTCTTTTTAAGCCCCTATTTGTTTTATCTTAAGGTTTCATAATGGTTTACTTTATACCCATATTTTAATGTGAGCCTATTTAATCCCTTTTAGCATGTCTAATTATTTTTATAATTTTATATTTTCCAAAATATTGCAAAATGACCCGTTTTATAGTAAAATTAAAGATTCTATCAAAAATATGATTTTTATGAAATTCCACTTAAAACATGCATTTAAGTAACGTTTTAATATTTAATGATGTGCATTTAATATGAAATTAAATGAATATTTTTAGACTAATCAAAAATCTTGTGTGTTTAATTTATATTTCTACTCTCAACATTATATTGCTTTCCATTTCATTTCTTCATAAAGGGGAATAGATTAATCCGGGGTAAAGTTTCTATTTAAGTTATAAATTTTTTAAATACCCAATTCACCCCTCCCCTCTTGGGTAATTGTCATTAACTCGGGACCAACAAGTGGTATCAGAGCAGGTCTTTGAGTTAAACCAAAGAGATTCATTGATATGGAATCCCAATCGACTTCCGTTCCCGCATTTGCCGAGGGCCAATCATTTACTAGGCCACCATTATTAAATGGGAACAATTTCGGATATTGGAAGCTTCGTATGAAGCAACTCATTATGGCTACCGATATGGACTCTCGGATTGCAATTCAAGACGGTGTAATCTTGCCAACTGATGAAAGATCTTCCAAATGGACCGAAGAGGAAGTAAGAACTGTAAAAAGCAATGCTAAAGCTATGAACTCACTATTTTGTGCTCTCACAGCTTCTGAATATGATAGAGTATCCTCCTGCCTAACTGCTAAAGAAATATGGGATACTTTAACATCTATTTATGAAGGAACCTCTCAAGTCCAAGGGACTAAGAGAAATATTTTGATAGGAGAATTGGAAAGCTTCAAAATGTTAGAAATGGAAAATATTTCTGAGATGTTTGCTAGATTTTCTAAAATTACTAACGCTTTGAAAGATCTTGGAAAGGCTATCTCTGAATCTGAATAGGTTATGAAGATACTAAGGGCGCTACCTGATTCATGGACTCCAAAGATTACGGCAATAGAAGAAGCCAAAGACCTAAATACTTTAAAGCTAGAAGATCTTATTAGCTCACTAATGTCACATGAGCTAATTAAGAAAAGAAATGAAGATAATCACAAAGGGAAGAAAGCTATTGCACTAAAGGCCACCCACAACTCAGAAGAATCTACCTCTTCATCTCACAACGATGATGAAGATATAGCACTACTCACTCGCAAATTTCGAAAGTTTGTGAGAAAAGAAAGGAACTTCAAAGACTTCAAAGAAAGACCACGAAGAGAGAAGAAGAAGGAGTCAACAAAGTGCTATAGATACGGCGGGATGAGACATATGCAAGCTCAATGTCCTACATCGGAAGAGAAATCAAAAGATCAATAAGAAAGGAGGGAAAGACATGAAAACAGAAAATACCAAAGGCCAAAGGGAAGAGGCATGTACGTCAATGAAGAAACTTCATCAACAAGCAGCTCCTCAACCGAAGAATTTGAGGCGGCAAATTGTGCTAGAATATGTTGCATGGCACGGATCGAACAAGAAGAAAATTTGTTGTGTTTGAACACAACGAAAGTTTTAGAAGAACAAACCATATCAACAAAGTGCACAAGCAATGAAGAGGTAACCTCCAAACTTTGCCATTCTCAATCTAGTTATTCTTCTTTTCAAGAATGCCTCAAATGTGCTGAATTAGAAGAACTGCAAATTGCATATGATTCATTATATGAAGAAATCAAAAAGCTAGGAAACAAGTTGTCATTGAAGAGATAACAATGTAACTCCGTTATTATTGTAAATGGAAAACTAGTTGAAAGATCATCAAAATTGAAAGATGAAAATGAATTACTTTTGAAAGAAGTAGAGAAACTGAAAAAGGAGAACGAATCCTTAAATGAATCATTAGCTAAGTTCTCTAATTCAGGAGAAAATGTAAAAATGTTTCTGAACATGACCTCCCAAACAAATAAAAGAGGTCTTGGATACTATACATTTGAGCAAAAAGAAAGTGGCAAATCAAATGTGCCAATACTTGGGAAATATCAAACCAAAATTGCACCTATATACAAGCCAAAAAGGAAAAATGTTATGTGGACTAGAAGGCCAACGTTTGAACCGTTACATACTTGGAGGCCTACTCCTAGATTACCAATGGCTTGCAATTTCTGCAATAAAATGGGTCATAAAGCTTATAAATGTAACTTTAAGAAATTGTATGACCATGGTGCAAAGTTAGTTTGGGTTCCAAGAAACACAAGATTTGGGCTTTCTAAGTTAGAGCAACAAAGATTAAATCATATTACTAACCCAAATGGACCCATAAAATGGGTACCAAAGAGATAAGATTTACTTGTTTATTTTTCAGATATGTTTCAAGGCAAAGGCAAACAACGTATGGTTCATGGACAACGGTTGTTCAAGGCATATGACCGGAGAAAGAAGTTTATTTCATAAACTTAAGCCATGTAACAATGGAACGGTTGCCTTTGATAATAATGAGAAAGGTAAAATTAAAGGTAAAGGAAACATATATAGTATTTCAAATGCATGCATGGAAGATGTTTTGTTTGTTGAAGGACTCAAGCACAATCTAATGAGCATTAGTCAATTATGTGACAAAGGATACAAGGTTGTGTTTGAATCATCTATATGTAATGTATTTAATGGAGAACATATCATGTTTAGCGGAAAAAGACATGGAAATATATATTTGGTTTCACTTGATGAACTAGATGGTCAATATCTAATGACCATTGATAATGATCCATGGGTTTGGCATAAAAGGCTTGGGCATATAAACATGGGAAATATAAAGACCTTATGGAAGAAGAGTTTGGTAGAAGGATTGTCAAAGTTGAAATATGACAAAGATAAAATTTGCAAGGCATGTCAATTATCAAAATAACCTAAAATGTCTTTCTCTACCAAAAAGGAAATTTCCACCACTAGGCCACTTGAATTGCTACACATGGATCTATATGGGTCATCCGACATTTTAACCATTGGTGGAAAGAAATATGTGTTTGTAATAGTTGATGACTTTTCAAGATTCACATGGGTAATTCTCTTAGTTAGCAAAGATGAAGCTTTCTCTATGTTTGCAACTTTTGTCAACTTGATGCAAAATAAAAAACAAAGTACTATTATGACTATAAGAAGTGATCATAGTGGTGAATTTGAAAATAAACGATTCATAGAATTATACAATGAAAAAGGAATTCATCACACATTTTCTGCACCAAAAACTCCACAACAAAATGGAGTGGTTGAAAGGAAAAATAGAACTATACAAGAGATGGCTAGAACAATGCTAAATGAGAGCAAATTATCCAAGAAATTTTGGGGTGAAGCTGTAAGTACAACTTGTCATGTTTTAAATCAAGTTACCATTAGAGCAATCTTGAAAAAAACCCCCTTATGAGCTATGGAAAGGTAGAAAACCAAAAATTTTATATTTTCATACTTTTGGATGCACATGCTATGTTTTGAACAATGGTAAAACCAACTTGGGAAAACTAGATGCCAAAAGCGATGAGGCAATATTCCTTGGGTACTCATCAAATAGCAGAGCATATAGAGTATTCAATAAACGAAACCAAGTTATAGAAGAGTCAATACATATTGTTTTTGATGAAACTAACCCATGTTTCAAAAGAAAAGATGATTTAAGTGATGCAGATGATATAACAAGTAGTTTTGAAAAACTACATGTGGAAAAGCAAGAAAATTCCATGGAGGAAAGAGTAAGTGAAGGTAATAATTCCTATAAACCTCCAACTGATTTAAAATTCAAATATTCCCATCCAATTGAACAAGTTATAGGGAATGTATATGAAGGTGTAAAAACTAGAAGATCAAAGCAAAACATTTGTGAACAATATGCATTTGTGTCAAAAATTGAACCAACTACCATTGAACAAGCTCTAAATGATGAAAAATGGGTTATAGCAATGCAAGAAGAGCTAAATCAATTTGAAAGAAACCAAGTTTGGCATCTTGTTCCAAGACCAAAAGATTATACTGTTATTGGCACCAAATGGGTCTTTAAGAACAAATTTGATGAATGTGGACTTGTAGTGAGAAACAAAGCTAGACTTGTGGCAAAGGGTTACTCACAAGAAGAAGGAATAAATTTTGAAGAATCCTATGCCCCGGTTGCTAGATTAGAAGCTATTCGCATCTTACTAGCTTTTGCATCTCACATAAATTTTAAATTGTTTCAAATGGATGTTAAAAGTGCATTTTTGAATGGATATATAAACGAAGAGGTGTATGTTGAACAACCACCTGGATTTGAGGAGAAAGATCAATCTAAATTTATATACAAATTAACCAAAGCATTATATGGATTGAAACAAGCTCCAAGGGCTTGGTATGATAGATTAAGCAAATTTCTAATTGATCATGATTTTCAAAAGGAAAAGGTAGACACCACTTTGTTTATCAAGTATAAAGAAAAGAATGTATTGATTATTCAAATTTATGTTGATGATATTATTTTCGGTGCTACTAATGAGATTCTTTGTCAAGAATTTTCTGAGCTTATGCAGAAAGAATTTGAGATGAGTATGATGGGAGAGCTGAATTTCTTCCTTGGACTGCAAATCAAGCAACTAAATGAAGGAATTTTCATCAACCAGTCCAAGTATATCAAAGAAATGTTGAAGAAGTTTGGCATGGAGAATAGAAAAGGGGCAAACACGCCTATGAGCTCAACAATCAAAATCGATAAAGATGAGAAAGGAAAAACAACTGATTTAAAATTGTATAGAAGCATGATAGGTTCTTTATTATATTTAACTGCTTCTAGGCCTGATATATTGTTTAGTGTGTTTATGTGCTCTAGATTTCAATCATGTCCAAAAGAATCACACTTGGTAGCTGTGAAAAGAATTTTCAGATATTTAGTAGACACTACCAACTTAGGACTTTGGTATCCAAAGGGCTCTAATTTTGATCTAATCGGCTACTCGGATGCGGACTTTGCCGGTTACAAAGTAGATAGAAAAAGCACTAGTGGAACATGCCAATTTCTTGGGAACATGTTGGTTTCATGGTTTTCAAGAAAATAAACTAGTGTTGCTCTATCTACGGCGGAAGCCGAATACATTGCCGCCGGGAGCTGCTGTGCCCAATTGTTTTGGATGAAACAACAACTTAGGGACTATGACATGGATTTTAAAGATATACCTATTAGATGTGATAATAATAGTGCCGTATGTTTAACTAAAAATCCAGTATTGCATTCTAGGACCAAACATATAGACCTTAAACACCATTTTATTAGATAACATGTAGAAAATCATGACATATGTTTGGAATATGTAAGAACTGAAGATCAAATTGCAGATATATTCACAAAACCTCTAGAAAAGAACCATTTTACAAGATTAGAAATGACATGGGAATGATTGAATTAACCTAGCACAAACTGAGGGGGAGCACCTGTTTAGGGGGAGCAACCTCATATATTTTTGATACATTGACAAAAAGGGGGAGAAGAGATAGGGATTTGAGTCTAATATGAGTTTAAGTCTTTATGATAGTTTTTGGTTGAATGTTTGTTGAATATTTTCAACTTGACTGTTTGCATAAATATGATAAAATTTCAAAATGCAAAATTAGCATGTTTTTAAGCAATTGAAAGGTATACACTCAAATCGGTTTTGTCAATCATAAAAAAGGGGGAGATTGTTGCAAATATGTGGAAAACAAGCTAAATCTATGTTTTGATGATTAACAAATCAATTTGAGTAAGTCTTGGCTACTAACATGTTTGTGGAAATGATTAAAGGATATGCATTTGAAGAAAATGAAGCATGGAAGGATAAGTCGATCCCCAAGTCGACTCCAACATCGACTTCGAGGCGTCGATTCCTTCCAGAGTTGAAAACGGGGAGCAGAGTTGCCGAAGTCACAAACGAAGTCGACTCCGCATGCGACTTGGGCGAAGTCGCAGACCAAGTCGACTCCAGCATCAACTTCAAAATGACGATTCCTTCCAGAGTTGAAGTCAAGACCCCGAAGTGACGAAGTCGCAACCCAAGTCGACTCCACTTGCGACTTGAGGTGAAGTCGCAGGCCAAGTCGACTCCAGTAGCGACTTGGAGGCGTCGTTTTCCGTCTAGAGTTGAAACCGAGATCTGGGGGCATCGAAGTCGCAGACCAAGTCGACTCCAGCATGCAACTTGGGCGAAGTCGCAGACCAAGTCGACTCCGGCATCGACTTCGATCGGGCAGAAGAGAAATTTCAGAAGACAAGTTGGGATTAACTGATTTCAAGACAAACTTGTATGAAGATGAAGATCAAGCCAACCTAAATGGTCAAACTGAAACATATAAAGACTAATCCAAGTCCAAGCAAGATGCATAAACTCAACCAAGAACTTGTTCAAGATTACATAATTCAAGACTCATGGATTCAAGGCTTACAAAACATGGAGCTAATGAAAGTAAGCTAAAGTGAAGACACAATGATTCAAAAAGAAATGAAAAATGCAAAAGAACTAAAGGCATGGAGAAGCCTAAGCAAAACAAAAAGCATCCCCAAAGTTTTTCAAGTTCATCGAGCTATCTGCCGAGGTGAAGTCGCACCTGAAGTCGACTCCACCTGCGACTTGGGTCAAGTCGAAGACCAAGTCGACCCAATCTGGAACTTGAAGACGCTGCGAACTAGTGAAGTCGCACCCGAAGTCGACTTCATCTGCGACTTGGGTGAAGTCACACCCGAAGTCGACTCCACCTGCGACTTGGGTCACAACGGTCGGAAAATATTCAAACGTTGGCGAATTAAATGCACGCCACCTACCTTCAAACGTTCGGATTCCCTCCACAATTATAAAAGGCATTCATTGTGAACGAGGGAGGTAGCTAAAAATCATTAAGTGTGCATAATTCCCATCTTCAAGAGCATTAAGTGATCAAGTCAATCCTAAGAAGAAGAACTTTGCTTCAAACTGCAAGAGCTCAACTGCTGAATCTTCAAAGCCAATACTACGAGTTCTTCTCTGCGCCAAACTGCTTCTACAAAACTGTAACGTGTAGATTCTTTTGTTGTTTTATTTGATTTTATTGAACTTGATTTAGTTTGAGGAACTAAGATCAAGTGTAAGCAAAGTAGTGTGTGATTGGAGTGAAATTCATCACCTACTTGTGCTGTGATTTGTTGATGCCCCCTAGAGCTGAAATCTAAAGGAGATCAGTGGCTCTAATTGTATTTGTGAAATACAATAGTGGAACCCAAGTCACAAGGAGTGTGAGCTTGGAAGAGTGGAGTAGGGAGGTTTCCCGAACCACTATAAAAATCTTGTGTGTTTGATTTATATTTCTGCTCTTAACATTATATTGCTTTCCATTTCATTTCTTCATAAAGGGGAATAGATTAATCCGGGGTAAAGTTTCTGTTTAAGTTATAAATTTTTTAAATACTCAATTCACCCCTCCCCTCTTGGGTAATTGCCATTAACTCGGGACCAACAAATAGCTATATCCATTTTCCAAAAACTCCCTCTGATTTCTTCTGCTACCCTAAGTATAATTTTTGGGATTACCAGGAAGCTTGGAAGAAAATATTTTTCAGACAAAATCTCATTTTTTCTCATTCATGGTGGATCTGATTTAATCTGGTAAAGCCTAACTAAAGAATCCCAGTTTGGTTCTATGAAAAATTTTGGGATCATTGGGGATTTCACAAATCTATCCTCTCCAAAGAACTCTTAGCCCATCTATCTTTTGATCCCAATGATAGTTATAAACTCAATAATTGTATAATCACTGAATCCATCCCATGGATATTGAGATGGAATTTCTCATTTTATAAAGATTTTGAAACCACCAGCTATATGGTTTATACTTCTTATCTTAAATGGTGGCCAAAGTTCGATATAGACTATTTGTTATATTATGAAAGTTATAAGAAAAAGAAAGCTGAGAAAAAGCCTCTCAGATGGCTGATTGTCTCTCTGGTTCTCCTCCATTCACTTCCTTGCAAGCTCTCAAGAAAGCAGATGAGGCAAGAAGCGCGTTCAAGCAAGCTCTTGAATCCGTTAAGAGGATTTATCCTAATCTTTCTGGAAAAGAGCAAAAGAAGAAGGCATTCGAGTTTCATCTAGACAGCCAATTGGATGAAGATGAAGAAGGAGACTCTGATGACATGGAGGTCTCCACTCTCTCTCTCTCTCCGCCTTGAGAAGACGACAAGTTATAAAAGTCTATGCTATAATTGAGCGCTAGCTAAAAAGAAAAGAATCCTATAAAGAAAAGCTATAAAGTTTAAAGTGGTGGGCGTCGTTCCTGTAGCAGATGCTATACGACTCCACTATAGCCAGGACACGACAAATCTGCTTTCGGCGCAGGTCTATCCGGACTCTCTTTCCGGATTCAAAACCTTGTAAAATCCGCGGATTCCAAAGTTGTTGAAATTCGTAGTTATCTTTTTTCTTATATAAATAGGTTAAGAGTGTTGTGTTGTAAGGGCATCGAAATATTGCATCAACAATTTCCTTGCCTCAAGAAAGATTAGAGTGTGGTATGCAAATAGAGTGCAAGTGTGGTGTGCTTGAGGTTCATCTGAGTTGCTTAACTCTCTCGGCCAACTTCAGTATCTGTAAGAAAATCTTTTCTCTTGTATTTATGTTTAAAGCTTTGGATGATTTACGTGCACATTTGCGAGTAATTAGGGATTATCAACAATTTTTATATTCTTCTCTTGAATTCGAAACCTCTGAAAGACATATCAAATATTATAAAGAACATCTTGAATGGATTCAACCTGATATAGTTACTTTGCGCAAACAAATCGAGAACCTCCTGGGTTGAAATTGGTTCAGAGCCAAGTTGTAAGAAGTTTGTTTGAAATCAAACTTTTGAGAATACTCAATCGTGTATCACTCGTCGTGCAGTTAAGCCGTTGAGCCGTGTGAAAGGCGTTGTAAGTCGTTGTCCGTGAGAAAGATGAGTACTCTCAGAAGAATGTTTTCATCATCTTCTTCTTCTAGCCAAGATACTGAGATCCATTTAGTAAGATTAGATGAAATCCAAAACATGTCAAAAGGAACATATGAAAATATTGAAAAATCAATTCAAAACTGGAAAATTCCGAAAGTTCCTATTAAAGAAATCTATAAAATTGGAAGCTTTGATTTTAAAAATGAATTTAGAATTAAAACTCTAGAAACAGTTTTAGAATTCGAAGCTGGATCACACCAAATCCAGTTATTAGAAAAAACAGCTTTGAAAGAATTATGTAAAAAATAGTTTAAGTTTCTTCACTTTGGATTAATTCAAATAGCTATACAACCTTTAGTTAGAACTGGTCTTCAAGTCTCTGTGTTAGCCTGCCTAAAAGATAATCATCATAAAAATTTTGCAGATTCTATCTTAGGAATTATTCAAACCTCTCTCCATAACTGAAAATTCAGACAATATAACATTACATTTTGAGCCTATTCCTGCTAGACACTCAGTCTGCATTTCTAGGCCCATAACGCCGAAGCCCATTACTATAGAGCCCAAGAGACCTCTATCATCTACATCTGAAAGGTTTCCTCTGCAGTTCGACAACCACATAGCTAAACCTGAGCCAGAACCATCAGAATCAGATTTTCAAATAAATGTAATAAATTTCAAACTCGACTATAAAAAATTAACAAACGAATTTGAAGAAAAGTATAATGATAAAAAGAGAGAATTGATTTCAAAAACATATACTGAAGAAGAAATTAAAAGGCTAATAAAAACTTGGATAGCCTATTGTAAATCTATAAAAGAAAATGTGTATTTCTGTGACTGGTATGATTCACAAGTAAAAGCCTTATTAAATATGTTAAATATTGAAGAAAAAAATCCATCTACCTCTAATCCATCAACTATAGAATTAGAAGATGATTTAATTCCAGAAAGAAAAGGAGGAAGATCTTTAAAAGATCTAGATGGCTTAGCTATACAACAACCATTTAAAAAATCATCCTATAAAGATACTCCAATAATGGTAAAAGATTTGTCGCAGGTTATAGTACAAAATAACTTCACAAATTATAAATTAATACAAATTGAAAAGATTTTAAAAGGAAAATCGATAAAAAAAGTATGTCATTCTATAAAAAACCTCTAGATATAGCATTCAGCCAATTATCTTTAGATGATAAAATGGAGAAAGAACAAATATCAAGCATGGCCTCTCAAAAAATATCTAATAAGAAGAAATAAAAAGAAAAATTAAAGAATTAAAAGATGAAAAATTTCTTACAAACTATAACAGAAAACCCTCAAATAAAACTAAATAAAATAATGAAAAATTATTATCATCGTCCATCTCCAATGGACCAACAATTTGAAGAAGAAAAAACATCTACACAAAATATTTTCAATATGAATGCCTTATATGAATTGAGTATAGATGGAATGTCAGAATATCAGTTATGGAATATGACACACAGTATGATTATGTATGCTACTATGTTACAAGCTATAAAAAAGGTATCAAACACTGAAGCTGCCATGATGCTAGCTTAGGGATTTACTGGACAGCTAAAAGCGTGTTGGGATATACAACTCTCACAAAAAGAACAGTTAAGAATAATTCAAGACCCAAACCCAGTAAATACTCTAGTAAGCACAATATTATATCAGTTTCTCGGGACTATATAAGATTATTAATCAGTTATAAGAGAAAGAATATTAAAACTAAGGTGTAAAAAGATGTCAAAATAAAGATGGTATAAGGATGTCTTTCTAACTGATTTATTAATGTTAGAAGATGGAAGCAAAGCTGTATATAAAGAAAAATTTCTATAAGGTCTCCCAGCTGTGTTTGAAACAAAAGTTAAAGCCTTAATAAAATAAGAAAATGATGGAAAGCTTAAATATGATAACTATACTTGGGGAACATTATTCACAAAAATAAAACAAGTAGGTATAGAACTATGCCAACAAAAACATATGGATGAAACTAAATTTTTAAGATCTCAAGACTTATCTATATTTTGTTCCAACTATAGTATAGAACATACTCCAATTCAGAAAATGATGAAAATGCCAAAATTCCTTAAAGCTAAAAAAATATCAGAAAAAATCAAAAGAAAAAAATTCAAAGAAAAACCTCCAAAATAATATTATTCAAAGAAGAAGTTCAGAAAGTATACATCAAAACCTTCACAAAAGAAAAATGTTAAAGAAATTAAATGTTATAAATGTGGTAAGTTTGGATATTATGCCTCCAAATGCTATAAAAATCAGGTAAAAAAATTATTAGCAGATAAAAACTTAAGTATAGAAGAATTGTCTAAAAAATTAAATGAATTAACTATCACTTCTGAGAGTGAGGTTGAAGAGTCCTCGGAAAGTGAAGAAGAATTTGATATAAATGAAATATATAATAAAAGCTTAGATGACCATCAGTGTTAATGTTCTTATAACCTAAAGGATTATGAAACCTCTTCAGAATCAGGCTATTACTCGCTAAACATGCTAAATAATTCAAATCAAATGTTATTAGATCTTATTAACCAAGTGGAAGATCCAAATCAAAAATTGTACCATTAAACAAATATTTAAAAATGACAAGTAATCCAGAACCCTTGCTTCTCCCAGAAACCTCCTCAATAATGAACATTATAAAAAATTAAAGGAAATATATAAAAGATATTCCAAAACCACAAACAACTTATGAGCTATCACAAGAAATAAAAGAAATGAAAAAAGAAATTTCAAAATTAAAAAATAGAATTCAAATTTTAGAATTAAAAGAATTATCTATAAATGTTGAACAAGAAGAAAATAATGAAGAAGATTTTGACTTTCATTTACAAGAAATTCTAAAAGAAAAGAAAGCAGAATCTTCAAAAATGAAACTCTTCCTGTTAGAAATAACACTTCTAGGGTTTCAAATTCAAAACAAAACCATTCAACCTATAAACAGGGCTATAGCCTTTGACTGTAAATTTCCCGATATTATAAAAGACAAAAGACAACTTCAAAGATTTCTCGGATGTTTAAACTATGTTTCTGAGTTCTATGAAAAGTTGGCCTTTGATAAAGGAATCCTTCTTAAAAGACTAAGAAAAAATCTTTCTTCGTGGACTGAAGAGCATACTAAAGTCGTTCAAAATATAAAAAGAAAGTTAAATATCTTCCATGCCTTCACCTAGCTGATCCCGAATTATTTAAAATTGTGGAAACTGATGCTTCGGATGATGGTTATAGTGGTATACTAAAACAAAAAACTTTAGAAAATAAGGAACAATTAATTCGTTTCACTTCTGGTCTCTGGAATGAAACACGTCAAAAATATCCAACTATAAAAAAGAAAATGCTTGCAATAGTTATATGTGTTCAGAAATTTTAAGGTGATTTAATAAATAAGCATTTTTTTATTAAGAGTTGATTGCAAGGCAGCTAAACATGTTATAGAAAAGGATGTTAAAAATGAAGTCTCAAAACATATATTTGTTAGGTGGCAAGCCACGTTAACACAATTTAATTTTCAGATCGAATATATGACAGGAAAAAATAATTCATTGCCTGACTTTTTATCTCGAGAATTTTTGCAGGGAAAAAGTTAATTGCTTCTTCAAGCTCTGCTCCTGCACAATCCTCAGGCAAAGCCCCAGTGCATTCTCCTATAAGATCTCCCCAAACAACTATAACTCCAAAAAATTATAATTTCAAAATGTATAATGATCAATTATGTATATATTTAGAAGAAGAAGACTATAATCTTTGTATAAAGAATCTTCCCGGTATATCCTTCTTCTCATCCAGTGATAAAGAAAACAAAGATATAAGAGATACAACAAGAATGGTATATCAAAAATATCTTCCCAGATTTGAGTGGTTCTTCCCTCATGTCCCAGGGAAAGATGTTTCCTACTATAAAAGAATCCTTCTTGTCACCAACTCTGTAGCTATTGACCATGTAAAACCCAGCTATGGAGGATTCATTCAATATTCAAAACTTTTCATCCATAGAATCCTCTCCCTAGCAGATTGGCCAGAAGAAAATCCAAATAACTATATCCATTTTTCAAAAACTCCCTCTGATTTCTTCTGCTACCCTAAGTATAACTTTTGGGATTACCAGGAAGCTTGGAAAAAAATATTTTTCAGAAAAAATCTCATTTTTTCTCATTCATGGTGGATCCGGTTTAATTTGGTAAAGTCTAACCAAAGAATCCCAGTTTGGTTCTATGAAAAATTTTGGGATCATTGGGGATTTCACAAATCTATCCTCTTCGAAGAACTCTTGGCCCATCTATCTTTTGATCCCAATGATAGCTATAAACTCAATAATTTTATAATCACTGAATCCATCCCATGGATATTGAGATGGGATTTCTCATTTTATATTGATTCTGAAACCACCAGCTATATGGCTTATACTTCTTATCTTAAATGGTGGCCAAAGTTCGATATAGACTATTTGTTATATTCCGAAAGTTATAAGAAAAAGAAAGCTGAGAAAAAAGCCTCTCAGATGGTTGATCGTCTCTCTGGTTCTCCTCCATTCACTTCCTTACAAGATCTCAAGGAAGCAGATGAGGCAAGAAGCGCGTTCAAGCAAGCTCTTGAATCCGTTGAGAGGATTTATCCTAATCTTTCTGGAAAAGAACAAAAGAAGAAGGTGTTCGAGTATCATCTAGACAGCCAATTGGATGAAGATGAAGAAGGAGACTCTGATGAATGGAGGTCTCCACTTCGTCTCTCTCTCTCTGCCTTGAGAAGATGACAAGTTATAAAAGTCTATGCTATAATGGAGCGCCAGCTAAAAGGAAAAGAATCCTATAAAGAAAAGCTATAAATTTTAAAGTCGTGGGCGCCGTTCCTGTAGCAAATGCTGTACGACTCCACTAAAGTCAGGACACGACAAATCTGCTTACGGCGCAGGTCTATCCGAACTCTCTTTTCGGATTCAAAACCTTGTAAAATCTGTGGATTCCAAAGTTGTTGAACTTTTATAACTTGTCATCTTCTCAAGGCAGAGAGAGAGAGACGGAGTGGAGACCTCCATGTCATCGGAGTCTTCTTCTTCATCTTCATCCAATTGGCTGTTTAGAAGAAACTCGAACGCCTTCTTCTTTTGCTCTTTTCTTGAAAGATTAAGATAAATCCTCTTAACGGATTCAAGAGCTTGCTTGAACGCGCTTCTTGCCTCATCTACTTCATTGAGATCTTGCAAGGAAGTGAATGGAGGAGAACCAGAGAGACGATTAGCCACCTGAGAGGCTTTTTTCTCAACTTTCTTTTTCTTATAACTTTCAGAATATAACAAATAGTCTATATCAAACTTTGGCCACCATTAAGATAAGAAGTATAAGCCATATAGCTGGTGGTTTCAGAATCTATATAAAATGAGAAATCTCATCTCAATATCCATGGGATGGATTCAGTGATTATAAAATTATTGAGTTTATAGCTATCATTGGGATCAAAAGATAGATGGGCCAAGAGTTCTTCGGAGAGGATAGATTTGTGAAATCCCCAATGATCCCAAAATTTCTCATAGAACCAAACTAGGATTCTTTGGTTAGGCTTTACCAGATTAAACCGGATCCACCATGAATGAGAAAAAATGAGATTTTGTCTGAAAAATATTTCCTTCCAAGCTTCTTGGTAATCCCAAAAGTTATACTTAGGGTAGCAGAAGAAATCAGAGGGAGTTTTTGGAAAATTGATATAGTTATTTGGATTTTCTTCTGGCTAATCTGCTAGGGAGAGGATTCTATGGATGAAAAGTTTTGAATATTGAATGGATCCTCCAGAGCTGGGTTTTATATGGTCAATAACTACAGAGTTGGTGACAAGAAGGATTTTTTCATAGTAGGAAACATCTTTCCCTGGGACATGAGGGAAGAACCACTCAAATCTGAGAAGATATTTTTGATATACCATTCTTGCTGTGTCTCTTATATCTTTGTTTTCTTTATCACTGGATGAGAAGAAGGATATACTGGGAAGATTCTTTATACAAAGATTATAGTCTTCTTCTTCTAAATATAGACATAATTGATCATTATACATTTCGAAATTATAATTTTTTAGAGTTATAGTTGTTTGGGGAGATCTTATAGGAGAATGCGCTGGGGCTTTGCCTGAGGATTGTGCAGGAGCAGAGCTTGAAGAAGCCATTAAGTTTTTCCCTGCAAAAATTCTCGAGATAAAAAGTCAGGCAATGAATTATTTTTTCCTTTAATATATTCGATCTCAAAATCAAATTGTGCTAATGTGGCTCGCCACCTAGCAAATATATGTTTTGAGACTTCGTTTTTAACATCCTTTTCTATAACATGCTTAGCTGCCTTGCAATCAACTCTTAATAAAAAATGCTTATTTATTAAATCACCTTGAAATTTCTGAACACAGATAACTATTGCAAGCATTGCCTTTTTTATAGTTGGATATTTTTGACGTGTTTCATTCTAGAGACCAGAAGTGAAACGAATTAATTATTCCTTATTTTCTAAAGGTTTTTCTTTTAGTATACCACCATAACCATCATCCGAAGCATCAATTTCCACAATTTTAAATAATTTGGGATTAGCTAGGTGAAGGCTTGAAAGATATTTAACTTTCTTTTTTATATTTTGAACGGCTTTAGTATGCTCTTCAGTCCACGGACAAGGATTTTTTCTTAGTCTTTTAAGAAAGATTCCTCTATCAAAGACTAGCTTTTCATAGAACTCAGAAACATAGTTTAAACATCCGAGAAATCTTTGAAGTTGTCTTTTGTCTTTTATAATATCTGAAAATTTATCGGCAAAGGCTATAGCTCTGTTTATAGGTTGAATGGTTTTGTTTTGAATTTGAAACCCTAGAAATGTTATTTCTAACTGGAAGAGTTTCATTTTTGAAGATTCTGCTTTCTTTTCTTTTAGAATTTCTTGTAAATGAAACTCAAAATCTTCTTTATTATTTTCTTCTTGTTCAACATTTATAGATAATTCTTTTAATTCTAAAATTTGAATTCTATTTTTTAATTCTGAAATTTCTTTTTCATTTCTTTTATTTCTTGTGATAGCTCATAAGTTGTTTGCGGTTTTAGAATATCTTATTGGTCCCGAGTTGGTGGCAAAACCCAAGAGGGAGGGGTGAATTGGGTATTTAAAAAATTTATATCTTAAACAGAAACTTAACCCCGGATTAATCCAGTCCCCTTAATGAAGAAACAAAATGGAAAGCAATGTAATGTAAATGACAGAAGTATAAATCAAGCACACAGGATTTTTATAGTGGTTTGGGCAACCTCCCTACTCCACTCTTCCAAGCTCACACTCCTTGTGACTTGGGTTCCACTATTGTATTCTCTCAATACAATTAGAGCCACTGCTCTCTTCTAGATTTCAGCTCTAGGGGGCATCAACAAAACACAGCACAAGTAGGTGATGAGTCAAACTCCAATCACACACTACTTTGCTTACACTTGATCTTAGTTCCTCAAACTAAATCAAGTTCAACACATACAAAAAAAACAATAAGAAAACTACACTTTACAGTTGTGTAGAAGCAGTTTGGCGCAGAGAAAAACTTGTTGAATTGGCTTTGAATGAACAGTAGTTGAGCTCTTGCAGTTTGAAGCAAAGTTCTTCCTGTTTGATTACCTTGATCTCTTTAAAGCTCTTGTAGATGGTAGTTATGCACACTTAATGATTCTCAGCTACCTCCTTCGTCTACCATGAATGCCTTTTATAATTTTGGAGGAAATCCGAACGTTAGAGGGTAGGTGGCGCGCATTTAATGCGCCAACGTTCGAATAAATTCCGACCGTTGCGACCCAAGTCGCATGTGGAGTCGACTTCGGATGCGACTTTGCCCAAGTCGCAGATGGAGTCGACTTTGGGTGCGACTTTGCTTCTCCGTCGCAACTTCAAGTTTCAGTCAGGGTCGACTTGGGCATCAACTTGACCCAAGTCGCAGGTGAAGTCGACTTCGGGTGCGACTTCACCTTGTCAGGTTCCAAGTCTGAGTATTGAGTCGACTTTGGGTTCCGACTTCAACTCAAGTCGATCATGGAGTCGACTTGGGTTGCGACTTGACTTGGTCTTTGCAAAATATGGTTTGTTCTTCATCTATCTTGCTTGGCTTGTTTCCTTTAATCATTTTCATTCTGAAATAATCTCTTATACTTGTAGATCTTGTTGATCTTGAAGTCCTTGTCTTTGGTTGAATCATGCGCCTTGCTTTGCATTTGACTCAGTTGGTCTTTAAGACTTGATAGACTTGATTTGATCTCCATCTTGAATCTTTGCTTTGAACTTGAGTGAGAGATTCTTTGAATAGGATTTGAAACTGCATCTTTGAAGTCTGAACTTCTCAAGTCACGGATGACGTTGACTTTGTCTGCGACTTCACCCAAGTCGCACTTGGAGTCGACTTGGTCTGTGACTTTGGCAGCTTCGTGCCCCAAAATTCAGTTCTGGACAGTTTTTCACGATTGAAGTCGATAGCGAGGTCGACTTCGTTTGTGACTTGGCTTCCCAAGTCGCATGTGAAGTCGACTTGGGATGCGACTTCACCTGCAAGTTGATTTTGCCTTTGAGGTTCTTTCTCAAGTTGATAGTTGAGTCGACTTCACCCTGAGTCGAAGTCCAAGTTGACTTGGGGATCGACTTGGCTACTTAAGTTCCTTAAAACAAATGGAAAACTCATTAGTCCTTTAAATATACTCAAGTTAGTTGTTGTTAATCATCAAAACTCAATCTTTGGTCAATTTTATTTTGTTTTGAAGCATTGTTTCCAACAATCTCCCCCTTTTTGATGATTGATAAAAATAAATTGAGCTTATACCTTTCAAGATAGATGCATTTATATAATCTTCGAAAACAGAGTATAAGCAATCATTGGATAACTTTCAAAACAGATTATTAGCAAACATTCAATTCATATAAGCACATTTCAAACATAAACAAGTTTCATATCATTCATGTTTTCAATTTACGATGTAAAGCAAAAGAAATGAAACTCCTAAATACAAACTACCCGACCCAAAATTCAAAAAAAATTCTACTCAATTCCTATTCTATCTCCCCCTTTTTGTCAATCAATCAAAAATCTATCAATTCTTAATAATTTTGTGAATTAAAATTGAGAGATCTGATATAAGATAGGTTTGATAGGACGATTTTGGGCAGATGAGTAGATAGAAGAAGCGTGATCGGTAGTTGCTGCTTTATGAACGGAACCCGATTCGTAAGGATCGAGTTCAGGCATGGGCCTCTTCTTGTGACGGCCTGAGGTGAGGTGATATCGGATGGTTCGCATTTCCCGATCGATTCGATCTTGTCGGGAATGCATGTCGTTGATCGCCGTCAACACCTCGGTCACAAGACTCGTCATTCGGTCTTCTTGGTGACCCATTTCTTCCCGTAGAGCCGAGATTTCTGCCTTTATGCTCTGGAGCGTCGCCTCTTGTGATGAAGTGGGAGGCACTCTATCGGGTGCAATGGATCCGTGAGGTGTATAGGATCCGTACGATGCAGGAGATGCGTGCCGTGCTGGCGATGCCTCTGGAGGTTGCTCCCCCTCAGCTTGTGCTTCGTCCTCTGGTTCTCGAACTGGCTCGCCTAGCTTCTCCCTTATTCGATCATCCCTGAACTGCTCCAGATTGATCTTCATACGTTGGAGCAAAGCCTTGTTGATGGTGTTTGTCGTCTTGGGAACTTCAAATGGTTCCCCATCTATATCAACCTCAAATCGTTCAAGGATCTTAGTGATCCAGGAACCGTAGGGGAGCACGCCTCGTGGGTTATCCTTTTTACATGCTAAGGCTTCGAGGAAGAGTCTAGGAAGACTGATCTTTACCTTATTGACCAGTTTCCATAAGATCATTGCTTCCTGTAGATTGAGTTGATTTCTTCCGCCTCCTTTTGGCAAGATACAATGGGCGATTAGCAGACGGATGACCCTGAGTCTGGGAGGAAGATCCATGTAATGCAGGAATTTGGTGCCCGCATGGTACTTGTGCTCTTTGTCAGCTCATTATAGATTTTGTCCATTGTGAGATCATTAGGAAGTTGTTCTTCTTCATAGGGTACTTGAAGAATGCTCCCTATTCTCATTAAAGCTTCATCTTGATCTGGGTTATTTATAGAACCCAGATACATCTCGCTTCCTTTGACGTAGGCGCAAAACTTGGTGTCGTCCCATAGATAGTAGAAGAGTCTTGTGAGATCAGGATAGATCCTTTCGTCGGATTTGAACAGTTGTGTCCAACCTTGGAAGTCTAGCAGCTCTTCTATGTCGAACTCATAGTCGCTAAGAAATTTGAAGTCTATGATCTTAGGAATGAATACCTTTCGCTCATAGAAGTGTTTGTAGAAGCGGCTATGTTGCAGCTCGGTCTTGAAGTAGTTGGTGGGCATTTTCAAGACTTGCCCCTTCTTGATTGGAATTCTTGAGGAGTATGAGCTTTCAGGTTGGCTTTCAGACCTTGGAGCTCGATCGGTTGATTGAGTAGTGGTTTGGAATCGAACCCGTCTACCCGTCGATGTAGAGGGTTCTTCTCTAGCCCTTTTTGCCGATGTCCTCTGTCTTCTAGGGACATCTTCTTCAGTGTTGGATTGGGAAGGTCTGGGCACAGGCCTTTGGGTTGGCTTTTTGACTGCTAGCTTTGGAAGTCTTGGTTTTGGGGCCATTGATTTGGTTTGGAGTTGGAAACTGAGAGAAAGCTTGCCGGAAAGGGGAAAGGAATTGCCGGAAGAAAGAGGGAATCGGTTGCCGGGAAAGAGAGAAATGGAGATTGAAGCTCTGAGAGGCAGCCGGACAGAAAAAGGCACTGCCGGAGGAGGGAGAAACGGAGAGAATCGCCGGCGGGGAGAGAGCTCTGTCGCCGGAGGAGAGAAAACAGAGTAGCAAGGCAGGAAATGGGGAAGAAAAAAGAGAAAAGGAGAAGAAAAGGAGGAAAACGCGGAAGTCGGACGGTCGCGCGCGCGGAGTCGACTTTGCCCTAGGCGAAGTTGACTTCGGTACCTTGGAGTCGACTTCGCCTTCGAGCGGAGTCGACTTCGCTGTTAAAGCGGAGTCGACTTCACTTTCCCAAGTCGACTTGGTGGAGTCGACTTAACCCATCAATTTGACTTTTTCAAATTTTAGTTTCTTGTTTTAATTTTTCTTAATTTAGCTCTATCATCCCCATATCATTCCTAATTTTATAAAATGATTCCTTGACTAGTGGTTTGGTAAAGATATCAGCAATTTGGTCTTCAGTTTTCACATATTCTAAACATACATCATGATTTTCAACATGTTCACGAATAAAATGATGTCTCACATCATTATGCTTAGTTCTTGAATGCAGTACATGATTCTTAGTTAGACAGATTGCACTTGTATTATCACATCTAATGGGAATATCAAAGTAATCAATACCATAATCTTTCAATTGCTGTTTCATCCAAAGAAATTGGGCACAACAACTACCGGCGGCTATGTATTCGGCTTCCGCAGTAGATAGAGCAACACTTGTTTGTTTTCTTGAGTACCATGAAACCAACATATGTCCAAGAAAATGACAAGTTCCACTAGTACTCTTTCTATCTACTTTATAGCCGGCAAAATCTGCATCCGAATAGCCGATTAGATCAAAGGTTGACCCCTTTGGATACCATAGTCCAAGATTGGTAGTTTTTATCAAATATTTAAAAATCCTTTTTACAGCAAGTAAATGTGATTCTTTAGGATATGCTTGAAATCTCGAACACATACAAACACTGAATAAAATATCAGATCTAGAAGCAGTTAAGTATAGCAAAGATCCTATCATGCTTCTATAAAGCTTTTGATCGATACATTTACCGTTTTCATCTGTGTCGATTTTGATTGTAGAGCTCATTGGAGTGTTTGCTCCTTTGCTATTTTGCATTCCAAATTTCTTGAGCATCTCTTTGACGTACTTGGACTTGTTCAAGAATATCCCCTCATTTTGTTGCTTGATTTGCAGTCCAAGGAAGAAATTTAATTCTCCCATCATGCTCATTTCGAATTCGCTCTGCATAATCTTAGAAAATTCTTGACAAAGATTTTCATCAGTAGCACCGAAAATTATGTCATCTACATAAATCTGTACAATTAAAATATTTTTATTTTTGTATTTGATGAACAAAGTAGTATCTACTTTCCCTCTTAGAAACTCATGATCAATCAGAAATTTGTTCAACCTTTCATACCAAGCTCTTGGAGCTTGTTTTAGTCCATATAATGCTTTGGTCAATTTATAAACATACTTTGATTGATTATTTTCTTCAAAACCAGGGGGTTGTTCAACATATACTTCTTCATTCAAATAGCCATTCAAAAATGCACTTTTTACATCCATTTGGAACAGTTTGAAATTCATATGAGAAGCAAATGCTAGTAAAATACGTATGGCTTCTAATCTAGCCACGGGTGCATATGATTCTTCAAAATCAATTTCTTCTTCTTGGGAATACCCTTTGGCTACTAATCTGTCCTTGTTTCTTATTACAAGACCGCTTTCGTCTAATTTGTTCCTAAATACCCATTTGGTACCAATGATTATATGATTATTTGGTCTAGGAACTAAGTGCCATACATTGTTCCTTTCAAATTGGTTTAGCTCTTCTTGCATTGCAATGACCCAGTTTTCATCATTGAGAGCTTGTTCAATGGTATTTGGTTCAATTTTTGATACAAAAGCATATTGACCACAAATGTTTTGTTTTGATCTTCTAGTTTTCACTCCTTCATATACATTACCAATAACTTGTTCAATTGGATGGGCATTTTTGAACTTTAAATCAGTTGGAGGTTTGTAAGAATCATTACCTTCACTTACCTCTTCCTCCATGAGATTTTCTGGCTTGAGCTCGAGTTCCTTTGGTTGTTCTTTTCTTTTTGTCTCATCTGCATCACTTAATTCATCCTCCTTTCTCGGAGTTTGATTAAATTCATCAAATACAACATGTATGGATTCTTCTACAACTTGGTTTCGTTTATTGAATACTCTATATGCTTTTCTATTTGATGAGTAACCAAGGAATATTGCCTCATCACTTTTAGCATCCAGTTTTTCCAAGTTGGTTTTTCCATTGTTCAAAACATAGCATGTGCATCCAAAAGCATGAAAATAAGAGATATTTGGTTTTCTTCCTTTCCATAGCTCATATGGGGTCTTTTTCAAGATTGCTCTAATGGTGACTCGATTCAAAACATGACAAGCTGTATTTACAGCTTCACCCCAAAATTTCTTGGATAATTTGCTCTCATTTAGCATTGTTCTAGCCATCTCTTGTATAGTTCTGTTTTTCCTTTCAACTACTCCATTTTGTTGTGATGAATTCTTTTTTCATTACATAACTCTATGAATCGTTTGTTTTTAAATTCACCACCATGATCACTTCTTATAGTCATAATAGTACTTTGTTTTTCATTTTGCACCAAATTTACAAAAGTTGAAAACATAGAGAAAGCTTCATCTTTGCTAGCTAAGAGAATTATCCATGTGAATCTTGAAAAATCATCAACAATCACAAATACATATTTCTTTCCACCAATGGTTAGAATGTCGGATGGCCCGTATAGATTCATGTGTAGCAATTCAAGTGGCTTAGTGGTGGAAATTTCCTTTTTGGTAGAGAAAGGCATCTTGGGTTGTTTTGATAATTGACATGCCTTACAAATCTTGTCCTTGTCGTATTTCAATCTTGGTAATCCTTCTACCAAACTCTTTTTCCATAGGGTCTTTATATTTCCCATGTTTATATGTCCAAGCCTTTTATGCCAAACCCATGGATCATTATCAATGGCCATTAGACATTGGCCATTTAATTCATCAAGTGAAACCAAATATACATTTCCATATCTTTTACCACTAAACATGATATGTTCTCCATCAAATACATTACATATAGATGATTTAAACACAACTTTGTATCCTTTATCACATAATTGGCTAATGCTCATTAAATTGTGTTTGAGTCCTTCAACAAACAAAACATCTTCCATGCATGCATTTGAAATACTATGTATATTTCCTTTACCTTTAATTTTATCTTTTTCATTATTGCCAAAGGCAACCATTCCATCGTTGCAAGGCTTAAGTTTATGAAATAAGCTTCTTTCACCGGTCATATGCCTTGAGCAACCGCTATCCATGAACCATTCATTATTTGCCTTTGCCTTAAAACATGTCTGAAAAAATAAGCAAGTAAATCTTATCTCCTTGGTACCCATTTTATGGGTCCATTTGAGTTAGTAATATAAATCAATCTTTGTTGTTCTAACTTGGAAAGCCCAAATCTTGTGTTCCTTGGAACCCAAACTAATTTTGCACCATGGTCATATAATTTCTTAAAATTACATTTGTAAGTTTTATGACCCAATTTATTGCAGAAATTACAAGCCATAGGTAATCTTGGAGTAGGCCTCCAAGTATGCAATGGTTCAATCGTTGGTCTTCTAATCCACTTAAAATTTTTCTTTTGTGGCTTGTATATAGATGCAGTTTTAGTTTGATATTTCTCAAGTATTTGCACATTTGATTTGCTACTTTCTCCTTGCTCAAATGTATGATATCCAAGACTTCTTTTATGTGTTTGGGAGGTCATATTTAGAAACATTTTAACACTTTCTCCTGGATTAGAGAACTTAGCTAATGATTCATTTAATGATTCGTTCTCCTTTTTCAGCATATCATTTTCTTCTTTCATTTTGTCTAATTTCTCTGCAAGTTTACCATTTACAATTATTACTGCATCACATTGTTTCTTCTTAATTGTAAACTTGCTTCCTAATTTCGTCATTTCTTCTTATAATGAATCATATGCAGTTTGTAGTTCTTCTAATTCAGTACATTTGAGGCATTCTTGAGAAGAAGAATAACTTGATTTAGAATGGGAGAGTTTGGAACTTACCTCTTCATTACTTGTGCATTTTGTTGAGGTAGTTTGTTCTTCTTGCTCGATTTGTGCCATGCAGCAAATTCTTGCACATTCTTCCACTTCGATTTCGTCGGTTGAGGAGTTACTCGTTGTAGATTCCTCGTCATTCACGTACATGCCTCTTCCTTTGTATCTTTAGAATCTTTTATTGTCCCCTCGATCCTTTCTTTGTTCTTTTACCTTGCTTTCTTCGGGAGTTGGACATTGAGCTTGCATATGTCCCGAACCGCCGCATTGGTAGCATTTGGTTGATTCTTTCTTCTTCTCTCTGGGAGTTCTTTCCTTGAAGCTTCTGAAATTTTTGCCTTTCCTCACAAATTTTTTGAAACGTTTTGTGAGTAGGGCGATTTCGTCGTCGTTTTGAGAAGAAGAGGAGTCATCTGTGTCTTGTGCGGCTTTCAAGGCAATTACTCTTTTGCCCCTGTGTTGATCTTCATTTCTTCTCTTGATTAGCTCATGTGACATGAGTGAGCTAATTAAGTTTTCAAGTTTTAGTGTGTTAAGGTCCTTGGCTTCTTCTATCGCAGTGATCTTTGGAGTCCAAGATTCGGGTAGAGCTCTCAAGATCTTCATAACCTGCTCAGATTCAGATATAGCCTTTCCAAGTCCTTTTAAAGCATTAGTAATTTTTGAGAATCTAGCAAACATTTCAGAAATATTTTCTATTTCTAGCATTTTAAAATTTTCCAGTTCTCCAATCAAAATATTTTTTCTCGTCCCTTGGACTTGAGAAGTTCCTTCATAGATAGAGGTTAGCGTATCCCATATCTCTTTGGCGGTTAAGCAAGAGGATACTCTATCATATTCAGAAGTAGTAAGAGCACAAAATAAAGAGTTCATAGCTTTGGCGTTGCTCTTAACAATTCTTACTTCCTCATAGGTCCATTTGGAAGCTCTTTCATCGGTAGGCAAGATTACTCCATCTTGGATAGCAATCCAAGAATCCATGTCGGTAGCCATGATGAGTTGCTTCATACGAAGCTTCCAATATCCAAAATTGTTCCCATCAAACAATGGTGGCCTTGTAAAGGATTGGCCTTCAGCAAATGCGGGAACGGAAGTAGATTGGGATGCCATGTCTATAAGATCACTTTGGTAAACTCAAAGACCTGCTCTGATACCACTTGTTGGTCCCGAGTTGATGGAAAAATCCAAGAGGGGAGGGGTGAATTGGGTATTTAAAAAATTTATATCTTAAACAGAAACTTAACCCCGGATTAATCCAGTCCCCTTAATGAAGAAACGAAATGGAAAGCAATATAATGTAAATGGCAGAAGTATAAATCAAGCACACAGGATTTTTATAGTGGTTCGGGCAACCTCCCTACTCCACTCTTCCAAGCTCACACTCCTTGTGACTTAGGTTCCACTATTGTATTCTCTCAATACAATTAGAGCCACTGCTCTCTTCTAGATTCCAGCTCTAGGGGGCATCAACAAAACACAACGCAAGTAGGTGATGAGTCAAACTCCAATCACACACTACTTTGCTTACACTTGATCTTAGTTCCTCAAAATAAATCAAGTTCAACACATACAAAAGAAACAATAAGAAAACTACACTTTACAGTTGTGTAGAAGCAGTTTGGCGCAGAGAAGAACTTGTTGAATTGGCTTTGAATGAACAGTAGTTGAGCTCTTGCAGTTTGAAGCAAAGTTCTTCCTCTTTGATTAACTTGATCTCTTTAAAGCTCTTGTAGATGGTAGTTATGCACACTTAATGATTCTCAGCTACCTCCTTCGTCTACCATGAATGCCTTTTATAATTTTGGAGGGAATCCGAACGTTAGAGGGTAGGTGGCGCGCATTTAATGCGCCAATGTTCGAATAAATTCCGACCGTTGCGACCCCAGTCGCATGTGGAGTCGACTTCGGATGCGACTTCGCCCAAGTCGCAGATGGAGTCGACTTCGGGTGCGACTTTGCTTCTCCGTCGCAACTTCAAGTTTCAGTCAGGGTCGACTTGGGCATCAACTTGACCCAAGTCGCAGGTGAAGTCGACTTCGGGTGCGACTTCACCTTGTCAGGTTCCAAGTCTGAGTATTGAGTCGACTTTGGGTTCCGACTTCAACTCAAGTCGATCATGGAGTCGACTTGGGTTGCGACTTGACTTGGTCTTTGCAAAATATGCTTTGTTCTTCATCTATCTTGCTTGGCTTGTTTCCTTTAATCATTTTCATTCTGAAATAATCCCTTATACTCGTAGATCTTGTTGATCTTGAAGTCCTTGTCTTTGGTTGAATCATGCGCCTTGCTTTGCATTTGACTCAGTTGGTCTTTAAGACTTGATAGACTTGATTTGATCTCCATCTTGAATCTTTGCTTTGAACTTGAGTGAGAGATTCTTTGAATAGGCTTTGAAACTGCATCTTTGAAGTCTGAACTTCTCAAGTCGCGGATGACGTCAACTTTGTCTGCGACTTCACCCAAGTCGCACTTGGAGTCGACTTGGTCTGTGACTTGGGCTGCTTCGTGCCCCAAAATTCAGCTCTGGACAGTTTTTCACGATTGAAGTCGATAGCGAGGTCGACTTCGTTTGCGACTTGGCTTCCCAAGTCGCATGTGCAGTCGACTTGGGATGCGACTTCACCTGCAAGTTGATTTTGCCTTTGAGGTTCTTTCTCAAGTCGATAGTTGAGTCGACTTCACCCTGAGTCGAAGTCCAAGTCGACTTGGGGATCGACTTGGCTACTTAAGTTTCTTAAAACAAATGGCAAACTCATTAGTCCTTTAAATATACTCAAGTTAGTTGTTGTTAATCATCAAAACTCAATCTTTGGTCAATTTTATTTTGTTTTGAAGCATTGTTTCCAACATATCTTTTATATTTTTCCTTTGATTTTTTATAATGTTCATTATTAAGGAGGTTTCTAGGAGAAGCACAAGAGATAAAAGAAATGAAAAAAGAAATTTCAGAATTAAAAAATAGAATTCAAAATTTAGAATTAAAAGAATTATCTATAAATGTTGAACAAGAAGAAAACAATGAAGAAGATTTTGAGTTTCATTTACAAGAAATTCTAAAAGAAAAGAAAGCAGAATCTTCAAAAATGAAACAAATAGAAGAAGAAAATTCTATATCTATCATGTGCAATAAAGCTCAAAGAATTATATCTCAAAAATGGTATATAAAAATAACTATAAAAATCTTAGATTTCCCAGAAGATTTTACCATCAACCTAGTTGCTCTAGTAGATTCTGGCGCAGATCTAAACTGTATAAATGAAGGTATAATCCCTCCAAAATATTTTAAAAAAATAAATTCATCTATAGCCACAGCAGATGGAACCGACATGATAGCTAGATATAAATTATCATCCGCCAATATCTGTAATAAAAAATTATGTCTCCAAACATCTTTTATATTAATAAAAAAATATGCAACAAAAAATAATTCTAGGAACTCCCTTTCTTCAACTTATAAAACTATTCTCAATAACAGACGAAGGAAAGTCTATTTACCTTTATAAAACCCCCTGAAGCTTCGTTTCTATCAGAGTTAAAAGAAACACTAAATTATAAGAAAAGATTTTTATGTCATCTACAAGATCAAAATTCTAGAAAACATATAGAAAAGGAAATCAATGGCCCATTAAAAGAACATATAGAAGAGTTTAAAACTAAATTAGCAAAACAAGTCGAAGTCCAAGTCGACTTGGGGATCGACTTGGCTACTTAAGTTCCTTAAAACAAATGGCAAACTCATTAGTCCTTTAAATATACTCAAGTTAGTTGTTGTTAATCATCGAAACTCAATCTTCGGTCAAATTTATTTTGTTTTGAAGCATTGTTTCCAACATATATTTTATATTTTTCCTTTGATTTTTTATAATGTTCATTATTAAGGAGGTTTCTAGGAGAAGCACAAGAGATAAAAGAAATGAAAAAAGAAATTTCAGAATTAAAAAATAGAATTCAAATTTTAGAATTAAAAGAATTATCTATAAATGTTGAACAAGAAGAAAACAATGAAGAAGATTTTGAGTTTCATTTACAAGAAATTCTAAAAGAAAAGAAAGCAGAATCTTCAAAATTGAAACAAATAGAAGAAGAAAATTCTATATCTATCATGTGCAATAAAGCTCAAAGAATTATATCTCAAAAATGGTATATAAAAATAACTATAAAAATGTTAGATTTCCCAGAAGATTTTACCATCAACCTAGTTGCTCTAGTAGATTCTAGCGCAGATCTAAACTGTATAAATGAAGGTATAATCCCTCCAAAATATTTTAAAAAAATAAATTCATCTATAGCCACAGTAGATGGAACCGACATGATAGCTAGATATAAATTATCATCCGCCAATATCTGTAAAAAAAAATTATGTCTCCAAACATCTTTTATATTAATAAAAAATATGCAACAAAAAATAATTCTAGGAACTCCCTTTCTTCAACTTATAAAACTATTCTCAATAACAGACGAAGGAAAGTCTATTTACCTTTATAAAAACCCCTGAAGCTTCGTTTCTATCAGAGTTAAAAGAAACACTAAATTATAAGAAAAGATTTTTATGTCATCTACAAGATCAAAATTCTATAAAACATATAGAAAAGGAAATCAATGGCCCATTAAAAGAACATATAGAAGAGTTTAAAACTAAATTAGCAAAACAAGTCGAAGTCCAAGTCGACTTGGGGATCGACTTGGCTACTTAAGTTCCTTAAAACAAATGGCAAACTCATTAGTCCTTTAAATATACTCAAGTTAGTTGTTGTTAATCATCAAAACTCAATCTTTGGTCAATTTTATTTTTTTTTGAAGCATTGTTTCCAACATATCTTTTATATTTTTTCTTTGATTTTTTATAATGTTCATTATTAAGGAGGTTTCTAGGAGAAGCACAAGAAATGAAAAAAGAAATTTCAGAATTAAAAAATAGAATTCAAATTTTAGAATTAAAAGAATTATCTATAAATGTTGAACAAGAAGAAAACAATGAAGAAATTTTGAGTTTCATTTACAAGAAATTCTAAAAGAAAAGAAAGCAGAATCTTCTAAAATGAAACAAATAGAAGAAGAAAATTATATATCTATCATGTGCAATAAAGCTCAAAGAATTATATCTCAAAAATGGTATATAAAAATAACTCTAAAAATCTCAGATTTCCCAGAAGATTTTACCATCAACCTAGTTGCTCTAGTAGATTCTGGCGCAGATCTAAACTGTATAAATGAAGGTATAATCCCTCCAAAATATTTTAAAAAAATAAATTCATCTATAGCCACAGCAGATGGAACCGATATGATAGCTAGATATAAATTATCATCCGCCAATATCTATAATAAAAAATTATGTCTCCAAACATATTTTATATTAATAAAAAAATATGCAACAAAAAATAATTCTAGGAACTCCCTTTCTTGAACTTATAAAACCATTCTCAATAACAGACGAAGGAAAGTCTATTTACCTTTATAAAACCCCCTGAAGCTTCGTTTCTATCAGAGTTAAAAGAAACACTAAATTATAAGAAAAGATTTTTATGTCATCTACAAGATCAAAATTCTATAAAACATATAGAAAAGGAAATCAATGGCCCATTAAAAGAACATATAGAAGAGTTTAAAACTAAATTAGCAAAACAAGTGTGTTCGGAATTTCCTAATGCCTTTTGGAACAGAAAGTGACACATTGTTAAACTTCCCTATATAGAAGGTTTCAATGAAGAAAAAATTCCTACTAAAGCTCGCCCCATCCAAATGAATATAGAATTATTTGAATATTGCAAAAAAGAAATAAAAGCCCTTTTGGATAAAAATCTTATAAGACCTAGCAAATCTCCATGGAGTTGCTCAACATTTTATGTCAATAATGCCACTAAAATTGAAAGAGGAACTCCTAGACTAGTTATAAACTATAAGCCTCTCAATAAAGTTCTCAAATGGATCAGATATCCATTACCTAATAAAAAAGACTTGCTAAACACAATTATAAAAGCTAAATTATTTTCAAAATTCGATTTAAAATTCAGATATTGGCAAATTCAGATTGCGGAGGAAGACAAATATAAAACAACATTTAATGTCCATTTGGTCAATATGAATGGAATGAAATGCCATTTGGGTTAAAAATGCTCCATCTAAATTCCAAAATATAATGAATGATATTTTCTATAAATACAACAATTTTATTGTTGTTTATATTGATGATGTGCTAGTATTCTCATATTCAATTCAACAACACTGGCGTCATCTTAAAACCTTCAAAAATATAATCCATCAAAATGGTCTTGTTTTATCCGAAAGAAAAATGAAATTCTACCAGTTAGAAATAAAATTTCTAGGGTTTCAAAATCAAAACAAAACCATTCAACCTATAAACAGAGCTATAGCCTTTGCCGATAAATTTTCAGATATTATAGAAGACAACAAACAACTTCAAAGATTTCTCGGATGTTTAAATTATGTTTCTGAGTTCTATGAAAAGCTGGCCTTTGATAGAGGAATCCTTCTTAAAAGACTAAGAAAAAATCCTTCTCCGTGGACTGAAGAGCATACTAAAGCCGTTCAAAATATAAAAAAGAAAGTTAAATATCTTCCATGCCTTCACCTAACTGATCCTGAATTATTTAAAATTGTGGAAACTGATGCTTCAGATGATGGTTATAGTGGTATACTAAAACAAAAAACTTTAGAAAATAAGGAACAATTAATTCGTTTCACTTCTGGTCTCTGGAATGAAACACGTCAAAAATATCAAACTATAAAAAAGGAAATGCTTGCAATAGTTATTTGTGTTCAAAAATTTCAAGGTGATTTAATAAATAAGCATTTTTTTATTAAGAGTTGATTGCAAGGCAGCTAAGCATGTTATAGAAAAGGATGTTAAAAACGAAGTCTCAAAATATATATTTGCTAGGTGGCAAGCCACATTAGCACAATTTAATTTTGAGATCGAATATATTAAAGGAAAAAATAATTCATTGCTTGACTTTTTATCTCGAGAATTTTTGCAGGGAAAAAGTTAATGGCTTCTTCAAGCTCTGCTCCTGCACAATCCTCAGGCAAAGCCCCAGCGCATTCTCCTATAAGATCTCCCCAAACAACTATAACTCCAAAAAATTATAATTTCGAAATGTATAACGATCAATTATGTCTATATTTAGAATAAGAAGACTATAATCTTTGTATAAAGAATCTTCCCGGTATATCCTTCTTCTCATCTAGTGATAAATAAAACAAAGATATAAGAGACACAGCAAGAATGATATATCAAAAATATCTTCCCAGATTTGAGTGGTTCTTCCCTGATGTCCCAAGGAAAGATGATTCCTACTATGAAAGAATCCTTCTTGTCACCAACTCTGTAGCTATTGACCATATAAAACCCAGCTCTGAAGGATCCATTCAATATTCAAAACTTTTCATCCATAGAATCCTCTCCCTAGCAGATTGGCCAGAAGAAAATCCAAATAGCTATATCCATTTTCCAAAAACTCCCTCTGATTTCTTTTGCTACCGTAAGTATAACTTTTGGGATTACTAGGAAACTTGGAAGAAAATATTTTTCAGACAAAATCTCATTTTTTCTCATTCATGGTGGATCCGGTTTAATCTGGTAAAGCCTAACCAAAGAATCCCAGAGTGGTTCTATGAGAAATTTTGGGATCATTGGGGATTTCACAAATCTATCCTCTCCGAAGAACTCTTGGCCCATCTATCTTTTGATCCCAATGATAGCTATAAACTCAATAATTTTATAATCACTGAATCTATCCCATGGATATTGAGATGAGATTTCTCATTTTATATAGATTCTGAAACTGCCAGCTACATGGCTTATACTTCTTATCTTAAATGGTGACCAAAGTTCGATATAGACTATTTGTTATATTCTGAAAGTTATAAGAAAAAGAAAGCTGCGAAAAAAGCCTCTCAGATGGCTGATCGTCTCTCTGGTTCTCCTCCATTCACTTCTCAAGGAAGCAGATGAGGCAAGAAGCACGTTCAAGCAAGCTCTTGAATCCGTTAAGAGGATTTATCCTAATCTTTCTGGAAAAGAGCAAAAGAAGAAGGCGTTCGAGTTTCTTCTAGACAGCCAATTGGATGAAGATGAAGAAGGAGACTTTATGACATGGAGGTCTCCACTCCGTCTCTCTCTCCGCCTTGAGAAGACGACAAGTTATAAAAGTCTATGTTATAATGGAGCGCCAGCTAAAAAGAAAAGAATCCTATAAAGAAAAGCTATAAAGTTTAAAGCGGTGGGTGTCGTTCCTGTAGTAGATGCTGTACGACTCCACTACAGCCAGGACACGACAAATCTGCTTTCAGCGCAGGTATATCCGGACTCTCTTTCCGGATTCAAAATCTTGTAAAATCCGCGGATTCTAAAGTTGTTGAAATCCATAGTTATCTTTTTTCTTCTATAAATAGGTTAGAGTGTTGTGTTGTAAGGGCATTGAAACATTGCATCAAAAATTTCTTTGCCTTAAGAAAGATTAGAGTGTGGTATGCAAATAGAGTGCAAGTGTTGTCTGCTTGAGGTTCATCTGAGTTGCTTAACTCTCTCAGCCAACTTCAGTATCTGTAAGAAAATCTTCTCTTGTATTTATGTTTAAAGCTTTGGATGATTTACGTGCACATTTGCGAGTAATTAGGGATTATCAACAATTTTTATATTCTGCTCTTGAATTCGAAACCTCTGAAAGACATATCAAATATTATAAAGAACAGCTTGAATGGATTCTGTTGGTCCCGAGTCGATGGCAATTATCCAAGAGGGAAGGGGTGAATTGGGTATTTAAAAATTTATAACTTAAACAGAAACTTTACCCTGGATTAATCTGGTCCCCTTAATGAAGAAACGAAATGGAAAGCAATGTAATGTAGAGAGCAGAAATAAAATCAAGCAGACAAGATTTTATAGTTGTTTGGGCAACCTCCCTACTCCACTCTTCCAAGCTCACACTCCTTGTGACTTGGGTTCCACTATTATATTCTCTCAATACAATTAGAGCCACTGCTCTTTTCTAGATTCTAGCTCTAGGGGGCCTCAACAAATCTCAGCACAAGTAGGTGATGAGTTCCACTCCAATCATACACTACTTTGCTTACACTTGATCTTAGTTCCTCAAACTAAATCAAGTTCAATACAACAAAATAAAATAACAAAAGGAGTCTACACTTTACAGATGTGTAGAAGAAATTTGGCGCAGAGAAGGACTCGTAATGTAGGCTTTGAAGATTCAGAAATATAGCTCTTGCAGTTTGAAGCAAAGTTCTTCCTCTTTAAATGGCTTGATCTCTTTAGAGCTCTTGAATATAGGAGTTAAGCACACTTAATGATTCTCAGCTACTTCCCTCGTCCACCATGAATGCCTTTTATAATTTTGGAGGGAATCCGAACGTTAGAAGGTAGGTGGAGCGCATTTAATGCGCCAACGTTCGAAAATTATCCGACCGTTGTGACCCAAGTCGCAGGCGGAGTCGACTTCGGGTGCGACTTCGCCCAAGTCGCAGATGGAGTCGACTTCGGGTGCGACTTCGCTTCTCCGTAGCGACTTCAAGTTCTAGGTCGGGTCGACTTGGGTATCGACTTGACCCAAGTCGCAGGTGAAGTCGACTTCGGGTGCGACTTCACCTCTTCAGATTCCAAGTCGGAGTCTTGAGTCGACTTTGGCTTCAGACTTCAACTCAAGTCAATCATGGAGTCTACTTGGGTTGCGACTTGACTTGGTCTTTGCAAAATATGCTTTGATCCTCATTGATTTACTTCTATCTTGTTTGGCTTTCTTCCCTTAGTTGCTTTCATTCTAGAATGGCTCCTTATACTTGTAGATTTTGTGATTCTTGAAGAGCTTGACTTTGATTCTTCTTGGATTAGCTTGAACCTTATGAATCTTTGAAAAACTTGAATCTTGCATGGTAGATTCATGCACCTTGCTTGCTTTTGATTCATATTGATCTTCACGACTTGATTATTTCTTCATCTTGGAGCATGCTTGAATCTTTGCCTTGGACTTGATAAACTCGATTATGATAAAGAGCTTGTATCCTTGATTTGGTCTTGAGAATACTCAAGTTGATTCTTGGAATGAGCTGAAAACTCCATCTTTGAGCTTTGATAACATCAAGTCGAACTTGGGGTCGACTTCGTCCGCGACTTCACCCAAGTCGCAACTGGAGTCGACTTCGTTTGCGACTTCGGCATTCTTCCATCCCAAATTCAGCTCTGGAGTGATTTTCCTGACTGAAGTCGATGCTGGAGTCGACTTCGTCTGCGACTTGGCTTCCCAAGTCGCAAGTGGAGTCGACTTGGCTTGCGACTTCACTTGGTCTTCTCCCATTTTCAACTCTGGACAGTTTTGGCTCTTTGAAGTCGATCTTGGAGTCGACTTAGGGAACAACTTGGCCTTTCATGCTCTGTTTTCTTCAGATGTATATGCCTTAAACATTTCCACAAACATGTTAGTAGCCAAGACTTACTCAAATTGATTTGTTAATCATCAAAACATAGATTTGGCTTGTTTTCCACATATTTCCAACAATCTCCCCCTTTTTGATGATTGACAAAACTGATTTGAGTGCATACCTTTCAAGTGCTTAAAAAATAACATGCTCATTTTGTATTGTGAAATTTTATCATTCTTATGCTCATGCAAACATATCCTACTCTTCTCCCCCTCAAATCCTACTCTTCTACCCCTTTTTGTCAATATATCAAAAAGTTAGAGGGTAAAGAAAGAGATAGGTGGGTGTGCTCCCCCAAAACAGGTACTCCCCCAAAGTTTATGCTAAGTTAATTCAATCATTCCCATGTCATTTCTAATCTTATAAAATGCTTCTTTTGCTAGGGGCTTTGTAAATATGTCTGCAACTTGATCCTCTGTTCTTACATATACCAAACATATGTCATGATTTTTTACATGTTCTCTAATGAAATGGTGTCTAAGGTCTATATGTTTGGTCCTAGAATGCAAGACTGGATTTTTAGTTAAACATATGGCACTAGTATTATCACATTTAATGGGTATATCTTTAAAATCCATGTCATAGTCTCTAAGTTGCTGTTTCATCCAAAGTAATTGGGCACAACAGCTCCCGGCGGCAATGTATTCGGCTTCCGCCGTAGATAGAGCAACACTAGTTTGTTTTCTTGAAAACCATGAAACTAACATATTCCCAAGAAATTGACATGTTCCACTAGTGCTTTTTCTATCTACTTTGTAACCGGCAAAATCCGCATCCGAGTAGCCGATTAGATCAAAATTAGAGCCCTTTGGATACCAAAGTCCTATATTGGTAGTGTCAACTAGGTATCTGAAAATTCTTTTCACAGCTACCAAGTGTGATTCTTTTGGACATGATTGAAATCTAGAGCACATACACACACTAAACAATATATCAGGCTTAAAAGCAGTTAAATACAACAAAGAACCTATCATGCTTCTATACAATTTTAAATCAACTATTTTTCCTTTTTCATCTTTGTCGATTTTGATTGTTGAGCTCATTGGCGTGTTTGCTCCTTTGCTATTTTCCATACCAAACTTCTTCAGCATTTCTTTGATATACTTGGACTGGTTGATGAAGATTCCTTCATTTAATTGCTTGATTTGCAGTCCAAGGAAGAAGTTTAGTTCTCCCATCATGCTCATCTCAAATTCCTTCTGCATAAGCTCAGAAAATTTTTGACAAAGTATTTCATTAGTAGCACCGAAAATGATATCATCAACATAAATTTGAATGATCAATATATCGTTTTCTTTATATTTGATAAATAAAGTGGTGTCTACTTTTCCTTTTTGAAAATCATGATCAATCAGAAATTTGCTTAGTCTATCATACCAAGCCCTTGGAGCTTGTTTTAATCCATATAATGCTTTGGTTAACTTGTACACAAATTTAGATTGATCTTTTTCTTCAAATCCAGGTGGTTGTTCTACATACACCTCTTCATTTATATACCTATTCAGAAATGCACTTTTAACATCCATTTGAAACAATTTAAAGTTCATGTGAGATGCAAAAGCTAGTAAGATGCGAATTGCTTCCAATCTAGCAACCGGGGCATAGGATTCCTCGAAGTCTATTCCTTCTTCTTGTGAGTATCCTTTCGCCACAAGTCTAGCTTTGTTTCTTACTACAAGTCCACTTTCATCTAATTTATTTCTAAAGACCCACTTGGTGCCAATAACAGTACAATCGTTTGGTCTAGGAACAAGGTGCCAAACTTGGTTTTTTTCAAATTGATTTAGCTCTTCTTGCATTGCTATAATCCAGTTTTCATTATTAAGAGCTTGATCAATAGTGGATGGTTCAATTTTAGATACGAAGGCATATTGTCCACAAACATTTTGCTTTGACCTTCTAGTTTTCACACCTTCATATACATTCCCTATAACTTGTTCAATTGGATGAGCATGTTTGAATTTCAAATCTGTTGGAGGTTTGTAGGAATTATTACCTTCACTTACCCTTTCCTCCATGGAATCTTCTTGCTTTTCCATATGCAGTTTTTCAAAATTGCTTGCTATATCATCTGCATCACTTAAATCATCTTTTCTTTTGAAGCAAGGGTTAGTTTCATCAAAAACAACATGTATGGACTCTTCTACCACTTGATTTCGTTTATTGAATACTCTATATGCTTTGCTATTTGATGAGTACCCAAGGAATATTGCCTCATCACTTTTGACATCTAATTTTTCCAAGTTGGTTTTTCCATTGTTCAAAACATAACATGTGCATCCAAAAGCACGAAAATAAGAAATATTTGGCTTCCTTCCTTTCCATAACTCATATGGGGTCTTTTTCAAGATTGCTCTAATGTTAACTCGATTCAAAACATGACAAGTTGTACTTACAGCTTCACCCCAAAATTTCTTGGATAATTTGCTCTCATTTAGCATTGTTCTAGTCATCTCTTGTATAGTTCTATTTTTCCTTTCAACTACTCCATTTTGTTGTGGAGTTCTTGGTGCAGAAAATGTGTGATGAATTCCTTTTTCATTACATAACTCTATGAATCGTTTGTTTTCAAATTCACCACCATGATCACTTCTTATAGTCGTAATAGTACTTTGCTTTTCATTTTGCACTAAATTTACAAAAGTTGAAAACATAGAGAAGGCTTCATCTTTGCTAGCTAAGAGAATTATCCATGTGAATCTTGAAAAATCATCAACAATAACAAATACATATTTCTTTCCACCAATGGTTAAAATATCGGATGGCCCATATAGATCCATGTGTAGCAATTCAAGTGGCCTAGTGCTGGATATTTCCTTTTTGGTAGAGAAGGGCATCTTAGGTTGTTTAGATAATTGACATGCCTTGTAAATTTTATCTTTGTCATATTTCAACTTTGGCAAGCCTTCTACCAAACTCTTCTTCCATAGGGTCTTTATATTTCCCATGTTTATATGTCCAAGCCTTTTATGCCAAACCCATGGATCATTATTAATGGTCATTAGACATTGACCATCTAATTCATCAAGTGAAACCAAATATACATTTCCATGTCTTTTTCCACTAAACATGATATGTTCTCCATCAAATACATTACATATGAATGATTCAAACACAACCTTGTATCCTTTGTCACATAATTGACTAATGCTCATTAGGTTATGCTTGAGTCCTTCAACAAACAAAACATCTTCCATGCATGCATTATAAATGCTATAAATGTTTCCTTTACCTTTAATTTTACCTTTCTCATTATTGCCAAAGGCAACCGTTCCATCGTTGCAAGGCTTAAGTTTGTGAAATAAACTTCTTTCTCCGGTCATATGCCTTGAACAACCGCTGTCCATGAACCATACATTGTTTGCCTTTGCCTTGAAACAAATCTGAAAAAAAAAGGTAAATCTCATCTCTTTGGTACCCATTTTATGGGTCCATTTGGGTTAGTAATATTATACAACCATTGTTGCTCTAACTTAGAAAGCCCAAATCTTGTGTTCCTTGGAACCCAAACTAATTTTGCACCATGGTCATACAATTTCTTAAAGTTACACTTGTAGGCTTTATGACCCATTTTGTTGCAGTAATTGCAAGCCATTGGTAATCTAGGAGTAGGCCTCCAAGTATCTAATGGTTCAAATGTTGGCCTTCTAGTCCACATAAAATTTGTCCTTTGTGGCTTGTATATAGGTGCAGTTTTGGTTTGACATTTCCCAAGTGTTGGCACATTTGATTTGCTGCTTCCTTTTTGCTCAAATGTATAATATCCAAGGCCTCTTTTATTTGTTTGAGCAGTCATGTTTAAAAACATATTTACATTTTCTCCAGGATTAGAGAACTTTGCTAATGATTCATTTAATGATTCGTTCTCCTTTTTCAATTTCTCTATCTCTTTTATCAATGATTCATTTTCTTCTTTCTGTTTTGTTGATTTTTCAGCTAGTTTTCCATTTTCAATAATAACAAAGTTACATTATTGTCTCTTCAATGACAACTTGTTTCCTAGCTTTTTAATTTCTTCATATAATGAATCATAAGCAATTTGCAGTTCTTCTAATTCAGCACATTTTAGGCATTCTTGAAGAGAAGAATAACTTGATAGAGAATAGCAAGGTTTGGAAGTTACCTCTTCATTGCTTGTACATTTTGTTGAGATGGTTTGTTCTTCCAAAACTTCAGTTGTGTTCAAACATAACAAGTCTTCTTCTTGTTCGATCTGCGCCATGCAGCATATTCTTGCGCAGTTTGCTGTATCGTTATCGTCAGTTGAAGAGCTGCTTGTTGATGAAGTCTCTTCATTGACGTACATGCCTCTTCCCTTTGGCCTTTGGTATTTTCTGCCTTCATGTCCTTCCTTCCTTTCTTGATACTCTTCCGGCGTAGGACATTGAGCTTGCATGTGTCCTATCCCGCCGCATTTGTAACACTTTGTTGGCTCCTTCTTCTTCTCTCTTCGTATTCTTTCTTTGAAGTCCTTGAAGTTCCTTTCTTTTCTCACAAATTTTCGGAATTTGCGAGTGAGAAGTGCAATATCTTCATTGTAATTTTGAGAAGAGGAGGTAGACTCTTCTGAGTTGTGTGCCGCTTTTAATGCAATGACTTTCTTCCCTTTGTGATTGTCTTCGTTTCTTCTCTTAATTAGCTCATGTGACATTAATGAGCTAATTAGATCCTCTAGCTTTAGTGTATTTAGGTCTTTGGCTTCTTCAATCGCCGTAATCTTTAGAGTCCAAGATTCCGGTAGAGCTCTTAATATCTTCATAACCTGTTCGGATTCAGAGATAGCCTTTCCAAGACCTTTCAAAGCTTTAGTAATCTTAGAAAATCTAGCAAATATTTCAGAAATATTTTCTGTTTCTAGCATTCTAAAGCTTTCCAATTCTCCTATCAAAATATTTCTCCTAGTCCCTTGGACTTGAGAGGTTCCTTCATAAATGAATGTTAGAGTATCCCATATTTCTTTAGCAGTTTGACAAGATGATACTCTATCATATTCGGAAGCTGTAAGAGCATAAAATAGTGAGTTCGTAGCTTTAGCATTGCTCTTTACAGTTCTTACTTCCTCTTCGGTCCACTTGGAAGCTCTTTCATCTATAGGCAATGTTACACCATCTTGGATTGCAATCCAAGAATCCATGTCGGTAACCATGATGAGTTGTTTCATTCGAAACTTCCAATAGCCGAAATTGCTCCCATCAAACAATGGTGGCCTAGTAAATGATTGGCCCTCAGCAAAAGCGGGAACGGAAGAAGATTGGGATGCCACGTGATTGGATTTCTTTGATTTAACTCAAAGACCTGCTTTGATACCACTTGTTGGTCCCGAGTTGATGGCAATTCCAAGAGGGGAGGGGAGGGGTGAATTGGGTATTTAAAAATTTATAACTTAAACAGAAACTTTACCCCGGATTAATCTGGTCCCCTTAATGAAGAAACGAAATGGAAAGCAATGTAATGTAGAGAGCAGAAATAAAATCAAGCAGACAAGATTTTATAGTGGTTCGGGCAACCTCCCTACTCCACTCTTCCAAGCTCACACTCCTTGTGACTTGGGTTCCACTATTATATTCTCTCAATACAATTAGAGCCACTGCTCTCTTCTAGATTCTAGCTCTAGGGGGCCTCAACAAATCTCAGCACAAGTAGGTGATGAGTTCCACTCCAATCACACACTACTTTGCTTACACTTGATCTTAGTTCCTCAAACTAAATCAAGTTCAATACAACAAAATAAAATAACAAAAGGAGTCTACACTTTACAGATGTGTAGAAGCAATTTGGCGCAGAGAAGGACTCGTAATGTAGGCTTTGAAGATTCAGAAATATAGCTCTTGCAGTTTGAAGCAAAGTTCTTCCTCTTTGAATGGCTTGATCTCTTTAGAGCTCTTGAATATAGGAGTTAAGCACACTTAATGATTCTCAGCTACTTCCCTCGTCCACCATGAATGCCTTTTATAATTTTGGAGGGAATCCGAACGTTAGAAGGTAGGTGGAGCGCATTTAATGCGCCAACGTTCGAAAATTATCCGACCGTTGTGACCCAAGTCGCAGGCGGAGTCGACTTCGAGTGCGACTTCGCCCAAGTCGCAGATGGAATCGACTTCGGGTGCGACTTCGCTTCTCCGTAGCGACTTCAAGTTCCAGGTCGGGTCGACTTGGGTATCGACTTGACCCAAGTCGCAGGTGAAGTCGACTTCGGGTGCGACTTCACCTCTTCAGATTCCAAGTCGGAGTCTTGAGTCGACTTTGGCTTCAGACTTCAACTCAAGTCGATCATGGAGTCGACTTGGGTTGCGACTTGACTTGGTCTTTGCAAAATATGCTTTGATCCTCATTGATTTACTTCTATCTTGTTTGGATTTCTTCCCTTAGTTGCTTTCATTCTAGAATGGCTCCTTATACTTGTAGATTTTGTGATTCTTGAAGAGCTTGACTTTGATTCTTCTTGGATTAGCTTGAACCTTATGAATCTTTGAAAAACTTGAATCTTGCATGGTAGATTCATGCACCTTGCTTGCTTTTGATTCATATTGATCTTCACGACTTGATTATTTCTTCATCTTGGAGCATGCTTGAATCTTTGCCTTGGACTTGATAAACTCGATTATGATAAAGAGCTTGTATCCTTGATTTGGTCTTGAGAATACTCAAGTTGATTCTTGGAATGAGCTGAAAACTCCATCTTTGAGCTTTGATAACATCAAGTCGAACATGGGGTCGACTTCGTCCGCGACTTCACCCAAGTCGCAACTGGAGTCGACTTCGTTTGCGACTTCGGTATTCTTCCATCCTAAATTCAGCTCTGGAGTGATTTTCCCGACTGAAGTCGATGCTGGAGTCAACTTCGTCTGCGACTTGGCTTCCCAAGTCGCAAGTGGAGTCGACTTGGCCTGCGACTTCACTTGGTCTTCTCCCATTTTCAACTCTGGATGGTTTTGGCTCTTTGAAGTCGATCTTGGAGTCGACTTAGGGAACGACTTGGCCTTTCATGCTCTGTTTTCTTCAGATGTATATGCCTTAAACATTTCCACAAATATGTTAGTAGCCAAGACTTACTCAAATTGATTTGTTAATCATCAAAACATAGATTTGGCTTGTTTTCCACATATTTCCAACTGATTCAACCTGATATAGTCACTTTGCGCAAACAAATCGAGAACCTCCTGGGTTGAAATTGGTATAAGAGCCAAGTTTTAAGAAGTTTGTTTGAAATCAAACTTTTGAGAATACTCAATCGTGTATCACTTGTCGCGCAGTTAAGCCGTTGAGCGGCGTGAAAGGCGTGAAAGGCATTGTAAGTCGTTGTCTATGAGAAAGATGAGTACTCTCAAAAGAATGTTTTCATCATCTTCTTCTTCTAGCTAAGATACTGAGATCCACGTAGTAAGATTAGATGAAATCCAAAACATGTCAGAAGGAACATATGAAAACATTGAAAAATCAATTCAAAATTGGAAAATTCCGAAAGTTCCTATTAAAGAAATCTATAAAATTAGAAGCTTTGATTTTAAAAATGAATTTAGAATTAAACTCTAGAAACAGTTTTAGAATTCGGAGCTGGATCACACCAAATACAGTTATTAGAAAAAACATCTTTGAAAGAATTATGTGAAAAACAGTTTAAGTTTCTTCACTTTGGATTAATTCAAATAGCTATACAACCTTTAGTTAGAACTGGTCTTCAAGCCTCTGTGTTAGCCTGCCTAAAAGATAATCATCATAAAAATTTTGCAGATTCTATCTTAGGAATTGTTCAAACCTCTCTCCATGTAGGACCTATATATTTCAATAGTTTTCCAAACTTTTCTATAAGTCTCACTGATCTGCATGCTTTAGAAGTGTTATCTCTCCTTATACAAACTCAAGGTTTCGACATGAAACTTGGATCAAAACCACTATGTATTCAATATAGAATCTATTATAAAGCTATGAAAACTTTAGCTTCAAAATCTTTAGTGCAACAAGAACGAGGAGCTACCCCATATTTTATAACAAAACCAATTCACAAGAAAATTGAACCTAAAAAGATTTTGTGGTCAGATATAAATCTTCCCTCATAATGGAAAATTGAAAAGGAAGAAACATATAATATTCCTGAACAAAATTATGAAAAAATAGTCTATAACCAAAAATTCAGACAATATAACATTACATTTTGAGCCTATTCCTGCTAGACACTCAGTCTGCATTTCTAGGCCCATAACGCCGAAGCCCATTACTATAGAGCCCAAGAGACCTCTATCATCTACATCTGAAAGGTTTCCTCTGCAGTTCGACAACCACATAGCTAAACCTGAGCCAGAACCATCAGAATCAGATTTTCAAATAAATGTAATAAATTTCAAACTCGACTATAAAAAATTAACAAACGAATTTGAAGAAAAGTATAATGATAAAAAGAGAGAATTGATTTCAAAAACATATACTGAAGAAGAAATTAAAAGGATAATAAAAACTTGGATAGCCTATTGTAAATCTATAAAAGAAAATTTGTATTTCTTTGACTGGTATGATTCTGTGGTTCCCCAAATCCGAGCGTCACATCCTCAGCCTTACCTCAAGATCGGATTGATTGGTAAACATGATCAGGATTGTTGCCCTGTCACACAGCGGGATTTATCGGATGTTTATCCTGATAAACAAGGTCATATAATAGTCCATATAACACCTCATATTCTCATAATTTCATTTTTATATATTTATAAGCCATTTTGAACCATTCATTTCATACAAACATGTTGTTCAGTGACATTTCATCTTTTGCCTAAATCAGATGTCACTGCATGTATAAATTATAGTCATCCATACAAAACATTCGAATAGTTTATATCTATTCAACATAAAACATTTCATATAGTTTTACAATCCTTTCACATAATGTCATAACATGAGTTTCTCCATGAATTCCTTAAGTTGGCGCTTACTCCTTTGCCATGTCTTGTCCATCACCTATCTTTGGGTTTGGAAAATAAAAACGTGAGTCGAAACTCAATAAGCAAGCTATTTTCATTTTTCAGGCAATTAATTTTAGACAACATTTTTTATTTAAAACCAACTTGGAAAGCATCTTATACCTTATCCAAAGGTATATCTTGAAAACATGAAATCCTGTACCCATCACAGGTCTCATATGCATAATGCCATATGAAAAACATGAACTTGAACATCATTTCTCCCTTAGGATGGAAGCTAGCTAGGCGACCATTCGTCACGTTAACTTCCATTTCAGAGAGGGTGCCGCCGGCTATTGGACTATTACAAGAGACTTGGTCACACTAGGGGGGACAACCGGTCCGCTTATACCCTTCAAGTGGACATCGTATCTTGTGCCATGAACTTTCATAAATCCATCATTGACATGCTATCATGATTTTTCAACCATAAACATCAATTCACATCATTTTCCATAGCATTTATAAAAGAAACATTTCATAATCATTGCTTTTGAAATAAAACATCATTTCAACATTATTTTGCTAAGGGATGACCATCCTTAAACCCATTAGAAATAATTTCATAGTTTCATCAAACAAGTTAGAATATAAATTGCATTTATGGAAACAATTTAGAAAATCAAAAATCCGTTAGAAAATTTGCTTGCTTACCTGAAGTCCTTAGCTTTCCATTACCACTTTCTCTTTGCCTTTGCCTACATGAAAAATAATATGATTCTTCATATATTTTTTTTTCTTCATATTTCCTTTAGTTTTCCAACTCATTCCATATACACATATCATGTATTTAACTTCATAAGTCATCATACACATATATGGCTTATTTTGCGCCCATTAGCATAATTTACACCATTTGGCTATTATACAACATAGCACGTACATATAACCCTAAAATTAGGGTATTCATTTCAATATCATAAAAATTCATTCCATAAACATCATACATAGCTTCATTAAGTTTACTTTGCCATTTTTCCCATTTTTCTCAAAATACACATACGGGTGTTTCTTCTACATTCATATCTTTGTCTTAGCCTTATAATTCAAGTCCAAAATTTTTTATTAATATCATATCATTTCAAACAGATCCATAAACATGGAATTCATCTCATTTTCATGAATTTTTGCATAAAATCATTTTTCATAAGTCATTCATCACCCGTTTACCGTTATCCCTTCACATAAGCTCATTTAGCACTTAAACACAATGCATTTTATAAAATTTCCTAACTCAGAAATTTAATCCATTTTTCAGCGGTTTAATTACCCTTTAATAACACTTTACTTAAGGTATTTTCATGGGGTTTAAAAATCCATTCGTCATAGATTCCCATAACAACAAGTTTGGAACCCGTTTTCCATCCGTTTAATGTGTCTTTTGACACATAACTATGGGCAGCCCTAAAATCCGAATTTTTTCAGCAATATATCCATTTTTCTCAACCCATTTTCTAGGGTTCAACACATATTCAATATTCATACATTTTCATTTCTCAAAACAGCAGATAACCCACACGTTTTGAGACCTGTTTCCACTCCATACATGCATTACTTCAAAAATTCATAAAAATCAGTTCTATGATTTTTTTCCCAAATATTTTGGGCATCCATAATACCTTAAATCTAGGGAATTTTACCCTTCATAGCATACATAAAATATGCAAGTCCATTTCCATAACATATTAAGCATATAAATGTAGGAATTAGGTCCAAATCGACACTTTATATTCCATAACTTTAAAATTTCATCACTTAAGCATAAACCCTCATATTTTTGGCATGAATACATGATTCACAGCTTATCAAATCATCAAATCAAAACAGCAACTTATCTTGGAGATTTAGGGTTTAACAACTTGAATTTTTCATTTAATACACATGCTTAACTCTATTTTCATCAATCCTAACTTAAAAATTCATACTTAAATCTTAATACCCATTCCATATTCATGCAAAGGCATATTGAAATATCATTTTATAGATTCTTTAAGCATGATTTTCATTTTCAAGTTTTGAGTTTAAGAACTCAAGTTAAACAACTTAAAATCATCACATACTTACTTGGATTTGTAGCAAATCAAACTCTAATCTTTTGAGATTTTCTTCTTCAAGTTCTCCTTCTTTTTCCCTTGATTTCCTTCTTGTTTTTTTCTGGCTAGGTGGGGCATGAGAACTGGTTCCCTTGGACGTTGGCAACAGTTAGAAATTTTTTTCCAAAAATCATCTCAACTCAACATGCAAAAAGGGGCTTATATATTGCTGGAATTTTTCCCAATTATGGGACCCACTTGTGCTGCAATTCCACATCCATAAATGAATCTCTATCTACCATATGAGGTGGGTGAATTTGGGCCATGTAAATTGCACTTTTACTTTTTACAAAAATCACAAAAATCTGCATCTGAATCCACGTCCAAGCTGTCCAGATTTTGCATGTCACCTTGTGGCTGAATTTTTCAGCAATTTTGCATTTTTTAAAATTACCAAAACATGGGTAATTTATGCTCCTAATCACCCTTTAATTACTCCATAAATTTGGTGTTAAAAAAATTAATAAAGTGGCTAAAACTGCCACTTCTCTGCACACTATCACACCCACTATGTTGTCCACGATCAGATGGGTTGTACATGCCTTTTCCATTTTTTTTATTGCTGAAACCTTGCATAATTGCATCCACATTCATGTACTTGCATCTCAGAAACATGTGGTAGTTTTTATAAATTAAAAAAAATCAATTTGGACAGTCCAATAGCCCTTGGATGTCCCTTGTGTGGCCACCTTAGCTATGCTCCCATAGCTTCATCATTTTGGGCATTAAATGGTTGAATAATTCATGGCATTGTGAATTTTATTTAAATGCATAAATTCTCTCAAAATTCCTACAATGGACACCTCATAACCCATTTAATTCCATGCATCATGTCATGCACCTTTGCATTTATGATATGGTACTCTCTTGGAGCATAAGTCAAACATGCACGCCTTTTTCAATTCAGGAATTTTCTCAATATTTCATGCACAATACAATCCATTAAAAATAAATATCTCAATATTTTATTCAACCATTTCAAATTTCAACTCAATCCGAGTTTTCTAGCTCCCGATATAGCCGTTTAAAGTTAACGATTAAAATGAACATATGCTTAAAAATTCATAATTCTCATTTCATCAAGAATTTTTATAACCCATTTATTCCATAATACTAAGCCCAACATTAATGATTTTCATTTCAAATTTCACTTGAATCCGCCTTATAGGCGTTGAGTTATGAATTTTTCAATATTTTCCACCAAACTTGTCAATTTTCATATTAACCTCCATAATTCATTTTAAATAATGAAAAATGATTTCTCATGATATTTTTGCACATTTAAATCACAAATAATCCATTCTAAACCCATTGTCTCATTTAGGCTCAAAATACTTAATCACATCATTAATGCTAACTCATAACCTTAATTGCCATAATTAGCAAAAATCATAAAATACCTTCATAATTTCATAATTCACAAATAATCATCATATAAATGATCAATACATACATATGGGTTAGGGTTTCACAGATTCACAAGTAAAAGCCTTATTAAATATGTTAAATATTGAAGAACAAAATCCATCCACCTCTAATCCATCAACTATAGAATTAGAAGATGATTTAATTACTGAATAGTTTCGCATACAGTGATTTTACTATTTTTGCTAAGTTTTCTTATAAATTGTCTAACATAATTAAGGATTCCTAAAAACCTTTGAAGCTGTTTTTGATCCTCAATTTTATCTAGGAATATAGTTGCTTTTTCAGCTATGTCTAGCTGAAGCTTTTCTCTATTTCCTTCGATTTTCAATTTTAGGAAATTAATTTTGCTTTGCATCTATACTATCTTTCTTTCTGATGGTGTTATGCCTTCTTTAACAAAAATCTCTGTAACTTTTGTTAAATGTTCTAGATGTTCTTTTTCGGTCTTACTAAAGACTAGGACATCGTCTATATAAACGACAATGAATTCTTTTAATTCTTTGAATGCATTATCCATTCCTCTTTGGAACATACATAGAGTATTTTTTAATCTAAATGACATGATTAATCATTCATAAAGTCCTTAAGGACAAGAAAATGTTGTTAGATTTGTGCTACTGGAACGCATCCATATTTATCAATATCCTAATTTGAGGTCAAACTTTTAGTATACCTTTAGATTTTTTTTCTAATCTACTTTATCATTATCTCAGAATTAAGAAGATCATAATCATCATCTTTTGTGGCTTTGTTTTGTTCGCTATTGTCTATAACCATTTTTGCCTTTTATCTAATTTGTTCGGTATAATTAATGACCATAAAGGTTGCACTCCGAAGTTGACTTTTACTGGATCTTATTAATCCAAGTCTTTCTAACTCCAGAATTTGTTTTCCAAACTCCTCAATCGTTGTTGGAGTATATTTGATTGATTTACTCCTTATGATAGTTCCTAGGTCTTTTAGTTTTATGATAGCCTAAACTTTACAATTTTCTGTAAGTTTCTGAGGATTATCACTGAAATTTTCTTTAAGTATTTCTTTAATTTTCATTAAAGAATACTTATTAGACTGGGATATCTGATTAATTTTTAATCTATCCCTTTGCTCTTTTTCTCTAATCAGATCAAAAAGTATATCTAATGTAGTCAGAGAGTTATCCTCCTTTTCTCTCATAATTAACTCTTTAGTTAGACTAAAAGGATTTTCTGATTCTATTTGTAGAATAGAATTAGAAGTTTCTATAGGAATTTTATGTTCTCCTATTAAGACATGATCTATTTCTTAAATAAATGACCTTTTTTTAATTGATGTTTTAAAAATGCAATTCTAAGAATAAGATTTTTAGCAAGAGTTTTTATGCATAGTAATACTAATATGTTAAATTCTTTTTTATTAATTTCGATGGATGCATTTTCTACAACATATTTTATGTCTGCTTTTTTATTCATCTGTTAGACTTATTTGTATGGTTACTCCTTTCCTGTTTTCTTCTGGAATGAGTTCTTTTTTAGCAACCAAAAACTTGCTCCTGTATCTATCAGGGTTATTCTAGTTTTGCATTCATGTTAACTCTTATTTTTGTGGTTATAGAAAAATTTGTTAAAACTTGTAAGCTTTCTAATTTTCCTTTAAGAGAACATGTTTAATTTTACTTCCTTATTCTCATAGATAGATATGTTAATTTTTTGTCATCCAACTATTTTTCTTAGATCTGTTGAATGTCTAGTTGAAGTATCTACTTCATGGGATGAAGTTTCTCCTATTTTTAATGACATACTTCTAGGTATCATTTGAGGAAATTTTTTCAAATCATGCTTTTCTTTATCTTGGATTACAAGTTTATTTCCAACTTGTTTTGTATCTTCTTATGATAGCATTTTTTTAATTTGTCACTAGGTCTTGAAATACCAAAGTTTTTGGCAATAATAGTTGTTTAGGATGAACTATAGTACAAGCCATTCCTTTTATAAGTTTCTTCCCTACTCAAACAACTCAGTTTACTTTTGCTTCCCTCACTAATGGCCTGTGAGTGTTATAAAATCTGGCAAAAGTTCTACACCATATTTTGATTACCTCTCTTGAACTTGGATAACTATGGTGTTTCCAATTATTAGTATAGATTCTTAGACTCAACATTTTGACAATGTCTAAATCTTTAAGATCTATACTTAGTCTTGGCCAAACTTTGGACCAAACTGGTCCTTTACATAGATTTGCTCGTATTCCTCCTAAAAGAGATTTATCAAATTGGCCTGTGGCACCTGCATCCACTACTGCTACAAATATTGGTAAATCAAATTCTTCTCTTACTAATGGAGAAATACCGACTTGCATTAATCCATACTGGATAAAAATTTTATTTTTCTTTATAGCTTCTTTTATCTGGTCCATTTTTACCAAAGAAGTTATGAATTGTCCACTATTTATAATGGATATTTCCTTAGTCATTTCTGTTTCGAAAATTTCAACTGTTTCTTAAAATGGTAGACAATTTCTTTGATAAATTTCATCTAAGTTTACTTTTGGCATTTTCCATTCATAACAATCTTTCAACGATGAGGCAACTTTCATATTAAATTCATAGATTTAGTGTATTCCTTCATTATTATCCTGAGATGTTTTAATTCAGAAGGTTCAACTCCAATGAAGATAAAGAAAAAGATCAAAGCTGGAACAGTAATACTTGGAACAAAACTCTAAGGATAGAAACACCTCTAGAGGAAATCCTGCGAATAGAAGTAATACAAAGTTATAAATCCAATCAAGAAAGATCTACAAAATTTTGTACAACTAGAGCTCGGACCAGAATTTGAAGAGATTCTTGAGATGATCTTTACTAGTCTCACCTATACTTACAATGGAAGTAAAGAATTCTTTCACTAAGCATACGTAATAGCCATGAGATTAGAAGCATACAAAGAGAGGCTGTTGAAGAGCTTTTAGCAACTCAACTAAACTTCAAGCACACTTACACTCAGATTTTACACTCGGCTTTCGTTCACCAATGCCCTTACAACTGAACGAACAACTCTATATATAGAAAGAAAAAGATAACTATGGCTTTAAAAACATTTCAAGTCCGCAGATTTAAGAAGGTTATAAATCCAGAGCGCCGAAAGCAAGATGACGTGTCCTTATTTTTTGGAGTCGTACAACATCTGCTTTTGAAAAAGCTTCGACAATATTATACCATTGCATGTGAAGATATAAGATTCCTGCAGCTTTTATCTTTATCTTTATACTCCTTTAGCTTTATGTCTTGTCAAGGAGAAAGCGATGGAGTAGAGTGTTGGTCCCGAGTTGATGGCAAAACCCAAGAGGGGAGGGGTGAATTGGGTATTTAAAAAATTTATATCTTAAACAGAAACTTAACCCCGGATTAATCCAGTCCCCTTAATGAAGAAACGAAATGAAAAGCAATGTAATGTAAATGGCAGAAGTATAAATCAAGCACACAGGATTTTTATAGTGGTTCGGGCAACCTCCCTACTCCACTCTTCCAAGCTCACACTCCTTGTGACTTGGGTTCCACTATTGTATTCTCTCAATACAATTAGAGCCACTGCTCTCTTCTAGATTCCAGCTCTAGGGGGCATCAACAAAACACAGCACAAGTAGGTGATGAGTCACACTCCAATAACACACTACTTTGCTTACACTTGATCTTAGTTCCTCAAACTAAATCAAGTTCAACACATACAAAAGAAACAATAAGAAAACTACACTTTACAGTTGTGTAGAAGCAGTTTGGCGCAGAGAAGAACTTGTTGAATTGGCTTTGAATGAACAGTAGTTGAGCTCTTGCAGTTTGAAGCAAAGTTCTTCCTCTTTGATTAGCTTAATCTCTTTAAAGCTCTTGTAGATGGTAGTTATGCGCACTTAATGATTCTCAGCTACTTCCCTCGTCTACCATGAATGCCTTTTATAATTTTGGAGGGAATCCGAACGTTAGAGGGTAGGTGGCGCGCATTTAATGCGCCAACGTTCGAATAAATTCCGACCGTTGCGACCCAAGTCGTATGTGGAGTCGACTTCGGATGCGACTTCGCCCAAGTCGCAGATGGAGTCGACTTCGGGTGCGACTTCGCTTCTCCGTCGCAACTTCAAGTTCCAGTCAGGGTCGACTTGGGCATCGACTTGTCCCAAGTCGCAGGTGAAGTCGACTTCGGATGCGACTTCACCTTGTCAGTTTCCAGGTCTGAGTCTTGAGTCGACTTTGGCTTCCGACTTCAACTCAAGTCGATCATGGATTCGACTTGGGTTGCGACTTGACTTGGTCTTTGCAAAGTATGCTTTGTTCTTCATTTGATCTTCCTCTATCTTGCTTGGCTTGTTTCCTTGATGATTCTTAGGAGAGCTTGAGTCCTGCTTGGTTGAATCATGCGCCTTGCTTTGCATTTGACTCAGTTGGTCTTTAAGACTTGATAGACTTGATTTGATCTCCATCTTGAATCTTTGCTTTGATCTTGAGTGAGAGATTCTTTGAATAGGCTTTGAAACTGCATCTTTGAAGTCTGAACTTCTCAAGTCGCGGATGACGTCGACTTTGTCTGCGACTTCACCCAAGTCGCACCTGGAGTCGACTTGGCCTGCGACTTGGGCAGCTTCGTGCCCCAAAATTCAGCTCTGGACAGTTTTTCACGATTGAAGTCGAAAGTGAGGTCGACTTCGTTTACGACTTGGCTTCCCAAGTGGCATGTGGAGTCGACTTGGGATGCGACTTCACCTGCAAGTTGATTTTTCCTTTGAGGTTCTTTCTCAAGTCGATAGTTGAGTTGACTTTAGGATCGACTTCACCCTAAGTCGAAGTCCAAGTTGACTTGGGGATCAACTTGGCTACTTAAGTTCCTTAAAACAAATGGCAAACTCATTAGTCCTTTAAATATACTCAAGTTAGTTGTTGTTAATCATCAAAACTCAATCTTTGGTCAATTTTATTTTGTTTTGAAGCATTGTTTCCAACATAGAGATTTCCATGTCTGCCTCTTCGTCCTTTATCTAACTGTTGAAGAGGAATTCAAAAGCCTTCTACTTCTGCTCCTTGCCCGAGAGATTAGGAAAAAAAATTTTGATTATAAGGAGAGCATTTTTGAAAGTGTCCCGAGTTTCTTCAGATTCTTTTAAATCCTGAAGAGTAGTGAAACTCTTAGGAGAGGAAGACAGACGTTCAGCAATTTGAGAAGCCTTCTTCTGAGCTCTCTTTTTCTTCCAACTTTCAGAATGGAGAAGATACTCCATATCGACCTTGGGCCACCATTTTAAGTGGGAAGTATGAGCAATATAGAAGGTAGTGTCTAAATCAATATAGAATGTGAAATCCCATTGAACAATCCATGGGATGGATTCTTGGATTATAAAATTATTCAACTTATAAGAATTTGATACATTGAAAGATATATGCTGGAGAAGATCATCCGAAAGAAATGACCTTTCACAATCCCAAAAATTCCAGAATTTTTCAAAAAATCAAACTGGAATCTCTTGAGCTGGATTTATAAGATTGAATCTGATCCAACAAGAGTGGGAGAAATATATGTTTTGCCTTAGAAAAACTTTTTTCCTGGCATCCTGGTAGTCCCAGAAATTATACTTTGGATAGTAATAAGTCTCATTGGCCTCTTCGGGAAAAGGGATATACGTATTGGGATTTGAGACTGGCCAATTTTCTAGGGATAAGATTCTTTAGATAAATGGTTTGGAATATATAATCATTTCAGAATCTTTTTTCTTTATACGTTCCAGGACTATAGAACCAGTGTGAAGTAATACTTTCTCATAAAACTCAATATACTTTGTAGGGGCTGAATGGATAAACCATTCAAATTTAGGAAGATACTTCATATAAATCTGCAGAGCAGTTTCTTTTGCAACTTTATTTTCTCTATCACTTGAAGAGAAAACATATATATCTGGGAGAGCTGTTTTGCAAAGATCATAATCTGATCATTCGAGATATAGGAATAGTTGATCATTATACTTCTCAAAATTATAGTTTTTAGGAGGAGAATACTTTACAGGAGCAGAGCTGGAGGAAGCCATTATCTTTTTCCCTGCAAAAATTCTCGAGATAAGAAATCAGGAAGAGAATTATTTTTACCATTAATATATTCAATTTCAAAATCAAATTGTGCTAAAGTGGCTTGCCACCTAGCAAATATATGCTTTGAAACTTCATTTTTTACATCCTTTTCTATTATATGCTTGGCTGCTTTACAGTTAATTCTTAAAAGGAATGGTTTATTTATAATATCACCTTGAAATTTTGTTATAATAAAACTATAGCTAACATTTCTTTCTTTATAGTAGGATATTTCTTTCTAGTTTCATTCCACAGACCAGAAGTGAAACGAACTAGTTGTTTTTTGTTTTCTTTTGTTCGTTGTTTTAGGATTCCTCCATATCCTTCGTCTAAGGCATCTGTTTCTATTATTTTAAATAGTTCAGGATCTGCCAAACGAAGACATGGAAGATATTTAACCTTTTGTTTTATATTTTGAACAACCCGAGTGTGTTCTTGAGTCCATGGAGGAGGATTTTTTCTAAGTCTTTGTAATAGGACTCCTCTATCAAAGGCAAGTTTCTCGTAAAATTCAGAGACATAATGTAAGCATCCGAGAAACCTTTGTAATCGAGTTTTATCTTTTATTTCATCTGAAAATTTTTCAGCAAAAATTATAACTCTATTGATAGGCTGGATTGTTTTATTTTTTTATACTGAATCCTAAAAATGTTATTTCTGTTTGGAACAGTTTTAATTTTCTTTCTGATAATAATAAACTATTTTGATAAATAATGTTTTTAAATATTTTAAGGTGACGCTAATGTTGCTGTATAGAATCAGAAAATATAAAGACGTCATCAATATAAACAATAATAAATTCACTATATTTATAAAAAATGACATTCATTATATTTTGAAATTTTGAAGGAGCATTTTTTAAACCAAATGGCATAACATTCCATTCGTAATGACCAAATGGAACATTAAACGTGGTTGTATACTTATCTTCTTCTGCAATCTGAATTTGCCAATATCCAGATTTTAAATCATATTTTGAAAATATTTTTGCTTTTATAATGCTGTTTAATAAGTCCTTTTTTTAGGTAAAGGATACCTAATCCACTTTAAGACCTTATTGAGAGGTTTATAATTTATCACTAGTCGTAGAGCGCCTCTTTCTATTTTTGCAGCGTTATTTACATAAAAGACTGAGCAACTCCATGGAGATTTACTTAGTCTTATTAATTTTTTATCCAAAAGGGTTTTTATTTCTTTTTTACAAAATTCTAATAGATCTGCATTCATTTGTATAGGTCTGGCTTTAGTTGGAATTTTTTCTTCATTGAATCCTTCTATATAAGGTAATTTTACTATATGTTGTTTCCTATTCCAAAAAGCATTAGGAAACTCAGAACATACTGTTGGGTCCCGAATAGATGGCAAAACCCAAGAGGGGAGGGGTGAATTGGGTTCTTAAAAATTTCTTTGGTAACTTAAAAACTTAACCCCTTGTAGAATTAATCCCCTTGAATGAAGAAACTGAATGAAAAGCAAAGTAATAAAGAGAGCAGAAATAAAAGCAAGTAGACAAGGATTTTATAGTGGTTCGGGCAACCTCCCTACTCCACTCTTCCAAGCTCACACTCCTTGTGACTTGGGTTCCACTATTGTATTCCGCGAATACAACTAGAGCCTCTTGCTCTCTTCTAGATTCTAGCTCTAGGGGGCATATACAACCAGAGCCTCTTGCTCTCTTCTAGATTCTAGCTCTAGGGGGCATCAACAACTAGAGCCTCTTGCTCTCTTCTAGATTCCAGCTCTAGGGGGCATCAACAACTAGAGCCTCTTGCTCTCTTCTAGATTCCAGCTCTAGGGGGCATCAATCACTTAGCACAAGTAGGTGATGAGTCACACTCCAATCACACACTACTTTGCTACCACTTGATCTTAGCTACGCAAGCCAAATCAAGTTCAACACAAACAAGTAAACAATAAAATTAAACTACACTTTACAGGTGTGTAGAAACGATTTAGCGCAGGGAAGAACTTGTAGATGATGGCTTTGAGTTTTCTGAATGTAGCTCTTGCAACTTGAAGCACAATTCTTCCTCCTTGAGTGATTTGATCTCTTTGAAGCTCTTATGGATATGAGTTATGCTCACTTAATGGTCCTCTACTTTCTCCCTCGTTCTCAATGAGTTCTATTTATAATCTTGGAGGGAATCCGAACGTTAGTGAGTAGGTGGCGCACATTTAATGCGCCAACGTTCGAAAATAAATCCGACCGTTGCGACCCAAGTCGCATGTGGAGTCGACTTCGGATGCGACTTCACCCAAGTCGCAGATGGAGTCGACTTCGGGTGCGACTTCGCTTCTTCGTCGCAACTTCAAGTTCCAGTCAGGGTCGACTTGGGTTCTCGACTTGACCCAAGTCGCAGGTGGAGTCGACTTCGGGTGCGACTTCGCAGACTCCGGTCTTCAGTTTTCAACGCTGGAATTTTTTCCTCGATTGAAGTCGATCATGAAGTCGACTTGGCTTTGCGACTTCACCCAAGTCGCAGTCTGGAGTCGACTTGGCTTCGCGACTTCACTTCCTGTAGCGACTTCAAGTTCCAGGTCGGGTCGACTTGGCTTCAGACTTGACCCAAGTCGCAGGTGGAGTCGACTTCGGCTTCGACTTCACCTCGTCAGATGGCTTCACGAACTTTGGAACTTGGAAATCGTTTTCTTCATTTTCCTTTTGGATTAATGTCTTCTCTTCTGCTTGCTTAGCATCAATCTTAGTTTAGCTTGAATCATTGAAGAGCTTTCTTGCTTTGGAGTTTGTTCTTGAAGACTTGACTGTTTGAAGCATGCTTGATGTCTTTGCCTTTGATTTGTTCTAGATCTTGAATCCTTGAACTTTGATAGGCTTGTTTTGATCTTGATCATGCTTGAAGCTCTTAAGCCTAGAGTGAAGAAGTCCTTTGAATGATTTGGAACCTTTGGAAGCTTTGACTTTGATTCATCTTGAACTTTGCAACTTATTTGGATTTTCTCTAAACTTGATTTGATCTTGGTTTGCATTTAAACTTGAAACCAAGTTTTGAACTTGCATCTTTGATCATGGAAAGAAGCTAGCTTTCCCATCCTTGAGCCTTGAATTCTTCAAGTCGCACTTCGGGGTCGACTTTGTTCGCGACTTCACCCAAGTCGCAACTGGAGTCGACTTGGGCTGCGACTTGGCAGCTCCGCGTCCCAACTTTCGACTCTGGAAGAAATTGCACGACTGAAGTCGATAGCGAGGTCGACTTCGTCTGCGACTTGGCTACCCAAGTCGCATGTGGAGTCGACTTGACCCGCGACTTCACTTGGTCTTCTTCCCATTTCAGCTCTGGACGTTCTGCATGTTTGAAGTCGATCTTGGAGTCGACTTGGGGATCGACTTGGCCTTCCTAACTTGATTTTCTTCAAATGTATATTCCTTAAACATTTCACAAACTTGTTAGTAGCCAAGACATACTCAAATTGATTTGTTAATCATCAAAATATGGATTTAGCTATATTTCCAACAATCTCCCCCTTTTTGATGATTGACAAAACCGATTTGAGTGGATACCTTTCATTAAAAAAATATGTTCATATTGTATTTTAAAATCATGCTTATGCTCATGCAAACAGAACATTCAAATATCATGTAAGCATATCCTACACTTCTCCCCATTCTTACTCTTCTCTTCTTACATCTCTCTCCCCTTTAATCATCTCTCTCCCTTTTAATCATCAAGAGTTATACTCAATTTTTCAACTCAAATACTCTTCTTCTCCTTAAATCTCTCTCCCCCTTTTTGTCAATATATCAAAAAGATTAGAGGGTAATCAAAGAGATAGGTGGGTTAGCTCCCCCTGAGTTTATGCTTATCCTAATTTTAGATACTACTTGTTGGACATGATACCAAATGTTATTACTTGTTAGATTTTATACCACTTGATTTACCAGCTGATACCACTTGTTATAGCATTTGTTGTTTTGTTACTTAGGTGAGCTCAATCATTCCCATGTTATTTCTAATTTTATAGAATGCTTCTCTTGCTAGGGGTTTAGTAAAAATATCTGCAACTTGATCCTCAGTTCTTATCAAATTCCAAACATATGTCATGATTTTCTACATGTTCTCTAATGAAATGGTGTTTAAGATCTATATGTTTGGTCCTAGAATGCAATACAGGATTCTTGGTTAGACAAATGGCACTGGTATTATCACATTTGATAGGTATATCTTTAAAATCCATGTCATAGTCCCTAAGTTGCTGTTTCATTCAAAGTAATTGGGCACAACAGCTCCCGGCGGCAATATATTTGGCTTCCGCCGAAGATAGAGCAACACTAGTTTGTTTTCTTGAAAATCATGAAACCAACATGCTTCCAAGAAAATGACATGTTCCACTAGTGCTTTTTCTATCTACTTTGTAACCAGCAAAATCCGCATCCGAGTAGCCGATTAGATCAAAATTTGAGCCCTTTGGATACCATAGTCCTAAATTGGTAGTGTCTACTAGATATCTAAAAATTCTTTTCACAGCTACCAAGTGTGATTCTTTTGGGCATGATTGAAATCTAGAGCACATACACACACTAAACAAAATATCTGGCCTAGAAGCAGTTAAATATAATAAGGAACCTATCATGCTTCTATACACTTTCATATCAACTAATTTTCCCTTTTCATCTTTGTCCATTTTGATTGTGGAGCTCATGGGCGTGTTTGCTCCTTTGCTGTTCTCCATGCCAAACTTCTTGAGCATCTCCTTGATGTATTTGGACTGGTTTATGAAGATTCCTTCATTTAGTTGCTTGATTTGCAGTCCAAGGAAGAAGTTTAGCTCTCCCATCATGCTCATCTCAAATTCTTTCTGCATAAGCTCAGAAAATTCTTGACAAAGAGATTCATTAGTAGCACCGAAAATGATATCATCAACATAAATTTGAATGATCAAAATATCATTTTCTTTATACTTGATAAACAAGGTGGTGTCTACCTTTCCCTTTTGAAAATTATGATCAATCAAAAACTTGCTTATTCTATCATACCAAGCTCTTGGGGCTTGTTTCAATCCATATAATGCTTTGGTCAACTTGTACACAAATTTTGATTGATCTTTCTCCTCAAATCCAGGTGGTTGCTCAACATACACCTCTTCATTTATATAACCATTCAAAAATGCACTTTTGACATCCATTTGAAACAATTTAAAGTTCATGTGAGATGCAAAAGCTAATAAGATGCGAATGGCTTCTAATCTAGCAACCGGTGCATAGGATTCTTCAAAATCTATTCCTTCTTCTTGTGAGTACCCATTTGCCACAAGTCTAGCTTTTTTTTTCTCACTACTAGTCCACTTTCATCTAATTTGTTCCTAAAAACCCACTTGGTGCCAATAACAGTACAATCACTTGGTCTAGGAACAAGGTGGCAAACTTGATTTCTTTCAAATTGATTTAGCTCTTCTTGCATTGCTACAATCCAGTTTTCATCATCAAGAGCTTGTTCAATATTAGAAGGTTCAATTTTTGAAACAAAATCATATTGTCCACAAACATTTTGCTTTGACCTTCTAGTTTTCACACCTTCATACACATTTCCTATAACTTGTTCAATTGGATGTGCATGTTTGAATTTCAAATCAGTTGGAGGTTTGTAGGAATTGTTACCTTCACTTACCCTTTCCTCCATGGAGTCTTCTTGCTTTTCCACATGTAGTTTTTCAAGATTACTTGCTATATCATCTGCATCACTTAAATCATCTTTTATTTTACCTTTCTCATTATTTCCAAAGGCAACAGTTCCGTCGTTGCAAGGCTTAAGTTTGTGAAACAAACTTCTTCCACCGGTCATATGCCTTGAGCAACCGCTATCCATGAACCATACATTGTTTGCCTTTGCCTTTAAACAAATCTAAAAAATAGACAAATAATTCTCATCTTTTTGGTACCCATTTTATGGGTCCATTTGGGTTAGTAAAATAATTCAATCTTCGTTGCTCTACCTTAGAAAGCCCAAATCTCGTGTTCCTTGGAACCCAAACTAATCTTGCACCATGGTCATATAATTTCTTGAAGTTACATTTATAGGCTTTATGACCCATTTTGTTACAGAAATTGCAAGCCATTGGTAATCTAGGAGTAGGCCTCCAAGTATATTTTGGTTCAAATGTTGGCCTTTTAGTCCACACAACATTTTTCCTTTGTGGCTTGAATGTAGGTGCAGTATTTGTTTGATATTTTCCATGTATTGGCACATTTGATTTACCACTTTCTTTTTGCTCAAATGTATTGTATTCAAGACCTCTTCTATCTGTTTGTGAGGTCATGTTCAAGAACATCTTCACATTTTCACCGGGATTAGAGAACTTTGCTAATGATTCATTCAAGGATTCGTTCTCCTTTTTCAGTTTCTCAACTTCTTTCAACAACAATTCATTTTCTTCTTTCAATTTTGTTGACATTTCAGCAAGTTTTCCATTTTCAATGATAACAATGTTACATTGTTTTCTTTTTAATGTCAACTTGTTTCCTAGCTTTTTGATTTCCCCATACAATGAATCATATGCAATTTGTAGTTCATCTAATTCGGCACATTTGAGGCAATCATGAAAAGAAGAATAACTTGATTGAGAATAAGGTTTGGAAGTTACCTCTTCACTTTCTGTGTATTTTGTCGAGGTAGATTGATCTTCCAAAACTTCCGTCGTCAGTTCTTCTTCTTGTTCGATTTGTGCTACGCAGCATATTCTTGCACAGTTGGCCGCATCGTTGTCGTCGGTTGAAGAGCTGCATGTTGATGACGTCTCCTTATTGACGTACATGCCTCTTCCCTTTTGATATCTTCTGCCTTCATGATTTTCCTTTGGCCTTTCTTCCGGTGTAGGACATTGGGTTTGCATATGTCCTACGCCCCCGCATCTATAGCATTTGATTGGTTCTTCCTTTTTCTCTCTGGAATTTCTGTCTTTGAAATTTCTGAAATTTCCGCCTTTTCTCACAAATTTTCTGAATTGTTTTGTGAGTAGGGCCATCTCGTCATCGTTTTGAGAGGATGAGGTGTCATCCGTGTCTTGTGTAGCTTTCAAGGCAATTGCTCTTTTGCCTTTTTGTTGATCCTCATTCCTTTTCTTAATTAGCTCATGTGACATGAGTGAGCTAATAAGATCTTCAAGCTTCAGTGCGTTGAGGTCTTTGGCTTCTTCAATTGCCGTTATCTTTGGAGACCATGAATCCGGTAGAGCTCTCAATATCTTCATAACCTGCTCGGATTCAGAAATAGCTTTTCCAAGACCCTTTAGAGCATTAGTAATTTTAGAAAATCTCGAAAACATTTCAGAAATATTTTCAGTATCTAGCATTCTGAAATTTTCAAACTCTCCAATCAATATGTTTCTCCTGGTCCCTTGGACTTGGGAGGTTCCTTCATAAATAGATGTTAGAGTATCCCATATCTCTTTTGCAGTCAAACAAGAAGATACTCTATCATACTCCGAAGCCGTAAGAGCACAAAATAAAGAATTCATTGCCTTGGCATTGCTCTTGACGGTTCTAACTTCCTCTTCGGTCTTCTGAGGATACTTCTATTTTCTCATCTGTTTTTAACATATTTTTGATGTTTTTACTTGATTATCATACGAGAAATTTGTTTTTCCAAAGCTTTTATGTCAGGTCTAATCCAGTCGAGTTGTTCTTTATAATATTGAATATGTCGTTCTGAAGTTTCAAATTCAAGGGCAGACCAAAGAAATTGCTCGTAATCTCTAAGTACTCTTAAATGTTGTGTAAGCAAAGAAAGAGCTAACATAATATGCAATTCATAAAAGAGAAGATTTTCTTACAGAAAGAGAGAGATTGCCAGAGAGCTTTGAGCAACTCAAATGAACCTCAACACACACTCTACAATTAGGCACGGAGATTTCTTTCTTTTGTTTTTTCTTCTGATGCCTTCACAAACTGACTCAAGACTACATATAGAGAAGAAAAGGTAATTATGGATTCAAAAACATTTGGAATCTGCAGACTTTACAACAATATAAATCCAGAGCGCGCCGAAAGCAAATGATGTGTCCTTGCTGTAGTGGAGTCATACAGCATCTGCTTTTTCAAAAGGCGCCGACAGCTGCTTTATAAGAGATAAGAATCTCTTCTTTTGAAATAGTTATACTTTTGCTTTATAAGATTTTATAAGATTCTTTTCAGCTTTCGCGCTGGCGAACATTATACCACTGCTTTTGCAGTCTTTCTTTTCTTTATTATACATCTTGCTTTATACCTTTTCAAGGAGATAATGATAGAGTAGAAATCTCCATTTCCGAATCATCATCCTCCATCTAACTATCAAACAAGAATTCAAAAGCTTTTTTCTTTTGTTCCTTGCCAGAGAGATTGGGGAAGTTCTTCTTGATAATGTAGAGAGCATTCTTGAAAGCGTCTCTTGTTTCTTCTGAATCTTTGAGATCTTGAAGAGTTGTGAAGCTCTTAGGGGATGAAATAAGTTTCTCAACAATTTGACTTGCTCTCTTTTCTGCCTTCTTCTTTTTCCATTCTTCAGAATGAAGTAAATACTCCATGTCGAACTTTGGCCACCACTTCAGATAAGAAGTATAGGAAAAATAGGATGTTGTTTTTGAATCTATATAGAAAGTGAAATCCCATCTGACAATCCATGGGATTGACTCTTCAATTATAAATTGAGTTAGCTTATAGGAATCAGATACATCAAATGATATAAACTGAAGGAGTTCTTCAGGAAGGATGGACTTTTCAAGGCCCCAAAAATCCCAAAATTTTTCATAAAACCAAACGGGAATTTCTTGGGCTGGATTTATAAGGTTAAACCAGATCCACCAGGAATGAGAAAAATAAATATTTTGTCTTAGAAAAACTCTTTTCCAAGCATCTTGATAGTCCCAAAAATTATACTTTGGATAATAATATACTTCTTTGCCTTCACCAGGAAATGGAATATAAGTGTTTGGGTTTGAAACAGGCCAGATTTCCAAAGATAGGATTTTTTGAATAAAAATCTTTGAATATATAATTATTTGAGAATCCTTTTTTGTTATATGTTCTATCACCACATAACCTGTGTAATAGAATTTTTTCATAAAATTCAATATACTTTGTTGGGCTTGAATGGATAAACCACTCAAACTTTGGGAGATACTTCATATATATTTTTCTGGCAGTGTCCCTTGCGACTTTATTTTCTTGATCGTTAGAGTAGAAGGAATATACATCTGGCATTGCTTCTTTGCAAAGATTATAGTCTGATCTTTCCAAATATAAGAATAATTGTTCATTATACTTTTCGAAATTATAATTCTTCGGAGGAGAGGACTTCGCCAAGTTTATAGTGTCAAAATTATAATTTTGAGGAGAGGATTTTGAAGGAGCTTTGCTTGATGAGGCCATTATACTTTACCCTGCAAAAATTGTCGAGAAAGAAAATCAGGAAGGGAATTGTTTTTACCGTTTATATATTCTATCTCAAAATCAAATTGAGCTAAAGTGGCTTGCCACCTAGCAAATATATGTTTTGAGACCTCATTTTTGACATCCTTTTCGATTATATGTTTAGCAGCTTTACAATCTATTCTTAATAAAAATGGCTTATTTATAATATCACTTTGAAATTTAGTTATACATAAAACTATAGATAACATCTCCTTTTTTAACAGCTTTCCAAACTTTTCAGTAAGTCTCGCTGATCCACACACCCTAGATGTATTATCTTTACTTATTCAGACCCAAGGATTCTATATGAAAACTAGTTCAAAACCTTTATGTATACAATATCGAATCTATTATAAAGCAATAAAAATATTAATTCCTAAATCTCTTGTATCGCAAGAAAAAAGAGCTACTCCATATTTTATAACCAATCTAATTCATAAAAGAATAGGACCCAAAAAGATACTATGATCAGTTGTAAACCTACCCTCAGAATGGAAGATTGAGAAAGAAATAAATCAGGATGTTCCAGAACGGTCTTCTGAAAAAATTGAAACTATAATAGAAAACTCGGATAATATCATATTAAATTTCGAACCTATTCCTCAAAGACACTCTGTTTGTCTATCTAGACCACTAACTCCTTAACCTATAACAATATCATCAACTAGAAAATCAATGTCTTCGGTTTCTGAAAGATTTCCTTTACAATTTGATCATCATATTGTAGGCCAAAACCAGAACATTCAGAATCAGATTTTTAGTTAAATGAAATAACCTTTAAATTTGAAAAAGAAAAATTACTAAAAGAATATAAATCAGACCATAACAAACAAAAAAGAGATTGGATTTCAAAAACCTATAAAGGTCAAGATTTAAGAAAAATTATAGAAAAGTGGGTAAATTATTGTATACAAATAAAAACTAATGTATATTTCTTTGATTGGTATGACAATCAAGTTAAAATGTCAGTAAATATGTTAAAAATAGAAGAGAAAATAAACGTAACTTCAAAAAAAGAAATAGAACCATAGAAGAAAAATAATCGATCATCTAAAGATTTAGAAGGATTAGTTATACATCAACTTTATAGAAAATCAAGTTATAAAGAAATACCTGTATATTTGAAAGACCTGTCACATTTAATAGAATAGAATAATTTTACAAATTATAAATTAATAAATATTGAAAAACATTTAAAAGATGAAAAACAAAAAGATAAGCATAAAAGTTTATCATTTTATAAAAAACCCATGGAAGTATCTGCAACACCCCACCCTTGAGGTGTTGGGAATGGGGTCTACTATGTCAAAGCTAAAATAAGATCTCCCAAGATGGAAATAGATACCAAGGTGCAAAATCATAAACATTTTAACTATTACATCTCAAGTTTGCTCCTTAAGGAGTTAATATACAATTTTCAATGTCTAAAATCAAAATAACCATGCATTATAAGGAAATTTCAATAAAATTCTAAACTTCTTTGTCTTTTCCTCTACTAGGTTCGCCTTTTCCCCATGTTGATAAAGGCTCTAGTATAGCATTGTATCCCTGTTTTTCCACTGAAAACAAAACTATGTGAGCTGAAAGCTCAGTAAGTAAACATGTATTTTTTAAAAAAATTCATTTTCAATCATATATATATTTTTTTTACAAATACAATATCTATACTGTCTTTTATGCACAATAAACTGTAATAAAAAAAATCATCTTGATAAATGTGCACAGATATGTCAATTTTAAATCATGCATTCGTACTGGGGGTATTGCCATCTACTTGTGCTCGCGTGCAGTCGTGCTACACATTCGTGAGCTAAATCATCTCCTTTGGTAGTCCTGAGGTCGCTACCCAGGTACTACCATACTACTTTACTCCTTAGCAAACCCAAATATGCAATTATGCATCATACTCATGAATTTTAATTGATGCACCACTTAAATTCACTACTAAACATGAGTTTGAAATAATAATGCTCATTTTTGAATAAACAAATTTGAAAGAAATAAATAATCACATTTCATAGCAAATCATAATATTCACATAATATTTTCAAAGACATGCTTTGGTAAAAGTTTACTTACCTCTGAGTAGACTTTAAAAATCCTCTTTTTCCAATTTTTTTGTAGTAGCCTCAAGTCTCTTTTCCTAATTTTCATCACAATATGTTTATTATTTCACTTTGATTTTCACAAATATTATTTAAAATTCCATTTATAACTTTCTCAAAATTTCTCATAATTTTAATCGGTCAAAATCCTATTTTCTTCTATTTATTCTTATATTAATTTACTTTTAAACAACTTTATTTTTATATGTAAAAATAATTTTGGACTTATACTTCTTTAGATATTTTCCTTTAATTTTTCTCATATTTTTATAATATATATATATTTATTTATCTATTTTCTATTTATCATACCTTCATAAACTTTCATTTTTTTCATAAATTTATAATTTTAAACTCATTTAAGCTTCTAAATATTGAATTTAATTTTCTTGGTATTTTTCATAATTTTTGTATTTTTTTTTTTTTTTTTTTTTTTTGCCGCCGGCCGGCCGGTCGCCGGTGGGCTGCTGCTGCTGTCGAGCCGGAACAGTGGGCCAGGTTAGCGGGCTGGGTCCTTTGTTGGAAGTTGGGCCAGACTGGATAGTGGGCTGGCTCTGTTTAAGTGGGCTAAGCTATTGGGCTTTCGTTTCTGTGGGCTTAAGCTTGATTTATGGGCTTCTGACTCACTGGGCCTGTTCAGATGGGCTTAGCCCACTAGTCCAGAAGTTTATTTATTTATTTATTTATTTTCAACGGTCCATATTTTCTGAATAAAATGGCTTATATCTCTCAATATACATATATGTTTGTTCTGAAATTTTAAGGGTAAGCTTATAAAATTACGTTTTATAATCTGGACGGTCCATTTTTGTAAAATAACATCTCTATCATCAGATTTAATATAAAGGGTTTAATAAAAGGTTAATATTAAATATCACTTCAAATAGCCATATAAACTAATTTTTAACAAAATTAATTCATCACATATACTGTAAAATATCTCAAATAATGTTTGTAATGGTTCAGATTATTCGTTTTGCATCTATATTTTTCTGTAAATTTTTTTTTGTGTTTTTCTCTTAAAATACATATTTACCACTCTATATCATGTATAAAATCGCTATATCTAAAAATCTATAAGTCTGATCAATCTAAAATTTTGCGGGCAAGCTAATGATATAATTATCTTGTTATTGTATGGTCACAATTATCTAATTATGCTCAGAAGTGCGTTTATTTCATCATATATCATTTCGTACCCTTTATTTGGTACTTCTCATTTAAATAAGTAAAATTTCAACATTAAACATTTTGATAATACTCCTGTGACTAATTAGTCATGCTAGAATTGTCGTGAATGGTTTAGATCTATGAAATAACTTGCGTATAACATAGAATGAATGAGATTAACAGAGAAAATGGTTCGACGCAGCTTACCTTCAAAAAATTTTTCTTCTTCCTTCGTCTCTCTGTCTCTGCGATCTCTCTGTCTCTGCGATTTTTCTTCTTCGCGAAAACTCATTCTCGTCTGCGCCTTTTATACTAATCCATGGCTGGGGTTAATTGAACGCGCATGACCCATTAATCCCACCGTTTCCATAACGGTGCCTAATAAAACAGTTTCCATAACGGCGCCTAATAAAACAAAAAAAATAAATAAATAAAATAAACGGCGCTGAATACTGCGCCGAATGACGATGGCTATTACATTCTCCCCCCCTTATAAAAGTTTCGTCCTCGAAACTTAATCAAACAAAAATGGATACTTTTGTTTGATATCTTCTTCAAGCTCCCACGTAGCTTCCGATTCTCCATGATTGCTCCATTGCACTTTGACATACTTTATCAATCTTTTCCGCAACTGTTGCTCTTTAGAATCTATTATCTTGATTGGATTTTCTTCATATATTAACTTATCTGAGATTGGCAATCGATCTGCTGTGAGCACATGGGAAGGATCTGACACATATTTTCTCAACATAGAAATGTGAAACACATTATGCACTGCAGCCAATGAGGGTGGTAGTGCTATTCGATATGCCACTGCTCCGACTTTCTCTAAAACTTCATATGGTCCAATATAACGAGGACTGAGCTTTCCCTTTTTGCCAAATCTCATAACTCCTTTCATAGGTGATATTTTTACAAACACCTTATCACCTATGGAAAATTCTAATTCTCTCCGCCTGAGGTCTGCATAACTTTTTTGTCTACTTTGGGCAGTAAGCAATCTTTCTCTGATTAACTTCACTTTATCTGCAGTTTCTTGCACAATATCTGGCCCGATCAATCTTCTTTCTCCAACCTCATCCCAATTTAAGGGTGTTCTGCAAGGTTTCCCATATAAAGCTTCATAAGGAGACATTTTAATGCTAGCATGATAACTGTTATTATATGCAAATTCCACTAAAGCCATATATTTATCCCAACCATTTCCGAAATCTATTATACACATTCTCAACATATCCTCGACTACTTGATTTAGTCTTTCAGTCTGCCCATCTGTTTGTGGATGAAATGCTGTACTAAATTTCAATTTTGTCCCCATTGTCTGATTTAAACTGCGCCAAAACTTTGAAGTAAATATAGTATCTCGGTCGGAAATAATTGCCTTGGGAATTCCATGCAACCGAACTATTTCTTTACAATACAGGTTGGCTAACTTTTCTGCAGAATAACTGGTTTTGATTGGCAAGAAATGTGCGACCTTTGTTAATCTATCCACAATTACCCAAATAGAATTATTTCCTGTAGCAGTCCTTGGTAACCCCTCAATAAAATCCATAGTGATTTCATCCCACTTCCATTCTGGTATTTCCATTTGTTGTAATAATCCTGCTGGCTTTTGATGTTCGGCTTTAACTTGTTGGCATGTTAGGCATTGTGCTACAAATTCTGCTATCATTTTCTTCATACCCATCCACCAAAAATTTCTTTTAAGATCTTCATACATCTTTGTACTCCCTGGGTGTATGGTGTATAGTGAGTAATGAGCTTCTTCTAAAATTTGTCTTTTTAGTTCTACCGCCTCAGGTACACACAACCTTCCTTTATATCTGACGGTGCCCTCATCCTCAACTGTGAATCCTTCCATAGTCCCTTCTGCCACTTTCTCCTTTATCCTTATAATTTGTTCATCTGTTCTTTGTCTTTCTTTGATCTGTTCAAATAGAGAAGGCTTCACTTGTAATTGATATAACTGATACACTAACTCTTTGGGGCAAACTTCTAATGGCAACTTTCGCATGTCATTAATTAACTCCTCCTGATCTGTAATTAAAGTAGCTAAATTGCTATTTGACT